>CM077159.1:160726986-161463802 GCA_039583875.1 Platanthera guangdongensis
AACTCAGTATATGTATTCAAAATGGGGTATCTCACATATCTGTGCTACATAGAAGGTAAAATAACATGACTATAACAAGATGTGATATGAGCAACAGATCAAAACTACACTAATACAATGTACATGGTGAAGACACTACAGACTACTGAAAGCAGAACTGGAACTCGTTCTGAGGGCAATCTGGATCACGGCAGGTGGCTTTGTGGGCGTCCAGAACTCCAAAGACTGCGGTGACGACCTCGACCCAGATTTTGTACATCTTCTCGCGGCGTGAAGGGGGCCGACTAGACGTGTCGGAAGTGGCTTCCTCTTTGACCTATTTAGTTACATTTTTATTAATCAAAAGATTAAATGAATTCTCATTGTCTTTATTACTAGATGTCTTATTCATATTTTTTACAGACTAAATATTTCATCTTCTCTTGATTACGTTATCTTTCGTTATCTCGCATTCATATCATTCCTTTTGCATCTTCTTCTTATTGTTTACCTTATTCTATTCATTCATCATATACTTGTATATATTTTCATGTGGTTTGCATTATTTTATTTCCTTCTCCATATCTCTTATACTCTTCGAGTTGTTATAGGGCATGTTAAGGGTATATTAACATTTCTTATGATTTATATAACGCGCTTGCGTGTCTTTTCATATTCGCACACATTCCTTAACGTGCATTTTTTCATTCGCACGTTTACTTTCATTCCTTTATACGTTGGGAGGAATTCACCTCACCTCCACTGTTGGGTTGACCTTAACTTAGCCCATTTCATTACATTATTCATTAACATTTTTTTATTTTTCTTCATTACATGATTTATTTAAATTCATGTTCATTTCAAATAAAGCATAGACATATTTAGGATTAATAATCATGTAAATTGAAATAAAAGCAATTATAAAAAGGGTGAAAACTCATTGTGGCTTTCCCTTTTCCTTTATCGTTCCTGTTACCGGCATTGCGTCTTTCTCTTCCATGCGACGTCATTTCCTATAACATATCATCCTTAAAAACATCAAATTGATGCCTTCAAACATCAATTAAAACTATTAATTTGATGTCTCTAATTAGTTCAAGCATGTCACAATCCCCTTTATAGGTTCCACTTGACCTAATTAGGTCAAAGAATATTTCAATGGCTTAGGGTTTTGCTGCCCTAAGTTTTGAATTATGGTTTTTCACTTATTTAGGGAAGGGTAGCAATCTCTAACCTCAAATGGGTAATTTGGAGTAATCTTTTGCCTTCAATTAGTGATTTGGAGTCAACAGATAATATTTCCTTTGAAATAATCTACACACCAATTCTATGGTGAGGGATTCAACTCCATTTCGAGTAAAGTTGAGACATATGCATGCTAATAGCCTAAATTAATTATGCCCTAACCTTTACACAAAGGCTTTTACTATATGAGAGAGGTATACACCTAGGGTTTGACTCAAAGCACTTAGGTTGCATTTAAATTGAAGGAAATCATGGATTGTAGCCTAATAATTCATTACAGAAACATTTTATAAGAACAGAATAAAGGAAAATCCAAAAACTCAAACCGTAGGGTTTCTTCCTTTTCAAATACATGAAAAATCTTTGTAAAAAAAACAAGAGTACTGGAGAGGAAGAGATTACCTCTCTAATGGAAGAGAAATCGGAAAAAATTGAGGTGAATCGGGGTCTCGGGAGGGATCGGCGTCGTGCGGCTTCTATCGGCTTCTGGCGCTTCTTGCGGGATCGGGAGAGAAAAGAAATGAACAGTCGCTTCCTCTTTTGTTTATTTATCGTGCACCGCTTCTCCCAAGCACGACACGCAACCATTCATGCGTGGTTCGCAATGAACCGCGGTTCATTTTTTTTTCCCTTCCTATTTGATATACACACACCAAATATTAGTGTTAAATATACTTACACAAATTAAATAGAATGAATGTTGAAATATTGACACACCTTAGATTTGGTGGCGTCACACAACAGACACGGAGATTATCTTGATGTATGTTGATGATATTTTGATTATGGGAGACGATCTCACAGAAATACACATGATCAAACAACATCTGGCGCCTGTATTTCAAACAAAGGATCTGGAAAATCTTCGATATTTTTTGTTATTGAGGTAGCTCGGCGACGGATGGGCTTGTTTTATCTCAAAGAAAGTACTTCCTTGACTTGCTTCATGATGTAGGCTACTCTGGATGCAAGTCTGCTAACACTCTCATGGATATCAATCACAAACTCTACGCTCATACCTCAGACTTTGATTTGCTCCTTCTGAACTCAGAGTATTATCGTCGTCTGTGCGAAAGCTGATATATCACACAGTTACATGACCTGATATATCATTTGATGTTGAAGTTGTCAGTAGATTCATGTATGAGCCACGTATCTCTTATCTTCGGGCAGTTGAGCGCATTCTTCGATACTTGAAGACTACTCCTGGATAAGGATTTGTAAACAAGCCTTCTTCGTCTTCATCATCTCTGATTGCATATTCTGACGCTGATTATGCGGGCTCATTGGATGATCGTCGTTCCACAAGTGGCTACTGCATTTATTTGGAGGACATCTCATTACCTGGTGCAGCAAGAAACATTTTGTAGTTGTTCTCTCATCTACTGAAGCTGAGTATCATTCAATGGCAGTTGGTGTGTCTGAGCTTATATGGCTTAAAGGTCTCCTTGGTGATTTAGGAGTCAAGCCTTCCTCATCGGTCATTCTATTTTATGACAGACAAGCTGTCATACACATTGCCAAGACCTTACTTCCTCCTGCTACTGGACAAGTTGTTGATATTCTCACCAAGGTCTTACCTCGTCCTCTATACTATAAGTTTTTATCCAAGCTTGGTGCTTATGATTTGTATGCTCCAGCTTGCAGGGGACTGCTAAAGAATATATGTAAATGCCCAAAGATAGACTCATCTTGAGGCCCATCTTGTTAGCTTTATTAAACTCACATCTTAGGATAGGATTTCTTCTCTCTTTTCCTCTTATATATAATGTACAATGTACAATTATTCATAGGATGTATGGAAGCTATTTAAGAGAAATTAATAAATAATTTTTGTTTCCCTTATTTCTCATACATTTCTACAAATATACATACTCAATATTTATAGAACTCAAATGTGTATAAAGATACATAATAGAACATAATGAACTCTAAATACCAAGATAATTTCAACGTGCATAAATAAGCTTGGACAATTAGATACAGATATATGTACTTTTGATTTTTTCTATATAAGGCATGCTACAAAGTTCAAAATATCAAAATTCCACATATATGACGAAAATCAAAATAAATGATAAGAAAGTAAAAAAAACACTCAAGCCTTTATCCCACTATAGTGGGGTCGGCTATATGGATCCTTTGTCGCCATTGTGCGCTATCTTTTGTCATAATCTCACTAATGCCCAAGTACATCATGTATTTCCTTATAGTTTCATTCCAAGTCTTTATTGTCTATCCCTCCCTCATTTAACATGCCTAGTGACTAGACTATCACAATGCCTAATAGGTGCCTCTAATGGTCTCCTTTGTACGGGTTCAAACCATCTTAGTCGAGCTTCTCGTATCTTCTCTGCAATTGGTGTTACTCCTGTCTTATCCCTGATACATTCATTCCTAATTTTATCCAGTCTTGTGTGTCCGTACATCCGCCTAAGCATTTTCATCTCCGCAACTCCCATTTTTTTGCTCATGTACACAATTCACTGTCCAACACTCAGAATCATAGAGCATCGCAGGTCTAATTGCAGTACAGTAAAACTTGCCCTTAGTTTTAGTGGTACTTTACAATCACCTAAGATCCCTGACGCGCCTCTCCACTTCAACCAACCTGCTTGGATACTATGTGTCACATCTTTATCAATACCTTCGTCTTTTTGAACTATCGATCCAAGATATTTAAAACACTCACTACGGGAAATATCTTGATCATCCAAACTTAATAACGAAGTCATCCATCCTTCTTGTACTGCTAAATTTAAGCTCCAGGTACTCTGTCTTTGCCCTGCTCAACCTAAAACTCTTCTTTTCTAAAGTATCATTTAGTCTAGGAGGGAAGAAAAAACAGAAGTTTTAGCCTCATTTAGTACAGGAGGTAAGTGTATAAAATTTAATTTTCATAAGAACTAATATATAATAATATTTCTATTAACTATATTAAAACTATTGTGTCAATAGAATGAAAATGCACGTCTAAAATATTACATGGATGTGTAAAATATATATTTGAAGAAAAGTAAGATATTAAAATAAATAATTGTGTCTAGTAACGGTGAAACATGCACAAATTTAGGATGGTAATGCTCTGCATTCATTATGTAGACATAGTTAAGCATAAGCATATGATGCTTTGAAGCAAAGATAAAACTACATGTGTTATAGTTAAACGCATAAACTTAAAAATATATTAAGCTTCAAGACCATTGCTTCACATGACCTGGGGTAAATGCAATTTGAAACAAGTACAAAGCGAGTCTAAATGATTATAACATCCAACAAAAGCAGTAGCGTGATTAAAATACCATAACAAAATGATGCATATAAGTATCGATGTATATGTATCCAAAAGACTGCCTCCTCAATAAATGAAGACCCCGACCGTCTTCTGGGAGTGTCTCGTATTACTATATTATGTCCAAAGAGTATTTTGGTTATTAGTGTTAATGTTCTCACCTTATGCAAGGAGTGTAGAGTCTTGGATGACATCTTTGGAGTCTAGGCTATGAATCTCTCATTGGAGAGGACTCTTAGGGAGACTAGCCCTCAGGAGCTAGGAGCGAGGATATCTTGTATTACATTCTAGTGCAACCGATTGTGGTACATAATAACTTGGTATCACACGTCGCTTCCCAACACCTAATCCTAGGTCGTGAAAATCAATCAAGCCAACAAGTTCTTGTTGTTTTGATTACGTGGCCAAACACCAAAATCCAGCCAAATCAACATCACTTTCAATCCATACTTCCCCATCGACCGCACTTCGTATGCATGTGCATTTCCTCTGAAATCCAGTCAACCGTGTTTTCATCTCCAACCAGATTGATGTGTCGCCCAGTGCCCGTGACTCGCACGGTTGCACCGACCCACACGACATCCTATCCCATCACGCTGACCGACTCCTACTAGCACGAATGACAAGACTTTGACAAATCCACTTTAGACTTCCATCCTTCGTGTGGTCTTGTGTTGTCGTAGGTGCCGACTTTCCCCAACAAACATGTTGCCCATATCCAACATCGTGTTCCTTCCAACAATTTCATCGGTGCCCTAAGCACCCTAATATGGTACGCACCCAACTCCCTCCCCCAACCTACTTTTAGCCCCATCGGATCTTCGACGACCACTGATATTTCCCTCTAACGCCCATGGTTGATCCAGGGGCACCGATTCCGTGGGAAAGTTCTTTTTTGGGGGGCAAATTGCAGGACTGTAATGTGAATCATGACAAATATCTTGAAGAGATGAAGTGTCTTACAGGAATTCCTTTTCATCCACATGGATGTGGTCAAATCTGCCTTGACTGATATCCTACAAATCCTAAGTCAAGGTCACCCTATGACTAGCAAAGCACACCAGGCAACGGCGGCCTAGTTTACTCCAGTCAATCTGACAGGCCTTGACAGTATGGTTGAGTCCTACATCGGGATTTCTAAGACCTCAAATCCCTCACACCTTCCACCCCAATGCACCGAGATCCCTTTTTGAAGGTTCTGACCCTCTCAGGTGGATCACACGGGCCAAAGAATTGTTCGATTTGCAGCTCACTTCAGCAAGGTGCTTCTGACGATGATCCAAGTGGAAGGGTCGTGCTTCATTGGATGTGCTAGTTAGACGTCTCCATGACGTGAGCGATGCTAAAGGAGGAACTGATATTGCCTTAAGTCGACTCAGTGGAGGCCTATGTGGACAACTTTGTAAAGTGGGCCTGCTTTGTGGAAGTGGAATTAATTAAGACACTTTGAAACTTTTAGACACTATCGAATCCAGGTCTCCCAATAGTGGTTCCCCACAATGACACAAGACACCCACTGCAATCCTATGAGTTCCCCCGCCACCAGTCATACGGTACCTCAACATCCACTGCCACCACTTCCCCCACAAAAACAAATCTCCCACCACACTGAATCTCTCACCAAGATTACCATGACCTCCATTGACATGGTTTTTGTTTTTGTTGCAAATAACCGTACTCCCCTCTTCACAAGAGTCTCCTTAACAAATTGCACTTGTTGATCGTTGAAGACATCGACTTTACCGTTGCTAACTTTTAGGCCCTTGAGCTCAAGGACAGCATTGATTTCAACGAGCGAAGTATTGATACGTATACATGCCACTGTATACGTAGACATGCCACTGTATACGTAGACATCCACTGTACGTAGACATGCCACTGTATACGTAGACATGCCACTGTATACGTAGACTTGCCACTGTATACGTCGTACATGATGCCACTGTATACGTATACATGCCACTGTATACGTATTCCGAAGACTGTCTCTCAACAATGGAGATCCCAACCAGTCGTTCGAGAGCGTCTTGTATTACTATAACATGTATTGGAGGAATTTTGGTAATTAGTGTTAGTGTCTCCTCCCTATATAAAGAGGTGTGTAGAGTCTTGGATGGCATCTTTGGTGTCTAAGCTAGGAATCACTCTTTGGAAAGGGCTCTTAGGAAGGACCAGCCCACAGAAGCTTGACATAAGCATACCTCACAAGTGTATAGCTTGTTTTGCATTCTAATGCAACCTATTTTGGTGCGTAACACAAAACATGAAATAAATAAATTACAGGCATAATCATTTTCAGCTATCTCTAGCTTGATCATCATGCATAAAATTTAGTCAGCTAATTAACTATTACATATAAGGGGATTTGAACTCTTGACATGTGAACCACTGCTCATTGGTAACTAAAATAAATTGATCAGTGACCAACTAAAAAAGAGGAGTGAAAATTCAGAAGAAACCACAACACCCAAATAGAAGAAAACTTCGAATTCTCTGAACATGAAAAGGATTATGTCGTCGCCTTTAAATGTAATGTATGATACTTAGGTTGTGTTATTAGAGTATTAGACCCTTGTATTCTTCAAAATAGAAATATCTGAACCTAAAAACATTAGTTACTGCCCTTAAATTCTATGTAAGATACTTAAGATTCTGTTATTAAACTGTTTTTCTCTTAGAAAAAAAAGATGGTAGATCCAATGAGCACCTTGAAGAGCAGCTCAGGGGGTCTTCATACTATACTGGGATGAATACTCCTATGATCCTGTTGTTTTATGCATCGGCTGATCCAAATATGTGGATACAAATGGAACCTAAACACGATCTAAACTAGGTAAACTAAATATAAATTCGATTGCATATACTCAAGAAATCCAATCTCTAGATCATTCAAAATTAAGTAAGCTCTTCCACAACATGTTGACATTTAATTGTTAAATGCTGGAGTAGACTGTTGAAATTATGTTATTTTACTTTATTACCCTTGTATTTTTCTTTATCGTCTTGTAATATCTCCCTCCTATATATAGAAAAGAGCCTCCTTTCTTTTTAAATTTCCTACTCTTCAACATGGTACCAGAGTCGTAACCTAATCTCGATTCTCGCTCGTCCGTCTCCTGTGCGCCGCTGTGTTTCATCTCTCGCGGCTTCCGCGTTTTTCGTCGGCAGTCTCCTCCTCCTTCGACTTCCGCGCGACCTTGAACAGTTTCGACGGGGAGCTTTCGTGTATTCTGCCTCCAACGCCAGTCGGCTCAGCCTTCATTGAATGACTATTAAAGTCATTCTTGGCGTCGGATCTATGCAGGCTTGAGTCTTTGATTGCTCTTCTAGCGCCCGCTCTTCCTTCTTGCAGGGATGTATCTTCCTTCGTCGCTTCTCCTTTTTCTATGAGTAAGATTTTCTACTCTAACAGCTCGGGGTTTTCTTTTCCTCGCTTGCTATGTCGGGAAGTGGTGAGACTCCGGATGCCTGCTCCAGTGGGAGTGCCCCTCAAGATCCTCTGTCTTCTACTGGATATATTTATGCCACCCATGATCATAGGACTCCTCAGATCACTACCATTAAGTTGGATGGAACCAATTATCTCTCGTGGGCTCATTCCATTACTCTGGCCCTCAAGAGCCACCGTCTTTTGGCTACATAAGTGTTACTACTAGGGCACCTACTGTTATCTCTCCAGATTGGCCCAATGGGAATCCAAGAACTTCTTGGTGATGTCCTGGCTGACTAACTCTATACAGGAGTCTATTGCCCGCAGCAACCTTTTTCTGCACTGCGACCGACATTTGGAAGTGTGTCGAGATTACCAACTCCTGTCGTGGGAATGCCGCTTAGATTTTTCAATTGCGGCAATAGATTTTTCAATTGCGACAATAGATTTTTCAATTGCGACAATAGATTTTTCTATTGCGCCATGGGGATCGCCCCTCCCCCCCTCCCCCCCACTCACTGCCTACTACCTGGAGTTTACCTAGCTTTACTAAGAGTATGACCATCTCAATTCGCTTACTCTTGTCTCCCCTGAGGCTGAGGATGAGGTGCTAGTCCGTGCCTGAGAGGAACGACAACCGGATCTTCGAGTTTCTTCATGGTCTTTATGGTGACATTGATCCCATCAGTATTCAGATTCTTGGTCACTCTCCTCTATCTTCCTTACCTGAGATGTATAGTTTGGTTCAGCAAGAATATGATTGCCGGCAGATTCGTCTACCAGACACTGTTACTGAGGGCTCTGCCCTGGCCGCTCGATTCAATCCTGGTGGCCGCTCTCCCCGTGACACTATCTTCAAGTCTATGGACAAGGACCATTTGACGTGTGATTATTGTGGGAAAGCACAACATACTCAGGAAACTTGTTTTAAGCTTCATGACTTTCCCCTCCTCGCGAGGGTCCTACCCCTCGTGGCGGTCGTAGCTCTAGTCGCACTCTGGGTCGATCTTCCCCGTCTCGCTCGGCTCTTCTCTCTGATGTTGTTGATGATCCTGCTCCTTATGGAGACTCTGATGTCCCTGAGGTTCCTTCTGCTCATTCTGTTGAGGAGATTCTCGCTTTTTGTCGCTTCATGCTTGTTGCTCATCTAATCTGTCATCTCTCATATGCACATCAGGGGGTTCCAGTGCTCACTCACTCTGCCACTGTCTGCTCTTCCACCCAGTGGATTATTGATTCTGGCGTCACCGACCACATGATTGGTTCTGCCACTGTCTGCTCTTCCTTGCTCCTCCCTCAATCTCTCTTTGGTGTTTCATGTTCCTAAGTTTACCCGCAACCTCCTTTTTATTAGTCACTTTGCTAATTCAATGAATTGCTTTGTAACATTTTCCCCTCCGCATGTATCTTTCAGGACCTGAAGACGGGGACGGTGATTGGCCCTTGTAGACTACGTGATAGCCTCTACCTGTTTGACCCATCCAGCTCTACCCCTTCTCTGAAGGCTATTTATGCTACTCAGACCTTTGTGGACTCCTAGCACTGCCGCATCGGCCATCCTTCTTTATCTACTATGCATATTTTACTTCCTCATATGTTAAATGTATCTTTGAATACTTTTAAATGCGATGTGTGTGTTATTGTTAAACATCATCTTGCTTCTCTTAATCATGTATCTACTTCTAGTGCTACTCCTTTTGATATGATTAATATTGATGTTTGGGGTCCTTGCCCCGTGGTCTCTATTTTTGGTTTCCACTGGTTTCTTACGTTTATCGATTGTTTTTTCGTTATATGTGGGTTTACTTAATGAAAAACAAAAATGATATATTTCCTTTATTTCAACGTTTTCATAAAATGGTGGCTACTCAGTTTAATGTTGTCATTAAAATTTTGCGCAGTGATAATGGTCATGAGTACGTGCACTCCTTTGAGCATTATCTTAGTGATCAGGACATTATCCATCAGACATCTTATGTCTACACCCTAGCTTAGAATGGGGCCGCCGAGCGCAAGAATCGTCATCTTTTAGAGAGAGCTCGTTGCCTCCTCCTGAAGATGCACCTCTATAAGTATTTTTAGGGTGATGTGGTTCTTACCTTATTAATTGTTTATCGACTCGTGTTCTTGGACACAAATCCCCTCTTGAGGCTTTTTTTGTCTTTCTCACACATCTCCTTTCTCGGATCTTTGGGTGGGTGTGTTTTATCCATGTGCACCCCACATCCAACTTGATCCTCGTGCACTCAAGTGTATCTTTACTAGGTATTCTCCTACCAAAAATGATATAAATGTTCCATCCCGCTTCTAAAAATACCTTCGTTACTATGGACATCACATTTTGGGAGTCTGAGTCCTACTGCGAGTCCTCACTTCAGGGGGAGTCTCACCCAATAGAAGTGAGCTCTCTTCCCCTACTTATTCCTCCTCATGTGACTACGTCTGTTATGACTACATCCTTGCCTACTCCTACTCCTACTCCTACTCCTCCTACTCCGGTGATTGTTCCTCCTTTTCAAGTGTATACTTGGTGGAAACGGGGTCCAGGTACATCGGCATCTTTCAGGCTACCCGATCTAACATCGGATCCTTCTTTGGGCTCTTAAGATAATTATATTTTTACCCAACATCTGATGTCCCACTTTGTGTCCTATAACTCATTATCTTCCTCACATAAACTCTTTATTGTCTCTTTCTCCTCCATTTCTATCCCCTCAACTTGGCAGGATGATATTGCTCACCAAAAGTAGCGAGATGTTATGCGTGAGGAGATGTTGACCCTGGAAAAGAATTGTACATGGGACTTGGTCCCTTTACTACCTGGCAAGACCGTGGTAGGGTGTAAGTGGGTGTTTTCCATCAAACAGAACTCTCAAAGTGTCGTTGAGCGATACAAGGCTCGATTGGAGGTTAGGGGCTATACCCAGACCATGGGGATTGATTATTGTTGAAAGAGCTCAAAGCTTGTATGTATTATTTCCGTATGTAAATACAAGGAGAGAATACAAATATATAGGAGAGAAGAGAGAAGAATAAATCCTATACATGATGTGGGACTAAAGAAGGAGGAAGAAAAATAGGCCATTAAATGGGCCTTTTTACATGGGCTTTTCTAATACTCCCCCGCAAGCTGGAGCGTACAAGTCGTATGATCCAAGCTTGGATAGGCACTGATAGAAGAGGGTACTAGGAAGAGCTTTGGTGAGGATGTCAGCAACCTGTTCAGTACCCGGAACGTGCTTGAGCTCGATCTTCTTCATGTGGACTTTCTCTCGGATGAAATGACAATCTACCTCAATATGCTTCGTTCTTTCATGGAAGACCGGGTTTTTGGCAATATGTATGGCAGCTTGACTGTCACAAAGGAGGAGAGCTGGTGAAGGTAGTTTAACTCCAAGGTCGGTAAGGAGACTCTCAATCCATGTGAGTTCAGAGACCACAGCAGCCATTGCCCGATATTCTGCTTCTGCTGAGGATCGAGCAACCACTGCTTGTTTCTTGCTTCGCCAAGTAATCAGATGTCCTCCAAAATAGGTACAAAACCCGCTAGTAGATCGTCGATCGTCGAGGGAGCCAGCGTAGTCGGCATCAGAGTATGCCACTAGTGTAGGACTGGAGGATGATGTTTTGTAGACAAGTCCTTGGCCAGGAGCTGTCTTAAGATATCTGAGAATGCGTTCCACAGCCTGGAGATGAGAGCTTCGAGGAGAGTGCATATAGCGACTCACAAGTCCCACAGCGAAAGATATATCAGGTCTTGTAACTGTTAAGTAGATGAGCTTCCCAACTAGACGACGGTAATATTCTGGATTTGGTAGAAGCGAATCAGAATCTGAGCCCTGAGCACATATTTTGTGATTTGCATCCATGGGAGTGTTAATAGGTTTGCAACCAGAGTAGCCTGCATCATGAAGGAGATCCAGGCAATATTTGCGCTGAGAGAGAACCAATCCATCTGACCGTCTGGCCACTTCCAGACCGAGGAAGTACCGAAGAGGACCCAGATCTTTAGTTTGGAAGACGGAGCTCAGATGTAGCTTAACGGCCTGTATGCCGTCCAAGTCACTGCCAGTAATAATGATGTCGTCGACATATACCAACAGGAGAACCGTACCAGTGGCCTGGTGACGAGTAAACAATGAGAAGTCAGCCGAGCTGCGAGTGAAGCCAACATCCCGGAGAGCTTTGCTGAACTTGTCGAACCATGCCCGAGGGGATTGTTTGAGACCATATAGAGATTTGAGAAGATGACAAACCCGTGACTCCCCCGTGGTCTCAAACCCGGGAGGTTGTTGCATGTAAACCGTTTCCTGAAGGTCGCCGTTCAGGAAAGCGTTCTTGACGTCGAGTTGAAACAAGGGCCACTGGCGATGGACAGCCACAGAGAGGAGAATGCGGACCGTGTTAAGCTTAGCGACCGGAGAGAAGGTCTCGTCATAGTCCAGCCCTGGTTGCTGGGTGAAGCCACGAGCAACCAACCGAGCTTTGAGGCGATCAATGGTCCCATCAGGAGCATGTTTAATGACGAAAACCCATTTGCACCCAACGGGTTTCTGGCCGGGAGGAAGGGGCACCAGGGTCCAAGTCTGGTTGGCCCAAAGAGCAGCCATCTCTTCTTCCATGGCCGCACGCCACCCCGGATGTTGAAGAGCGTCCTGGACAGAAGTAGGAATAGAGACCGAGGAGAGCGAAGTAGCCAAGGCCTGTAGAGGCGGAGAGAGGCGGTGGAGAGAAACATAGTCCGCCATTGGATGAGCGGTAGAGGCCGACACCGGAGCAGCAGAACACGGAGAAGCCGAGGTCGAAGCCGACTGCAGAGGAGCAACGGAGGAGGAGGGCGACGAGCATAGACCCGAATAACCGGGGGTCGAGGAGGGTCAATGGTGGCAGGAGGCGGAGGGATGGTGGTCGGTGAGTGGACGTGGATCACCGGCCGGGGAAGGGAGGGTGTGGGAGGAGGTGGTGGTAGAAGTGGTGGCAAAGGAGGAGGGAAGAAGGGTTGGTCCTCCCGGAAAGTAACATCAGCCGAAACAGAGACCTTCCGGGTGAGCGGGGAGTAGCAAACATAGCCCTTTTGGGTACGTGAGTAGCCGACAAACATGTGTTTGGCCGCACGGGGATCCAGTTTGTCAAGAGTGGGGCCCAGTTTATGGACAAAGCAGGTACAGCCGAAAACCCGGGGGGTGAGGGGGAAGGCGGGTGTGGAGGGAAAAAGAAGGCTAAGGGGGTAGCGTTGTGGAGAACGGGAGAGGGGAGACGGTTGATAAGAAAACATGCAGTGGACACCGCAAAGTTCCAGAAGACTTTGGGAACATGCATGTGAAGCATGAGAGAGCGAGCCACATCGAGCAAGTGGCGGTTCTTGCGTTCAGCGACCCCGTTTTGTTGAGGGGTGTAGGGACAAGAGGTCTGGTGAACAATACCGAAGTTTGCGCAGAGAGTGGCAAACTCGTGGCTAGTGTATTCCCGAGCATTATCAGAGCGGAAAGTTTTAATGGTGGTAGAGAATTGCGTACGAGTCTCTAACACAAACGCCTGAAAGACACGCGGAAGCTCAGAGCGATCATGCAGGAGATACAACCAAGTAGTACGAGAGTAATCATCAATAAAGGTTATAAAATAACGATAACCAGAAATGCTAGGAACTTTATAGGGGCCCCAAATATCAGAATGTATTAAATCAAAGGGAGCTGAGCTCCTAGTACAATTAGCTGGAAAAGATGAGCGAGGCTGTTTGCCAATAATACAAGAATCACATTGAAAAGCAGGAAGAGAAATGTCTGGAAGCGCCTTCTGGAGGATAGGTAGAGGGGCATGCCCAAGCCGACAGTGCCAATCAGTCGAGGAAACGGAGGAAAGGGATGTGGGAGAGACATCGAGGAGGTAGAGCCCGTTCTGCAGCCGACCCCTACCAATGGTAATCCGCGTCTGCTGATCATGTATCAAAAAACCAGAAGAGGTGAAGGTGATAAAGCAATTCATATCAGTAGTAAGACGACCAACAGAGAGTAAATTAAAAGGCGAGGCCGGCACATAAAGAACGGAGCGTAGAGAGAGAGAGGGAGGAAGGAGGAGGTCCGCGCAGCCGGAGACCGGGACAAGCGCACCATTGGCCACAGTAATAGACGGGGGGTGAGGGCAGCAGAGAAACCGGGGCGGCCGTATGGAAGTGATGTGGTGGGTGGCTCCCGAGTCCAGGATCCAGCGAGAGCTGGAAGAGAGACAGGCAGTACCTGTAGCGGAGGTGGAAACAATACCTGCATGTGAGGTGGAGGCATGGGAAGCAGAAGGGGGGTTGAGGAACCCCTGGAGTTGTTGCAGCTGTAGGCGAAGAGCCTCAAGATCCGTACCAGGCGGAGGTGAGCTATCGGTAACAGCAGCAGTAGGCGGGCGAGGGGGGTAGCCATGTTTCTTGTGACAAACGGCTTCAGTATGGCCATCCCGGCCGCAGTAGGTGCACTTGGGCCGTCCGCGGCCGCCACGGCCCCGCCCACGGGAGCCCGTACGACCACCCCGAGGAAAGGAGGGTTGTGGGAGTAAAGGAGGAAGGGCCTGCTGAAGAAGAGCCGGCGAGGGTGGTGCAGGAGCCTCCGGAGGAGGTGGTACGCGAAGTAACATCGAGCAGACATCAGAGAAAGAAGGGGTAGCGGGTGAAGCCAGAACCTGAGCTCGAATACTATGTAGGTGTGGCGGGACGCGAGCCATAATCATAGCAATACAAACAGCCTCCTTCTGGGCACGTTGGGCAGCGAGATCAGTAGTCGCGGGCTGGTGCTGAATCCAGGCTTCCGTGAGAGTTTTAGCGCGGGCCACGAAGGAGGTCATGTCTAGTGCTTTGCCAACATCCAAGGCTTGAAGATCAGTGAGGATGTCGAAAAGGTGTTGAAGGCTGTCCTTGCCGGAGTACAGCGAATGAAGTTCATCCCACATGGCTTTAGCAGTCTCATGATACATGATCATCTGGTACGGCTCACCCTCGACCGAGTTTAGGATCCAGGTCTGGACACGGCCGTCATTGCGGAGCCAATCATCAGTAGACGGAGTTGGTGGTCCCTGGGTAAGGTGACGGGCAAGGCCCTTGGCCTGTAAGACCCGGCGGACAGAGTGGACCCAGGGAATGAAATTAGCCTTGCCAGAGAGAGAAATAGTAGTAATCCGAAGCTCATCCCGGAGTTCGAGAGGAGCTACGTGGCTGGCAGGGGGTTGAGCGGTAGTGGAGTCGCTGGAGGACATGGCGACGGAAGAGCAGCAGGGCTCGGAGAGAACAACCCGCAGCGGTCTGGCTGTCTCGGCGGCTGGAGGTCGCGGCGGACTGGAGGTCGCGGCGGACTGGAGGCCGCGGCGAGTAGAGAGAGGCCGCGGCGAACAGGAGCAGTCCGCGTCAGATGTTGCGGCGAACTGGGGCAGTCCGCGACAGAGGCCGCGGCGAACGGGGGGCAGGGCGCAGCAGCGGACACAAGCAGAGCCCGCAGCGGACAGAGGCAGTCCGCAAGGGAAGGCGGAGAGAGAGAGTCCGCGAGCAGAGGCTCGAGCGGACAAAGAAGGAGCGAGCTAGAGGGAGCAGTCCGCGAGCAAGGAGGCTCGAGCGGATACAAGCAGAGCCCGCAGCGGACAGGAAGATCGTCCGGAGCGGAGGGAGAGAGGTGGGCCCCACGAGTCAGAGCAGAAGATGGCTATAAGAAGCCTGGGGAGGGTGGAACCACGGAGGGAGAGAAGAGGAGCGGAATCAGAAGGGCAGTCCGCACGAGACCGGAGCGGATGCAGAAAGCAGTCCGCACGAGTCCGGGCGGACAGAAGCAGGGGCAGTCCGCAGGAGACCGAGCGGACAGAGAAGGGGCAGTCCGCGTCTAGATGGAACCTGGCTCTGATACCATGTTGAAAGAGCTCAAAGCTTGTATGTATTATTTCCGTATGTAAATACAAGGAGAGAATACAAATATATAGGAGAGAAGAGAGAAGAATAAATCCTATACATGATGTGGGACTAAAGAAGGAGGAAGAAAAATAGGCCATTAAATGGGCCTTTTTACATGGGCTTTTCTAATAATTATCAAGAAACCTTTGCCCCTATGGCGAAGATGAATTCTATAAGGGTCCGTTCGGCGTGTATGAATTGGCTTTTTGGAATTGGTTTTGGTCAGAAAACTAATATCCGCAGGAATTCGTTTTATGCAGAAAATCAATTCTGTTGTTCGTCTGCAGGATGGAATTCAATTAACGGAATTGAAATTGATATCCAAAAGTTGTTCGGATGCAAGATGGA
Organism: Platanthera guangdongensis; assembly: GCA_039583875.1. Lineage (NCBI taxonomy): Eukaryota > Viridiplantae > Streptophyta > Magnoliopsida > Asparagales > Orchidaceae > Platanthera > Platanthera guangdongensis. The sequence continues at coordinate 160,743,196 of CM077159.1, forward strand.
ATTGATTTTTTGAAACTGAAATTTTAAAAATTCATAATTCTTAAAATTAAACCATTTAATCTACATATTAATAATAACTAAAGTTTATTAACATAAATATGTTCTAATTCATATATATTGTCTGCCGTCCCGAGTGACATTTACATGGCCCCTATCCCTAACTATTTCAGAAAGATTTGCTTGTTGATTTTACTTTTCCGATTTTGTTTGTTTTTTCTCCTCTCTTTAGTTGTATCTTCCTGAAAACTCACTACAATGAACTGCTGCAGTTCACTCTGAATTTTCACAGCCATAACAAATGGATTGCAATGCCATAAATGCATTCTGCAACATTTCCATGAAGAATTTCTATTGAACATATTATAGATGGATTAAGTAGACAGAAACCAAACCATGAAAACATTCAATTGATAAATAGAGAATTAACCATCATGCATATCTTATTACTACTTTTGAACATTCCAACAGACTAAATTAGAACTCATGTAACCTGAAGATTATATCAACACGGATATGGAGTTACAGTGATGTAGGATAGGTTCTAAATGGAACTAAGGAAGCTAATGGATGCAATTCCATAAGCATTAACCTGAAGATTATTGATAACCTAAAGAGCGAAAAGATACTGAATCTGGAATGTCGAATATTCTGGGACTAAATCAGATATTTAATTAAGTCACAAAAATCTGGACTAGCAAATTTCACAAAAATGGGAGATTGGGGCCGAACAATGAAGTTATTCTCCAAACATAGCAGCAAAAGGACGAAGCCGGAGATTGAGTAAGAGTCTGCCTGTTTGAGTAAATGGGGGTATTGCTAGTTTAACCCTGAAGAAGATGAAGACAAAACAGCCCTAGGGTTCCGATTTTGTCCCGATGTAGTTGTAGGCGTCCGAATCTCCTTCTATTGTGGATCCCCTAAAGGAAGATTGTTGTCGGTGGGTGGCTACCTCCGAAGATGCGGAGTTGGCTGTGAAATGCGAGAGGCGAGGGAAGTTGCCGGAGGTCGTCAGCGGGAGGTAGAAGAGACGGGAAGAGGAGACACAAGGAGCGGTCACGAAATTAGTTGGGGCGATAGTCGCGGAAATAGTCAGGGCGAGGCCGTCTGGAGCAGTATCGCGCAAAACTGCGAAAAGCCTGCGTGGAGGGATACGTTTTCGTGATTTACATTTTAGGTTAAAAGGAAAAAAAACCATGGGTTTTGATTTGAAAACCAATTCCAACGCAACTCTCACGTGCCGAACAGCAAAATTGACTTTTTGGAACTCAAAGCCGATTCCAGAAAGACAATTCCAAAAATTCAATTCCTGTGTGTCGAACAAACCCTAAGAGTTTTGCTCTCGTGTGTTGCCTGCAAAGGGTGGACTTTGACCCAGTTAGATGTGAAGAATGCATTTCTCATGGGACTTGGCTGAAGAAGCCTACATGTTGTTACCGCCTGGTCTTACCCCGGCGGGATCTGGGAGAAAGGTATGAAGGTTGAAGAAGGCTTGTATGATTTAAAACAGTCTCCCCGGGCCTGGTTTGGAAGATTTCATAGAGTTATGGTCACATTTGGATACTCCCAGAACAATGCAGATCATACTTTATTTGTAAAGCAGAAACATGGGAGACTCATAACACTTATTGTTTATGTGGATGATATCATTATCACGAGCGATGATACTGAAGAAATCCAGATTCTAAAATAAAGACTGGCAAAGGAGTTTGAAGTAAAAGACCTCAGAAATCTTAGATACTCTCTGGAAATTGAGGTTGCTTGATCAAATCATGGTATATTCATATCACATAGGAAGTACATCCTTGACAAGCTCCAGTCATGTGGGATGAGTGGGTGTAGACCTGCTGACACCCCAATTGAAGTCAACTATAGATTGAGTAGAGATGATGGGAAAGTGGTGGCTGATATCACTGAATTTCAATGACTGGTTGGTCGTATTATCTATCTATCTCATACTCGTCCGGATATTTCATATGTCGTTGGTGTTATCAGTCAGTTCATGCACTCACCAAAAACCCATCATTTGGAAGTTGCCCACCGAATCCTTCAGTATCTCAAGTCCTCTTCTAGAAAGGGCATCTTGTTCTCCCCAGGAAAAAAATTGACTATTGAAGTCTATACTAATGTTGATTGGGCCGGTTCAGTTGATGACAGGAGGTCCACCTCTAGCTATTGTTCACTAGTTGGTGGTAATTTGGTAATGTGGAGAAGTAAAAAAAACATGTGGTTGTCAGGTCGGAATGTAGAGGCAGAATTCAGAGTCATGACGCATGTGATTTGCGAAGGACTATGAATTAAATCTCTTTTGAACGATCTTGGCATGGAAAACAAGGATCATGTGAGACTTTACTGTGATAGCAAAACCGTCATTAGCATTGCTCACAATCCTGTCCAACATGACCGCACAAAGCATGTGGAGGTTGATCGTCACTTCATCAAAGAGAATATAAAACGAGAAGTTGTGAGCACATCATTTGTTTTTTCAGATCAATAGTTAGAGGATGCTCCCACCAAGGGATTAATTTAGAAGGTGTTTGGAAAAATTATGTGCGAGTTGGGCATGCAAGATATCACACGCCCAATTTGAGAGGAAGTGTTGGAATTATGTTATTTTACTTTATTACCCTTGTATTTTTTTCCTTTATTGCCTTGTAGTATCTCCCTCCTATATATAGGAGAGAGCCCCCTTTCTTTAAATTTAAATTTCCTACTCTCCAACATAGACAACTTGATGCAGTGGTAGGTCGACTCGAGACGGGATTTCCAAATGCAAACCTAATTGCAATGTAGTGCAAAAACAGTGCACAGTGGTCCGCTCCAAAATTGCAGCAAATAATAATTTATTATATGATTATCAGCAGAGGCTCGGCAGACACAATTAATAAATTAAAAGGAGAACAGGAAATATTAATTTTGCAAACAATTGAGCCGCAAATAATTTTAAGCGAATGCCGAATAAACTTTGCAAGTCACGCGAGCGGCGGTACTAATAACAAACAAGAATAACATCCACTACAGATATAGTGTCAAATTAAACAACAATAAAAGATAAGAGCAATATACCACAACTTGCATATGCAGGCGGCGTCGGTGGCGGTTGTTGGCGGAAAGTGAATGATGTTGGGAGTAAAGAGGGGCTAGTAGTGGCTCAGGTAGATTGTGGAGGACGACTGTAGGGGAGGTGGCCGGCTGTGGGAGGGAAAATGGGGTGGTGAGTGCGGGTGGTCACCCCGGCTTAAAAGCACTCAACTCCGGTGAGTGCGGGTGGTCACCCTCGCTGTGTAGCCGCAGAGCGAGTCTCTCAAACTCCTCTGAAGATATACATGTAGCATCGTGCAGGGGTCGGCCGCTCCAACGGACAAGACAACGCATGGAATCTCGTCCGCCCACGGCGTAGAAATCGTGACCGACGATCTGAAGCACGTCGTCGGTGGAATCAGGTGGCACTGATGTATCTTCGTCTGGCACTGATGTATCTTCGTCTGGCACTGATGTATCTTCGTCTGTCAATGATGTCGGTGGAACCGTCGGTGGTGCAACTCGATCTGCATGTCGCGACGCCGCTGGTGGCAACAAAGAGGGACCAGTAGAGGTGATAGGAGGAGAAGACTCAGGTGATGAGGCTATGGTAGGTGAAGGCTCGGGTAGAGGTGTGGTGAGTGGGTCCACGTACACACGCTCTTCGTAGTAAGGAGTCAAAATCTTCTACGTTGAATATTCGGTTGATGCCCATACCATGAGGGATGTCTATCTCATATGCGTTCGTTCTAATTCGTCGTACGACTCTATAGGGGCTCATTCTGCGTGCGCTTAATTTTTTTGCTGGTCCTTGTGGGACCCTCTCAGATCGAATGTGAATTAATACATGTTCTCCTACCTCAAAGATTTGCTCTTGCCTGTGTTGATCTGCTTGACCCTTATAATAATTATTACTAGCTGCAATATTATTACGGATCAACTCATGAAGTGCATGCACATGTTGTATGAATGTCTCTACTGACTCCTGGGAATGATGCAAATCATACGATGGACTCAAATCATGCAACATAGAAGAATCAGGCACAATATGTGAATGACCATGCATATGACGCAACAGACACAAATGACTGGCGACTGGCACGACAAACTGACAAGACGCATACGTAAAGTAGCAATGAAAGTCTCTAACGATGGGTGGTTTATCTGGAGGTTTCTTGGGCGGGGTGTAGAAGAACTCATTAAGTGTATGGGGACCACCCAACTGACTAACTGAGATGTTGACAGTGAGTCGCAGGATCAGGATATGCCAAAGATTTCCTAAACGATACAAATTCTCGGGAGGTCTGCCAGGTGATCGATGAAAATATTTGGCGTGAATAACGTCATCACCCGAAGTAACGTCGTAGATGGTGACAGAATAGTGCAACACACGAGTGTGAAGGGTATCTCTCAAATGACAAAGCTTGTCAGGTGGCTCACCAGGGGGTGCATACCAAAATCGTCACGTGTGAGATGATCACTGGTGCAGATACACGACCCCTCACTAAAGTGCAAACAGGGAAGCTCGTCAAATAAGCATTCCAGTGACGTAATCCCGGGGAGGTTGATAATGATAGCATGGTCCTCCAAGAAGAAGGCGCCAATAATAGTAGTGTCTGTGGGAGCAAGTAGAATACCCACAACAAAGTCAATACCCGGCTCATGAACCTCCCAAGGGAGTAGTGGTTCGTCGGGAGGCTTATCTGGAGGTCCAACGATGTAGTCATTAATAATGGGATGATCCTCCAGATGAGTATAGTTGATAGAGGTCGCGTCCTCGTAAGTGGGTAAGGTTTCCACTACAAAGTCAACATTAAGCTCTCGACTCCCAGTAGTGATGTGACTCGATATAGAGACATGGGTAGAGTAGGAAGAGTCTCTACTCAAGTGTGGGTCACTCAGTATAGTGTTGATATACGGACCCCTAACCAAAGGAGGCACTATCTCTAAGTGAGATGTGAAGGATGGATATACCATCACAGTGTCGCTGGGTCGTTCATCCTCACTCACGCGACCACACTCACTAGTCATACGAGTATCACTCTCCACCTGTATAATGAGATCATGATCAGATTCAACAACAATATCACAGGGACAACGAGCCTCATCAAAAGAGGGAGTAGCAAAAGCAAATGTCAGGTCTCTCATATTGATCGGAGCACTACTAGACGTATCAGTGGCTTGACCTAAATCCCTAGGCTCTCTTCCTAGCGTATATTTTATGCGATCAAATTGAGCATCTAAGAGATCAAAGCGGTCAAGAACTAATCGCTGAAATTCGGCCACAGGTAACTCTATTTGCGGAACCCTAGGAGGGTCTAAATGATGGTGATCTCTATAGGATTCCTGAGGATCATCTAGAAGGTAGTTCCAAACATATTCAGGTTGTGTTTGTGGGGGTGCGTGGGCCCTACGAGCGTGCAGTGGTGATTGCACGTATCCAAACTCAGATTCCTCAATTAGAGGAGAGGTGTAATGACGACGACCTGAACGATACTCCACTCTTTCATCATAAAGTCGCGGAGAAGTGTAATGATGATAACGTGAGGACCTATCGACGTGGAGATCGTTTATAGCATAATGAAATTGCGTCGAGGGGTCGACACGATCTTTAGGAGTGATGTGCGAGGAGCGGTAAGTATCATCGCAATAATATGAGGGTTTCTCTAAAGGGGCTCTATGTGGTCGGACACAGGTAGACTCGAGATCCCCAAATAGAGGAGACGAGCGACGACGATAATTGGACATAACTGAACATTAATACTCTTACCACTACACTTATAAATGTGTCCCAAACCTAGACCCGCTAATACCAATTTGATGCAGTGGTAGGTCGACTCGAGACGGGATTTCCAAATGCAAACCTTAATTGCAATGTGGTGCAATAACAGTGCACAGTGGTCCGTTCCAAAATTGCAACAAATAATAATTTATTATATGATTATCAGCAGAGGCTCGGCAGACACAATGAATAAATTAAAAGGAGAACAGGAAATATTAATTTTGCAAACAATTAAGCGCAAACAATTTTAAGCGAGTGTCGAATAAACTCCGCAAGTCACACGAGCGGCGATACTAATAACAAACAAGAATAACATTCACTACAGATATAGTGCCAAATTAAACAACAATAAAAGATAAGAGCAATATACCACAACTTGCATATGCAGGCGGCGGCGGCGGCGGCGGTTGTTGGCGGCAAGTGAATGGTGTTGGGAGTAAAGAGGGGCTAGTAGTGGCTCGGGTAGATTGTGGAGGACGGTTGTAGGGGAGGTGGCCGGCTGTGGGCTGGAAAATGGGGTGGTGATCGGCTGTTGTAAAGACAACGGGGAACTGGAGTGGGGAGAAAGGGGTTCCACGATGGGGTTGGTGATGGAATAGGAAGATAGAGAAGGCCGTGGAGGGGGATTAACTGGAGAGAGGAGGTAGGTTCTGGCGGTGATGGTTGGGATCGAACGGAGGACGCCGGGTTGTGGGCTAGCTGGAGTTACGGGGCGATTGAGAACGATCAAGCGTGGGAAAGCGGGAGGAGGCCGACGGGTTTGTGTAGGCGCGGAAAGAGGGAGGCGGGAAGGGGGAGAAGGACTCACGGCGGCTGACCGGCGGTCGAGGAGGAGGATGGGATGGCTCGGCGTCGCACCAAGCAAGGAGGCTCCAGGAATCGCTCCTGAGAGAATTATCGGCGGTTCTGATTCAAACGAAACCCTCGATGCCTGGAACCACTGCTGCAGCACACTTTATAACCCTAAATTAAAACTGCTACATTCAAATTGAAATCAAACTACCAGGATCGGGCGGTTCACATTGTCTGAACCGATCGGGGTTTACATACATCTAAAAACATAAAGAGTCATATATGAATCTGATTCGGATCGATCATCCGAACGCAACCACGGACTCAGATCGTCCATCCGGGCAACGGATCACCGCCTCCAGCGGGAATACACGCACGTAGGCCGTGGTGCGTCGTCACTACTATAACAAAGACAAATGACCATTCTCTAAATAGCATCGTAAAAAATAGTCACGCACAAAAATATCAAAATCAGTAGTGCCATTACATAAGTGAGATGTGGCCGCATTGTCACCGCGCTCTTCGGGAATCACTACTCTTCGAGCTATACGAACTAATCCGATGTATTGAATTTATATGCAGTTTTATAAATAATTCATTTCGAAATTCTGTCTCTAAGAAGTTGTATTTTATGATAATTACAAAATGATCACCGAGGATAGTCTACCTCTACAAAGCAAAAGAAAACAGTTCAATTTTAAGAAAGATTTGCCAACAATTTATGCTATTGCACCAAAAAAAACCTGACATTTTTCTTCATAAAGTTAACAAATTATGTTTACATGAGTAAACCAAACATGGTATTTTAGTCTATGTCACATGTGCGCATGTTTCCCATTGATGTGAAGCTTCAGAGTTCAAATTCCTGGTTGCCAATTTTTGCCCAGCACCATTGCTCTGAAGGTTAGGATTTCGCATCATCAAGCAACAACAAATGTAACCAATAAATGTTTTTTTTCTGATATGCTTCTGATGCATATCCCCACTATAGTGGGAAAAAGGCTGGAGTGTTGTTGTTGTTGTTGTATGCTTCTGATGCATATAGCCGACCCCACTATAGTGGGATAAAGGCTTGAGTGTTGTGTTGTGTTGTTTTGTTTATGCTTCTGATGCATCTACTGCACCGATAAATGAGTCAAACAGATCAAGCCAAAGCTCTTAATACAACCCAGCAACCCCATAAATCTTTACAAATGCATGGAGACAATACGAAGCCGACCACGGACAAAACAATGGCGAATCACATCCATGGTAGCTCGTCGAGCAGGAAAGGGTTAAACAAAGCCCGATTCCCTTCGTCAAAAGCTGAAAATCATTGCACTTTACCGATCGATCCAAGAGATGAAGACCGAATGCTACACCTAGGGTTTCGAAATTGCTAACCTTGAGAGACCTTAGCTGCGAACGGGGAACACGATACATGATCGAAGTGGCAAAATTGGAAGAACGTCGATCGAATTCTGTGTTAATAACCTACGATGAAGCTGAGAAAAACCCGCGAGGAGGATGTTCGGGACCACCGGAGCCGCCCTGGTAAGAACTTCTCTCGAGAAAATCGTGGCCGAAGCGCACAGAGACCCCACGCCACCACCGCCTGCGTATTTTAGCGAAGGCCACTGATGCTTCTGGTGCTCCTCGGTCCGTGGAGAAGCAAACATGAACTTCGTGGTAAAGGGGATTTTTTTTTTTTTGATGTTATTTGCATTTTGCACGTCTCAAAAAAAAAATTGTATAATTCTATGTGAATATTTTAAATTCTAAAACAACCTTTTTAATATGGAGAAATTTTTTGAACCGGAGCCCGTATGGAAATCTAGGTCAGGTTAAATGTGGGCACGACACGTGGACAAATCACGGTCGTCCGTAAAATTCACGTAAAATCCTGCTAATTCTTCTTCTTTCACTTTTCCTGGCGTGTAAGTGGCGATTCCCTCCAAAACATTTCTTCTGCCAAACTATTTTCTCTTTTTCCATTAACAGCAGCTTAGTATGACCCAGAAAAATTGCTACATCTGCCCGTCTGTTCTTCATCGTTCTTCACCCTTCTGAACCTTAAACCGACATTAAGGATTCGTCGTCCTATGCGATTGTGCTGCCCGGGACATCTGTTAAATTTTGCGCCAGAAAGGAGGCATTCTCGACACTTTGGACCGGAATAGCGAAGATACAGGTATGGGCCCAAACATTTTCTCATCTATTTCCTCTTCCTCCCTTAACACCAACAAATCTAATTAAGGTGATCTCCAGCAAGGAGATCATAATTAACCTCCAGGAGATCACATTTATTCTCCAGACAGGAGATCAATGTTGATCTCCTGGAGATCAATTTCCTGGAGATCAAAACTGATCTCCATGGAGATCAAAACTGATCTCCTAGGAGATCAATAATGATCTCCATGGAGATCAATAATGATCCTCTAGCCAGGAGATCAATGTTGATCTCTTGGAGATCAAAACTGATCTCCATGGAGATCAATAATGATCTCCTAGCTTGAGAATCAAATGTGATCTCCAAAAGATCATTCATGATCTCCTGGAGTTCATTCATGAATGTTAAATATGAGCATACTTCCAAAATGATCTCCCAGGTGTTTATTATATAGAACTAGGCGATCATCTTCCACGTTAGCCGGAGATCGTATTCCACGTTCGAAAGAAAACTCTAAAACAAACCCTAAAATAAGTCAAGGTCTGGAACTCACATCTGGATGATATTTGAATGAGATGCTGGAGAAACTTCGATAAGATGACGGCGAGAATGCACAGTTCGATGGAGATTAGGCGGAGATTAGCCAAGTTCGTCAGGGTTCGCGAGCAACAGGAGCCAGGAAAAGTGAAAGAAGAAGAAGAATTAGCGAGATTTTACGTGAATTTTACGGACCGCCGTGATTTGTCCACGTGTCGCGACCACATTTAACCCGGACCTAGATTTCCATACGGGTTCCGGTTCCAAAAATTTCCCTTTAATATGAGGCGTGAAGCTCGATATAATCGTAGAAATGTGAAGAATGATTGGCTTGAGAAATAAACTATCATTCAATAGACTATGTCAGATATTGTCATCCACTTATTTAGTGGAGGTGGTACCTTCTAACAATTTATAGATTTTAGTAATTTTAATCTCCTTGATGTCCCCAATATTTCAATGTACAATAATGATCTATCGTGTATCTACCCGCAAGATCATGTCGTACTTGTATCCAATTATCTCCCATATTTAGAGCAATACTTGTAACCTTGTATCTGCAAGGCTCATCACCTAAAATATTAATGACATCAATTAGATGTGGACACATATTTGGGAGCATTTATTTGCGCACATTTTGCATCATCTAGTTGAGTTATGTATAGGTTTGCTTTCTCATTGTAGATTGTTGTAAGTGATGTGAAATTCTCCGAATTTTTTTTATTTAAAGATGTTAAAATTTTACGCAGCTTACATCTGGCATCAAACATCTCCACTATCTTGTGTTCATTGTCATCTAGTCTCACAGCATATGGATGTGCTTCAAGATAAATGAACTATGGTTGTGCATATTTAACATGTTTAACTATAATTTTGCATTCATTATTTGCATCTCTTTGTCTTTTAATACAAACTTACATCTGCATCTTTTGAAATTTGATTTTCTTATATTTTTCTTAATGTACCATTTGTTACTTTGATTGTCATGAGGTAATCATCTCGATCACAACCTAACATTACCATTGATGATGCTCTGTAGGTGATAATATCAGCACTCAGAATAATGATAACAAAATTTTGTCATTTTTTGAGCACATTCAATAAACTATTCTTTACTTTCAAAACTCAAATTAGTACAAAAGTGCATTCCAACATCTAACGCGGTGTCCTTAGAGTACTTTTCATTACCCAACAACATTTTGTGAACTTATTTCTATCAAATGGGAGTACAATCACACAAGCACATGGCCAAAACATTGAATTTAAACCTAATAAGGAAAATAAATTCTTAACCTAGGCAAAAAAATCTCCATGAAAACTGGTCACCAAAATTAAACTCTATAGAGATGATAGTGGTATAAAACAATAAAAAGGAAGTATACCAAAATTTTAGGTATTTGAGAATCTAGGGCTTTAGGTGAAATAGAGGGATAAAAAAGAGGCCTAATAATACCTCAATGTTTTTGAAATAGCATCCAACGGAAGAAAAAAGAGCTATCTGTTTTGCTGGTGGAGGTATTCTGACGGACGGCTGCTGGAAAGGAGGAAGCTGGCGAAATATGGGGCGGATAAAGGGAGGTCGGCCTCCAAAAAGCAAGAAGGGTATATCTAACGAACTACTAGGCTAGAGGAGAGAGTCCGACGAGTGGCGGTCGAAGGAAACGTTCGACGAGCGATCGTGGGTAGAAGAGATTCGTATCGGGGAGAAGTGTCAGGTGTTAGTGTATATTTGGACTAATAACGGGTTCGGAGGCTTAACGGGTCAGTTAGGGTACACGGTTAACCCATACCCGTAGTAACTCCTGAGGGTTTGCCTATTTATACCCACCTAGGGGCAACGGGTAGGGGATTCCACTTTGATCCACATCCGGATGCTTCGAGCAACCCCCACATTCTCGAAGTTAATGCCACGTTGCTCGAACTGTCTCCCGTAACCGCTTCGTTCTCGCGTCCTGGAGATCGAAAAACCAGTCGCGACGCCTGGAGAGAAGAAGAGCATGCGCGTCGCTGCTGCCTAGATCGGAATCGGGAAAGGAAGTTTTACTCCCGTAACCGCCTCCGCCTGTGTCGAAGCCGTAATTTTTTTTTGCTCTCGATCGGGTATAGGGAAGACGCTTCGCTTCTGTTGCCGACTGCCGCCGTCTCTGCAAAATCAAGTCGCGCTTTCTCCGCAGCCGTCTCTGTGATATCCGGAGCCGCTGCAGTTAGGGCAGAAAGGAAAACCTGGCCGCGGCAGTTAGGGCCAAAGAATCAGAAAAAAAAAAAAGAAAACTTTTTTTGTTTCCCTCTGAACGACCGCAACTCCTCCGTCTCGGGAGAACTCCACACCAAATTTGTGAAGAAGCTCCAGCACTTCAGCACCCTCCGCGCTCCCGGTCATCCGTCGAAGTCGTGTTCCAGGCGGCAAGTTCGTGTTTTCCTCTGGCATCCCCGACGAAGAAGCGACTCGCCTCTCTCCAACACCGCCCAATTCGCGATCATCGCGCCCCCTCCATCATAGGTCGTCGTCGACTCCACGCCCTACCCCCGGCGATCTAATTCCTCGGTTCTACTTCAGTCGAGCCTGCCCAGTGTCGTCGTCTGTTCACGCTGGACCAGCGATATCGAGGAGGCTGCAGTCAGACAACAATAATTTAGTCTGAATCTGTTGAAGGCAAAAGCAAGAGGGAAGCCTTTTTTACAAGTGGACTGTCTTCAACCAGTGGATCCTTAGCTTTAAGCAAGAGTGATTTGACTCTCTGGAGGAAGATCAGAGGAAGTGACAAGATGATGAAGGGGAATAACTTCTCCTCTCTGCTGCAGATGATAAAATTGGAGAAATTTACAGCGACTGAATTTAACGACTGGAAGCTCAATACACAATTTGGGATGAAGTATCTGAACGTGTTCTACAAAGTTCAGTCTGATCGTGCTGATGTTATGGGGACTGACGATGAAGCCCAGTGGATTGCTGATGAGGACTTCTGCCGCGACTACCTGCTGAACTGCTTGTCCTCCAGCCTGGCGAAGATGTACATCAAAATGAAGACCGCCAAGGAAATTTAGGAGGCACTGGAGGAGCACTTCAGGCAAGAGGAGGATCTGTCCAAGACACACTTGGTGGACAAATTCCACTCCTTCATGTTCGACGAGGAGAAAGCGATTCTCCCTCAGGTATCGGATTTTGAAGCTCTAGTAGATTCTTTACATAGTGAGAATATTTCCCTGCCAGACAGTTTTGTTGCTGGAACGATTATTTTTAAATTGCACTCTACGTGGTACAACTTTAAAACTGAAATGTACCGCAAGAAGATGCAGGTCGGTCTTACTGACCTCAAGCGATTTATTCGCATTGAGGATGAAAATAGGACTCGACACGCTTTAGAAACTGTTAGCAAACAGAAGGTTGCAGCTAACATGCTTCTTAGTTCTAAACACATACTGAACCCTAAGAGGACCAGACCCTCTCATGGTAGCTCCCAAGTTGCTGGCTCTAACAAACGCAGTACAAAATTCAAGGGCAAGTATTTTAACTGCAACAAGTGGGGACACAGCGCATCTGATTGCAAGCTCCCTAAAAAGGAAATAACCAAAGCACCACAGGATGGCAACCCAGCCAATATGGTTAGCCAAGCTGAGCCTTCCGACTTTGTTGCAATGGTCGAAAACGCTAAGGCCAGCACAGAGTGGTACTTGGATTCGGGGGTGACGTGCCACGTTTGCAACAATTCTGCTCTTATGATAGGACTCACTACTGTGAAAGAGTCTGTGACGGTGGCCAATGGCGAGTCAGCTGACGTGTTGAAGGTGGGGAACACAACCTTGTTGCTATCCTCAGGTAAGTCTTTAATTTTAAAGAATGTCAAATTTATTCCTTCACTAGCTGCTAACTTAGTGTCTATTAGTCTATTATGTGATGCTGGTATGTCATTTACTTTTTATAGCGGTAGAGTAATACTGTCAGTTAACTCCCACTATTTTGGATGTGCATACGTCCAAAATATGATGTACCGACTAAGTCTAGCAATTGAATTAGTTCAACAAGTTCAAACAAACTTATTTAGCCCTAAGACTCTACATGAGAGACTAGGACATGTGAACCATACAAAAATGTTCTAAATAGCTAGAACTCACCAGATCACATTAGACACTAATTTACAGCCTGAGAAATGTGATGTGTGTGTTCAGACCAAGATCACTAGGAAAATTTTTAGTGCGGTTACTAGGAGCACAACACCTCTAGAGCTTATACATTCCGACATATGTGACTTTAAAAGTTTTGTCACCAGAGGAGGAAGGAATTATGTGATCACATTTATAGATGACTGCTGTAGGTTCTGTCACATATATCTTCTTAAAACTAAAGATGAGGCGTTTGAAAAGTTTTGTCTTTTCAAAACCAGGGTAGAAAACTAACTAGACATAAGAATAAAGAGGTTTAGAAGTGATAGAGGAGGAGAATACATGTCCAGTGAGTTTCGGGGTTTCCTTGCCTCTCAAGGGATCATAGCAGAAACCATTGTTCCTTACTCACCCCAATCGAATAGTATAGCCGAGCGAAAGAATAGAACGTTAATAGAGATGTTGAACTCTATGTTGCTCACTGCTGGCATGCCTACTGCCTATTGGGGGGAAGCAGTTTTAACTGCAAACAACATTCTGAACAAAGTCCCTTATGCTAAGTTAGACGTCACACCCTATGAGCTTTGGTTTAAGAGACCCTCAACTTTAACTAAACTTAATACCTAGGGTTGCATAGCCTATGTTAGGGTCTCTGACCCTAGACAATCTAAACTTGGACCTAGGACCAACACGTGTGTCTACTTAGGTTGTGCCGAAGATAGTGCTGCAGATAGATTTTTAGACCTGTCTAATAATATAATTATTGAATTTAGGGATGTTGTGTTCTTTGAGGATAAGTTCCTTAAGGATAAGAACCTGACAATCCCAGGTATGCAAGCAATTATTACTGAGGAAGAACATGAATCAGGACTGAGCACCTCCTATTCAGTCCTGATAGACAATAATGTCCTAGAGTCTAGACAGACTTCGATGAGAGAGAGAACTCTCAGAACCTTCGGTAGTGATTTTGTCACTTACCATATTGAGGTTGATCCATCCACCTATAAGGACGCGATGAGATCAAGGGATTCCCTACTCTGAAAAGAGGTCATTGATGAAGAGATGAACTCTTTGCTTCAGAACAACACCTGGACATTGGTTGATAAGACAAAAGGGGCTAAAACTATAGGGTGTAAGTGGGTTCTGAAAAAGAAACTCAATCATGATGGTAGCGTAGCTAAGTATAAAGCGCGTCTGGTGGCTAAAAGTTTCACACAAGTTAGTGGAGTGGATTACTTTGATGTATATTCACCAGTGTGTCACTTAGCAACCATTAGGATACTCCTTGCTATTACTTCTATTGAGAATTTTATTGTTCATCAAATGGATGCTAAGACTGCATTTTTGAACGGAGATCTGGCTGAAGAAATATACATGAGCCAACATGAAGGTTTCATAGTGCACGGTCATGAAAGTAAGGTCTGTAAGTTAATCAAGTCGCTATACGGACTCAAACAAGCACCAAAATTACGGCATGAGAAGTTTGACTATAGTGTAAGGAACATGGGATTCCTGTCGAGTCTCTCGGACAAATGTCTTTACATACGTCATAGATCGAATAAAGTCGCTATAATATGCTTGTATGTGGATGATATGTTGATTCTTGGTTCTGATCAATCTGTAGGGGATGACGTTAATTCACAACTAATGCAGACGTTTAGCATTAAAGACCTATGTGTAGCTGAGACTATACTAGGCATGCAAGTGAGTTTTGGGAAAAATGACATTTCCCTAAGTCAAAGCCACTATATAAAGTCCTTGATGGACACGTGGGGATACAGTGAACGTAGAGCAGTGGAGACACCTTACGATTACAATAATCGCTTGAAGCTCGATGATGGAGCTGCGGCTAGACAGTTAGATTATGCTAAACTGATTGTTAGTCTCATGTATGCTATGGTCTGCACAAGACCTGATATAGCCTCTATGGTAGGCATGTTAAGCGGGTTCACTAGTAATACTAGCCAAGACCATTGGGATGCCCTCGATAGGCTGATGCGATACTTAAAGCACACCCAAAAATATGCTTTAAGTTACCATGGTCATCCTCCAGTTTTGGAAGGATATTCTGATGCATCATGGTGCTAGGAATTAAATGACAGCAAGTCCGCTAGTGGATTTATATTCACACTAGGAGGAGAAGCTATAACCTGGAAGTCCAAGAGGCAATCATGCGATACTTAAAGATCACGGTAGTGAACCGGTCGCACAAGTAATATAAAATGGGCAAGTTTTCCCAAGTATCGATCTCTCAAGGAACACAGTAAGGTGGAGTTAATTTCGAGGAGGACTTGAGATTGAAGTCCTTAGGTCGGAGCTAACTAAGGGGGGTTTTGATATTTGCGAAAACAGAAAATAAAAGGCTATCAACTACTCCTATGCAACGCTACTATGCGATGCTTCGCCAGGCGGGATGGAAGACTAGTCGGGTCGCTATGCACCGAATCACTAGGCGGATGGGCGAGTAGGCTTGCAGATAAGGTGGTTAGAACGGCGGAATGAGGGTCGTAAGCACCTCTTCACTACACACGCCACTAGCAATTGCTAGTGTGTAGCAAGGGCGGATGGATGGTGGATGAAATATGACGCAACTCGAGTAACTTAAGCAGTAAAATGAAATAGGAATCACATAGACATGAAACACATAACATATACAACCAAAGTGCACTTCATCAATAAAAATAGATTTAAACACACATATCCAACAATAAAGGAAGAACAAGTCAAGAGATCGACCGAATCTGAAGTCTTGCTGAGGATTCACAGTTGGAATCATCGGGTTGTCAATCTGCGTCCAAACTCGGTCCTCAACTGCGTCTGGGGTAGAGAAGGGCTGTCACCACCTTCCAATGGCGCGTCTTCTTCGTGTCACGATAGCGGACGAAAGTTGCAAGCTTCCCTTTGCTTGTTGGCGAAGGAGTCAAACCCTACTTGAAGCTCGCGGATGAAGGAGAAGGTCAAGAGGAAGCTCCGACTTGGATTTGGCGGTGAATGCTTGCCCGGAGCACCTCCCTAGGGTGGAAGATGATGAAAAGCGGCGGAGAAGGCGAAAAACGGCGAAGAAATGTCAAGCTCTGGATTCTCTCGAATTAGGGCGAGACCTGCATATTTATAGAAAAACAGAAATGAACAATGTGCGCGATCACGGGCGCACGACCAGTGGTCGTGCGCACTATGTCCAGTGGTCGTGCGCACTGGCATGATAGATTAGAAAGAAGAACTGAGATAACACGCACGAGCAGAGGCGCACGACTAGTGGTCGTGCGTACTAAGTTCAATGGTCGTGCGATTACCCCAGGCAGGACTCTAGAAAATAGGAATCAATCAGTGGGGCACGACCGGTGGTCGTAAGCACTAGGTCCAGTGGTCGTGCGATTACCCCAGACAGATTTTGGAAAACGAAGAGTAGTGCGCACGATTAGGGACGTACGACTAGTGGTCGTGCGCATTAGATCCCATGATCGTGCTTAGTATTCCTGTTTCAAAACCATCCCGGATACGCACACGACCCCTGTACCGATAAGAAAAACAATTCACTAATCTGTGCAGACATTACAGGCAATCACAAAAAGGAGTACAAATAATAAAAGTACAAAAATACACAACCACGGGCCTAAGTGTGCACTTCCTATGAAAATATAGACAAGATGAAATATGAATGGTAAAGAACTAAAAGTGAAGTGCAAACGCGTGAAAACTAGCCCAGATGAGTCCGAAAAATCATATATAAATTGGACTCATCAAAGCTCAATGATGGAGGTGTGGTTAGACAGTTAGATTATGCTAAACTGATTGGTAGTCTCATGTATGCTATGGTCTGCACAAGACCTGACATAGCCTTTACGGTAGGCATGTTAAGCAGGTTCACTAGTAATCCTAGTCAAGAACATTGGGATGCCCTCGATAGGCTGATGTGATACTTAAAGAACACCCAAAAATATGCTTTATGTTACCATGGTCATCCTCCATTTTTAAAAGGATATTATGATGCATCGTGGTGCTAGGAATTAAACGACAGCAAGTCCACTAGTGGATTTATATTCACACTAGGAGGAGAAGCTATAACCTGGAAGTCCAAGAGGCGATCATGTATTGTACTGTCTTCTATGGATTCCGAACTCTACGCTCTAGCTTCAGCAGGAGAAGAAGTATAGTGGATAAGAGATTTGGTGATGGACATTCCACTGTTGAGCCTGAAGTTGAGTTCTGTTGCAGTTTACTGCGATAATCAGGCTACTAAAATGATTGCTACGAACACGTTGTTCAATAGCAAAAGAAGGCAACTACGGATGAAACAAGCCTGGTTGACCTCCCTTACGAGTTAAGGGATTGTGAATCTCGTTGATGTAAGGTCAAAAGATAATGCTACAGACGCATTAACAAAGGGCTTAAATAGAGTTCTCATCATTAAAACATCGGGGGAGATGAGATTAAAGTTTATAGAAATATGAAACATCCTTCTATGTTTATATTTTATAGTAAGAACATATAGTCATACCATTCAAGCATCTAATAACAGAATGAAAACCCCAAATAATTTTTTGATGAAAGCCCAAGATGGTTAAATGCTAGTCATTCCACACCTGATGACTTAACATTTTTCTCGTTGTAAGCTTATTTAAGAATTATTCAATTAAGAATAGAAAGTCATTGTATGTGTTAATCTAACATTAGTGATCATAGCACATTATTCCACATTTGATAATATTGCAAATGACGGTGTGCCAAATCATATGATGAGGTACATAATGGTCACTAATGCGTAAGATAACAACGTTTGATTTATTAAAATCAAAACTTGACTGGTCCTAGCTAGACTGGATAGAGATGCTGACAGTGTTACTTCACTACTGCTACAAGTGCTAAGCTCATTTAGGTAGAGCTATTTTACTTTGATATGTCACTGCATATATTTATGAATTCATAGAGTCTGACTCATGAAATTCCTTGCAGGCACTGGTGAAGATGGAGGAGAGAAAGTGGATTTTGACATAGATGATGATGATCTACTCTCTGAGTAGAATTATTACACGTTTATCTATAGTCATTTTTTGTTTTCCAGACTTATTTATTATTGAGTAACACTTTTATTTTTGGATGTATTATGTTATTGTTTTAAAACTAATGTTTGTGTTTTTCTTTAAAACTGTGCTAACTCTTATGGAAATGTGTAAAGTCGGAAACTTATTTTGTTATTCTCCACTTTCTGTACTCTGAAACGTATACGTTATTTGTCACAATTATAGGAGGAGATTGTTAGTGTATATTTGGACTAATAACGGTTTCGGAGGCTTAACGGGTCAGTTAGGGTACACGGTTAACCCATACCCATAGTAACTCCTAAGGGTTTGCCTATTTATACCCACCTAGGGGCAACGGGTAGGGGATTCCACTTTGATCCCCATCCGGATGCTTCGAGCAACCCCCACACCAGGCGTGCGAGCGACAATGGCTGGAAGGGGGAGTACAAATATTAGTTTTAGGTTTTTTAAAAAATAGGTTTTAGAGTGAGTAATGGTGTGTGACTAGCCTAAAGCGGTGTACAAATAACACCATATTTTTGGGTTCAAGTCCCGGTTGCAAATCTACATTCAGGGTTCACTAGATGTCGACACGTGGTATTTTGCTTTTGCTCATTTCCTAATAGTTAGATATCCACTCTAGTCTAAGGCTCTAATTGGCATGATTTTTTAACCCCAAGAGTTTGGACAAAAACACAACCAGTTATGACTGTCACCAAGAAAAGAAAACTAGTTTTGGATATGTAAGTGGATGAAGTTTCTTAGGTGAAGTCAGGCACTCACGAACGACGGTTCATAACCACCGCATTCATGACTGCACCACCGTGCCAAACGGAGCCCAAGACAATTCCATTATTCGACAATCTCCATTTGCATATGAATTTAATCGGGCAACATTTTATGTTTGACCCCAACTCCATCAGAGTTAAGGCATCAATCATAGCGGTCGGCAGCTTCTCGAAATATTGCACTGTGATTTTTCTTCTTGTGCTTAGGATCCGTCTTTGAAAATGGGAATGGTAAGAATATGTGAGTTTTGATTTCTCATCACCTATTTGTAGTATTCAGGATTTGGAGAAGACTAATTTCGCATCTCCAATAGTCTCCTCGGTTCATCGGTTTTGCTCTTTTGATTTTGATTTTCATGTTAGTAATTCTTTTCCATATGTTCTGTTGAACAGAAATGGGGTAGGAATTAAAATTGATAAAAATCATGGGTTTTTAGAAAAGCCTAATTTCAATTCTTGTCTCAAATCCCATGTTTTGGTGGATTACCCGGGAATACCCAAGGTAACCTGAGAAGTAAAGGGCATCAAACTTGCCTGCTAGATCTCTAGAGTTATAAGAACTCATCGCCTGGAGCAGGGAAGAGAGTCAAAGTCGACATTCTCCGGGAGTGCAGGACCCGGCCGACCGCTGTCGCGCCTAGGGCTGTAACAATTCGGTTTGGTTCGTTTTTAAGTAAAACCACAAACCGAACCATCCCTATGTGATTCCAAAAACTTAGAACCGAACCGAACCACTCAAACATTGAAACCGAACCAAACCAAACTGAATGTTTCGGTTTGGTTCGGTTTTGGTGTTTTAAATAATATGATAAAAACTAAAGATTTATAGATAGAGAACAAGGATGGTACAATGAATGAGGCTCAACAATCCAACATGAAAGTGCCGTTTGAACACAATTCCTATCACTTAATCATTTAAGGACTCCAAAATCAAATGAATGGAAAATGAAATATTCATCAGCATTGTTTGTTTGGAGAAAAATCTAGATTAGAAAAATATCTAGACTAGATATCAACGACAATTTAGATGTTTAATCAAAATAAAAAATAGAAAACTTAAAAAATATAAGAAAAATACTGGTTATATGATTAATCGTATGGTTTAATGAAATTTAATTAATAAATTAAATGTTTTTATATACAATGGTTAGTTTTGGTTCGACTCGGTTCGGTTTGCCACACAAAACCATAAACTGAACCGAACTGTATGGTGTTTCTAAAATCAAAACCGTAACCAAACCCCGGCCTGCCGAAACCGAACCAAATCATACGGTACGGTTTGGTTCGGCTCGGTTTTGCGGTTCGGTTGGTTTTGGCTTACAGGCCTAGTCGTGCCCTGCGGCCCTCGAGGACCATGGTCGGCATCCGTCGCGGTCGCGATCGTGAGGCCCGTGACCAGCCCCTCTGCCAGCCGCAACCGTGCCTCCCGGTTGCACGCCCGCAATTACAGGGGTAAGTTCGCTGCCGGACCCCCGCTCCCTTCCCCCAGGGCAGCCTCCCGCCGTCATCGCCGACCACCATCACCGATCGACCCTTCTCCACCGTCAAAGCTCCACCACGCGATCTCCCCCGTCTGATCGTTGTGTAACCACCTTCCGTAACCACCAATTACGTGGGGGGGGGGGGCACAATCGAAATTATTTTCAGTGTGCACGTAGTAAAATGCTTAAAAAGATATGCATCATAATTTATAAAGTATCGGTCTGCTAATAGTAATTTGGATAATTATGATCTGCGGATAGCTTCCTAACCACTATAATCATGCATGTGGCCTATAAATAAGACATCAGTCTCGACTCCATTTTCACCTTTTCCTCCTCGAGCTTCTCCTTCTATGCGCTTGAGAGCTTTACTAGGAATCTCCTTTGCTCGACGAAAATCTTCACACATTTTTGTGCGCCACCCGTGAACGAACGTTCTACTTCATGCGCACGCCTCCCGCCATAGCAAACAACTTGCATGCATTGCTCTCAGCACTCAGCGCCCTCAATTCAACCACAAGCTCTCTCCGCTCCAGACGCTACTGCGCGTAGTAGAATGCAAGCCGCATGCCCAGACGCGTATGACACGCCGATCCAGCCAAGGACAAATCCAGTTGTAATAAGGGGAGCCGAGACATAAGTCCAAATGAAAAAATACTCTAAAGAAACAAATGTAATAAAATTTTAGATGGAAATGATTGAATCTTTTTTAATTGTTTATCAAACATTTAAGAAGTAAAACAACAAAACTAATAAACAAAATAAGACATAAATGACTATAATATTAAGCTATTTTAATTGTGCGCGCTGATTTTTCATTTCATAGAATTCATTTATGATCGACTTTTTATCAAACTTCTTTGTTATTTCTCGGTCAATATATAAAGTCATGCATTGTTAGAAATTCATCATTCATCTTGTTATTAAGTGTTATTTTAACAATCTTCATGGCTGGAAATGATTGTTTTGTAGTTGTTGTTGAGACTGGAAGGCTCAAAACGAGTTGAATAAATCTATTTATAAGATAATAGGTTTTTGATTTATTTGTTTCCACCAGTTTTTCACAAAGTTCAGAAATTGTTGACAAATCCTTAACGGTCCGTTCGTTTCAACGACATTGATAGTAAAGTATTGGCTTTAAGAAAATGAAAGACATTTCCGTTGTTTGTATCAACAATTGTAGAGTGGAATTGACATTTTGGTGGAAAGTCGTTGATATTCACCCAAAATTAAAAACTCATTGGTTCAATGTCTACCTCCAGGTGCGGATATTGAGATTGTCAACATTGACTTTTCAAAAGAAGAGTAATTTTTATGCATGAATGCAATTTTTTCGGACCATACACGACTTTTTTGCCCGGACGCGACTTTTTCGCCCAGATGCAATTTTTTCGCCCGGACGCAATTTTTTCGCCCAGACACGATTTTTTCTCTCGAACGTGATTTTTTCGCCCCGACGCGATTTTTAGCCTGGTGCAATTTTTTCGTCCGGGCGCGATTTTTTTCCCCCGACGTGATTTTTTTCGCCCAGGTGCAATTTTATTTCCATGGGCGCGATTTTTTCGCCCGGGGGCACTATTTTCGCCAGGGCGCATCTTTTCACCCGGGCTCGATTTTTTCGTCCGGGCATGATATTTTTGTCCGTACGTGTTTTTTTCGACCGGGCGCGATTACTTCGCCCAAGCGCGATTTTTCCGCCCGGGTAAGATTTCTCCGACCGGGCGCGCATTTTTCGCTCGGGCACGCTTTTTTCGCACGGGCGCGATATTTTTGCCCGAACAAGATTTTTGGATTGAAAGTCAACACTTTAATATTAATGTCGTTGAAACGAACGGATCCTTAAAGAATGAACACAAACTCATAATGTAGCAACTAAGTTTTCAACACATAAGGCTCAAGTTCAGTGAAATTTTAATGGTAGAAATTCATTACAAAAGAATAATATCGTCAATATTGAAAGATTTGTAGTCATGCTAAGACAAAGTAGTTCCATAAATTTTTTACTAAATTTAAAGTTCAGCTCTTGCGACCCACAATCTATTGTTGCACTGAAGATATTCACCCGAAAATGATGTTCCACTATAATGATATCGCTTGAACTTTGAAAATGACGATCACTGTACTTAGCAGTCATGTCAGGAACTTCAACTTTATTTTTATTGCAAGATATATTCACGATTTGTAAAAATATTTCCCAACCAAATGACTTTAATTTTTGAATGAGAGCTTTTATTGTTGAAACTAAATTTACAATATTTAATGTATTTTGAGATTATTGTTGCGGAAATTTGCATAAAATATCACTTATTCCTGAAGCGTTTATCATCAAATGTAAGATGAATACAAATTCAAAAACAATCATCTTTCTAAAACCCACTTCAGCGTCTCCTCGTTGTCCAGATGTCTGTCCATTATACATATTAACAACAGTACAAATAGAGTTTAGATGAGACAATCATTTAGTGTCCTCATGTCATTGTACTGAACAAAGTTGATTTGCTCCTGTGTCAGTCTCAATTTCACCAAGACCAATCATGTAATCAAAATATTCTTTTTGTGAAGCTCATGATTAATCAGCACCAACAGTGTTGACAATATATATCAGTTTATTAAAAAAAATTATGCACTGCTTTCACTTTCGTTGACGTTGCAATAAGAACTATTTGAAACTTACACGCGAAACAATGAACATAATAAACATATGAACATTCATTTAGAAACAAAGCTCTTAAATCATTCCATTCACCACGCATGCTACTTGCACCATCTTATTTTTGACCTCGCACGTCTTGAATACTCAAATTATGATTAGATAGAACTATAGAAATTTCATTTTTAAGTGTTAGTGCACTTGTATCTTGAACATGAACAAGATTTAAGAACTTTTTGCACAAACCCATGAACATCCACAAATTGAAGCACAATAGTAATTTTCTCTCTTTTTGACTTGTCTCTAGATTCATCAACGATAATGCAATATTTAGAATCTCCAATTTCTTTACGAATTTTATTTTGCATCATTCTTGACATAATGGATAAAAGCTCTTTTTGAATATTTGGTGAGATGTATATAGCATTCCCTGTGATGTTTTTTAAGACAACTTCATTAACTTCATGGCCCCGAAATGCGATTTCTTGAAATGCACAATAGCGCATTCCAATCCACAAATGATTCATTGTGATTTGTTGAGATGTTTGTCTTTTTATCACTTAATCAATATGTTAAGATTGAATCATTAAATCTACACGATTTTGACAACAATATTGTGCGGAGAGCGATGATCCTTCTATATGTAAGTCAAAAAAGGCACAATTTTTTTCATATACTTTCTTCTAGTTTTGAAACTCTTCAATAGTGAACGTGTTTGATTCCAAACAACTGTTAGGTTGTTTATTGAAAACATAGCACGATAAACAATATGTATCTTCTTTCTCAAGAGAATATTCCAACCATATGAACTTTTCAAACCAAAACCATTGAAATCTTCTATTGAGTGTTATAAAATTTTTGGAGTATACGGCGCTGTAGCAAATTAATATTATCAAAAAATTCAAACAAATGCAGCAACTAATAAAACTCCAAAGGATTGTTTTAACCAGACACTATAAGTCTCTAATTGGAGATTATTCAAAAAAAATTCTATATTTAAGAACACACTATGAAGCGAGCATTAATAAACAATAACTGAAGTGTAAAAATTAATTTATACCGTTCTTAGATTCTTGCTCGTTCTTCATGATTGCTGAAATCCGCAACAATTATGATGTAAGTTTCCTTGTAAAATCTAAAATTTTAGAGCATGCAGGTAAATAATTTCCTAAATCAAAATGAAATCATTGCATAATTTTATTATGGATCCTTGACTTTTAATCACGGGTCTTTGTTCCATCTACTCCATTCAGCAGATCAAATGAAATTATAATAGCAATAATTTATCTAAACCTGTGACTAAGAACTTATATGAATAAGTCAAAGAGAATCCAATAAAGAAATTAATCAAACCCAGGAAATACCTGCTTGAAGCCCATGATTGTTGAAGCCAAATTTGACCTCTGTGGAGTTCGGGGTCCCTGAAAGGGGTGACCTCACACCTACTACACTCGAGAGAACGTCACGGACCGGAGACTTAGAAGACTATGAACAGACCCTCGGCTCTAGCGCGGAGGTCCCACCTCACACCCGCAAGGCTACCTGAGCTCTTCCCCTCCCTCACCAAAGGGCTAGGCTAGGTGCCTTGGAGAGCTCTCTCTACTCAACCAAGAAGAAGCTAAGGGAGGAGGAAGCTAAGAAAGGGGATCCCCTCCAAGGCACCCAAGGGGGTCTATTTATAGTTTTTCCAAGTCTTGGGGGTGAAATGACCAAAATACCCCTACGGCCAAAAGGCCTCGGGCCAATAGAGAACAGCTACGTCGGGGGGTAAAGGGGGAATTCCCCCCGAGGGCAAGAAGGTAAAACTGCAGTGGGGGGCAAGGGCGAGACCGCGGCCTCTGACCGGTCTCGCCCCGCCAGGCCGCCAGGCTAGGAGGAGCAGGGGCGAGACCCCGGCCCCCGGCCGGTCTCGCCCCACCAGGCTGCCAGGCTAGGAGGAGAAGGGGCGAGACCCCGGCCCCCGGCCGGTCTCGCCCCACCAGGCCGCCAGGCTAGAAGGGGCAGGGGGCGAGACCCCGGCCCCCGGCCGGTCTCGCCCCACCAGGCCGCCAGGCTAGAAGGGGCAGGGGGCGAGACCCCGGCCCCCGGCCGGTCTCGCCCCACCAGGCCGCCAGGCTAGAAGGAGCAGGGGCGAGACCCCGGCCCCCGGCCGGTCTCGCCCCACCAGGCCGCCAGGCTAGAAGGGGCAGGGGGCGAGACCCCGGCCCCCGGCCGGTCTCGCCCCACCAGGCCGCCAGGCTAGAAGGGGCAGGGGGCGAGACCCCGGCCCCCGGCCGGTCTCGCCCCACCAGGCCGCCAGGCTAGAAGGAGCAGGGGCGAGACCCCGGCCCCCGGCCGGTCTCGCCCCACCAGGCCGCCAGGCTAGAAGGAGCAGGGGCGAGACCCCGGCCCCCGGCCGGTCTCGCCCCACCAGGCCGCCAGGCTAGAAGGAGCAGGGGCGAGACCCCGGCCCCCGGCCGGTCTCGCCCCACCAGGCCGCCAGGCTAGAAGGAGCAGGGGCGAAACCCCGGCCCCGGGCCGGTCTCGCCCCACCAGGCCGCCAGGCTAGAAGGGGCAGGGGGCGAGACCCCGGCCCCCGGCCGGTCTCGCCCCACCAGGCCGCCAGGCTAGAAGGAGCAGGGGCGAGACCCCGGCCCCCGGCCGGTCTCGCCCCACCAGGCCGCCAGGCTAGAAGGAGCAGGGGCGAGACCCCGACCCCCGGCCGGTCTCGCCCCACCAGGCCGCCAGGCTAGAAGGAGCAGGGGCGAGACCCCGGCCCCCGGCCGGTCTCGCCCCACCAGGCCGCCAGGCTAGAAGGGGCAGGGGGCGAGACCCCGGCCCCCGGCCGGTCTCGCCCCACCAGGCCGCCAGGCTAGAAGGAGCAGGGGCGAGACCCCGACCCCCGGCCGGTCTCGCCCCACCAGGTCGCCAAGCACCTATCGGGACGGGGGCTGGTGCTAGCCAACTTGACGCACCCGCCCCTCAAAAGAGGGCCACTGGGGGGAGGTAGATTTTTCCTCCCCCTGCTAGTATGTTTCCAAGCCAGGGCCAAAATTGGCCACCGAGAGTGCAAAATCTCTCAAAAGCTTAAAACTATACAGGGGCGAATACGGGGTTGTACACAATCCCCGCTCTTTTCGAGGTTGGCACAAACTTGGAAAGAAATGTTCAACCCAACGTATTCGCTGAGTGCAATCTCCTTGTGCGCCTCTCCGGGGAGTCAACCTGCCACGCCAGCTATGGGAGCCTGGGTGGCGAGACCCCCTCCAGGTAAAAAATACTTAGCCTCCACGAGAGGTACCACCGGCCCTGTCAGCTAGTGAGAGCCTGGCAGCGGGATCCTCATTGGAGCAAAGGGACCTTTACTCCCTCCGAGGCACATTCGACCCAACCAGCTAGTGGGAGTCTGGCTGAGGAGATCCTCTCGGGGGTGGGACTTGATCACCCCGAGGCACATTCGACCCAACCAGCTAGTGGGAGCCTGGCTGAGGAGATCCTCTCGGGGGGTGGGACTTGATCTCCCCGAGAGATCAACCTGCCCTGCCAGCTAGATGAGAGCCTGACAGCGGAATCCATCTCGGAGCTAAGGACTAGGCTTCCACGAGAGATCAACCTGCCCTGCCAGCTAGATGAGAGCCTGACAGCGGAATCCATCTCGGAGCTAAGGGCTAGGCTTCCACGAGAGATCAACCTGCCCTGCCAGCTAGATGAGAGCCTGACAGCGGAATCCATCTCGGAGCTAAGGACTAGGCTTCCACGAGAGATCAACCTGCCCTGCCAGCTAGATGAGAGCCTGACAGCGGAATCCATCTCGGAACTAAGGGCTAGGCTTCCACGAGAGATCAACCTGCCCTGCCAGCTAGATGAGAGCCTGACAGCAGAATCCATCTCGGAACTAAGGACTAGGCTTCCACGAGAGATCAACCTGCCCTGCCAGCTAGATGAGAGCCTGACAGCGGAATCCATCTCGGAGCTAAGGACTAGGCTTCCATGAGAGATCAACCTGCCCTGCCAGCTAGATGAGAGCCTGACAGCGGAATCCATCTCGGAGCTAAGGACTACGCTTCTACGAGAGATCAACCTGCCCTGCCAGCTAGATGAGAGCCTGACAGCGGAATCCATCTCGGAGCTAAGGGCTAGGCTTCCACGAGAGATCAACCTGCCCTGCCAGCTAGATGAGAGCCTGACAGCGGAATCCATCTCGGAGCTAAGGACTAGGCTTCCAAGAGAGATCAACCTGCCCTGCCAGCTAGATGAGAGCCTGACAGCGGAATCCATCTCGGAGCTAAGGACTAGGCTTCCACGAGAGATCAACCTGCCCTGCCAGCTAGATGAGAGCCTGATAGCGGAATCCATCTCGGAGCTAAGGACTAGGCTTCCACGAGAGATCAACCTGCCCTGCCAGCTAGATGAGAGCCTGACAGCGGAATCCATCTCGGAGCTAAGGGCTAGGCTTCCATGAGAGATCAACCTGCCCTGCCAGCTAGATGAGAGCCTGACAGCGGAATCCATCTCGAGGTGAGACCTTCCCACCCTCCGAGAGATCAACCTGCCCTGCCAGCTAGGTGAGAGCCCGGCAGCGGAATCCATCTCGGAGCTAAGGACTAGGCTTCCACGAGAGATCAACCTGCCCTGCCAGCTAGATGATAGCCTGACAGCGGAATCCATCTCGGAGCTAAGGACTAGGCTTCCACGAGAGATCAACCTGACCTGCCAGCTAGATGAGAGCCTGACAGCAGAATCCATCTCGGAGCTAAGGACTAGGCTTCCACGAGAGATCAACCTGCCCTGCCAGCTAGATGAGAGCCTGACAGCGGAATCCATCTCGGAGCTAAGGGCTAGGCTTCCACGTGAGATCAACCTGCCCTGCTAGCTAGATGAGAGCCTGACAGCGGAATCCATCTCGAGGTGAGACCTTCCCACCCTCCGAGAGATCAACCTGCCCTGCCAGCTAGGTGAGAGCCCGGCAGCGGAATCCATCTCGAGGTGAGACCTTCCCACCCTCCGAGAGATCAACCTGCCCTGCCAGCTAGGTGAGAGCCTGACAGCGGAATCCATCTCGAGGTGAGACCTTCCCCCCCCCCCCTCTGAGAGATCAACCTGCCCTGCCAGCTAGGTGAGAGCCTGACAGCGGAATCCATCTCGAGGTGAGACCTTCCCCCCCTCCGAGAGATCAACCTGCCCTGCCAGCTATGTGAGAGCCTGGCAGCGGAATCCATCTCGAGGTGAGACCTTCCCACCCTCCGAGAGATCAACCTGCCCTGCCAGCTAGGTGAGAGCCTGACAGCGGAATCCATCTCGAGGTGAGACCTTCCCCCCCTCCGAGAGATCAACCTGCCCTGCCAACTAGGTGAGAGCCTGACAGCGGAATCCATCTCGAGGTGAGACCTTCCCACCCTCCGAGAGATCAACCTGCCCTGCCAGCTAGGTGAGAGCCTGACAACGGAATCCATCTCGAGGTGAGACCTTCCCCCCCTCCGAGAGATCAACCTGCCCTGCCAGCTAGGTGAGAGCCAGACAGCGGAATCTATCTCGAGGTGAGACCTTCCCCCCCTCCGAGAGATCAACCTGCCCTGCCAGCTAGGTGAGAGCATGACAGCGGAATCCATCCCGAGGTGAGACAACTAGGCATCAACAAGAGGTACCACCGGCCCTGCCCAGCTAGTGAGAGCCTGGGCAGCGGGACCGTCTCGGAGCAAAAGAACTAAGCATCTCAATCAGTCCTTACCAAATCTTACATCCTCAAATGGGGAAAAAGATGAGTTACATGACCCCCCCCCCCCGATTCAGCTGGTCGGGGGCTGGACTCAATACAACATAAGAAGAATACAGGATTCTACTGGGACGAGGCTTCTTCAGGGGGTCTGGGCCTGGTGGTCTCCATCCGCTTCCTGCTCACCGGACACTTCCATCCTGCTTAGGCTCTCCATGATCTTCTCCATCTCCTCTGCCTTGGCCAACCAAGAGATGGTGTTGACGGCCGTGACATAACACTGTCTTGCCATCCTGGAGTCTCCCTTGACTCTGACCTGGATCCCTCCAGAGCTGAACTTGATGCATTGGTGGAAGGAAGATGGCACGCAATGGAAGGCGCTGATGAGGGGCCTTCCGAAGATGGCGTTATAGCTGCTTGGAGCGTCCACAATGACGAACCGGCGGTTCCTTGAGACTCCCCCCAATTTAACTTGGAGTCCTACTCCACCCTCAACCTCCTTCCTCTCCCCTGAAAATCCGAACAGGGGTCCGTCCGAGGCCAACACCCTCCTTGGCTCTACCTTCATCTCATCAAACGCCTTCCTGAAAACGACGTTGACAGAGCTCCCGTTGTCCACCAAGATTCGGGAGACGCTGTAGCCCTCGATGGCCGTCTGGATGACCAGCACATCGCAAAATGGATCCTCATGATCCGGCAGGTCCTTCACCGAGAAGGTGACCTTCTCCTCCTGGGTCGGTGTCTGGGAGGTTGAGGCAACACTCCTTCGATACATGACGTGGAGGCTTGCCTTCCGAGTGGCCTCAATCCCCACTCCACCATGGATCACCGCTATACCACCTCGGGGTTCGACATCGACCCGGTCCTCACAAACATCATCCCCTCCTTCTCTGGGCAGAACCTCTTCAACCCGCACCGGTGGCTGTGGTTGGGCAGGGTCTCTCGCCCCCTCACTTCCAGGAACTTGGGGCAGGTAGCTGTGGCGTGCCCCTCCACCTGGTGGAAGTCACAGTATGGCAACTCTACCCTGACTCTTCTCCTTCCCTGGCAGTTCCTCCTCTCCCTCCGACCAATCTCCATTGCTTGCTGGGGTGGGGGCAGGAGCTGCCTAGGGGCTTACCTCTGGAAGTTGAACCTTCCTTGGCCCCCATGGAAGTTTCCCCCATCGTGGGTGTAACCTCTTCCCGGGCCCTGAGCGGGTCCTCCCTGCTGCCTCCAACCTGGTTCCGGACCCTCCTGAGCTCTTCGCTCCTCTCTCCTTCTTCCCTCCTGGGGCCTCGAGCCACCTTGCTCCTTTGCCTCTGTCTCTGTCAGCTTTGCCAAATTCTTGACAAACATCGGGTTGGCCGCCTCCATGGCTATCTCCTCTACCGCCCTTTCCATCAGCTCCTCGAAGGAAAGGGGGGCCTTCCGGGTCAAGCTCATCTTGAAGAAGCCCTCCTTCAGCCCAACGGTGAAGGCCATCTAGAGAGCATACCCTGGCATCTCATGGACCTCCAGGATCTCCTCTTGGAACCGGTCAACGTAGCGGGCCAACGACTCCTCGGCCCCCTGCCTTATCAGGAATATGGACTCAGGACTCCTCTTCCGCTTCTTGAAGGTGGAGAAGCGGAGCTGGAAGCTTCGGCTCAAGTCCTCGAACCCATAGATCGACCTCGGAGGGAGTTGATGGAACCAGTCCCTTGCCTTCTCCTTCAGCGCAATCGCAAAGAGGCGACACTTGAAGGCATCCGTCATTGGTCTGATGGAGACGGCATCCTCGAACCACTGCAGATGCTGGACGGGGTCATCCTTCCCCGTATAGTAAGCCATGTCTGGCTCTCGGAACCCCTCGGGAACGGGAGCTGAGATGATCAGCTCGCTGAAGGGTGACCCCCTAAGGGGGGGCCTCGCCTGCTCCACTCGCGCCACCTGCTCGCCTGGGAGATTGGCACTCGCCGGGCTGGAGAACAGCTCCCGGCCGGTGAGGTCTCGCTCGACCCCATCTCCCATCCTCTCCTTCCCGGGCCTTCTTCCTGGTGCACTTCCTTCTCCCCCCGCTGGGGTCATCTCACCTAGGCCCCTGGGAGTCGACTCGTCGAGGGGGGGGGGGGGAGCTAGCTCCTAGGGGGTCGGGGTGGAGCTGCCACCCTGAGAAGCAATGTTTCGCAGCATCTCCATGATACCCTGGATGGAGGCCATGAACTCTTGCCTCCCCACAAAGGGTCCTGAGCTAGGGAGCTCGCCGAGATCATCACTACCTCCCTGACCTCCCGTCATGACTCTCTCCCGAGATCTTCTGTGCTGGTCACTCTCCACGCTCACCGCACCAAAAGTGTTGAAGCCAAATTTGACCTCTGTGGAGTTCGAGGTCCCTGAAAGGGGTGACCTCACACCTACTACACTCGAGAGAACGTCACGGACCGGAGACTTAGAAGACTATGAACAGACCCTCGGCTCTAGCGCGGAGGTCCCACCTCACACCCGGAAGGCTACCTGAGCACTTCCCCTCCCTCACCAAAGGGCTAGGCTAGGTGCCTTGGAGAGCTCTCTCTACTCAACCAAGAAGAAGCTAAGGGAGGAGGAAGCTAAGAAAGGGGATCCCCTCCAAGGCACCCAAGGGGGTCTATTTATAGTTTTTCCAAGTCCTGGGGGTGAAATGACCAAAATACCCCTACGGCCAAAAGGCCTCGGGCCAATAGAGAACAGCCACGTCGGGGGGTAAAGGGGGAATTCCCCCCGAGGGCAAGAAGGTAAAACTGCAGGGGGTGGCAAGGGCGAGACCGCGGCCTCTGACCGGTCTTGCCCCGCCAGGCCGCCAAGCTAGAAGGGGCAGGGGGTGAGACCCCGGCCCCCGGCCGGTCTCGCCCCACCAAGCCGCCAGGCTAGGAGGAGCAGGGGCGAGACCCCGGCCCCCGGCCGGTCTCGCCCCACCAGGCCGCCAGGCTAGAAGGAGCAGGGGCGAGACCCCGGCCCCCGGCCGGTCTCGCCCCACCAGGCCGCCAGGCTAGAAGGGGCAGGGGGCGAGACCCCGACCCCCGGCCGGTCTCGCCCCACCAGGCCGCCAGGCTAGAAGGAGCAGGGGCGAGACCCCGGCCCCCGGCCGGTCTCGCCCCACCAGGCCGCCAGGCTAGAAGGAGCAGGGGCGAGACCCCGGCCCCCGGCCGGTCTCGCCCCACCAGGCCGCCAGGCTAGAAGGGGCAGGGGGCGAGACCCCGGCCCCCGGCCGGTCTCGCCCCACCAGGCCGCCAGGCTAGAAGGAGCAGGGGCGAGACCCCGGCCCCCGGCCGGTCTCGCCCCACCAGGCCGCCAGGCTAGAAGGAGCAGGGGCGAGACCCCGGCCCCCGGCCGGTCTCGCCCCACTAGGCCGCCAGGCTAGAAGGAGCAGGGGCGAGACCCCGGCCCCCGGCCGGTCTCGCCCCACCAGGCCGCCAGGCTAGAAGGAGTAGGGGCGAGACCCCGGCCCCCGGCCGGTCTCGCCCCACCAGGCCGCCAGGCTAGAAGGGGCAGGGGGCGAGACCCCAGCCCCCGGCCTGTCTCGCTCCACCAGGCCGCTAGGCTAGAAGGAGCAGGGGCGAGACCCCGGCCCCCGGCCGGTCTCGCCCCACCAGGCCGCCAGGCTAGAAGGAGCAGGGGCGAGACCCCGGCCCCCGGCCGGTCTCGCCCCACCAGGCTGCCAGGCTAGAAGGGGCAGGGGGCGAGACCCCGGCCCCCGGCCGGTCTCGCCCCACCAGGCCGCCAGGCTAGAAGGAGCAGGGGCGAGACCCCGGCCCCCGGCCGGTCTCGCCCCACCAGGTCGCCAAGCACCTATCGGGACGGGGGCTGGTGCTAGCCAACTTGACGCACCCGCCCCTCAAAAGAGGGCCACTGGGGGGAGGTAGATTTTTCCTCCCCCTACTAGTATGTTTCCAAGCCAGGGCCAAAATTGGCCACCGAGAGTGCAAAATCTCTCAAAACCTTAAAACTATACAGGGGCGAATACGGGGTTGTACAATGATCCTATAACAGAGAAGATCACGTGGCTGGGAAGAAGATCTGGACTGATTTCCTTGGAACCAAAGTGTGCAGGAAAATTGAACCCTTCTTAAACACTGAGCCTGCCCTTAACATAGAGTCGAAAGACAGCAATGATGTCCTGGGTTTCCAAGAAGAAAGAGAGGCAAGGCCTCCTGATGCTGTGATGAAGCCCCGCCTCCTCCTTGATGGAAGTAGAAGTACAAAACAACCCTTGCTCTCAGGATTTGAAGAAGCAATATACGTGGACGATGGTGGTGTTCCAAGATCTGAATTGAAGATCAAGATGGAATTTTTCTCTCCAAAAATTGATGGAGATAAACCCAACTTCCACCAAGATCTGAAGAAACCAACACTCCAAATCCTCCCATATCTAGATGCAATCTGCAGTAGTTTTGGTAATGGAGAAGGAAACATTCTATCAGCCCTTGTTCAAAATCTATGGAATGAAATTGATTTTTAGGCTTAGTTAGAACCCGCCAACCCAACAGTTCATCTCAAAACCCAGGTGTTGAGATGAAGCGTGGCGGGGTACATGAACACAAAGGGGAGAAGACTACAGGAGGTGTGGGATTAACCCCAATCACAGAACCGCAGGGATATTCCGCCACAAGGGGCCCACCGGGGTCAACACCTAGACCTGGAACGCGATGGGGAAGCCAAACAAGCGGTCCCACACACACGAGTCCTGCTGGATAATATAATCTCAACACACCCCCACAGCAGGACAACCTCCCTCTGATACCAAGTTAGAACCCGCCAACCCAACAGTTCATCTCAAAACCTAGGTGTTGAGATGAAGGGTGGCGGGGTACATGAACACAAAGTGGAGAAGACTGCAGGCGGTGTGGGATTAACCCCAATCACAGAACCGCGGGGATATTCCGCCACAAGGGGCCCACCGGGGTCAACACCCAGACCTAGAACGCGATGGGGAAGCCAAACAAGCGGTCCCACACACACGAGTCTTGCTGGATAATATAATCTCAACAGGCTTAATAGGGAGGCCTTAATGGGAGTTACCAAAAGAGGCTCATTAATCCTCATAACTCCCTAATTAAAATCGAAATAAATTAAATCTCACAAAATTAAGTGAGATTTAATAATCATGTCCATTCATATGTTAAGGGTGAGACCGGGTTTGTGACATGAGCTCACTTATCACAAGTTTTGATCGTTCGCGCGACTGAAGTAACACAGGTTCATAGGAGTCTGAATAGCTAAAAATACGTGCACGGCTTCACCAAGACATTTCAATGAATCGAGTTCACCTTATGAAAAATTTCCAACATTCTCCCACTTGGACTTGTATTCATCATAATTTATGACATTCTAATAAATTCTTCATTAAACTTAAGGGTATTAATTATCGAACGCGACATTGAGTCAACTCTCGTGTCAATCCGGACCAATCAAATCTTTCACTCTGAATCATGACAATAACTACATCATTGAGCGACACGGGACCTTGCATGGTCATAGCAGCTTACGGACTCGATCGACATGGATAGAGCACGGTTATATAAAATATAGAAAAACATACTGAAATTGTGCACATAAAAGTTATTATAATTTGGTGGTCAACCAAACTTCTCAAATGAATACACTAAATGATATTGTGAGAAGTTTTAAGTGTTCAAAAGAACAAGTATGTCTAAACTTAAGTGTTTGAAATTCATGTGTCAAAAAGACATACCATGGGCCATAATTCAAATAAAGTGCTCTAGGTCTTATGCTCTAACTAACGCAAGTCATGAGACTTTAAAAGAAGTGTGATGTGTCGTATAAATTCAATGAATATCGAAACTTAATGATATTCATGAATGAATATTCTTCAATTCTAAATGAATTGTACAAAGTGCAATACAAATGATAGATAACTGAATTAGAGTTTCATGTAGTCTTCCACTAATCTAGCACATCAATTAAATATTTAAGCCACATATTAATAACATGTTTTTGAAACACATTAGGGTGAAGTACTTTAGTAAGTGGATCGGCTAATATGTCATATGCCCCTAAATGCTCCACCAAAACGTCACCCTTCTTTATCAATTCTTTAACGGTCAAGAACTTAATTTTTATATGCTTAGACCCTGTGATACTTCTATTATTCATCGAAAACATAACTGCAGAAATATTATCACAGTGCAACTGGATGGGTCCAGCTATATAATCGATGAACAATAACTCTGTAATGAGGTTCTTAATCCATGCTGCGTGAGTGGAAGCTCCAAAAAGAGCAACAAACTTCACATGTATTGTGGATGAAGTGATGAGTGTCTGTTTGACACTCTTTCACGAAATAGTCTCACCAGCAAACTTAAAGATATAACCTGAAGTAGACTTTCTATCATCCTCACATCCGGCAAAATCAGAATCTATATACCCTACTAACTCAAGATTTTGAACTTTGTGGTAGACCAACTTAACATCCTTAGTTATCTTCAAATACCTTAAGACTTTCTGGACAGTCACCACATGTTCAGGTCCTGTGTTCGACCGATATATGCCTAAAAGTCCTACTGCGAATGTAATATCCGGTCTGGTATAGACTTGGGCATACATTAAGTTATCTACCACACTAGCATAAGGTATATCCTTCACACACACTCTCTCTCTGTATCGTTCCTAGAGCATTATGCTAACCTAAACTTATCACCCTTAAGCGCAAGTACGTCACCAAGCTTATAATCAAGCATGTTAAATATCTCAGGTACACGCTCGATGTAGGTTTTCTGAGAGAGCGCTAATGTATGGTGAGATCGGTCTCTGACGATCACAATTCCTATAATGAAAAATGTTTCTCCAAGAACTTTTATATCAAAATATTTTGACAAAAATTATGTAGATTCATACAATAATGTCAAATCACTACTTGCAAGCATAATATCATCTACATAAATAATTAAGAATATGTATCTGCTCTCACTGATCTTGAGATATATGCAATGATCTACCTTATTTTTCATAAAACCAAAAGAAGTAACAACCTCATCGAATTTTAGATACCACTACCTATAAGCTTGCTTCAGACTATATAGAGATTTATTAAGTTTACACATAAGTTGGTCGGAATGACCAGACTTGAATCCCTCAGACTGCACCATATAGACCTCTTCGGCAAGATCGTCATTCAAGAATGCGGTCTTTACAACCATCTGATGTAGCTTCAAATCATAATGAGTTACTGATATTATTATCACTCTAAAAGAGTCTTTAGAGAAAAATATGAGAAAATGTCTCGTGATAATCGATTCATTCTTTCTACGTAAATCCCTTGGCTACCAGTATAGCCTTAAACCGCTCGACTTTTCCTTTAGAATCTTTCTTGGTCTTAAATACTCATTTAAAACCAATGAGCCTACAACCTTTGGGCAACTCAACCAACTCAACCAACTCTCAAACCTTATTCAGCTTTATAGACTTCATCTCATCTTTCATCGCATCCCACCATAAATCAGTTTGAGGTACAAACATTGCTTCCTCGAATGTCATCAGGCCAACTACTTAACCAATGTCATAGTCACTCTCGCCTAAATAGAATTCATAGTCTGAGGAAATTACAAACCTTCTATGCCTAACGGATCTCCTAACTAGTGGATGAACCTCCTGAACATGTGGAGGAACCTTAAATGTAATCAGTGGTAATGCCAAATTCACGTCCTCTACTTGTTTCGTTACAAGTTCAGACACCATAAGATTTCCTATGAAGGGAATAAATTAATCAATAGACACGACTTCACTTATAGCGTTGGAGCAACTTGGTTCGTCGACGACATCCAATTCTAAAAATTTAGCGGTTTGAGACTCCACAATTCTAAAATCTCATAAAGGGGAATAAAACTTAAATCCATTCAAGTGATCAGTGTAGCCTATATAGTAGCAACGATAAGACCTACGGGCAATCTTATTCTTTGATGGATTGTATAAATGGACTTCTGTAGGACAACCACACAAATGATTAAGGTTGGGTCGTCTACTGGTCCATAACTCAAATGTGATTTTCGATACTTACTTAGACATGACTCTATTAAGGATATACACTGTAGTCTTAAGCGTCTCACCCCATAAAAATTCAGGAAGATTTGTCCTGCTCATCACACTTCACATTATTTCCTTAAGGGTGTGATTATGACTTTCAGGCACATCATTTTGCTCAGGACTACCCGCATGGAGTACTAGGTAACAATGACCCAACTCTCTAAGTATCTAGCAAACGAACCTTTATATTGCTCATAGGCATCATGTATACCAAAATACTTGTCACCTCTGTCATATCTAACAAATTTGTTTATCGACTCCAGTCTTGAAAATCTTGAACTTATCACGAGATTCAGACTTTTCTTTAGTAAAGTACAAATAGCCAAAATAGCAGTAGTTATCAATGAATGTAATGAAGTAAGTGTTCCTATAGAGGCTAGTGGAATAAAGGTTGTTTATATTCATATGAATAGTCTCTAATAAATCTGAACTATGAGTTGAGCTTTTCTTTTTAATCTTGGTCATTTTTGCCTCTACAGCAGTCCACACATGTCTCTAAGTCACCGTAGTCAAGAGTGGGAAGAATATTTTGCCTAATTAATCTCTCTATTTTTACTAAGAGATATGACCAAATCTATTATGTCATAGCATAAAGGACTATTCCTTAATGAGAGGTCTTTAATAACAATATTTTCTATATTATATGAGGTAGCATAATAATTAATAAGTACAAAACATATTCTATATATACCATTGAATAGAGAACACTGACCAATAAACTGTGATTCATGAAATAACTTAATCAAACTAGCAGAAATATTAAAGCTAGAACCAAGTCTATCTAATGCTGAAACTGAAATCAAGTTCCTTCTAAATGAAAGAATATAAAATATGTCTCTTAATAAAAATCTTAACCATAATCGAGAACTAAACAAATGTCCCTGATCAAC
This sequence comes from Platanthera guangdongensis, assembly GCA_039583875.1. Classification (NCBI taxonomy): domain Eukaryota; kingdom Viridiplantae; phylum Streptophyta; class Magnoliopsida; order Asparagales; family Orchidaceae; genus Platanthera; species Platanthera guangdongensis. Next base: position 160,781,134 of record CM077159.1, read on the forward strand.
TCTACCTCCACATCAACAATATTGCCCACTGTGAGCCTGTGCTTACCCTTGTTTGGCCTCCTCCTTTTGATGAACCCCTATAACATGTAAGCAACATGATTAGTTATGTAGAGACCCAAATCCTGGGCTTTATTAACTGAATCAAAGATCGGACCACGATTTTGAATAAAAGTGTCACGGTACATCAAAATGCAGAGTACAAAGAACATACACCAAACTTTTTCTTCCATTTATTCGTTTATTACACTATCATTTACATATACTAGATATGCTTATTACAATAGATACATGTAGGTCCAGTACAACGAGCTCTATGCCAGTCTCGGGCTTCAATTAGTGCTTTTACCAGTTCAGCTGTCACGATCCTGCGTGTTCTGCTTGGAGTTGGTACTGCTTCCTAAAAAAATGTGTCCACTTTGGGTTAGTCATAAAAATTATGACTATGTGAGAATAGTATTTCGTGAAACAATTATACATGCAAACAAAGCGGAATGATACCAATATGCATACAGTACAATAAATTCAAAAACTTGATTTGATTTTTCTCATTACTAATACATATAACACCCCTTAATTTTAGTTACATAAAATGAGAAATGCTCCGGTGATGCAAACTTGAATTGGGCCCCGCCCCTGAAGAGCGTAATTGTAGTCTCACCCCTACTGGTGAATCCATTAGTGGATGCTTCCATATCATTGGATTCGAAGCCATCACATTTTCCTATGCAGAGTTTTAAATGAATTTTATCTTGTCGTGTAAATAAGAGTTTATAATAAAAATAATCCCCTCAGAATAAATATCGCTTAATTGTCATCTTGCCCACTTTATTTATTTAGCGATATGTTATTAATGCGAAACTCATATGCACAAGCAATTTCATTAAAAGAGATAATAAATTAAATACTACAAAAATAATTGGATACTCATAATTTCAAGAAATAAAATACTCACCACAGTTTTGCCTTTTTTCGCATTTTCGTCATGGTTTCTTTGCGACGCCATCCTTTGATTTTGAAGTCTTGGGACCCACTGAAATTATACGCACGTTTATTGGGTTGCGTCACTTGGAATGAATAGCGAAAGGCATAAAAGATTTAAATTGATTCGCTAAATCATCGGAAAACTGACAGGATAAACCAAAAATCGCAAAAAAGACCAAAATTTGATTTTATCTCTTGCCGGACAGCCATAATTATGCCTCGAAATGAGCTAAAATCAGCCCCCAAATGGACTTCCCATTCTCTTAAAAATGATGTTCAGTAAGGTATAAAAAGTGAGCTAAGCCTCCATATAAAACAACTATACTACAACCACTAAAACAACGCAAAATCAGTAATTAGGCGCCCCGAAATTAACACGAAAAATAGTTTCAAAACAATCATGAAAGTAATAAACTAACCAGCAAAAAGAGGAGAAAGAGGGAGGAGGAGAGCGGGCAGCAGTAGGGCAGCCAAAAGTAACAGCTGCTGCAGCAGCTAAAGCAATAAAAGAGCAGCAGATAGGGGCAGCAGGGAGTAGCAGTTAAGGGGCAGTGGTGTAGCAAGACAGAAGTAAGCAGCAACAAGTTTCCAGTATAGATCAGCAAAGCAACAGAAAAGACAGCAGTGACAGCAGTCTCGGGACAACAAAGAAGAAGGAAAATAGTTGGGGAAGGGGAGGAAGAAATCCACCAATTATTTAAAGAGGGCATGGGCGGTGAAGTGGCAACAAGAAGTCAAAATGGAGTGGCTAACTAAAATAGGTGTCACATATCAATTAAGCCAACAGCCAAGTGGCCAAACACAAGCCAAGTGTCAAACCTCAACACCCAAGTATCAACATACTATCAAACATAAGCCCAATCTCAGCAAGCACTATCCATATCCAGCATCCAGCCAACACAGCCAGCACTATCCATATCCAGCATCCAGCCAACACAGCCAGCCCACCATTAAGGAAGCAAGCCCAGCCAACCCATATAAATATATAAGCCCACTTGAAATTACTATTGGCACAAAATAAATAAAAGCAAGCGTGACATAATGAAATAAAATGCGCGAAAAATCTCGCAAGAAAATTCGTACTGTTTTTATCATCATCAGGGAAAAATATTTATTTTGTTTTGCAAATTTTAGGTTGTCACAACTCTTCCCCACTAAAAGAGTTTTCGTCCCTGAAAATTGACTGGATAATGACGTCTATTAGCAATGTTCTCGGATCTGGATCCCTACTGAACTTCACGATTACCTGTCGGCGTCAACTGGAATATACTCGAATAGGTTCCTATATAAGGAAAGGGTTACGGTTATTGGTGTGTTCGTGTAATGTCGTTGTACTACCTGTGACACAATGTATTGAAAACCTGTCCCTTTAATACTAATTGTAAAGACCCAAATCCTGGGCTCTATTAATTGAATCAAAGATCGGACCACGGTTTTGAATAAAAGTGTAACAGTACATCAAAATGCAGAGTACAAAGAACATACACCAAACTTTTTATTCCATTTCTTCGTTTATTACACGATCATTTACATATACTAGATAGGCTTATTACAATAGATATACGTAGGTCCAGTACAAAGAGCTCTATGCCAGTCCGGGGATTCAATTACTGCCTTTACCAATTTGGCTGTCAAGATCCTGCGTGTTCTGCTTGGATTTGGTCATGCTTCCTAAAAGAATGTGTCCACTCTGGGTTAGTCATAAAAATTATGACTATGTGAGAACAGTGTTTCATGAAACAGTTATACATGCAAACAAGGGGGAATGATACCAATATGCATACAGTACAATAAAATCAAAAACTTGATTTGATTTTTCTCATTACTAATCCATATAGCACCCCTTAATTTTAGTTACATAAAATGAGAAATGCTCCGGTGATGCAAACTTGAATTGAGCCCCGCCCCCGAAGAGCATAATTGTAGGCTTACCCCTACTGGTGAATCCATCAGTGGATGCCTCCACATCATTGGATTCGAGCCATCACAATTCCCTATGCAGAGTTTTAAATGAATTTTATCTTGTCGTGTAAATAGGAGTTTATAATAAAAATAATTCCCTCAGAATAAATATCGCTTAATTGTCCCCTTGCCCACTTTATTTTTTTAGCGATATGTTATTAAAGCGAAACTCATATGCACAAACAATTTCGTTAAAAGAGACAATAAATTAAATACTGCAAAATAATTGGATACCCATAATTTCAAGAAATAAAATACTCACCACAGTTTTGCCTTTTTTGCATTTTCGTCACAGTTTCCTTACGACACCATCCTCTGATTTTGAAGTCTTGGGACCCACTGAAATTATACGCACGTTTATTGGGTTGCGTCACTTGGAATGCATAGCGAAAGGCGCAAAAGATTAAAAATGATTCGCTAAATCATCGGAAAACTAACACGATAAATAGGAAATCGCAAAAAGACCAAAATCTGATTTTATGTCTTACAGGACAGTCATAAATATGCCTCGAAATGGGCTAAAACCAGCCCCCAAATGGACTTCCCATGCTCTTAAAAATGATGTTCAGCAAGGCATAAAAAGTGAGTTAAGCCTCCATATAAAACAGCTATACAACAACGCAAAATCAGTAATTAGGCGGCCCAAAATCAACACGAAAAATAGTTTCAAAACAATCATGAAAGTAATAAACTAACCAGCAAAAAGATGAGAAAGAGGGAGGAGGAGAGCGGGTAGTAGTAGGGCAGCCAAAAATAACAGCAACAGCAGCTAAAGCAGTAAAAGAGCAGTAGATAGGGGCAGCAGGGAGTAGCAGCTAAGGGGCAGTGGTGTAGCAAGACAACAGTAAACAACAACAAGTTTCCAGCATAGATCAGCAAAGTAATAAAAAATACAACAGTGGCAGCAGTCTCGGGACATCAGAGAAGAAGGAAAACAGTTGGGGAAGGGGATGAAGAAATCCACCAATTATTTAAAGAGGGCATGGGCGGTGAAGAGGCAGCAAGAAGTCAAAATTGAGTGGCTAACTTAAATTGGTGTCACATATCAATTAAGCCAACAGCCAAGTGGCCAAACACAAGCCAAGTGTCAAACCTCAACACCCAAGTGTCAACATACCATCCAACACAAGCCCAATCTCAGCCAGCACTATCCATATCCAGCATCCAGCCAATACAACCAGCACACACCTCAGCCAGCACTATCCATATCCAGCATCCAGCCGATACAGCCAGCCCACCATTAAGGCAGCAAGCCCGACCAGCCCATATAAATATATAAGCCCACTTGAAATTACTCTTGGCACACAATAAATAAAAGCAAGTGTGACATAATGAAATAAAATGCGCGAAAAATCTCGAAAGAAAATTTGTACTGCTTTTATCATCATTGGGGAAAAATATTTATTTTGTTTTGTGAATTTTAGGTTGTCACAAGTTGCTCTATTATCGAGCCACCAAGAAATTAATGGGGCTTCAATTAAATTGGATTCATAAAGGACAAGAGCTAAATGGTTACCTTTATGTGTTAAGCCACATTTTTCAATCCAAGATTTGAATTTCAGGCACTCGCACTTCACATGCCCCTTATTCTTGAAAAAGAAGCAGCTAAGAGATTTCTTTCCACCAGCATCCTTGGTCCCTGAAGTCTGTCCATCCCGAGCCTTATAAAAAGCTTTAGACTTTTTCTTCTTAAAATGGGTTTTGACAGCGAGCAGTGCAGTGTTCGTCTTCTCATTCTTCAGTTTCTCCTTCTCAGTAACACAACGGTTAATCAGATCATTTATCTTGCACGCCTCATCTTGAGAATTGTAGGTGGTCTTCAGGATGTTGAACTCCGCAGGAAGAATGTTAAGTGCTTGGTGCACTATCAACGCTTCAGAAAGAGTGATCTCCAACTCCTACAGTTTGGTCTGAAAATAGACCATCTTTAGTATATAGTCTCTAATACTGCCTCCTCCCGAATACCTTATGGAAAAGAGGTCCCTAATCAGTGTCTCGATTTCAACATTTGAAGACACCTTATATCTCTGCCCAACAACAGTCATAAAATTCCGAGCGACGGTCGTGTTAGGAAAACCCCTCAACAAGTGCTCTGGAATGGAACGCTTCATATCCAACAAGTAGATTTTGTTCGACTTATTCCATGCGCTATAATGATCTTTTTCAGCTTGAGTGCTGGTCGTTGTGAGGGCTGCATGCCAGTTGGTACTCATGTTCGTCTCGATGTCCTCCATCTCAAGAGCAAACATAATTTCGGACTTCCACTTCTTAAAGTTTGATTCAGTGAGTTTCTTAATGTTCTTCATAATATTATGGACTGTAAAGGTGACCGAATAGAGAGAAAAAAAAATATCAGAGACAAATAGAGCATTAGTGACTATAAAATCCTAAATAGCATACTAGTTAGGGAATTTAGACGCGTCAGCGCGCAACACCTTTGAGCAGACTACGCACCACGCAATTAGTAATTCTCCACATAAAAACAAGCAGCAATTATGCTTGAGCTTTTCGTAGATATACCACATTTTGATGAATAGATTACTAGAGCCTCGAACTATCATCCAAATGTACATGTGTATCCCTCTGAACCTATTACGCAAGTATCACCTTTGGGTGAATGATTGCACATTAGTCTCAAAGAACTAATTAAAATATGAGAAACCGTAATTTCACTAACTGAGTCAAAAAGGCCACTTTGACGGCTGTAGTTCTTATCAATCTACGAGACTCTTTCACACCGGGATATTTGAATATTGTCCTAGATTAATATCATGTTTTTTTTGCTTAATGACGTATGGGCACTTGATCGTCTAAAGAAAACACGAAGCTTTTGTCGGGGATTAATTAATGAAAGTGTTGAAGCCAGAAAAATTCTCAACCTCAGAAATAGGATCAAGGTATCCTAAGGTTACTGATTTTATGATCCGACGTCACAATTCAAGTGGCTAGCACAAGAGAGAGGAAACTATCTATAAGCACACCCTAAGTGCTCCAGCAGTGAGGTCCCACCACGTGCCTGGAAGCTTAGAAGAAGCTTCTCATCCGCAACCAAAAGGCTGGGCGAGGTATTAGGCAGGCATGGATTGGACGAGTATCCACTTGGGGGGACCTCGACCTCTTCCAACGATGCCATTTCTAGTACCCCTGGGGGGATATTTATAGAGAAATCATGGGGGGTATAGACGAGTATCCAACTTCTACCAGCGAGTTCCAAGGGATACTCGCCCATACTCGCGAGTTACTCGCCCATACTCGCCCAAACTCGCCTCTGCTCGTCCAAGCTCGCCTAAGCTCGCCTCTGCTCGCCCAAGCTCGCCTAGGATCTCCTCTGCTCGCCCAATGATCTGCGAATAGCCGTCTACATGAATACTTATGGTCTCGACGAATTACGGGTAATACATAAAACATTTTGAGTATCAATCTCAAACTTTATTTCTCTCTAATTTACTTAATGAGTTTTTAAAGTGTGTTCTTATTTAAATTAAGTAGAAAAATAAATGACCCCAAAATTATGAATGTGACATATATGTTTAAGTTAATTTTGCACAGATACAAACTGTTAAATTTTTTTTGAGTATACGACGCTGCGGCGAATTAATATTACTGAAAAATTCAAGCAAATGCAACGACTAATGAAGCTTTAAAGAATCGTTTTAACGAGACACTATCAGTCTCTAATTGGAGATTATTACAATTCTTTTTCTATATTTAAGAACACACTATGAAGCGAGTATGAATGAACAGTAACTAAAGTACAAAAATTAATTTATACTGTTCTTAGATTCTAGCTCGTCGTTATTCATGATTGTTGAAATCCGCAACAGTTATGATGTATGCTTCCTTATAAAATCTGAAACTTTAGAGCATACAAGTAAATAATTTTCTAAATCAAAATGGAATCATTGCATAATTTCATTATGGATCCTTGACTTATAATCACGGGTCTTTGTTCCAGCTACTCAATTCAACAGATCAAATGAAATTATAATAGTAGTAATTTATTTAAACCTGTGACTAAGAACTAATATGAATAAGTCAAAGAGAATGCAATAGAGAAATTAATCAAGCCTAGGAAATACCTGCTTGGAGCCCATGATCCTATAATAGAGAAGATCACGTGGTTGGGAAGACGATTTGGACTGATTTCCTTGGAACACACTTTTAGACGCATCAGCCCACTGAGCATGACCTTAATGTAGAGCCAAAAGGCAACAATGATGTCCTGGGTTTCCAGGAAGAAAGAGAGGCAACACCACATGATGGTATGATGAAGCCCCGCCTCCTCCATGATGGAAGTAGAAGTCCAGAATAGGCCTTGCACGCAGGATTTGAAGGAGCACTATGCGGACGGTTATGGCGTTCCAAGATTTGAACTGAAGATCAAGACGGAATTTTGTCTCGCCAAAAACTGATGGAGATAAACCCAGCTTCCACCAAGATCGGAAGAAACCAACACTCCAAATCCTCCCAGATCTACATGTAGTGTGTGATAGTTTTGGGAATGGAAAAGGAAACCCTCTATCAGCCCTTGTTCAAAATCTATGAAATGAAAATGATTTATAGGTTTAATAAGGAGGCCCTAATAGGAGTTACCAAAAGTGGTTCATTAATCCTCATAACTCCCTAATTAAAATCCAAATAAATTAAATCTCACAAAATTAAGTGTGGTTTAATTATCATGTTCATTCATATGCCAAGGGTAAGACCGGGTTCACGTCATGAATTGCGAGACAGTCTAGTCCACATATCACAGATTTCGATCGTTCGCGCGACTGAACTAACACACGTTCGTAGGAGTCCGAATACACTCAAAATACGCGTACGACTTCACCGAGATGTTTTGATGAATCGAGTTTACCTTACGGGAAATTTCCAACATTAAGTTCACATGATGCTGAGGATGAATACTCTTGAGGTTTATGCTGATAAGATCCTGCTTTCACATAAGCTCTGTGCATTTCATCTAGTTGATCTATGTTATATTCCCAAAATTGATGTCGCAATTCAGGATCGCGCTCGGAAACGAGTGGAAGCCTCTCAACCAAAGAAGAACCAACATTTGATGAAGGAGAATCAATAATTGCCGGTGAAGAATAGTTTTCAGCTTTAGTTGACGACTTTTTATTGAAAAACAAGTTAATAGTCTTCAACTTTTTCATATTAGCGTAGATTGAAATTTCAATACAATGTATAATATATAATATATTTGAACTTTGAAGAAAATAAATGTTGAAACCAAAAACTCGGTCTCTGTGGAGTTCACCCTTGGGGAAGGGGTGATCGCACACTTACTTCTCCCTAACATGCCAAACAACTAAGGGATCAGAATAAGGGATAGACCCAAGGGCTCGACGTGGAGGTTCCACCACACACCCGGAAGATCTTAGAGCGTTTTCCCTCCCTAGCCAAATGCCGAGCTGGGGGTATCTCAGAAAGCACAAGAAGACCGGGGCACAAGTAAGCATACCCTCTGAGGTACCCCCTTGGGTATATTTATAGATTTCTGAAAACGACCTGTAATAGCCAACCTTCGCTGTTCTAAGCAGCTATATACAGTCCAGGTCAGCCTGCCAACAACATTACTCCGCTGTTCAGGAAGGCTATAAGAAAACCAACGAGGGTGGAGTGGTGAAAACACATCAAAAGAGACTACGTGAGTGGCCCTCTGGAACCTCCACTCGCCGGGGGCAGCGAGTGCTCGATGGAGCTGGCACTCGCCGCCTCTTCCTAGCCCTGGGCGAGTACGGGCCCGGCCTGCCCTACTCGCCCGCTGTTCGCCGAGCCCCCGGGGCGAGTGCGAGCCGACTTGCTCCACTCGCCACTGCTCCCTGTGTAACACCCCAAATCCCAAGTTTGGGTCCAGGTTGGGCAACACGGCCTGGGACACGGGAGTGTCCCATGCCGTGTCCTGCTCTGTATGGATGAGCAGCCTGTCAAGTGCTCGATGAAATGCACTCGATGAGTTCTCGAGAGGAAACACGCCCTGCGACACAGGCATGTCCGAAGGCGTGTCCTCCTCTGGTTCGTCGACCTCCACTCGAGTAAATGTGCTCGACGATACTCGAGTGGGGAACATGGCCTGTGACACGGGCGTGTCACATGGTCGTGTCTTTCTCTAGAATTGGCCAAGACATTGAGGCCTTGTGAACACGGGCAGGATGCGGGTGTGTTTCTGGGCACACGGCCTGTGACACGGGTGTGTCACATAGCCGTGTCCTGTTCGGGTTGAATCGGGTGTGTGCCGCCTAAGATACACGGCCACAGACACGGGCGTGTCTGAAGGCGTGTCAGGGCACACAGCATGTGACACGGGCGTGTCACACGACCGTGTCCTGCTCTAGGTAAGCCGGTTGTGTGCCGCTTAAGGTACACGGCCTGTGACACGGGCATGTCACAGGTCGTGTCAGCCCAAAAATAGACCTTTGTGGAAAATTTGTGGCCGTCCATTTCCTTCACCTGGGATCTGATGGCCCAAGCTTCTCCCTGCTAGTTCATAACCACGAATTGAGAAAAGGATTCTCAAATAACTTGTGTCATTCTCTTTCTAAAAGAGCTAGAGAGAAGGGAGAGGAAGGAGGAGGAAGAGAAAGGGAGCCGACCACCGGTGGAGCTGCCAAGTTCCGAAGCGATATCTGAGGCCAGATTTGTGGAGGCAAAGCCGCTGTGGTGCCTTCCAACCGGCTAAAATTCCATGGCTCCAAAGAAGTTGTCAAGGGTAACGATCTTCCTTCTTGGACATATGAAGTCCTTCTTTTTGGCATGTACATGGATTTCCCCCACCAGAGGGTGGATTGTGAAGGGATTTCCTTGGGGTGATTCTTGGAATCCCCAATAGTCTTGCATATAGATCCGAAAATGTGTAGTACAGAATATGCATGTTGTGTGAAGCCCATCTGGACAGGTTGGTCTAGATTGATGATGTTTCATTTGCACACCGGAGAAGACTCTGTGGTTAAAGGTGTAGTTTGTGGAGTCGCTTGGTTGGACCTGTGAAGGCTAGTAGCAGGAAGTACTGGAGTGGTAGTCCAAGAAAATACCCTTGTGATGCTCGTACTATATGATATGGCAAGACCATTTTTCTGGTACTGTAGGATGCTGCAGGGTTTGGGCAGAGTTGGGTGCAAAAAGTGAGTTCTGCGGAGCCTGTTAAGCGATCGTGAGAGACGCTAGAATGAACTCCCCTTATTGATTGTGAAGCTAGTCCTGTGGTGGATATTGTGGCTCTTGTGAAGCCAGTCTATGGTGGATATTGTGGTTATTATGAAGCCAGTCCTAGATGGACAGTATGGCTATTGTGAAGCCAGTCCTTGGTGGATAGTATGGTTATTATGGGCTTGATGAGCTCTTGAAAAGGCCTCGTGCCAAACAGGAAAGGTGAAACTGACCTGCGCCTTATATTTAGCCTCGAGTACATTGGTATTCGGTGATGGCAAGACGACTTGAGCAACGAGGGGTGGCTGATCTGTACCTGCGTTATGTCTGTCCGACTTGAAGACCTGAAAGTGCGGTCAGTTGGAGCGCATAATGAGAGTCTTAGGTCTGCGCGCCAGAAAGACTAAATGCTTAATTTTACCGTCGGGTTTCGGACCTGGAACGGTAGTGGGACCCTGGTTCACCAGTACACCAAGAATGTGCCCTGAGTGCACGGATCGTCAGGCCGCGTGGCTGACGGTTGTGATGAGTTGTTTGTGCGTAAGAGCACAATGTTTGATATATATATATATATATCTGTCTATGAATTGTTATGCCTGCAGGGAAGGAATACCACGTCCCCAGGAAAGGGGTAGGGTCATTATAAATTGGTTAGTTGAATGCTGACTGTTGACTTGTTTGCCACCGTTTGGTGGGCTGTCCTTGTGCAGGTGCGGGAGAGCCGGGCGGGACACATAAGGGCTGAAGTCCCTGCTGCTGTTGTTGCTGCTGCTAGCCCTTGAAGGCTAAGCAAAGAATGTTGTATTTTGCTCATGTGTGGCCGGTCTGTGCCCCGATGTTTGTAATCCACATTGTAAAGAGTACTGTAAGGTCATAAGGCCAAATAATGTTGTATTTGTTGTCTATTCCTCAAGAGTTTATATATAAATGTGGCTTTATATATATAGTGGACATTCATGGTTGAAGTTCTATATTATGGTTAAAATCTTCCGCTAGCATGCTCTGAGTTAGGATGCTATTATGTTATGGTATTAACTTGTAACCTCCCCGCCTATTTTGTGGCGATGGTGTGGGGCCCCGGCCGGACCTTCTATCATATAATATATGAACGGATGGAGACGTTACATTTTGGTATCAGCCTGTCTCGGTCTTTCCCTTTCGAATTCATGGTCGAATTTTTTGTGGGGGTAGTGAGCACGTGTAAGTGCGAACCGCGTTAACACTAATGAACTCTTGAATGTCCACTTAGGAATGTAAATACACTTGTTTGAGGAACCTGCGCGTTCTTATATTGTTGTTATTGCTTGTGCGAGGTCGCTAATGTGTGTATTGTTCACCTATAGGTGACTCGTTGTGGTGCTGGTCAGTCGGAGCCCCAACGTTCTGATGAGAGTACGACACCAGCTGAGGTGCCTACACCTCCCCCTTCTGCAGAAACTGTCTACTTAGTTGCTGAGGTGCTATTTGCAATGTTTCAAGCATAGCCAGGTGGGCAAGCACAACCGGCAGTGGTAGTAGAATAGGTAGGTGGAAGGCCAGAACCTGTTGCGGCTGTTGATGCGCGCGAGCAGCTGAACGACAGTTGAAGCAGTTCATGAGCTTTAACCCCTACGTTTACGAGTGTGGGATCCCCTACGCAGGCGGAGGATTGGTTGTCGCGCGTCAAGTGTATATTGACGGCGATCAGGACGGAGGAAGATCAAAAGGTCACCTTGGCCACCTTCTTATTGGAAGGAGAGGCTCGGCTCTGGTGGGACGAGATAGAGTTACACAACTTAGTGGACAGGCAATTAACACAAGTCTCGATTGAGGAGTTCTCGAGACTATTCCTGGCAAATCACCTACCAGCGGCACAACGCATTGTCATGGAAAATGAGTTCCAACGGCTAACGCAAGGAGAAAGCAGTGTTGAGACTTACCTGCATGAGTTCACAAGGCTAGGACGTTATGCAGGATCCATCTTCGCTGATGAGCAGCGGAAAACCAACAGGTTCTACGAAGAATTGCAGGATGTGCTACGATTCCTGCTCTCGAGTTCGGTGAACCAAGGGTTCCAGGTATTGGTCGATACTGCGTGTGCGCTAGAGAAAGATATGAAGCGGGTGCAAGGGAAAATGGCCTTGGCTGTGACAAAGCCAGATTTTAAAGCGCCCCGACCTGGAAAATCGTACTATCAAAAGAAATAGGGCAAGAGGTTCAAGCCTTCTGGGCAAGCTCCTTCAACAGTTCTTGTCGGGGCCACTTTGAGGCCAGAGACTCGTACTTGCTTTACATGTGGCAGAGTGGGGCATATAGCCCGTGATTGTCGGGTTGGTCCACCGAAGGGTGACAAGAAGATGGGAGCGTCTTATGTTGAGAAGGGAAAGACAGTGGTGGAGTCCTCTGCATCCCAGGCGTAGTCCCGAGTCTATAACCTTGGCCAGCAGGAGGTCATAAAGCAAAGTGACGTCGTCACATGTACGAGTTAAGTTATTGATTGCTTTTCTTATTGCATGTTTTGTATGTGGCCTATGTGTGATATGGTTGCCACAGACTTTGTTATGATTCAGAATACGCTAGCGAGGGCACTATTTGATACGGGTGCTTCGCATTCATTTCTGTCTAAGGACTTTGTAGCTCGAATTGGAGTACCTAGTCACGTGAAGATAGAGAGCATAAAGGTGTTATTACCCAATGGTTGTTTGATGCTTACAGATAGGGCTTGCGTTGTTGCGGTTCAAATTGGAAGTCGGAATTTCTGTTTGAATGCATCGGTGCTACCGATATCGGAATTTGATGTGATCTTTGGTATAGACTGGCTCTCGAAACAGCATGCCTGTATTGATTGTAATTCAAAAGAGATCACACTGGGCCAAAATATCGGGCTTGATACTAAGTTTGTTGGTATGGGAGGAGTGAGCGGGACCTTGATGTCTGCACTCCAAGTCGTCAATGCTGTTCGGAAGGGCACAGAATTATTCTTTACGTTGATTCAGGTTGTTGAGTCAAATGCCAATATGAGTGATGTTCCGATTGTATCAGAGTTTGCGGATGTGTTTTCTAAGGATCTTCCTGGGCTACCACCCCAGCGGGAGATCGACTTCACTATTGAATTGGTGCATGGGGTGAAACCTGTGGCCCGCTCGCCATATCGCATCGCGCCAAAGGAAAAGGCTGAATTGAAAGTCCAGTTGCAAGAGTTGCTGGAGCAGGGATATATATGCCCAAGTATGTCACCTTGGAGCGCACCTGTTCTGTTTGTGAAAAAGGACGGTGGTTTACAGTTATGTATTGATTACCGTGAATTGAATAAGCTCACAGAGAAGAACAAGTATCCAATTCCACGGATAGATGAATTGTTCGATCAGCTAGTGAGATCAACCGTCTATTCCAAATTGGATTTGAAATTTGGATATTACCAGTTGAGGATTCGGGAAGGTGACATTCCCAAGACTGCATTTGGAATACGCTACAGTTATTATGAGTTCATGGTAATGTCGTTTGGGCCATGTAATGCACCATCGGTGTTCATGGACCTAATGCACCGAACGTTCCGAGAGTACTTGGACCAGTTTGTGATTGTATTCATTGATGATATTTTGGTGTACTCTCAATCGAAGGCTGATCATGCAAACCACTTGCGGTTGGTGTTGCATACCTTGCGAAGGAATAAACTCTATAACAAGTTCTCAAAGTGTGAGTTTTGGCTGTCGTCGGTGGCTTTTCTTAGCCATGTGGTAAGTGGAGAGGGCATAACAGTGGATCCGTCAAAGATAAGAGCCATTCAGGAGTGACCGGTGTTGTCTTCGGTGGCCGAAGTCAGGAGTTTCCTTGGACTGGCAGGCTACTACAAATGTTTTGTAGAAAACTTCTCGCGGATCGCTTTGCCTCTGACCACACTGACGAGGAAGGATCAGAAGTTCGTTTGGACGTCAGAGTGCGCGCGAGCTTTTGAAGAGCTAAAGAATCGTTTGACCACGACGCCTGTGTTGACATCGCCATGTGGTACAGACGGTCATGAGATCTATAGTGATGCTTCCGGGAGCGGCTTAGGCTGCGTTCTTCTGTAATTTGGAAAAGTGATTGCTTATTGTTGAAGTTGGTGACCGGGCGGTATGGCATGGCGGGTTGATAACCGCGCGGTTTTGTTGTTACCCTTCAGCGGTTTGGTTGATGTGTGTTGTTGTCTGAGGTCCAAGCGGTCTAGTGGTTTGTATCTGGCGACTTGGAGACCGGGCGGTCTAGCGGTCTCCCATGGCGATCTCTCTCTCTGGTAGTAGCCGAGCGGTTAGCCCTTCTGTCTAACCGCGCGGCTTGTGTGGTTTGTGTCTGTATAGTCCGCTTGTGTCCTGTAAATTTTGTCACACATCACTTATTTGTATTCTCTCTTCTCTCCTCCATTCTATATAAGGGAGATCATACATTTGTAATAGATGCCTTTTTCGGATAATAAAATTTCAGTTAAACCACTTCCGGTTTGTTTCTGTTCGGCTTTTACATGGTATCAGAGCACTCGATCTTCTCCTCCTGATTCTGTGCGCCTTCCCTGTCCGCGCGGCTTGCTTCGCTTGTTTATTCCCTGTCTGCGCGGCTTCTTTCTCTCGTTGTCGTTGCCCTTTGTATGCACGACCTCTTTGTTACCTGTGCTAAGTCGCCGCATCCTATTGCAACGACCTGTTGCCTTGTTTGCCTTGTTGCTCTTCACTTCTATTCGAGCGGACTATCTTCTAGCCGCTTGACTTCTATCCCTATGCTTGGGTCTGCGGCTTGGTCGTGGCTTTTTTGGCCGCTGGTGTCTGCCCTCGTGACCGCTGCAGCTCTTCTTCTTTCTATCCGCGCTGATTATTTCCTAACCGCACGGCTTCCCGTTGTTTGCTCCTATGGCTCTTTCTGATGCTTCTACTGCCACCACCCCTGTCGCCAATCCGGCTCTGCCTCTTCCTTCTACTCCTTCCGGGAACCTTGACACAGTTTCCAAGCTTGTCGGCTCCAACTACCCAGATTGGAGCGTCTCCTTCACCTTTCTCCTACGCTCGCAACGCAAACGCCACCATCTCGTTGATGACCCTCCTCCTACCACTTGACCTCTCTTTGATGACTGGGATGCGAGTGACGCGCTTGTGCGTACTTGGCTCGCTAACAGCCTATCCGATGAGTATCTTCCCGTCATCCGTCATGATGAGACGGTCAAGGCTGCTTGGCTTCATCTTGCCGCTCTGTACTCCAAGGGGGCTCAGACGTCCCGCATCTATACGTTGTATGCGGACCTCTTTGCCCGTCTTACCTTGTCTCCTGCTGCTGCCTACAACCAGGTTCAGGCTCTTGGGGCTGAGATTCTTCAGAATCGCCCCTTTTCTGCGGATTTGGCTCAACAACACAAGCACTTCCAGGAACTTCTGGTTGTGTGTTATCTGCTCCGGCTTCCCGATACTTATGACATGATCCGCCAGCAAATTCTGGATGAGGCGGAATCTCCTACCTTATATGCCACCGCTGCCTGCATGGCCACTGTCACCTCTCTCCTTTAGCGACCACTTCTGCTCGCTCCTCCTCCACCAGACAACTATGCTCATCAAACTCAGCGGAGTGGCTCTGGTAGCCGCAGTCACCAGTCCGGCGGCCGTGCTTCTTCCCGCTACCTCTATTCTCACTGTGGCCGCACCGGCCATACTTTCGAACATTGCTGGACGAAGCATCCCCATCTTCGCCCCTCCGGTGACTCTTCCGCCTCCTCTTCCAAGCCGTCTGCCTCTGTGGTCACATCCTCAGGTAGTGCCCATGTGGTAACTCAAGGTAAATGGCTCATCGACTCTGGTGCAACTAATCACATGACGGGCAATCCTCAGTGTTTCTCTCTACTCGGACAGCATGATCGGTTGCCCCCGGTCCTCATTGCAGACTGTTCTCCCTCCCCAGTTCATGGGTCGGGAGTAGTTCATGTTACTCCGTCCACTCGACTGGCGGACACTCTCTATGTGCCCAAGTTTCCGTGTAATTTATTGTCGGTTACCTCTTTATGCAAGCAGCTTCAGTGTTCTGTGACGTTTACTCCGACTTCTTGTTCTTTTCAGGATCCGAGCTCCCAACGGACGACTGCTACTGAGACTGAGAGCGGCGACCTCTACTTCCTTGACAACGTTTCCGCCTTTTTCGCCTTCTCATCTTCTTGTACGGATCTTCTCCAATGGCATCTCCTCCTCGGTCATCCTCCACCACGGCTTCTACATCAGCTTCTGCCCCACCTCCCTCCCTCCAGTACTCCTCTCCACTGCGACGCTTGTCAACTAGGCAAGCATCATCATCCTCCTTCCCATCGAAGCATGGTCAGGGCTCTACTCGTCCGTTTGATCTTATCCACTCCGATGTCTGGGGACTTGCTCCTATCCTCACCATTGGTCGGGGTAGTTCTTATTTTGTAACTTTTATTGATGATTTTTCTAGATGTACTTGGGTGTATCTCTTACGAGATCGCTCTGAACTCTTCGATGTATGGATCACTTTTTATCAGTTAATTAAAACTCAGTTTGGTGTTTGCATTAAAACCTTCCGCTCTGACAATGCTAAAGAATATTAGAGTCATGCGTTTACCTCTTTTTGTGTGCAACATGACATTATTCATCAAACTAGCTGTGTTTATACCTCCCAATAAAATGGGATGGCGGAACGTAAAAACCGTCACCTCCTCGATGTCGCTCGCACATCGATGACCCAGATGCATGTCCCTCGCTCGTATTGGGGCTATGTTGTTCTCCTTATCTGCTACCTCATCAATCGCATTTCCTCCACAGTTCTCCATGGGAAAACCTCATTCTCCCTTCTGTATCCGGGCAAGGAGTCTTTTCCTCTCCCTCTTTGAATCTTTGGGTGCACTGTATTTGTGCATGCCCCCTCTGCCACTCGTGATAAGCTATCCCCTCGCTCCACCAAATGTGTCTTTCTGGGGTACTCCACCACTCAGAAAGGCTACTGTTGCTTTAACCCCGTTCTTCGTCAGCAGTTCATCTCCGCTGACGTTACCTTATTCGAGAATGCCTCCTACTTATCGGATGACTCCTCTTATCTTCCCCAAGCTTCCTCTCCTCTTCCCCCAGCTTCTGATTCTCCTGTTATTCCCTTCGTTCCCTCGTCTCCTACCGCGATATCCACCCCTACACCGTCTCCGTCCACTCCTCTCCCTCCGTCTCTCTCTCCCACTTCTCCGCCACCATCTCCCCCATCTCTACCGTCGTCGCTCTCTCCTCCCGGGCCAGCTCTCTCTGCCACGGATGCTCCGGATGCCGAAGGAGCCGCCGACCTGGACCTTCCTGTCGCTCTTCGCAAAGGGGTGCGGACGTGTACCCTACACCACCTTGCTGCTGTTGTTTCCTATGACTGTCTTACCTCTTCTCACAGGCTATTTACGCTGGCTATCTCTGCCACTGCCACACTTCGTTCCTACCAGGAGGCCCTTGTTATTCCTCACTGGAAGCTGGCCATGGATGAGGAAATGGCGACCCTCACGGAGCGGGGTACCTGGACTCTTGTTCCTCCTCCCTTCGGTACTGATGTTGTTGGCTGTCGCTGGGTCTTTGTGGTCAAATTTGGCCCGGACGGTATGGTGGACCGTTATAAAGCTCGCCTTATTGCTAAGGGCTTTACTCAGACATATGGAGTTGATTACTTTGACACTTTCTCTCCCGTGGCTCGTCTTAGCACTATACATGTCCTCTCTATGGCCGTCAATCGTGAGTGGCCGATTTCCCAGCTGGATGTAAAGAATGCCTTCCTTTATTTCAGGAGGCCGTCTACATGGAGCAACCTCCTGGGTATGTTGCTCAGGGGGAGACACGAGTGTGCTGGCTGAAGAAGGCAATCTATGGCCTCAAGCAGAGCCCTCGAGCTTGGTTTGACAAGTTTAGTGGCATCGTGGCGGCCATTGGTTTTGCGCACAGCTCTGCCGATCACTCGCTATTTATTCGCAAAACCTCCTCGGGACTGGTGGTTCTTGTTGTGTACGTAGATGATATTTTCTCACTGGCGATGATCAGGAAGGGGTAGCCTTGACAAAGCGGCATCTTCGTCAACATCTGGTCACGAATGATATGGGCTCTCCAAAGTAGTTTTTGGGGATCAAAATCTCTAGGAAGCCCAACTCCTTAGTCCTCTCCCAGCGTAAGTATGCCCTTGATCTATTAAAAGAAGCAGGATTGATTGGAGCCAAACCTGCCTGATGCCCCATAGCAATTGGAGAAGACAAAACCTGGACAGATGATTCGCGTCTTCTTTCGGATACTACCCGATACAGGCGTCTAGTTGGTAAGCTCATATATCTCACAGTGACCAGGCCCGACATTTCTTATGTTGTGGGCAAGGTGAGTCAATTCATGCAAACACCTAGGGAGTGTCATCTACAGTCCGCCTTGTGGATCTTGGAGTATGTCAAAGCAGTGCCTGTGAAAGGATTACTCTTTCAGAAGAATGGTCATATGAGGGTTGAAGCATACTCAGATGCGAGTTACGTTGATGACAAAGGGGATCGCAAGTCTAACTCCGGTTTCTGCACCTTTGTTGGGGGAAATCTGGTAAGCTGGAAGAGCAAGAAGCAGTCTGTTGTTTCCAGGTCTAGTGCTGAAGCAGAGTATCGGAGTATGACATCGACCACTTATGAGTTAAAATGGCTACGAGCTCTCATGCTGGATTTAGGAGAAGTCTACAACCATCCTCTACCCATGTTCTGCGACAACAAGGCTGCCATATACATCTCCAAAAATCCGGTCTTCCATGAAAAAACCAAGCACATTGAGGTCGACTGTCATTTCATTCGTGAAGAGATTTTGAAAGAACAAATTTGCACTCCCTTTGTCACTTCTGATAAAGAGCTGGCTGACATCTTCACCAAGTCAGTATCTGCCTCGTTTCTTCATATTTGTGACAAGCTGGACATGATCGATATATATGCTCCAGCTTGAGGGGGAGTGTTGAAGTTGGTGACCGGGCGGTCTGGCGGTCTGGCATGGCGGGTTGATAACCGCGCGGTTTTGCTGTTACCCTTCAGTGGTTTGGTTGATGTGTGTTGCTGTCTGAGGTCCAAGCGGTCTAGCAGTTTGTCTCTGGCGACTTGGAGACCGGGCGGTCTAGCGGTCTCCCATGACGATCTCTCTCTCTTTGGTAGTAGCCGAGCGGTTAGCCCTTCTGTCTAACTGCGCGACTTGTGCGGTTTGTGTCTGTATAGTCCGCTTGTGTCATGTAAATTTTGTCCCACGTCTCTTATTTGTATTCTCTCTTCTCTCCTTCATTCTATATAAGAGAGGTCATACCTTTGTAATAGATACCTTTTTCGGATAATAAAATTTCAGTTAAACCACTTCCGGTTTGTTTCTGTTCGGCTTTTACACTTATGACTCACGTCAGTTGAAAGTGCATGAGCGAAATTATCCCGTCCACGACTTGGAGTTGGCGTCGGTGATCTTTGCACTTAAGTTATGGCAGCATTATCTTTATGGCGTAAAAGTAGATATCTTTACGGACCAAAAGAGTCTAAAGTACTTGTTGGATCAAAAGGATCTGAATATGCGACAACGAATGTGTATGGAGTTCCTTGAGTACTACACCTTTGACATTCATTATACTCCCGAGAAGGGAAACGTGGTCGCTGATTCCTTGAGTCGTAGGACTCCTCAAGGGCAAATTAGTTGCAGATGCATGATGAGCATCTGATCCGGGAGTTGGAAGCGTTAGGGATTTCTTGTATTGACAAGAATTCCACAGCCGATGCATGCTTAAACTGGACGGAGGTACAATATGACCTTGTGGACAAGATTCGACGAGCAACGGAGCTGGATGAAAGTCTCTAGCGCTATGCAAATGAGGGGCTAGATGGCCAATTCTCCTGGGATGGCAGCCTTTTGCAAAAGGAGGGTCGTTTATGCGTCCCGAGTACGGGTAAGTTGAGAGAAGATTTGATGTATGAAGCTCACTTTACAAAATACTCAATTCACCATGGGAGCACAAAGTTATTCAAGGACATGAAAAAGTTATTCTGGTGGCCAGGACTAAAGAAAGATATAGTTCATTATGTGGCTAAATGTCAAACTTGTGCTTTGGTGAAAGCGGAATGCCAGAAGCCCGAAGGCTTTTTGAACTCGTTACCGATTCCAGAATGGAAGTTTGATGATATTTCAATGGATTTCGTGCACTGATTGCCGAGATCTCAACGCGGGAATGATTCAATCTGGGTGATTGTAGACCGGTTGACGAAAGTGGCTCACTTCCTTTCGAACAAGCGGGACGATTCAATGGAAAGTTTGGTGAAGCTCTATGTGGAGTAGATCGTACGACTGCACGGTGTTCCCCGTAGCATCGTAAGTGACCGTGATGGGCGATTCACATCGAACGATTGGAGGCTAATCCATCAATTGTTGGGAATACAGTTGACGTTCAGTACGACCTTTCATCCCCAAACAGATGACCAGACTGAGAGGACCAACAGAATAATGGAGGATATGCTTCGAATGTGCGCCCTGGATTTTGGTAAGAGATGGGAAGATCATCTCTATATGGTGGAGTTTGCCTACAATAATAGCTACCAAGCGAGCATCGGTATGGCACCGTTTGAAGCTTTATATGGTCGGAAGTGATGTACATCGTGAGCTTGGGCAGAAACAGGCGAATCCAAACTATATAAGCGTAAAGAAGTCGACGAAGCTAACTCGATGATACGCTCTATTCGAGAGTGGCTACTGATAGCCCAGGACCGACAAGAAAAGTACTACAATGCCAAGCACCGGACCGCGGAGTTCGCGGTGGGCGATTGGGTATATTTAAAGATCAAATCCCTCAAAGGAGTGTCCAGGATTCGGTGTCTGAAAAAGTTAAGTCTGAGATATCTTGGTCCATTTGAAGTGGTGGAGCGAGTTGGGGAAGCTGCCTATCGGCTAGCTTTTTCGGCAGAACTGAGTGGATTGCATGATGTGTTTCACATATTTGTGCTTCAAAAAGCCATCAAAGATCCAGCTCAAGTGATCGAGAATGATCGTGTGCCGGTGGAGTCCGGGCTAACGATGAAGGTTAGGCCCATTCTGATCGAGGAGAGAGCTGATAAACAGTTGCAAAACAAGACAATCAGGATGGTTAAAGTCCGGTGGGACAACTGTGACCGTGAGGAGCTAACATGGGAGTGAGAGCAGACCATGCGGGCTGAATTTCCCGAGCTGTTTGTGTAAACTGTGGAACAGTGCACCCCTTGTTGTAACAGACATTTTGAAGTAATAACATCTTGTTTTTGTTCCCTTACTGTATGCAAATTTCGGGACGAAATTTCTTGTAAGGATGGGAGGGTTGTAACACCCCAAATCCCAAGTTTGAATTCAGGTTGGGCAACACAGCCTGGGACACGGCCGTGTCCCAAGCCGTGTCCTGCTCTGTATGGCTGAGCAACCTGTCGAGCGCTCGACGAAATGCACTCGACGAGTTCTCGAGAGGAAACACGCCCTGCGACACGGGCGTGTCTGAGGGCGTGTCCTCTGGTTCGTCGACCTCCACTCGAGTAAATGTGCTCGACGATACTCGAGTGGGGAACACGACCTGTGACACGGGCGTGTCACATGTGACACAGGCGTGTTAGATGGCCGTGTCTTTCTCTGGAATTGGCCAAGACATTAAGGCCTTGTGAACACGGGCAGGACATAGGTGTGTCTCTGGGCACACGGACTGTGACACGGGCGTATCACATGGTCGTGTCCTATTCGGGTTGAATCGGGTGTGTGCCGTCAGAGGTACACAACCATAGACACGGGCATGTTTGAAGGCGTGTCAGGGCCCACGGCCTGTGATACGGGCGTGTCACATGACCGTGTCCTGCTCTGGGTAAGTCAGTTGTGTGCTGCTTAAGGTACACGGCCTGTGATACGGGAGTGTCACAGGCCGTGTCAGCCCAAAAATAGACCTTTGTTGAAAATTTGTGGCCGTCCATTTCCTTCACCTGAGATCTGATGCCCCAGACTTCTCCCTGCTGATTCATAACCACGAATTGAGAAAAGGATTCTCAAATAACTTGTGCCATTCTCTTTATAAAAGAGCTGGAGAGAAGGGAGAGGAAGGAGGAGGAAGAGAAAGGGAGCCGGCCACCGGTGGAGCTGCCAAGTTCCGAAGCGAGATCCGAGGCCAGATTTATGGAGGCAAAGCCGCTGCGGTGCCTTCCAACCGGCTAGAATTTCATGGCTCCAAAGAGGTCGTCAAGGGTAATGATATTCCTTCTTGGACATGTGAAGTCCTTTTTTTTGGCATGTGCATGGATTTCCCCCACTAGAGGGTAGATTGTGAAGGGATTTCCTTGGGTTTATTCTTGGAATCCCCAATAGTCTTGCATATAGATCTGGAAATGTGTAGTACGGAATAGGCATGCTGTGTGAAGCCCATCTGGATAGGTTGGTCTGGATTGATGATATTTCATTTGCACACCGGAGAAGACTCTGTGATTAAACGTGTAGTTTGTGGAGTCACTTGGTTGGACCTGTGAAGGGTAGTAACAAGAAGTACTGGAGTGGCAGTCTAAGAAAATACCCTTGTGATGCGCGTGTTGTATGCTATGGCAAGACCAGTTTTCTGGCACTGCGGGATGCTGCAGGGTTTGGGTGGAGTTAGGTGCAGAAAGTGAGTTCTGCGGAGCCCGCTAAGCGATCGTGAGAGACGCTAGCATAAACTCCCCTTATTGATTGTGAAGCCAGTCCCGTGGTGGACATTTTGGCTCTTGTGAAGCCAGTCCGTGGTGGACATTGTGGATATTATGAAGCCAGTCCTGGATGGACAGTATGACTATTGTGAAGCCATTCCTTGGTGGACAGTATGACTATTGTGAGCTTGATGAGCTCTTGAAAAGGCCTCGTGCCTAACAAGAAAGGTGAAACTGACCCGCGCCTTATATTTAGCCTCGAGTACGTTGGTATTCAGGGATGATAAGGCGACTTGAGCAACGAGGGGTGGCTGATCCGTACATGCGTTATGCCCGTCCGACTTGAAGACCTGAAAGTGCGATCAGTTGGAGCGCATAATGAGAGTCTTAGGCCTGCGCGCCGGAAAGACTAAATTCTCAATTTTACCGTCGGGTTTCGGACCTGGAACGGTGGTAGGACCCTGGTTCGCCGGTACACCAAGAATGTGCATTGATTGCACGGATCGTCGGGTCGCGTGACTGGCGGTTGTGATGGGTTGTTTGTGCGTGAGAGCATAATGTGTGATATATATATATATATATATATATATATATATATATATATATATATATATATATATATATATATATATATATATATATATATATCTGCCTATTAATTGCTATGCCTGCAGGGAAGGAATAACACTGCCTCGGGAAAGCGGTAGGGTCGTTATAAATTGGTCAGCTGAATGCTGACTGTTGTCTTGTTTGCCACCGTTTGGTGGGTTGTCCTTGTGCAGGTGTGGGAGAGCTGTGCGGTACACATAAGGGCTGATGTCCTTGCTGTTGCTGCTAGCCCTTGAAGGCTAAGCAAATAACATTGTATTTTGCTCATATGTGGTCGGCCTGCACACCGAAGTTTGCAATCCACATTGTAAAGAGTAACTGTAAGGCCATAAGGCCAAACGATATTGTATTTGTTGTCTATTCCTCGAGAGTTTACATATAAATGTGGCTTTATATATATAGTGGACATTCATGTTTAGAGTTCTATATTATTGTTAAAATCTTTCGCTAGCATGCTCTGAGTTAGGATGCGATATTGTTGTTGTATTAACCTGTAACTTCCCCACCTGTTTTGTGGCATATGGTGTGGGGACCCAGCCGGACCTTCTATTATATGTTATATGAACGGATGGAGACGTTACACCCCAAGCCCCTGGGGCGAGTGCGAACCGACCTACTCCACTCGCCCCTCATACGATCCACCCCACTTGGGCGAGCCGAAGGGGCTTCTAGGTATCTCGCCTCTCTCCGGCTCGCCTAGGACCCGGACTGCTGGACTTTGACCGATCTGGCTCTTGTCGACCACTACTCGTCGGATATGGGGTTGTACAATAAACATCTCAAGTTTATACTAATATGAAGAAGAAAATAAATATCTCAAAAAAGTAGAGCAACAAGGAAATCTCTAGAGATAGCATAACATAAAACATCAAGCGGATTGTAAGAGCCCCATTCGTGGGCCGCTTGGCCCTACCCAGCCAAGCAAAGAAGATGAGATACGTTAGACAATTGAAGCTTTGATGATAAGTCCTTTGGACTCCTAAGCTAGAACCAGCAGGTGCCGATCCAGAGGTTGGAAGGCAAAAAAGAAGAGTGGGATTTCCAGAAACGAGAATAGAGAGGACTCGGGAGAGAGAGCAACAAAAAATGAGAACTGCGGGGATGCGACTTGTGGGGGTCGGGAGCATCAAAAAATGAGAGCGGCAGGGTTGCAACTTGCGGGGGCGGCTGCAAAAAATGAGCGAGGGACTGGGGTGAAATTTTTAGGCAACAATGAAAGTAATTAATAAAAACAATCTTGGGGGCGGGGGCGGTAACGTCCTTGATATTTTGATGTTTAATCTAATTTTTTATTGGCATAATGTTGACGTCATGGCGTTACGTAGACTCATGTTTTCGTGGATGCCATTGTTAGAGCGTGGTTTTCCTCAGAAAGTGTTCATCGGGGCTAGTGTCTAGCTTGTTTGTGGAATTCCCTTGCGAGCCGAGTCTGTTTTGGGGACTCGGTGGAGCGTTTTGAGATGTTTGGTGTATATGCTTTGGGGACTGTTTACCCGAGTTTGGTCTGTCGGATTCTAATTCCGACTTCACAGTTGGATTCGTAGCATCGACATTTAGCTACAGTGCGATTTTCGTAGAAATCCGTGTTTGTGCAAATTTTGAGTCGTTTGGACGATTAATTAAAAATAAAATATTATAATGCTCATATTTATAAGTATAAATAGCATTGTGAATAGACAAACCCTATTTATCATCTTTTTCCTGAAACTGTCGCCTGTTTGCGAAAGAGAGAAAGAGGCGGTGTTTGGAGAGCCTTCAATCGTCGATTTTAGGGGCTCCGGTGCACAAAATCGTCGTCGGAGAGTAGATCCGGAATTCCGGATAGCTTTCACCGAGATCTACGTTTCTACGGTAAGTTTTTCTCGTTTCGTGAAATTTTGGGTGTTAGGAATTTCGTTTTGAGCTTCTTTCCTCTCGAAAAGTTTCAGATTTTTCTGCTTAGGAGTTTTTGCGGTCAGATCTGTTAAAAAAGAATGTTGGTGTCGCCGGGTTCGGCAAGGTTGAGGCAAATGACGTTTTTCCCCCTTGCTTATTCTTTGTTTCCTATTATCTTGCTTCTTTCACCGTACGAAAATTTAGATTAGGGTAGGGTTTCGCTCTTGTCGTGTTGTTGTAGAGCCTTTCTCCTGTGTTTACGCTCTGTTTTGTGTACCCCTTCCTTTCCTTATTTTTTTCTGGAATTTATTATGGGTTTGAGATTGAGTATTGTCAAAAGTTAGGAGTTGAATAACCTCTGTTTTAGTGGGATAGTATGTCTGGCAGCATTTCTAAGGAAAAGCGTTGAGTGAATGGTATACACTCAACACAACGTTGAGTGAGCTGAACACACTCAACTCTATCCTTTAAAACTTTGTCTAAGTTAAAAAGCGCTGAGTGTGTGGTATACACTCAACGCGGCGTTGAGTGAGCTGAATACACTCAACTTCATCATTTAAAATTTGATCTAAGTTAGAAAGCGTTGAGTGAGTAGTATACACTCAACGCGACGTTGAGTGAAGCTTGTTTTGCTGAGTAGTCTGGATGGCGTAGAGTGCGTTGACTGCACTCGACGCGGCGTCGAGTGTACTTGACATTTTCTTTTTTTTCCCGTAAACTTGGGAAATTTCACCAATTTGACGTACTTCTCTAATAGCCTAGTTTTGCTAAGTTAGAATTGTCGAGTTTTTGTTGAATCTGTCAAGTTTGAGTTTTATGGGTGTTTGGATATAAGGTTTGGTTTGGTTGGCTTGTTTTCGTGAATCATTACACCAGGGTATGTTTTTGGTCTGTTTTTGGACTGTTGGGTTGTGTTGGACCAGATGGTCACCGTCGTAGTGCCGTTTTGAGACGTTTGGGTCTGTCAAATCTGTTTGGACGGTTTGGTCCCGACTCTAATCCGGTTGTTTTACCAGTGTTAATGATTCACGTGTTAGTGATATTTTACTCTCATTTCTCCTTATTATAGCTTAGACTCATGTTATTTCTGCCTATTCTCACAGATGTTCTCGGAGCATGACTCCGTTCGTACTTGGTGCAAATTTCTTTACCTTTGAGTTTTATAAGTTAACTCTTTCTGTATTGACTTCTAGTTATTTTGCTGTGTTTTGACAGCTAATCTGGTTTGAGTTGGTAATCTTACTACACCTTTTATTTACTGTCAAGTTTATTTACCACTTGTTTAGTTTCTTACTGAAGTATTCTTTTTTTGTGAATGTCTCAGGTTCAGAGCAGTAGCCGGTTGTGCGGCTAGAGTTTGGTGGTTGCTGGTGTTCTGCTATCTCAGTAACTTTTCCTCACCGTTTGTGAGTTAGTTTGATGCTTCCTCCCTTTTAGTTCAGATATACATATTTTTTTATAGTGGGTTCGTGTCAAGTTGTTGACGCCCACTGAAATTTGTTGAATGTTTAATACTTGCTAGCTGTTGAGCCTTGTCCTTTATGGATTGTTTGTTTCCTTGCTCTCTGGGAAGTTTTTATGTTAGGTTGCATGTTAGATATTTTAAACTATAAAAATGTCATTTCTATTATCATATTCATGTCATCTTTTAAAGCTAACGTCATCATATTTTAAGCAGCATACAGACTATTTCTATACTTATGCTAAATCTAGAGTCATACATTACATGAGTTGTCTAGTTGGGGTATTTATGCTCATGTAGGATGTTAAACAATCTAAACAAAGTACTTTTCCGTAATGTAAGCTATACTTTCTCTTGTGGAGTAGTTGATCCACTGAGCTGAGGGATACAGCTAATCAATTAAGCCTAAACTCGTTTTCCTATTAATAAACTCATGAATTTCATATAAATTGTAAAGTTTGGTGTCTTGCATGAGCGTCTGCAGTTATCTCCTGCATGACATGACATTACGACACATATTTTCCCTTACTCTGATATAACTTTTAAAGCGGGGAAAATACAGACTGTGATTGTTGGTATCAGAGGAAGGTTGTTGGACAATTGGTCGAGTAACCATCTCTAGTTAGTGTTAGTCGTCTAGTTACATTTCATACACACACCGATGTGTCATCAGTACGTCTTGGCTGAAGCATGAATACTGCACTTATAAGCATGATAAGAAGTATACAAGGCATATTATGTAGTATGAGATGCATAATATGTGTTTGTATATCGATCCATCATATGCGACAACATGTGACAGTTATGTAGTATGAGATGCATAACCACCATCACATAAGTGCTCATTAGCATGTTTTACTTTCTTGTTACATGTGATATTATGTAGTATGAGATGCATAATATTTCATATGTACGCCACTCATAACATACATTAAGGCCTTTTATAAAATGCATATCACAGCATGCACAACATAACATAGCATTAGCACATGTGTCAAGCTAAAGGTTTATATGATGACATATGTATACACATGATTTTAGAGTAAAAGGAATGGAAATTCATACATTCATGGTTTATGCACATGAGTCAATAGGGTGACGGTATATCATCCTAATTTGAGCATGACATCACTACTGAAAATCCCAGAATAAGTTAACAGTATGAGGAAGTATTTGAGCATGTATTATTTGAACTAAGTTATTTGGTTCTAGCGGTTAAGCTAGGTTTTGATTAGTTGTTTGTTGTTCTATTAGAATGTCGCCTAAACGTGTGGCGACTAGGTCAACTCCCCAATCGAAGGGCGAGTCTTTGGGTGCGCAGAGCAATGTGATGATCGAAAGTCTGCGGCAGAGTAATGAGACTTTGTCTGGGCAGATGGTGGAGATGCAGTCACAGATCCAAGAGTTGTTATCGGTTGTGTCAGGACAGTTGCCGGGAGTGCAGGACCCTGCAGTGGGTCTGATTGTTCCTGTTCCCCCTGCTCCTATGACACCTCCAGTTTTGCTGCCACCAGAGATGAACTTCATCTCGCATTTCCAGCGATTAGGATTCCCTACCTATGATGGTAGGGTAGACTTTATGTCTTTGGATGACTGGATTATAACCATCGAGGAGATGTTCTCTTACTCCGGAGTTTCAGCGGACCAGAGAGTGATGGTTGCTACTTATCAGCTCAAGGGACTTGCAAAGAGTTGGTGGTTGAGATAATAGGAAAACCTAAAGGATGGGTGTTCATAGGAATCCTTCAGGGAGCTTCTGTTGAAGAAGTTTCTGTCGTCGGTCGAGCGTGACCGTTTGATGAACGACTTTCTACACTTAAAGCAAAGGTAACTCACGGTTAGTGAGTACGAGATTGAGTTCAACAAACTGAGCTGGTTTTCCCCTAACTTGGTGACCATGGAAGTCAATAAAGTTAAACATTTTCTGGGTGGTCTAAGGAGTGACATCCAGCAGCTAGCAAATGCTTATGGATCAGAAACCTATGCTGAAGCAGTAGAAGCTGTTTTGAAGGTCGAAGCGATTGACAATGCTAAGAACCGAGGTTAGCAGTTAAGAAAAGATAAGAGAAAATCTGATGAGGGAAGAAACTCTAAGGAATTTGGTTCTGTTACTAGGAAAAGAAGCAAAGAGACATACAGTTTCTGCGGCCGGCCAGGGCATCCATTCAAGAAGTGTTTTAAGAGAATAGGAGCTCTGAAGCAGGAGTAGGTTCATACGATCCAGGGTGCTCCTAAGGGAGATTTGGTTTGTATTTCATGCAAACGGAAGGGACACGATGCTGCCCATGTTGGGATAAGAATAGAGTCTGCTTTCAGTATAGACAGTAAGGACATTTCAAGTCAAAGTGCCCGCAGTCTCAGCCCGCGCTACAACCAGTTCCGCTTCGGGCTTTACCACCGCCATAACTTTTGAACAAAGGAAAGGGCAAGCTGAACGTGGTATTTTAAAAGGAAGCTCAGACGTCTACTCAAGTGATATCAGGTTAGATTTTTCCCTAGTTTTAGCTTTTAGTATGTAGTTACAGTTTCGACGTTCGTTTCCTTGGCAGTGTATGCGATTTTTTATAGGAAAGTTTAAGGTAAAGAACCGTTGAGCGCGTGTTATGTTCGATTCTGGTGCTACCCACTCATTTGTGGCTAGGGCTTTCGTAGAGCGTCATCGTTTGACTATTGATCGGGTTGGTGACGTGTTTAGTGTCAAGTTTCCTTCTGGTGATTTTGTAGTATCAGACCAAGGTATTCAGAGTTATTCGATTCTGTTAGACGATTTTCTGGTCGTTACTAATCTGAAGGTGATAGACTTGGAAGATTTTGATGTTATTTTGGGCATGAACTGGTTGTCCAAGTATGATGCGGTCATCCAGTGTAAAGTCAAGTGCTTGGACTTCAAGATGGACAACGGTCAACCTAGGAGTGTTTATGGTTTTTCGCGCCAAGTTTCTCCGATTATTTCTGCGGTAAGTGCTCATAAGCTTGTGAATTCCAGATGTTTTGCATGTTTGGTTTCTGTGTTGGCGACCGATAGTAGTTTGTCGTGAGTTGAAGAGATTGTTGTTGTGCGCGAGTTTCCTGATGTATTCCCTGATAATCTTCCTGGTCTTCCACCCGATAAAGACGTGGAGTTCGTCATAGATTTGGAGTTGGGTACCCGTCCTATTGCTAAGGCACCGTACCATATGGCCCCGCGTGAGCTGGAGGAGCTACGTACCCAATTGGATGAGTTGCTGCATAACGATTTTATTAGGCCGAGTTCTTCTTCTTGGGGTACTCATGTGCTGTTTATAAAGAAAAATGACGGATCGATGAGGCTGTGCATTGATTATAGAGAACTGAACAAGGTGACTATCAAGAACAGGTATCCCTTGCCGAGCATTGATGATTTGTTTGACCAGTTGCGTGTTATTTCTGTGTTTTCGAAGGTTGACCTTCATTCAAGCTACCACCAGTTGAGGATTCGTGAGATGCATATCCCACGGACTGCCTTTCGTTCCCGACACAGTCATTTTGAGTTCTTGGTGATGTCTTTTGGTTTGACTAATGCACCCCCTGCCTTTATGGATATGATGAACAGAGTGTTCAAGAATTTTCTAGACTGTTTCATTGTTGTTTTTATAGATGACGTCCTGGTATACTCCCGCAGTGCTGGTATACTCCCGCAGTGCTGAAGAGCATGCCCAACACTTGCACTTAGTTTTATCTATCTTGAAGAAGCATAAGTTCTATACCAAGCTAAGTAAGTGCGAGTTTTGGCTTCCTTAGGTTTCTTTTCTGGGTCATGTGGTTAATAAGGATGGAAATTCTGTGCACCCTGAGAAGATAACTACTGTTATGGATTGGAATAGACCTGCTACACCCAAAGAGATAAGGAGCTTCCTAGGGCTGGCTGGCTGTTATAGAAGGTTTGTAGAGGGTTTCTCTACGTTGTCTGTATCATTGACTAAACTGACGCAGAAGAACACAGCTTTTGTGTGGAGCGATAAGTGGGAGGAAGCTTTTCTGGAATTGAAGAGGAGATTGTGCACTATTCCAGTGTTGACCTTGCCCACTGAAGGGATAGAATATGATGTTTATGTGAACGCATCACACATCGGACTTGGTTGCATGTTGATGCAAGAGGGAAAAGTAATAGCGTATGGGTTGAGGCAATTAAAGATTCATGAAAGGAATTACCCTACAGATGATTTAGAATTCACAGCTGTGATCTACGCCTTGAAGTTATGGAGACATCTTTTATATGACGCTTTGTGCAAGATTTATACCGATCATAAGAGTTTGAAGTACGTCTTCACTCAAAAGGAATTGAATTTGCGCCAACGGAGATGGTTAGAGTATATTGCAGATTATGATGTTGAGATCCAATACCATCCAGGCAAAGCTAATGTGATAGTCAATGTCTTGAGTTGGAAGACAGCTAAAATCTTTAATCTTTATGTGGATTCTCTGGTTGAGGAATTTTTGATGCTGAATATTTAAGTTGGAAGTCGTGACTCTCCTAGCAGTTTGTTGGTAGCAGAGCCTTCATGGATTTCGTTGACAAGACTACATCAAAGGGATGACCCCAATTTGCTGCACCTTTACAATAGAACTGCGAAAGGGGAATTGCCGGACTTTTCGATTGATGACGCGGGTACCTTGATGGACCGCGACAGATTTTGCATTCCCGCAGTTGAGGATATTCGAGTTAAGTTGTGCAAAGAGGCGCATGGTTCTAGTGTTGCCTACCACCCATATTCTACTAAAATATATAAGGATCTGAAGCAGATTGTTTGGTGGTATGGTATGAAGGGCGATATAACTAAGTATATATCAGAATGTTTTACTTGCAAGCAGGTGAGGGCCGATCATGGTAGGCCTGTAGGCAAGTTGACGCCCTTAGAAATTCCAAGTTGGAAGTGGGAGAGCATTTCCATGAATTTCATTACGGGATTGCCAAGATCTCCCCGAGGATACGATTCAGTTTGGGTTATAGTGGATCGACTGACGAAGTGTGCTCACTTCGTGCCGTTTAAAATCGATTACTTCATGAAGAAAATAACTGAATTATATTTAGATGAGGTCATCAGGCTACATGGAGTACCTGTTAGTATTATATCAGATCGAGACTCCAGGTTTACGTCTTGTTTTTGGAAAAGCCTACATGAAGGTTTAGGTACCGATTTGAGGTATTCCACAGCTTATCCTCCACAGACAAATGGTTGGATAGAAAGAGTAAATCAGATTCTGAAAGATATGATCATATGTTATATTCTATACCACGAAGGAGCGTGGGATGAGCATTTGAGATTGATGGAATTTTCATACAACAACAGTTATCAAGAAAGTTTGCAGATGACCCCGTTTGAGGCTTTGTATGGGAGGCGTTGCATGACTTCCTTATTTTGGGCCGAGGTGGGTGAGAGACCGTTGTTGGGTCCTGAAGCGTTAGAATAAATGGACATTTCTATGAGGCATGTTCGAGAGAAGCTTCAAATAGCTCAAGAGCATTATGAGAAGAACGCCAATCAGCGTAGGTCTGATTTGGAGTTTGTTGCAGGGGACATAGTGTTTCTTAAGGTTTCCCCGATGTCAAGAGGTTTTGTACGAACCATAAGTTGGACCCGAGGTATGTGAGACCGTTTAGAGTTGTTGAGTTGATTGGTGTGTCAGCTTATAGGCTGAATTTACCCGCAAATTTCCCTGGTGTACATGATGTGTTTCGCGTAAGCCAGTTGCGAAAGTGTGTGGTAAACGACCAGCAAATTCTTGAAGTTGTGCCCCAGATGGAGCCTAATCTTTCCTATGTTGAGATGCCTGTTCACATTCTGTATACTCAAGATCGAGTGTTGCGGAGGAAAACTATACATATGGTTAAAGTTTTGTGGCGGAACCAAGATGTGGAGAGCACGACTTGGGAGTTGGAGTCAGCTATGAGGGAGGCTCATTCTCATCTGTTCTCCTAGTCTTGTTTGTTACGTATTTCTATTTGATAGCCCTTGGTTATTTTTCTTTTATAGTAGAAGTTTTGTGCATGAAGTTTCAAGACAAAACTTTCTTTTAGGGGGTGTGGTTGTAATGCCCCGGATATTTTGATGTTTAATCTAATTCTTTTATTGACATAATCTTGACGTCATGACATTACGTTGATGCGTGTTTTCACGGGTACCATTATTACAGCGTGATTTTGCTCAAAATGTTTTCGGGGGGGGGGGGTTGGTGTCTAGCTTGTTTGTGGACTTCCCTTGCGAGCCGAGTTTGTTTTGGGGACTCGGTGGAGTGTTTTGGGGATGTTTGGTGTATATGCTTCAAGGAGTGTTTACTCGAGTTTGGTCTGTCGGATCCTAATTCCGACTTCACCGTTGGATTTGTAGCGTCGACATTTAGTCACAGTGCGACTTTCGTAGAAAACCGTGTTGGTGCGAATTTTGAGTCGTCTGGACGATTAATTAATAATAAATTATTATTATTATAATGCTCATATTTATAAGTATAAATAGTCTTGTGAATAGACAAACCATATTTATCGTCTTTTTCCTGAAACCGTCGCCTGTTTGTGAAAGAGAGAAAGAGACGGTCTTTGGAAAGCCTTCGGTCGCCGAATTTAGGGACTCCAGTGCACGAAATCGTCGTCGGAGAGTAGATCCGAATAGCTCTCACCGAGATATACGTTTATACGGTAAGTTTTTCCCGTTTCGTGAAATTTTGGGTGTTAGAAATTTCGTTTTGACTTTCCTTCCTTCGAAAAGTTTCAGATTTTCCTGCTTAGGAGTTTTTGCAGCCAGATCTGTAAAAAAAGAGTGTTGGTGTCGTCGGGTTCGACAAGGTTGAGGCAAGTAGCGTTTTTCCCCTTGCTTATTCTTTGTTTCCTATTATCTTGCTTCTTTCATTGTACGAAAATTTAGACTAGGATAGGGTTTCCTCCTTGTCGTGTTGTTGTAGAGCCTTTCTCCTGTGTTTAGGCTCTTGTTTTGTCTACCCCTCCCTTTCTTTTTTTTTTCTGGAATTTATTTTGGGTTTGAGCATGAGAATTGTCAAAAGTTAGGAGTTGATTAACCTCTATTTTAGTGGGATAGTATGTCTGGCAACATTTTTAAGGAAAAGCATTGAGTGAGTGGCATACACTCAACGCGGCATTGAGTGAGCTGAACACACTCAACTCCATCATTTAAAAATTCTGTCTAAGTTAAAAAGCATTCAGTGAGTGGTATACACTCAACGCAGCGTTGAGTGAGCTGAATATACTCAACTTCATCCTTTAAAATTTGATATAAGTTATAAAATATTGTGTGAGTGGTATACACTCAACGTGGTATTGAGTGAAGCTAGTTTTGTTGAGTAGTCTGGTTGGCGTCGAGTGCGTTGACTGCACTCGACGTGACATCGAGTGTACTTGACGTTGTGTTTTTTCCCGTAAACTTGGGAAATTTCACCAATTCGACGTAGTTCTCCAATAGCCTAGTTTTGTTATGTTAGAATCGTCGAGTTTCTGTTGAATCTGTCAAGTTTGAGTTTTATGGGTGTTTGGATATAAGGTTAGGTTTGGTTGGCTTGTTTTCGTGAATCATTGCACCAGGGTATGTTTTTGGTCTGCTTTTTGGACTGCTGGGTTGTGTTGGACTAGGTGACCCCCACCGCAGTGCCGTTTTGAGACGTTTGAGTCTGTAAGATCTGTTTGGATGGTTTGATCCCGACTCAGATCCGGTTGTTTTACCGGTGTTAATGATTCACGTGTTAGTGAGATTTTAGTCTCATTTCTCCTTATGGCTTAGACTCATGCTATTTATGCATATTCTCGCAGATGTTTTCGGAGCATGACTCCGTTCGTACTTGGTGCAATTTTTTTTACCTTTGAGTTTTGTAAGTTAACTCTTTCTGTATTGACTTCTAGTTAGTTTGCTGTGTTTTGACAACTATTTTGGTTTGGGTCGGTAATCTTATTACTCCTTTTGTTTGCTGACAAGTTTATTTATCACTTGTTTATTTTTTCTTGCTGAGGTACTCTTTTCTTGTGAATTCCTCAGGTTCAGAGTAGTAGCCGGTTGTGCGGCTAGAGTTTGGTGGTTGCTGGTGTTCTGCTGTCGCAGTAGCTTTTCCTCACTGTTTGTGAGGTAGTTTGATGCTTTCTCCTTTTTAGTTTAGATATACATATTTTTTTGTAGTGAGTTCGTGTCAGTTTGTTGACGCGCACTAGAATTTGTTGAATGTTTAATACTTACTAGCTGATGTGCCTTGTCCTTTATGGATTGTTTGTTTCCTTGCTCTTTGAGAAGTTTTTATGCTAAATTGCATGTTATATATTTTAAACTATAAAACTGTCATTTCTATTACCATATTCATGTCATCTTTTAAAGCTAACGTCACCATATTTTAACTAGCGTACAGACTATTTTTATACTAATGCTAAATCTAGATTCATGCATTACATGAGTTGTCCAATTGAGGTGTTTATGCTCATGTAGGATGTTAAGCAATCTAAACAAAGTATTTTTCCACAGCGTAAGCTATATTTTCACTTGTGGACTAGTTGATCCACTGAGCTGAGGGATACGGCTAATCAATTAAGCCTAAACTGATTTTTTTGTTAATAAACTCATGAATTTCATATAAATCGAAAAGTTTGATGTGTTTGTCTGAGCGTCTGCAGTTTTCCCCATACATGACGTGACATCATGACTGTACAACCCCGTATTCGCCCCTATACGTTTTTAAGCTTTTGTGAGATTTTGCACTCTCGGTGGCCAATTTTGGCTCTGGCTTGGAAACATACTAGTAGGGGGAGAAAAAATCGGCCTCCCCCAGTGGCCCTTCTTTGGGGGGGGGGGGAGACCCCTGCCCCCCCTGCCCGTGGCTTGGAGGGGCGAGACCGGCCAAGGCCGGGGGTCTCGCCCCCGCCCGCGGCTTGGTGGGGCGAGACCGGCCTTGGCCGGGGGTCTCGCCCCTGCCCGCGGCTTGGTGGGGCGAGACCGGCCTTGGCCGGGGGTCTCGCCCCTGCCCGCAACTTTGTGGGGCGAGACCGGCCAAGGCCATGTGTCTCGCCCCTGCCCTCGTCACCCCTGTGCTCGGCCCCTAGGTGGGTGAGGGGCGGGGTGGTTTTTACCCCTTTGCCCCGCGATGTGGCTGTTTTCTATTGGCCCGAGTTGTTTTTGGCGTAAGGGTTTTTCGCTCATTTCGGTCCATGAGATTTGGAAAACTATAAATAGACCCCATTGGGTGCCTTTGGAGGAGAGACTTTCCTAGCTTCCTCCTTCCTTAGCTTCTTCTTGGTAGAGTAGAGAGAGCTCTCCAAGGCACCCTAGCTCAGGCATTGGCTAGGGATGGGAAGTGCTCAGGTAGCCTTCTGGGTTTGAGGTGGGACCTCCGCGCTAGAGCCGAGGGTCTGTTCCTAACTTCTTGATCCTTTGGTATGTGAGGTTCTCTTGAGTATAGTAGGTGTGAGGTCACCCCTTTCCAGGGACCCCGAACTCCACAGAGGCCATTTTTGGCTTCAACACTTTGGTGTAGTGAGCGTGGAGAGTGACCAGCACAGAAGATCTTGGGAGAGTATCATGACTGGAGGTCAAGGAGGTAGTGATGATCTCGGCGAGCTCCCCAGCACAGGACCCTTTATTGGGAGGCAAGAGTTCATGGCCTCCATCCAAGGCATTATGGAGATGCTGCAAAGTATTGCTCCTCAGGGTGGCAGCTCCACCCCAACCCCCCAGGAGCTAGCTCCCCCCCATCGATGAGTCGACTCTCAGGGGTCTAGGCGAGATGACCCCAGCGGGGGGAGAAGGAAGTGCACTAGAAAGAAGGCCAGGGAAGGAGAGGATGGGAGATGGGGTCGAGCGAGACCTTACCGGCAGGGAGCTGTTCTCCAGCCCGACGAGTGCCAACCTCCCAGGCGAGCAGGTTGCGCGAGTAGAAGTGGCGAGACCACCCCTTGGGGGGTCACCCTTCAGCGATCTGATCATCTCAGCTCCCGTTCCCAAGGGGTTCAGAGAGCCAGACATGGCTTACTATACTGGGAAGGATGACCCCGTCCAGCATCTGTAGTGGTTCGAGGATGTCGTCTCCATCAGGCCGATGACGGACGCCTTCAAGTGTCACCTCTTTGCGATCACGTTGAAGGAGAAGGCAAGGGACTGGTTCCATCAACTCCCTCCGAGGTCGATCTATGAGTTCGAGGACTTGAGCCGGAGCTTTCAGCTTCGCTTCTCTACCTCCAAGAAGCGGAAGAGGAGTACCGAGTCCATCTTCCTGATAAGACAGGGGGACGAGGAGTCGCTGACCCATTACGTTGACAGGTTCCAGGAGGATATCCTGGAGGTCCAGGAGATGCCAGGGTATGCTCTCCAGATGGCCTTCACCGTTGGGCTGAAGGAGGGCTTCTTCAAGATGAGCTTGACCCGAAAGGCCCCCCTTTCCTTCGAAGAGTTAATGGAAAGGGCGGCTGAGGAGATAGCCATGGAGGCGGCCAACCCGGCATTCATCAAGAAGTTGACAAAACTAACAGAGATGGAGTCGAAGGAGCAAGGTGGATCGAGACCTCAGGAAGGAAGAAGGAGAGAGGAGCGGAGAGCTCATGAGGGTCCGGAACTAGGTTGGAGGCAGCAAGGAGGACTCGTTCAGGGCCCGGGAAGAGGTTACGCCCAAGATGGGGGAAACTTTCATGGGGGCCGAGGGAGGTTCAACTTCCAGAGGCAAGCCCCAAGACAGCTCCTCCCCCCGCCGCAGCAAGCCTTGGAGATAGGTGGAGGGGGAAGAGGAAACAGGAGAGAACACCCGGCCCGCCGAAGGAGGGGAGGAGCGTTACCGTACTGTAACTTCCACCAGGTGGAGGGGCACGTCACGGCTACCTGCCCCGAGTTTCTGGAAGTGAGGGGGGCGAGAGGCCCTGCCCAGCCGCAACCGCCGGTGCAGGTTGTGGGGGTTCTACCC
This sequence comes from Platanthera guangdongensis, assembly GCA_039583875.1. NCBI lineage: Eukaryota > Viridiplantae > Streptophyta > Magnoliopsida > Asparagales > Orchidaceae > Platanthera > Platanthera guangdongensis. The sequence goes on from CM077159.1 coordinate 160,818,696, forward strand.
AGAGAAGGGGGGATGACGTGTGCGAGGATCGGGTCGATGTCGGACCCCGAGGTGGAATAGTTGTGATACATGGTGGGGTGGGGATCAAGGCCACTCGGAAGGCAAGCCTCCATGTGATGTACCGACGGAGCGTCGCCTCCACGTCCCAGACCCCGCCCCAGGAGGAGAAGATCACCTTCTCGGTGAAGGACCTGCCGGATCATGAGGATCCGTTCTGCGATGCGCTGGTCATCCAGACGGCCATTGAGGGCTACACCGTCTCCCGGATCTTGGTTGACAACGGGAGCTCCGTCAGCGTCATTTTCAAGAAGGCGTTTGACGAGATGAAGGTAGAGTCAAGGAGAGTGTTGGCCTCGGACGGACCCCTGTTCGGATTTTCAGGGGAGAGGAAGGAGGTTGAAGGTGGAGTGGGACTCCAAGTTAAATTGGGGGGAGTCTCAATGAACTGTTGGTTCGTCATTATTGACGCTCCAAGCAGCTACAACGCCATCTTCGGAAGGCCCCTCATCAGCGCCTTCCGTTGTGTGCCGTCTTCCTTCCACCAATGCCTCAAGTTCAACTCAGGAGGGATCCAGGTCAGAGTCAAGGGAGACTCCAGGATGGCAAGGCAGTGTTATGTCACGGTCGTCAACACCATCTTTTGGTTGGCCAAGGCAGAGGAGATGGAGAAGATCATGGAGAGCCTAAGCAGGATGGAAGTGTCCGGCGAGCAGGAAGCGGATGGCGACCACCAGGCCCAGACCCCCTAAGGAAGCCTCGCCCCGGCGGAGTCCTGTATTTTTCTTATGTTGTATTGAGTCCAGCCCCCGACCAGCTGAGTCGGGGGGGGGGGGGGGTCATGTAACCCATCTTTTTCCCCGTTTGAGGATGTTTGATTTGGTAGAGTTCAAGTGACACGCCTGGTTCCACACCCCCGAGAGGATCTCCTCAGTCAGTCTCCCACTAGCTGGTTGGGTCGAATGTGCCTCGGGGAGATCAAGCCCCACCCCCGAGAGGATCTCCTCAGCCAGGCTCCCACTAGCTGGTTGGGTCGAATGTGCCTCGGGGAGATCAAGCCCCACCCTCGAGAGGATCTCCTCAGCCAGGCTCTCACTAGCTGGTTGGGTTGAATGTGCCTCGGGGAGATCAAGCCCCACCCCCGAAAGGATCTCCTCATCCAGGCTCCCACTAGCTGGTTGGGTCGAATGTGCCTCGGGGAGATCAAGCCCCACCCCCGAGAGGATCTCCTCAGCCAGGCTCCCACTAGCTGGTTGGGTCTGTTAGAAAGTAGCGAAAAAGAGAGAACAAGCGGATAAACTTTTGAATAATTGAAATTTTATTATCCAAAAAAAATATCATTTACAAAGGTATGACCTCCCTTATATAGAATGAAGGAGATAAGAAAGAGAGTATACAAACAATGTGGGACTAAACATTTACAGTACTGAGCGGCTAGAATAAAGGTGACCGCACAGGCCGCGCGGTTAGACAGATGGGTTAACCGCTCGGCAACTCCAGCAGGATAGAACAGACCGCAATGGTAGACCGATAGACCGCCCGGTCTCCAGGCTTCAGAGTGAGACCGCCAGACCGCTCGGTCAACAAACCGCTGGATCAGACCGCTAAGCCGCCCGGTCAACAAACCGCTGGATCAGACCGCTAAGCCGCCCGGTTTAATACTTCAACACTCCCCCTCAAGCTGGAGCATAGATATCAATCATGCCCAGCTTGTCACAAATGCGGAAGAAGGAAGTAGAAACCGGCTTGGTGAAGATATCTGCCAATTCCTTGTCAGAGGTGACAAAAGGAGTACAAATCTGTTTCTTCAAAATCTCTTCCCGAATGAAGTGACAGTCAACCTCTATATGATTTGTTCTCTCATGGAAGACCGGATTTCTGGATATGTGTATAGCGGCCTTGTTATCACAGAACATAGGGAGAGGACAGTCATATACCTCGCCCAGGTCAAGCATTAAGCCCGCAACCATTTTAACTCACATGTGGTTGACGCCATACTCCGGTATTCTGCTTCGGCACTGGATCTGGAAATAACAGACTGTTTCTTGCTCTTCCAACTCACGAGATTACCTCCAACAAAGGTACAAAAACCTGATGTGGATTTACGATCGCCTTTGTCATCCGCGTAACTTGAATCTGAGTAGGCCTCAACCCTCAGATGACCATTCTTCTGAAAGAGTAACCCTCTGCCCGGTGCTGCTTTGATATACTCTAAAATCTTCAGGGCGGACTGAAGATGGCACTCCCTGGGAGCTTGCATAAACTGACTGACCTTGCCTACAGCATAGGCGATGTCGGGTCTAGTCACCGTGAGATAGATGAGTTTGCCTACCAAACGTCTGTACCTTGTGACATCAGATAGAAGAGGCGAGTCATCCGTCCACGTTTTGTCTTCTCCAACAGCCATGGGAAAACAAGCTGGTTTGGCACCTGTCAATCCTGCTTCTCGTAGAAGATCAAGGGCATACTTCCGTTGAGAGAGAACCAAGGAGTCAAATTTCCGAGAGATTTCTATTCCCAAAAAGTATTTTGGGGAGCCCATATCCTTCGTGACCAAGTGCTGACGGAGGTGCTTCTTCGTCAAGTCCACCCCATCTCGGTCATCGCCAGTAAGGAGAATATCATCCACATATACGGCCAAAACCACCAGTCCCGATGCCGTTTTGCGAATGAATAAGGAGTGATCGGCCGAACTCCTTTGAAAGCCGATGGTAGCCACAATACCACTGAATTTGTCAAACCATGCCCGAGGGCTCTGCTTTAGGCCATAAATGGCCTTCTTCAAATAACATACACGTGTCTCCCCCTGAACAACATACCCAGGAGGTTGCTCCATATAGACGTCCTCCTGAAGATTGTCATAGAGAAAGACATTTTCACATCAAGCTGGGAAATAGCCCAAGCCCAGTTAACAGCCACAGAAAAGAGAACCCGGATGGTGCTGAGGCGAGCAACCGGAGAGAAGGTATCAAAGTAATCAAAGCCATAAGTCTGAGTGAAGCCCTTGGCCACCAGCCAGGCTTTGTAGCGATCCACAGTGCCGTCGGGGCGAAACTTCACAACGAAGACCCAGCGACAGCCAACCACATCAGTGCCCACGGGAGGAGGAACCAGGGTCCAGGTACCCCATTCAGTAAGAGTAGCCATCTCCTCATCCATGGCAGACTTCCAATGAGGGAGAGCAAGAGCCTCCTGGTAGGTACGGGGAGTAGAAGTAGCAGAGATAGCCAAGACAAAACACCTGCGAGAAGGAGAAAGCTGATCATCGGAAACAACAGCCGTGAGCGGGTGTTGAGTACACGCCCGCACCCCTTTGCGAAGGGCAATGAGAACATCCAGGTCAACGGGAGCGTGGGCGACGGGAGCGTCAGCGACCGGAGCGTCCGTGGCGGAGAAGGCTGGCCCGGGACTAGAGAGAGACGGCAGCGGAGAGGAGGGTGGAGGGGTAGGTGGGGAGACGGACTGGGAAGGAGTGGGTGGAGGAGGAGACGAAGGGGGGGAAAACGTGGAGAGGTGTGGAAGGAACGGAGATATCAGAAGGAAGAAAAGAGGGAGGAGAGAAATAGGAAGCATTTTCGAAAAAAGTCACATCTGCGGAGACAAACTGCTTGCGGAGAAGGGGGTCAAAGCAGCAATAGCCTTTTTGAGTGGTAGAGTACCCCAAAAAGACACACTTGGTGGAACAGGGGGAAAGCTTGTCGCGGGTAGAGGAGGGAGCGTGAACAAAGGCCGTACAGCCAAAGACACGGAGAGGAAGAGGAAAAGGTTCCTGGTGGGGGTAGAGAAGGGAGAAGGGAGTCTGGCCGTGGAGAACCGCGGAGGGAAGGCGATTGATGATATAGCAGGCGAGGAGCACAGCGTAGCCCCAATAGGAGCGAGGGACGTGCATCTGCGTCATGAGAGTACGCGCAACATCAAGCAGGTGACGGTTTTTACGCTCCACCACTCCATTCTGCTGGGAGGTGTAAACACAAGTCGTTTGATGAAGGAGGCCATGTTGGTGAAAGAACGCGGAGAACTCATGAGTCAGATACTACTTTGCATTATCAGAACGTAAGACTTTAATAGAAATAGCAAATTGAGTCTTAATCATAAAGTAAAATGATTGCCAAACAGAAAATAGTTCATAGCGATCTTTTAACAGATACACCCAGGTACATCGAGTAAAAGCATCGATAAAAGTGACAAAATAGGAACTGCCCCGACCAACTATGAGGGTAGGAGCAGGACCCCATACATCAGAATGAATAAGATCAAATATGCGAGAGGAGCCACGGCCTTGCTTCGGTGGGAAGGAGGAGCGATGATGTTTGCCAAGCTGACACGCATCACAGTTGAGCGGAGAACTGGTAGGAGGTAAGTGGGGCAGAAGCTGGCGAATAAGCCGAGGAGGAGGATGTCCAAGACAAAGATGCCACTGAAGGAGATCGGTGGAGGAGGAGTAGGCAGATAGAGCGGAAACATCATCGAGGAAGTAGAGGCCGCCGCTCTCAGTCCCAGTAGCAATCGTCCGCTGGGTCCTCGGGTCCTGAAAAGAATAAGTAGTGGGAGTGAATAAGACGGAGCACTAAAGTTGCCGGCATAAAGTAGTAACTGATAACAAATTGCACGGGAACTTCGGGACATAGAGGGTATCCTCCAAGCAAAGCGATGGAGTGAGTTGAACCATGCCCGTCCCATGAACCGGGGATGAGGAACCATCCGCCACACGAACCGGGGGTAAGCAGTCATGGGTCTCAAGACGGGAGAAGCAATGAGGGTTGCCCGTCATATGATTTGTGGCACCGGAGTCAATCAGCCATTTACCTTGGGTAACGACGTGGGCACTACCTGACGTCGTGGCCACAGAGGCAGACGGCCGAGAAGAGGCGGAAGCCGAAGAAGGAGCATCACCGGAAGGGCGAAGATGAGGATGTTTCTGCCAGCAGCGGTCAACAGTATGACCAGTACGACCACAGTGAGAGCAGAGGAACCGGAATGAACCCCGTCCGCCAGAGGAGCCGCGGCTACTAGGGCCCCCCTCTGAGCTTGGTGAGCAAAGGAGTCCTGGGAAGGGGGGGGAGGCCAACAGAGGCCGCTGGAGTAGCGAAGTAACAGCGGCAATGCGAGCCGCAGTGACATCCAAAGTAGGAGATTCCGCCTCACCCAAGATCTGCTGGCGGATCATATCATAAGAGTCGGGAAGACGAAGAAGATAATAAACAACCAGGAGTTCCTGAAAGTGTTTGTGCTGGTCGGCCAAGTCCGCGGAGAAGGGGCGATTCTGGAGGATTTCAGCACCAAGAGCCTGAACCTGCTGATAAGCCGCAGCCGGTCACATGGAAGGGCGGGCGAAGAGGTCCGCATAGAGAGTATAAATGCGGGACGTCTGGCCCCCCTTAGAATAGAGAGCAGCGAGGTGAAGCCAGACGGCCTTGACCGTCTCATCATGGTGAATGACGGGAAGGCACTCATCAGAAAGGCTGTTGGCCAGCCAGGTGCGGACAAGAGCATCACTCGCATCCCAGTCATCAAACTCAGGAGAGGTGCGAAAAGGAGGGTCATCGGTGAGGTGATGACGCTTGCGTTGAGAACGAAGAAGAAAGGTGAAAGAAACGCTCCAATCGGGATAGTTGGAGCCAACAAGCTTGGAAAGAGTGCCAAGGTTGCCCGAAGGAGGAGGAGGAGAAGGAGCTGCAGGAGTAGTAGTGAGACCGGAGGTAGTCATAGAACCCGGCAAGCAGAAGAAGCCGCGCGAACAGTAGCGGCTAGAAAGAGGTCAAAGGCACAGCGGGGAAGAGGTCGCGCGGACTGAAAAGGCCGAGCGAACAGAAGAGAGGAGAAGAGCAGGTGACCGCGACCAAGATGCGGGTAAGAAAGGAACAACCCGCACGGTCAGGCAGATCACAGCAGCAAACCGCGAGTATAGAGACAAGCGGAAATGGGGAAAGCAGAAGCGGACAGGGAGAAGAAGTCCGCAGCGGGTAGAGACAAGTCACGCGGACAGAGACAGGCCGCAACGACTAGGAAGTCGGAGAGGCAAGAAAGAACAAGGAGCGCGGCGACAAGGAAACAGGTCGCTGCGACAAATAGCAGTAGGAAAAGAGAACCAAGAAGAAACAAGCCGCGCGAACAGGGCAGCAGACAAAAACAAGCCGGGCGAACAGGGTAGCGGACAGAAGAGAAGGCAAGTCGCGAGACAGGTCGCAGAAAGCGAAAAACAAGCCGCGAACAACAGAGAGCGCACAGAATCAGGAGGAAATGACCGTGTCCTCTGATACCATGTTAGAAAGTAGCGAAAAAGAGAGAACAAGCGGATAAACTTTTGAATAATTGAAATTTTATTATCCAAAAAAGATATCATTTACAAAGGTATGACCTCCCTTATATAGAATAGAGGAGATAAGAAAGAGAGTATACAAACAATGTGGGACTAAACATTTACAGTACTAAGCGGCTAGAATAAAGGTGACCGCACAGGCCGCGCGGTTAGACAGATGGGTTAACCGCTCAGCAACTCCAGCAGGATAGAACAGACCGCAATGGTAGACCGATAGACCGCCCGGTCTCCAGGCTTCAGAGTGAGACCGCCAGACCGCTCGGTCAACAAACCGCTAGATCAGACTGCTAAGCCGCCCGATCAACAAACCGCTGGATCAGACCGCTAAGCCGCCCGGTCTAATACTTCAACAGGGTCGAATGTGCCTCGGGGAGATCAAGACCCACCCCCGAGAGGATCTCCTCATCCAGGCTCCCACTAGCTGGTTGGGTCGAATGTGCCTCGGGGAGGTCAAGTCCCCACCCCCGAGAGGAGCTCCACAGTCAGGCTCTCACTAGCTGGTTGGGTCGAATGTGCCTCGGGGGGAGTAAAAGTCCCTTTGCTCCGATGAGGATCCCGATGTCAGGCTCTCACTAGCTGGCAGGGCCGATGGTACCTCTCGTGGAGGCTAAGTGTTTTTTACCCGGAGGGGGTCTCGCCACCCAGGCTCCCATAGCTGGCATGGCAGGTTGACCCCTCCGGGGGGCCAAGTGTTTTCTACTCGGAGGGGGTCTCGCCACCCAGGCTCCCATAGCTGGCATGGCAGGTTGACCCCTCTGGGGGGCCAAGTGTTTTTTACCCGGAGGGGGTCTCGCCACCCAGGCTCCCATAGCTGACATGACAGGTTGACCCCTCTGGGGGGGGGGCAAGTGTTTTTTACCCGGAGGGGGTCTCGCCACCCAGGCTCCCATAGCTGGCATGGCAGGTTGAACCCTCCGGGGGGCCAAGTGTTTTTTACCCGGAGGGGGTCTTGCCACCCAGGCTCCCATAGTTGGCATGACAGGTTGACCCCTCCGGGGGGCCAAGTGTTTTCTACTCGGAGGGGGTCTCGCCACCCAGGCTCCCATAGCTGGCATGGCAGGTTGACCCCTCCGGGGGGCCAAGTGTTTTTTACCCGGAGGGTGTCTCGCCACCCAGGCTCCCATAGCTGGCATGACAGGTTGACCCCTCCGGGGGGCCAAGTGTTTTTTACCTGGAGGGGGTCTCGCCGCCCAGGCTCCCATAGCTGGCATGGCAGGTTGACTCCTCGGAGAGGCGCGCAAGGAAATTGCACTCAGCGAATACGTTGGGTTGGACGTTTCTTTTCGAGCTTGTGTCAACCTCGAAAAGAGCGGGGATTGTATACAACCCCGTATTCGCCCCTATACGTTTTTAAGCTTTTGGGAGATTTTGCACTCTCGGTGGCCAATTTTGGCTCTGTCTTGGAAACATACTAGTAGGGGGAGGAAAAATCGGCCTCCCCCAGTGGCCCTTCTTTGGGGGGGGAGACCCCTGCCCCCCCTGCCCGCGGCTTGAAGGGGCGAGACCAGCCAAGGCCGGGGGTCTCGCCCCAGCCCGCGGCTTGGTGGGGCGAGACCGGCCTTGGCCGGGGGTCTCGCCCCTGCCCGCGGCTTGGTGGGGCGAGACCGGCCTTTGCCGGGGGTCTCGCCCCTGCCCGCGGCTTGCTGGGGCGAGACCGGCCTTGGCCGGGGGTCTCGCCCCTGCCCGTGGCTTGGTGGGGTGAGACCGGCCTTGGCCGGGGGTCTCGCCCCTGCCCGTAGCTTTGTGGGGCGAGACCGGCCAAGGCCGGGTGTCTCGCCCCTGCCCTCGTCACCCCTGTGCTCGGCCCCTAGGTGGGTGAGGGGCGAGGTTGTTTTTACCCCTTTGCCCCCCGATGTGGCTGTTTTCTATTGGCCCGAGGTGTTTTTGGCGTCAGGATTTTTCGGTCATTTTGGTCCATGGGATTTGGAAAACTATAAATAGACCTCATTCGGTGCCTTTGGAGGAGAGACTTTCCTAGCTTCCTCCTCCCTTAGCTTCTTCTTGGTATAGTAGAGAGAGCTCTCCAAGGCACCATAGCTCAGGCATTGGCTAGGGAGGGGAAGTGCTCAGGTAGCCTTCCGGGTGTGAGGTGGGACCTCCGCGCTATAGCCGAGGGTCTGTTCCTAGCTTCTTGATCCTTTGGTCCGTGAGGTTCTCTTGAGTGTAGTAGGTGTGAGGTCACCCCTTTTCAGGGACCCCGAACTCCACATAGGCCATTTTTGGCTTCAACAATGACACGTATTTTTCCTTACTCTGATATAACTTTTAAAGCGGGAAAAATGCGGGTTGTGACATGGGGGGAGGGGAACTTGCCACCCTTGGATCCACCCCTAGATCCAACTTCTGAGCATAAGCAGATGACTGTTAAGTCTCCAGAGCGCGATGACAGTCAAGAAAAATACCCAGCTTCATGAACGGTGGTCTGTTACCCTCTGGATGCGTCTCTCTCTTCTCACAAGTTGTAACGATTAGCGGTTTATCGCTATCACATTCTCAAAATGCTCTGCACAACATCCAACCGGTAATTGAAGTTTGGTCAGCACAGTCCCGACCATGTAGTTTTCACCCATTTCTGAAGTTTTTCATGTTAAAAATTTTTCTTATCAGCCATCTCATTTTCTCTAACTGATTGCGCGCTCGATTGCTCCTGTGCTAAGACTGTCCAATCTAAACTGATTTGTAGGTGTCTCAAATAAGTCACAACAACATATCTTTTAAAATTTATTTGGTCAAACTAGAGAATGATTTGTATTCATACTTCACTTTAAGTACACTTAATCTGTTACTATTCACTTGGACTTTGAGAGGTCTTAACTAATACTCTTCCATCTTTTCCCTCAGAGTCATTGCCATCTTGCCCTAACTCTATTTTTCGGAAAATTTTTTGGTATGTGTAGCGTTCCTTCCTCTAGGAACGCCTTTAAATTAATATTATGCGGACCCCACCTAATTTTCACTTTCCTGCTATTGAGCTGCAGAACTCTCTTCTTCTTTCCGCTTTGGTGCTAGGTTTTTTCTTCTTCCGACCTACACTTTCATCTCCTCCGCCCTTTATCTCTTCCCCCGCCGCCCGCCGCCTCCTCTCCAGGCCTCGTCACCTTCGCCAGCATCTGTTTACGTATTATTTTTAAGTTCAATGGGTTTTCCGAGCTTTCTTGTCTGCAGTAACATCCCTTTGGAGTAGGGATCCATGGAGAAGGAGAGTACACAAATGAGGTTCAACAGTGATAATATGTTCAACATTGAACATACGACTGTACATACAGTTGTATATTGAACATAAAATACAGTTGTACTGCTACTAAAAGTTAAATACAGTTGTCTATAACACTATATGCAAATACAGTCTTATATTACACCTGGAATACAGTTGTATTTCACACTATATGCAAATACAATCCTACAATATACATGGAATACAGTTGTATATAACACTATATGCAAATACAGTCCTATATTATACCTGAAATACAGTTGTATTTCACACTATATGCAAATACAGTTCTATATTATACCTGAAATACAGTTGTATTTCACATTATATGCAAATACAGTCCTACAATATATATGAAATACAATTATATATAAAACTGTATGCAAATATAGTCATATATTATACCTGAAATACAGTTCTATATACAGTTGCTCTAACTTGAGATGAAACCATCGTCGATGGAAAAAAGTCATACCTGGTTCTTCTCAAGCCGTCGACGCCGTCGACGAGAAAATGCGCCTGGAAATCTGTTGGAGATCGCGAGTGCGAGGAGAAGAAGAGTTGGCCGTCGGTGACGCCGACATTAGCAGGTACGTTTCACCGGAGTTCGCCTCGCAAGAAATATGCCGGAAATCTGAATAAGGAGGAATAAATCTGCCTGAAAATCGCCTAGGTTACGTTAGGGAAGAAGAGAGAAACCCGAAAAATGAAGTGGACCCGCGTTTTTTGAAAGTGGTATTTAAACGCGCTCCTAGCACAGAGAACGGTACACATACCAAAAAAATTTTCCTACTTTTCACCCATATATACCCAACTGGATTTTCCTGCCATGGGTCGCTAACGGGACCGGGAGAGTAAAGTGAAGCTATATTTTACGGTGCAGGTGCACTGCGACATCCGAGAGATGGGAGCACATCTCAGTTTGCGCGGAATTCGTGCGCACATATCTTAAAACAAAATGTGATGTACAAAGACATGCATCGCTGGATTTGGATCCCCCGGTGTTCGCAGGAACAACTCTCGGCCATCCGGATCCCCAATGGCTCACTAACCCCCAAGGGGGCGAGCGCAGTGGGAGTGGAGTAAGATAGTGCGTGCGTGAGGGGGAGAGAGGGAGTGAGAGATAGTAAGAGAGAAGTGATGAAGAGCCTAACTGCAATTGGCTTCGAGGGTTCCGCGAACAAGATCGGAGTTGGCATCGTAACCCTAGATGGAACAATACTTTCCAATCCCCGCCACACGTACATCACGCCCCCCGGCCATGGATTCCTCCCTCGCGAGACCGCTCACCACCACCTCCAGCACCTCCTCCCCCTCGTACGCTCCGCCCTCGAGGAAGCCGCCCTCACTCCCGCCGACATCGACTGCATCTGCTATACGCGCGGCCCCGGCATGGGGGCGCCCCTCCAGATCTGCGCATTTGCTGTTCGAGTTCTCTCGCTGCTCTGGAGAAAGCCAATCGTGGCCGTCAATCATTGCGTCGCCCATATAGAGATGGGCCGTGCGGTCACTGCCGCCGACGACCCGGTGGTGCTTTATGTCAGTGGTGGGAACACTCAGGTCATCGCTTATAGTGAAGGGAGGTACCGAATCTTCGGAGAAACTATTGATATTGCGGTGGGGAACTGCCTCGATAGGTTTGCTAGGGTTCTTACGCTATCCAACGATCCCAGTCCTGGGTACAACATTGAGCAGGTAAATCATTTGCTTTCCAAATCTTTGATATAATTGCTTTCCAAGTGTTGATGCTGTGTTCGGTTTTACTGGAGCATTTGCAAAGTGGGAATATTTTGAATGTAAAACATGTTGCAGTCACTGTTTGATTACTAAGAAATCATAAAATTCTAGATATATGGATGCTGGGTTATATCTTTAATGATCCTAATCTCAGAGCCTGCTACCGTCATGCCTATACCAGCTGTATCACCATTGCAGATTGTTATCCTGCAAAGGATAATGTCAAGGCCTATCCGCGCTGGTCGCGCAAACAACTCCGCCCGGCCGCGGGTTCCACGCGCTTGATGGGGCCGTAGCCGGGCGGTGGGGATCCACCCTGCCGCTAAATCCACGGAATTAAGCGTGGATTTCATCCACGCTGCCCGGCCACCTCGCCAAACAAGGACCAAGTCATCAATCCAAGACATTAAGATGATAGCTATTGACTCCCACCGTCGGGGAGTCCATTAGAAGCCAGTTGTTAGACCATTAGTATAACTACACTCTTATATCTCTGTAAAGGGGATCTGAGAATGAATAAAGCTTAGTTTCTTTAAATTGTTTTGTAGATAGACAGTTTAGAATTATGGTTGCATGTATGTTCCTCCCCGTCATCCCTAGTCATCCCTCCAGGAACACTCCAAACCTGCTAATTATCCTAATCTCCATATTATTGGTGTACCACCCCAACAAATCAACACTCAAGATGTCATCTTGATTAGTGCATGGTATATTTAAATAGACATTCCAAAACCTACGAGTTTTTGGTTTTGGACCAAAACTGATTACTTCCTCCAAAAACCCACCAAATGAACGGGGCCTTAAGCTTAAGCAAAATTCTGAGTTAGGAATCCTCCCTCTTTTCTTTGAACAACAAGGGGAGAACTCTAGTAGCCAGTGAAAATTATTCAGAATATGGGAGTGAAGTCTGCATATTATTCAGAACAAAGGGAGAGAAGTATGCAGATATGCAAAGGAGATTATGAAGACAAGAGTTCAGGAGCAAACAAACTAAAGCAAAATTCAGTGCAAAGATGTTTTGATGGAAAAAAATTCATTAATGATAAATTCTGCAGAATATCCTCAAAATATTAGGGGAAGATTTATATTTGATTATTTATGAGTTCTAACAAGAATCCAGAATGTGGAGTTTAACTGATGAAAATTTCATATATAAATGATATCTCAATTTTCAATTAAATATCTTAGAATCTAATATGATGTCTCAGATACAAATCTGATATCTCAAATATCCTATAGACGATGCAGATATTAGGCTAGAATATCTATCATGTCTAACTTGATACTCCAGGCTCAAACATGATCTCTGAGATTTAAAAATGGATTTTGGAGGTGTTAGAAACCACGGTGGGGCCCATTTGAGGGGGGCACGTGACATCCAGATCCGTGGCCGACTGCAGTCGTGGCAGAGCATCCCCAACCAAATCTCCTGGGAGCGTGTGGGACCCTCGTCGGGTACATGAACCCAGATCACGCGGAATAAATTCCCAGGTAGGTTGTTGGGAGCCGGGATCGAACCCGGGACCTCCCCTTTATCAGGCTACTATCTCAAGTCCTGATACCCAACTGCACTGCAGTGCAGTTGGGTATCAGGACTTGAGATAGTAGCCTGATAAAGGGGAGGTCCCGGGTTCGATCCCGGCTCCCAACAACCTACCTGGGAATTTATTCCGCGTGATCTGGGTTCATGTACCCGACGAGGGTCCCACACGCTCCCAGGAGATTTGGTTGGGGATGCTCTGCCACGACTGCAGTCGGCCACGGATCTGGATGTCACGTGCCCCCCTCAAATGGGCCCCACCGTGGTTTCTAACAGGAGATATTGTAATGGATATTTGAGACATTTAAACTCAAATATCGTTGTCAAGGGTTTAGAATTAACCATAAACGAGAACGGTAAGAACGAGATATAAGAAGACGAAGGCAACTTGAAGTTGCTGAATGATGTATTATTATTAGGCGCTTCATAAAGGCCAGAGAAAAAGATGAGCCATGCGCCTTCAACGATGAACAAAATGCTAGTGGAAGATCTGCTATCATATTTGAAAGGACCAAAACTTTGTTTCTTAGATATCATGTATCGCTAATTGTTGAGTGATACATCGTGCACATAAATAAAAGAGAAAGTAAAATGTCATGTGTTGATGCACCCCGAGCCAAGTTGGTCCTTTGGCCTGGATCAATGATACAGGATTTTTGTATGCCTAATCTTGACTTACTTTTAATATAGCCACAATGATTGCACAGTCACTCGCACATGAATGATTGTATAAACGTGTTATTGATGAATCTTGGTTCTCACCTCCCGCAGCCTGCAATATTATAACTTGCTCTTCTTTGGTTACCTGTGACAAACTTTATTCTTGTTCTTCTTCAGCCATGAACGATAAATCTTTACATTATCAAATGTGAAAAATATAAGAATCTCTTTCTTGCAAAACCCTTGAAACAAAATAATGTTTTGTTTTATGTTTTCATCACTGTACTAGACATGTTTTGAGTTCGGCATGTTTATGTAATCCTAGGTTTCATTGATCTTTGAGATCCCAGGGTTTCATTGGTCATTATTGTACAACCCCAAATTAGTGACCCCAGTCGTGACTGCACCCAACCAGGACAGGGCAAGCCCATCAAGAGAATTCAGGTTGGGCTAGACAACCTCGCTCCACGGCGAGCCGACCTCCCCGGGCTGGCGCCAGCTCGCCCAAGTGAGACCCAGGGCAAGGAAGGCTGCCCGCCAGGACGAGCGCAGGAGAGCCGAGCCCACCCTCTTTGTGGGCTCGCCCCGACATAGAAGATCCAGCCCACCCTTTCTTCTGTTCGCGACCTATCTTAGTCTGCCTATAGCCATCACAAACATCGGGATTTCTCTATCCGCATACCAATCACAGGTGCCAATAGCAAAAACCAAAAGGCGGAGACCGCTATTTGCAGGCCAGAAAAACAATTTTGCCCCTGGTTTGGGGTTTGTGTATAAATAGACCCTCAAGGCACCTTGGAGAGGCATACCCAGCCTCCCAGAGCTCCTGAATTTCGAAGAGATCTTGTTCCGTGCCATCCAAGGTGCCGAGCTCAACTCTTGTCTTTGTTGGGGGGGGGGGGGGAGGGCGACGCGCTTCCGGGTGAGCGGTGGGACCTCCACGCTGGAGCTCACCGGGTCTGTGAGTCGGCAATCCATTCAAATGAGCGAAGGCAAAATCCGGGCTCGAATTGACCTACCTTGAGCACTCGACGACGGGCCAAGTAACTTGAACTGTCCCTCCAGTCCGAACTTCGTTGAACCGACATCCGAGTTTCAACATTTTTGGTGCGGTGAGCGTGGACTGACGGTTCCTAAAGAAAAATACTCGTTTGATGGTGCCATGGTAGGATAGGGAGAGCAAGAAGACGGCCTGGGGAACTCGCATACTTCAGGCGAGTTCATGATGCAGGGCCAGTTTGCTGAGTTCGCGGGGATGATGAAGTCCATGGAGAGGATGGTGCAAGGGCTGCTCGCACAGTGCGGCGAGATAGCGACCCGCTGTGAGACGACGACCCCAACCCAGGATGATACTTTGCCAGGCGAGGCGAGTCGAGGCCAGCGACCCGACAAGGAGGTAGGTCAGAACAACAATGATCAAGCGATACAACCGCGAGTACTCTTTGAGAGCCCCCCCCCCCCCCCCCCCGGTGACTCGCGGCGCGGAGGAGCGGGGGCAGGCTCGCCCAGGCTATCAACTCGCACCGCCGAGTTCGTTCTGCGAGTTCGTGCTGATGGTGCCAGTTCCAACCGGGTTCATGGAGAGCCGACCTCCCCGGGCTGGCGCCAGCTCGCCCAAGTGAGACCCAGGGCAAGGGAGGCTGCCCGCCAGGACGAGCGCAGGAGAGCCGAGCCCACCCTCTTTGTGGGCTCGCCCCGACATAAAAGATCCAACCCACCATTTCTTCTGTTTGCGACCTATCTTAGTCTGCCTATAGCCATCACAAACATCGGGATTTCTCTATCCGCATACCAATCACAGGTGCCAATAGCAAAAACCAAAAGGCGGAGACCGCTATTTGCAGGCCAGAAAAACAATTTTGCCCCTGGCTTGGGGTTTGTGTATAAATAGACCCTCAAGGCACCTTGGAGAGGCATACCCAGCCTCCCAGAGCTCCTGAATTTCGAAGAGATCTTGTTCCGTGCCATCCAAGGTGCCGAGCTCAACTCTTGTCTTTGTTGAGGGGGGGGGGGGGGGGGGCGACGCGCTTCCGGGTGAGCGGTGAGACCTCCACGCTGCAGCTCACCGGGTCTGTGAGTCGGCAATCCATTCAAATGAGCGAAGGCAAAATCCGGGCTCGAATTGACCTACCTTGAGCACTCGACGACGGGCCAAGTAACTTGAACTGTCCCTCCAGTCCGAACTTCGTTGAACCGACATCCGAGTTTCAACATTTTTGGTGCGGTGAGCGTGGACTGACGGTTCCTAAAGAAAAATACTCGTTTGATGGTGCCATGGTAGGATAGGGAGAGCAAGAAGACGGCCTGGGGAACTCGCATACTTCAGGCGAGTTCATGATGCAGGGCCAGTTTGCTGAGTTCGCGGGGATGATGAAGTCCATGGAGAGGATGGTGCAACGGCTGCTCGCACAGTGCGGCGAGATAGCGAGCCGCTGTGAGTCGACGACCCCAACCCATGATGATACTTTGCCAGGCGAGGCGAGTCGAGGCCAGCGACCCGACAAGGAGGTAGGTCAGAACAACAATGATCAAGCGGTACAACGCGAGTACTCTTTGAGCGCCCCCCCCCCCCTCCCTCCGTGACTCGCGGCGCGGAGGAGCGGGGGCAGGCTCGCCCAGGCTATCAACTCGCACCGCCGAGTTCGTTCTGCGAGTTCGTGCTGATGGTGCCAGTTCCAACCGGGTTCATCGAGTCGCCCATGAATTTTTACGCTGGAAGAGGTGACCCCCTACAACACCTACAATGGTTTGAGGATATGGTGTCGATTCAGCCAATGTCCGATCCTTTCAAGTGTCGGTTGTTCGCCATAACCTTTAAGGGAAAGACGAGGGATTGGTTTCGCCAGCTACCGGCGGGGTTGATCTATAGTTTTGAGGATCTCAGCCAGGGATTTCTGCTCCGTTTTTCCACATCAAAGAAGAGGAAGGAGGCAGAGACGATCTTCTTCATTAAGCAGGGACCGCAGGAGCCGTTGGGGTCGTATGTGGATCGCTTTCAAGAGGAAATCCTCCATTGTCAAGAAGTGTCGGGGCACACTCTTATGATCGTTTTCACTATGGGCCTGTGAGGCGGGTTTTTTTAAGATGGAGTTAAAGCGGATCCCCCTGGTGTCCTTTGAGGACTTAATCGACCGGGCGGCGCGTTACATCAAAGGAGAGTCTTCAAGCAGCGGTTTCGTGGCCAAGATGGCAAAGCTGACGGGAGGAGTGGTAGAGGAAGCGACAGAAGGAGGAAGAGGAGCAAAGAAGGAGCCAAGGTGGCGGGAAGAAAGGAGAGCGCGAGAAGGCGCGGAGCGAGGTGATCCGGAGAGAAGGTTCCAAGGACCTCTCGCCAGGCCGCATCAGAGGATGGTCCGGAGAGGGCACCATGAGCGTTTGGGAAGAATATTCTCACCCGAGAGACGGGGGAAGAGATACTCACCGGAGAGACGACGAGGGCAATGGGGCATGACCAATCGCCCCGGCAGGAGTCCTACGCAGTCGAGAGGGGACATGGTCGAGGAGGAAGGCCCCAACAGCAGAGGAGGGGTGAAGAACGGAGTGTGGTCCTCTTTTACGACTTTCACCAGTTCGAGGGCCACGCCACCGCAACTTGCCCAAAATTCATGGAGTTGAGAAGGAGAGCAGAGGAAGGAGCTCGAGGGGGGAGACGAGAACCAGCAGCGAGAGAGGCTGGAAGGAATGAGGGGCCTGGAGGAAGGGCCCCGAGGGGGTGCAAGGATCAGATCGACCAGGGAGTCCGTGGAGGGATCAGGGCGATCCACGGGGGCGAGACGGGGATAGAAGCAACCCGAAAGGGAAGCCTCCACGCGGTCTACCGACAGAGCGTGACATCCACCTCCCAGGCCCTGCCCACGATCGGGAGATTACGTTCTCTGCGAAGGACATTTTTGGAAATGAAAATCCCTTCCACGACGCCCTCGTGATTCAGGAAGCTGTGAAAAACTTTACGGTTTCCTGTATGCTAGTCGATAACGGGAGCTCCGTCAACGTTGTGTTTAAGAAGACGTTCGAAGCCATGGCCGTGGAAGAGAAGAGGGTTACTTCTACCGGCAACCCACTTTTCAGTTTTGCAGGAGATAGGAAGGAGGTCGGGGGGGGGGGGGGGTCCTCGTCACCTTTGGGGGCACAACGAAGCTGTGCCGCTTCGTGATCTTGGACGCACCAAGTAGATACAACGCCATCTTCGGAAGACCCCTCATCAATGCGTGCCCTACTCGTTCCACCAATGCCTAAAGTGCAACATAGGAGGGCTGCAGATCCGAATCAAGAGCGATCCGATGGTGGCAAGGGAATGCTACCTTAGTGTCGTGAACACAATCAACTGGGAGAAGGAAGCAGCGAGAGTAGAAAAGGCGATGGAGGAGATCGCAAGGCTGGAGGCAGTGGAGGAGGTCAAGGAGAAAGAGATCGAAGCTGAGGATGGGAGGCCCGGAAGGTGAAAATCAGTGGCGAGGTGACGGAGGAAGACAAGGAAAGGATCCTGACATCTATCCAAGAGAATGCAGACGTCTTCGCTTGGAGTGCAGAGGACATGTCAGGAGTCGATGCGGACGTCGCATGCCATCATCTCAACTTGGACCAAGGGACCCGTTCCATTCGCCAAAAGAAGAGAAAGACGGTCACGATCCTGGCCGAACCCATTCAAGCGGAGGTGCAGAAGTTATTGGGCGCGGGTTTTGTCGAAGAGATCCAATATCCATGCTGGGTCTCAAATGTTGTAATGGTGAAGAAGGGAGAGAGAAAGTGAAGGATGTGTATTGATTTTACTATGATTAATAAACGTTGCCCTAAAGATTGTTACTCCCTGCCCAGAATAGACGCACTCGTAGATTTGGTCGTCTGGTTCCCTGTTATGAGTTTTTTAGATGCTTTTTCGGGTTATTGTCAAATTCGCATGCACCCACACGACATATAACACATTTCTTTTATCACGAACGACGGATGTTACTGTTATAAAATGATGTCGTTCGGGCTTAAAAACGCGTGGGCAACCTACTAACGTATGATGGACTGGGTGTTCAAAGAACAAAAGGGTCAGAATCTTGAGGTGTATGTGGATGACCTTTTGGTGGAAACTAAGAGTGTGGAAGACCACCTTAGAGACTTGGTGGAGACTTTCGCTGCACTCCGAAAATACAAGATGAGGCTCAACCCAGCCAAATGTGTTTTCGGGGCGAGGAAAGGAAAATTCTTGGTGCATCTCCTGACACCGGAGGGGGTGAAGCCAAACCCGGATAATGTGAAAGCAATCATGGAGATGGAGGCCCCGAGGAATGTGAAGGAAGTTCAACGCTTAACAGGTCAGCTTGCAGGTTTGAGCAGGTTCCTCTCAAGAGCTCGCGAGAAGTGCTCCCCTTTCGAGCGTTGCACCAACACATTGATGACAAAGGTTTTGAGTGGTCGACTGAGTGCGAGAAAGCATTCCAGAAGTTGAAGCAGCAACTCATGCAAGCCCCAATTCTGCAGGGACCTAGGGAAGGGGAGGACCTTTACCTCTATTTTGGGGGTTGGGGCTGAGGCAACGAGCTCGGTCCTAGTTCGTGAGGAGGGGAAGAAACAACTTCCCGTTTACTATGTAAGTCAGGTCCTCCGAAACGCCGAACTGCGCTACCCTATCCTAGAAAAATTGGCCTTTGCGCTCATCATCTCGGCCCGAAGGCTTGGACCCTACTTCCAGGCTCATTCAATCAAGGTGGTCACGGACGACCTGCTTCGAGGCATCCTGGACGGGGTTGAGCACTCGGGGCGTCTTGCCAAATGATCGGTGGAACTCAGCAAGTTCGATCTTTCCTTCATCCCCAGGACGACGTTGAAGGCCCAAGTGGTGGCTGACTTTTTTGGCTGACTATACGACGAAGGCGCAAGACGCGATGCCGCAAGGGTGGAAGGCTTGGGAGATGTTTGTGGACGGGGCATCTGAAAAATACTCGTTTGGGGGCAGGGTAATCCTGACGAGCCCCCAAGGAGCCAAGACCGAGCAGGCAGTGGACATCCGCTTCCCACTCACAAACAACCAAGCGGAATATGAGGCTTTGATCATCGGCCTCCGCCTTGCTCAGGAGTTGGGAATTCATGATCTCTGGGTATATTCCGACTCCATGGTAATGACCTCACAAATCTGGGGAGAGTTCGAGGTTCGGGAACTGGCCCTGCTTTGATATTTGTTGAAGGTGAAAGAATTGGCAGGCGCCTTTCGGTCATTCACTATCCAGCATGTGCCGAGAGAAGAGAATGCGACCACAAATCGTCTGGCTAAGTATGGCCACCCAGCGAGAGCAGTGACCACCGAATTATTTCACCCCTCCATTGAAAAGGGAGAGCTAATGGAGATAGACTAACATCCGTCGTGGATGGATCCGTTCGTGAAATTCTTGACTACATGGAAGTTCCCCCTAGAGGCCCAGGATAAGAGGTGGTTCAGGTACACGGCGGCCTATTACCTTCTTCACGGGGGGAGTCTCTATCGGAAGACCTTATCGGGTCCCCTGGCGCGATGCGTCTCCGAAGCAGAGGTCCCTCGAGTGTTGGACGAAATTCATTCAGGCGAATGTGAGAGCTACTCGGGTGGAAGAACCCTGGAAAAGAGGGTGCTTAGAAAATGGTACTTCTGGTCGACCATCCGGAAGGACGCGGATCAATTCACGAAGAGGTGTTCAAGATGTCAGCTTCATGCACCGCTCCAGTTATAGCCTACACAACGACTCTGATCAATCACGGCCCCGTGGCTATTCGCGATCTGGGGAATGGATCTCATCGGTCCGTTCCTCCAAGCGAGCCGACAAAGGAGATTCATTCTGGTGATGATTGATTATTTTACCAAGTGGATAGAAGTGAAAGCGCTAGCAAAAACTACCTCCCAGGTCGTGAGAAATTTCATATGAGGAGAGATTATATGCAGTCACGGGTTGCCAATCGCAATAGTCACGGACAATTGGCTGCAGACCCGCAGTTCGCAGGCGCATAATTCATCAAGTTATGCGGAGAGCTAGACATCGATCTTCGCTTCGCATCCGTCCACCACCCTCGAAGCAAAAGACAGGTCGAGGCCGCCAACAAAGTGATCGTCAACTTGCTGAGGAAGAAAGTTGAAAACTCGAAGGGTAATTGGGTCGAGCAACTTTCCTCCGTCCTCTGAGCCCTCAGGACCACTCCAAACACCGCCACGGGAGAGACTCCGTTCAAGATATCTCATGGCTCAGAGGCAGTGATCCCGGTAGAATTCGACGTCAGGATCCCAAGGGTAGTATCCGCAGAGGAAGGAGCTGAAGGATGGAGAGAAGAGAATGATGAAGAGTAGAGGCCCTCACTCGATCTAGTGGAAGAAATTCGGGATCTCGCGTTCGTGCGGTAGGAGGAAGTCAAGCGCAGGATGACCAGATATTTTGACAAGCACACAAGGGTCAAGCAGTTCTCCAAAGGTAATCTGGTCCTCAAGAAGGTGGATGCTGCAGGCAGTGGCTCGGTGGTAGGAAAGCTCCAACCCAATTGGGAGGGGCCTTTCGTGGTGGCAGAAACACTGATGTACAGAGGGTTTCGACTTCAGGATTGCGAGCGGGAACCTCTTACCAGGGCCAGAGGGGGAGTCGCAGTCTAGCCTCAAAGTGGGCAAGGGGGAAGGCAAGTTCATCTTCAAAAAAAAAAAAACAGTTTATCCCTTCGTCCCGTAGTGGTCGCCTCGCCGAGAATCCCGCGGGAAGGTACTTCGTCCTGAAAGACTCGGCGTTGCAGTGCGCGCGACTCTTCTTGCCCTTCACGCGAACCATGTTGAGGTGCAAGACGAGTGGAAGTTTCGAGACGACGGGTTAAAATTGGGAGGCCAGAAGGGAAGCAAGCGTTTCACCAGCCCTGATCCCCTCCCCCCTATTTATAAGTTCTTCTAGCCGAACGAGTCCACCCCCGGCTCACGAACTCGCCATCCCTCCCAAACCGCATGATCACCAGGCTCGGACTCGCATCGCGCCCCACATCGACAAAATGAGCATACAAAAAATAGTAGAAAACAAACACGTCTGCAGATGATTTGTATTATACTCGCTATGTAAAAAGAGTATTCATTACTCGGCAACCCTGCCCAAGTACAAAAGCCCAAGCGACACAAGAAATAGCCCGCGCATCTCTATGCGAGTACAAAACAACAAGACACTCGATCCCTAAGGGGGAATGGGCACGCCCCGGCCCCTCACGCGCGGACGGGTGGGATGACGCGTCGGCCAGGTGATGTTGTGGGCTTCATGGAAGTGTTCGTGAGCCTGCTGGAGGTGATTTGTACCCCTGCGTAGGTGCTCCACCAGCCTATTCGCCTCGCCGACTGTACCCGCGGCCTGGCCAAATTTATATAAGTGATCCTCAACTGCGTTCTGACGAGTCTCCAACTCGTAGATCCTCTCTTCAGCGTCCAACATCCATAAGAAGAGGTCGGCGTTGCCCTCCAACTGCGCGTTGAAGTTCTCCAACGACTCTACACGACCCCGGACCTTGCCAAGCCCCTGCTTGACCTCTCGAGGGGTCGCGGTGGCAAGGGCCAAGTTATGCGCGGCGAGCACCTTAGGCAAACACACGCTGAAGTCGCTGCTATCCACTCGCGCTGAAGTCGCTGCTATCCACTCGCGGTCGGTCATCAGTTCACGAAGCGGACTGTACATCAGGGGTGGGGTTGGCTTGTGGGGAATGCTCAGTGACGAAAGATCGCGAGAAGACGGCGAGTCGGTACCAGAAAGAGAGAAAAATATGAGAAGGAATCCGAGAGTGGAACGGGGGTTCCAAGAGGTTACCGTGGATTGCGGCGCCGCTGCCCTCGTCGACGTGGGGCTGCCTGTTCAACAATGATTTTCCGACAGTACGTGGTCGACTCGACTCACCCACCTCCGGGTGGCGAGGCGAGGCAACGATCTCGGTGCCGACCTCTAAAGGAGGGGTCACCTGGCCGCCGGCGTGCGCGAGATCAGCATAGCGCTCCATGGAGATGTCGCCAACCGAGCGCCGGAGCGAGTGCGCAGTCAAAGGAGGGTTGCTCGCAGGCTCTCCTTCTGATTGGAGGGAAGAAAGACCGTCACCTGGCGCAGGCGGGCGAGACCGTTTTTCCCTTTTGATAATCTTATCTTCGTCCCTGTGTCGCCGCCGTCCATCGAAGTCGCCAGGGCCATCACAACAGTGGTATCGACACCAACCTAGGAAATTACGGAGCAGAGTGTTCAAAGGAAGAAGTAATGCGACAAGGGAAAACAGATTCACATACCGTGGCAGTAGCGGAACGACCTTCCAAAGGGAGCTGACCCTCGTTGTCAACCGACACCACCACCCCTAGGGACGACGCGAGCTGCAAAGAAGGCGCAGGAGAGGTCAGGTCAAGGGGGGCCCAGTTTTGCGCTGGCTTGTTGAGCTCGAGCTCGCCCAGGATCACCCTTCCGAGGACCTTATCGAGTCCCAGGGGGGTCCGCCAATCAGTACGAACAAGGTAGCAGCCTCTACGTCGTCCCGGTCGGGCGGCTACATGAGTATCAAGGGGGCGGTAGGTCGACCAAAAAGGTTAGTTAAGGATAACCCCATCCTCACTACCTTATTTATAGAGTTGGGAAGGGATGTCGGTGTGGTTAGGCAGGCAACGGCCCAGGATCGCCAAATCAGTGTTGGATGATTTCTTTTCGACCTCTGGCGAGCTTGCAATGAAGCAGAGATTATGTACAACTCTAATTTAGCCACCTCAGTCGTGATTGCACCCAACCAGGGCAGGGCAAGCCCATCAAAAGAATTCAAGTTGGGCGAGCCGACCTCGCTCCGCGGCGAGCCAACCTCCCCGGGCTGGCGCCAGCTCGCCAAAGTGAGACCCAGGGCAAGGGGGGCCGCCCGCCAGGACAAGCACAAGCAAGCCGAGCCCACCCTCTTCGTGGGCTCTCCTCTGCAGAGAAGGTCCAGCTCGCCCTTTCTTCTGTTCGCGACCTATCTTGTTCTGCCCATAGCCATCACAAATAGTAGGATTTCGCTATCCGCAGACCAATCACAGGTGCTGAGGTGCCCGTAGCAAAAACCAAAAGACGGAGGCCGCTATTTGCTGGCCATAAAGACGATTTTGCCATTGGTTTGGGGTTTGCCTATAAATAGACCCTCAAGGCATCTTGGAGAGGCAAACCCAGCCTCCGAGAGCTCCTGAATTTCGGAGAGATCTTGCTCCGTGCCATCCAATGTGTCGAGCTCAGCTCCTGACTTTGGGGAGGAAGACGCGACACGCGCTTCTGAGTGAGCGGTGGGACCGCCACGCTGCAGCTCACTGGGTATGTGATATACAACGACAGTCTCGGTGGGCCCTTGCGATATACACGCCCTGTGCGTGTAGAATTGTCAGGGTGGCTCGTCATCATGTAGTTCCGTAAAATTTGGACCCTTAACACCCCATCCTTCCTTCAAAACGAGCTTTCCCTCAAGCTCGTGTACCAAGCGGGTGGCCGGATCATCTGGTAACTTGACCTCCCGCCAGAACAAGGTCAGGTAGCACGTAGCAGTGGCGGCGGTGTTGGTGAGTAGCGGCGACGCCATCAGAAGGACAGACGGCGGAAGTAATGGCTTCCACATGGTCGGTGGGGCGGTGGTGAGCAGCCGCCACATGGATGTTGGAGACGCGATGGCCGACAGTAGGAACGGATCTGTCGGGGGCAGCGGGGCACGGGGCGGCAGAAGAGGCGGCGATGTGGCCGATGGAAGCGGCAGGGCAGAGGCTGGCAGAGCGAGAGCTAAGAGAGGAGACAATGAGATGATCGGAGGGGGTGGCAAGACTGGAGCCGGCAAAGTAAGAGCCGTTAGAGGGGGCGGCGAATTTACCAGACGGGGCGGCAGAAATGGCGGTAATGCGGCCAGTGGAAGCGGCGGAGGGACGACCGCCGTAGAGAATGGTGGTGCATTAGCGACCGTGGAGAGGTGGCATGGTCGGAAAACTTTCGCATGGTGCAGGAGGCGGTCGTGGTGGATATGACTTAGGGCAGGGAACCTCGTGGGGGGTTGCATAAGCCCGTCCGTGGTACACTACAAAACGATCGAATTTGGTGTGGTGGGAGGCGCATGTTGTCAGGATTTGTGCAGCTAGGTCAGAGAAATCTAGCCGAGGGTTGGTGATCGGTGACAGCAAGAACAACGACCCAGGAGCGGCGGATTGGGCGGCGGCCATGGTGCCCATGATGTAGGCTTGATGTGATGTCGACGATGTCCGTGGCGGCACAATGGTCGGCACAGCGGAACAGAGGCCCTGGGCGGCGGCCTTCCTGCAACAGAAAGAGAAGGGGAAGTAGACCCGACTGACAGAAGCCCTGCGACACGGGCGAAAGACAGTCGATACCTGGAGCGGAGCGGGGCCAGACGCCGAGAAGAGAGTGATGCAGAACAGAGGCCCTGGGCGGCGGAAGATCCAGAGGGCTGCAGCGGCGGGGTTGGGGCGCGACTGGATCAGCCGGTTGCTGGAGGAGACTTTGTGGCAGATCGGGGCGGATCGAGTGCGGAAAAGACGTCTGAGGCCGATCCGGGTGATGGAGGAGGTGGAGCGGGCCGATCCGGTTGCTGGAGGGCAGGACGTGGCGGATCGGCGCTGGCGGCGTGATGCAGGAGGCGTATCGTGTTTGGGATGTCCGTCAAGGGTGAACCGCGCGTCGGCTGGGTCGCGCGTCATGTGGAACGGCGACAACAATTGGGCCGCTCGTCTTTCCTATGGCGACGCTGGATCTGGTGATGTGCCGCAAAAACAAGGTTGTGTCGCGATGACGCTGGTCGGCGGGGATCTGGTGTTGTGCTGGTCAGTGGACCAGAGAGATAGATTTCTGAATTCCTGAGGCAAACTCGAGCACCGGCGGCGAGAGTGGGCGGTGCGGCAAGTCAGACCAATTGATACGATCACGAAAAAATTTCTGGAGGAATCCGACAAGGGGAAGAGCCGACGAGGGTGAGCGAGAATGAAAGAAAACGAGAAAAGACGAGATTAGGGAGCTACCTTACAAACCTTCATACATTCCAAAATAAAGATTGCAAGGTCCGTCGACCCTCTTATAGTGGGGAGGAGCGAATATAAAAAGAAATATTGAAATCAGGAAATACTGGAAATTAGGAAATACTGAAAATACTAAAAATGTGTCAACAAACATAGCAACCTATTTATTATTAAATATTCTTCGCGGTCTCGGTGAGCCCTTGCGATATACGCTCCCGGCGCGTGTAGACTTGTGATGGTGGCTCGTCGTCGTATAGTTCCGTAACATTTGGATCCGTAACACAACCCCTTCAAATGAGCAAAGGCAGAATCCGGGCTCGAATTGACCTACCTTGAGCGCTCCACGACGGGCCAAGTAACTGGAACTGTCCCTCCAGTCCGAACTCCGTTGAACCGGTATCCGGGTTTCAACAATTGTGATCCCAGGTTTCATTAGAGCAGAAATGCGTCGTCTTTTACGACTGGTTTAAGTATTATGTGCAATTTCACCAAGTTACACCTATTTTACACCTACCTGTGCCCAGTTACGCCCAATCTTATTCTATTTTATGTCTAATTTTGCTTAGTTGTATACCTAGGTATGCATAGTTTTGCTCTGTTTGATGTGAAGGAAATGAAAACCGTTAGTGTCCGTTTGTTTTGACTTAATTGATGCTTTGGAATTCGAATTGGAGGTCCAATACTCCAATTCCATTTCTATATAGTGAAGAAAGTTTTTTTTTAAATCATGAGTGTTTCCGTTTCTTAGAATATTTTCAATAGAAAAGTTCTTTTATTTGCATTACTTAGATCATTCCAATTACCTATTATTTTTATTGCACCGAACACCAGTACAGAAGTGTCAAGTAAATTGCATTGATCTCTCCGTTTCGTTTAGCTCTTGATGGTTTCATATTTGACACAGCTTGCGAAGAAAGGAGAACAATTCCTTGATCTACCATATGTAGTTAAAGGAATGGACGTCTCATTTAGTGGGATCTTAAGCTATATTGAAGCTACTGCTGTTGAGAAGTTGAAAAATAATGAATGCACACCGGCCGACCTCTGTTATTCTTTGCAGGTACTTTTTTTACATTGATCTCATTTTTGAGTTTATGTAATTACCAAAACCGTCTCTTCCCAATAGAAATTATCAAAACCTCCCCTCCATTTTGAAATTATCAAACCTCCCTTCATGTTTATATTGTTATTTTTTCATACAACAGACTAACTTATAGCTTTTTGGGGTGATTTCTTTCATAGTATCTGTTAAATAGGAGTCTCGGAGGGTGGAGTGTCTTAAATGTAGCAAAGTAGGAGTGGAGGTTTTGGTAATTTCAAATGGGAGAAGGGAGCTCCGATAGTTGCACAGATTCATAGAGGTTAATGCAATAAATCCTAATTTTTATCAATGGTTTTGAAAATTGGTTATTCCTGCAAGTAAATAAATATTTTTATTAAATTTAAATTAATGTTGGAGTAAATATCCCAGCGCCTCCTTATGTCTAAGAATGCATGGAACAAGATGCTTCTCATGCCATCCGCGCAAAGGGCATGAGTGCATGAAGTATAAAAGTTAACTGTTATGGCCTCGTGTATACAATCGAGTCCACTGCAGTTCAAAGAGCAGCCGACCATTAAAATTAGGGTAAATTATAGCATTTCATTACCCATCAAGCTTAAATACCCGAAAGAAAGTAAGAGAAAAGGTCCTTTAAAAAGTTCGTTTTTTTGGCACACTCGATATGTATCAGGCTTCCGTTAAAAACCGAGCCAATCATAGTGGACGGTTGATTCCATTGCCAGCCTCCATTCAAATGTGAGCCAAAACCGTCTGGTCCGATAAAAACAATCAGCCGCTTTGATTCTAATCCGAGGCCGTTGCCTGGGAAAATTTTTCGGTCCGGGCCCCGTCTCCCGATTTGGAGATGAGACCCTTGTGATGCTGTCACGTGGCAATAATCACATAAAATTGATTGCCTGGATATCGTTTATGATATCCTGGATATCGTTTATGATATCCTGGATATCGTTTATGAAATCCTGGATATCGTTTATGATATATCGTTTATGATATCATGGAGGGATATCATGTATGATATCCCTACAACCAAATATGTACGCAAGGATATCACTTCGGATGCCCAGACAATCAACATGTTGCTTCTGCGGTAAAATGATATATGGGCTGCCACGTGGCAGCATCGCCCAATAGAAGGCTATCGGGCTATCGGGCTTCCGAGTTTCTCCAAGCGCCCATTTTACCTCTTCTTCAACAATATTGTTGTATTATCATCTCCCCACCACCCACCTAATTAGGCCCTAAATATCCCGCCATGATTATCACCATGTCATGTAATTATTCTATTATTTGTATTCATACATATGAAAGATCAGTATAAATATCCACTGACTGCAGTTAACTCAAGTTTTAGTGACATCCAACGCCTCATCACGTCTCCTCCATATATTGTAGGAAACCGTCTTTGCCATGCTCGTGGAGATCACAGAGCGCGCCATGGCTCATTGTGATAAGAAAGATGTCCTCATCGTCGGCGGAGTCGGATGCAACGAGAGATTGCAGGAGATGATGCGGATAATGTGCTCCGAGCGGGGCGGAAGACTCTTTGCAACAGACGATAGATACTGCATCGACAACGGAGCTATGATCGCGTACACTGGTCTTCTTGCCTTTGCTCACGGCGTGACCACTTCGCTCGAGGAATCAACGTTCACCCAGCGGTTTCGTACCGATGAAGTTCACGCAATTTGGAGGGAAAAAGGCGCCGTCTGCGAAAAAACCGTGGAGCATTAAAGCTGGTGTTAGCACTATATATGGAAACATCAAGTTTACATTTACATAATGGGGTCATTTGCAGTCACCTCATCTCTAAGTTTACTAAATTTGTTGCACTCCTCTTATTTTTAAAATTACAAAAATCTCCCCTATCTTCAAAAATACCTCCTTAAAGATTTACTCTTAGTGGGTATTTTTGTGCATGGATATCATAAAATGTAAACTTGCTGAGGAGTTTTTTATAAATTCAAAAATAAGAGGGGTGCAGCATGTAATTATGCAAACATCTAGAAAAGGCTTTGATGAATTTTTAATTATGATGTAATAGTTGACATTTTTTTATTGCATGTAATGCAGTGAGCAAACTCTGTTGCATTTGCATGGATGTCCTTGAAGACGCTTGAGTTATCTATTATGGGTAATCAGTAGTCAGGATGTGTATTGTTACGATGTATTAAGCCTCCTTGCCAAACTGCGGTGGCAGTCCTGAATGCATTGGTTATGAATCGTTGTTCTTGAATGCCCGATTTCACCCATGGAATTTCATCCGATTTTATGTTCAAAATTAGTTTTTTTTTCTTGGTGAACGGTCAGCCATTGTCTCGTCAAACATGTTTTTTATGATGTTTTTGCCCAAACTCACAGAAGCAAAAAAAGCTGCGCTAAACGGAGCTTAAAAGATGTTATTTGAAAGAGTTTATGGTTCTCGTGTATAAGACCATCAAAAGCATATGAGCAGTTTTGATCTTTATTGAGAGGGAGGGAGGAAGGAAATGGGAGGACACTTTTTCCCTAGATTTCTTAAGCTTACTCACATAGTTAGGGCTTAGGGGAGAGAGTGGGGATCTGGTGAGGGATTGTGTTTATTTTTCTCTATAGACAATTCTATTCCTCTTTTTAAAGTAATGTTTCAAAACATTTTTTTAAAAATTCAGGGTTCATTTGACGCAGAGTTTTCACCGACCGTTTGGGGCAAACGCCGCCGGACGGCAGGGTGGGTAAACAAACGCCTTCCGGCAGCGTTTGCCGCGTTTGAGCCGGCAGCGCTGTAGGAAACAAAGGAAAACGGTCGTATTCAAATGATCAGCGGCCCTTCTTCTCCCGCCGGCAACTCCAAACACCGAACCAAACGAACCCTTAGGCGGACAAAGTCCGTGGGTTGCTATTTTGGGAGTTCCACCCGTTGTGCATCATGGGCTTAGCCCTGTGCTCAAGTGCTAGCACTAGTTTATAAAGAAGTCTCCTTATGAATGTAATGATGTGCATCATTTGTTTTATTCTCACAGTTAATTTTAAATCAAAATTGATCATAAAAAAACCATGATCATTAATTTAAAATAAAAACCAAGTACGTATACCGTTTTCCTCACATTTCCCCATATAGGAGCTCTTGCGCGACCATTTATTTTCATATAGCATGTCATTTATATTAAATTAGTTTATTTGATATAATAATTTTGAATTATATTTCAGCTATTATTAAAATAATTTGTAATTTTTTCTACTTTAATTTTTTATTCTAGTTAGGGGTGTTCAAAAAGACCAGGCCGGCCCGCAAAGAGCCCGACTAGGCCCGGCCCAGCTTGGCGGGCTTACAGGGCCCCCATCAGGGGCGTATTTAAAGCGAGGCCGAAGAGACACTAGCATCCCCTTTTTTGTGCACATCTATGAGTTGTTATATTTATAGATCAAAAATATGAATTGGTAGGGCAAAATTAAAAATTGTGCACCCACAAAATTTTAATCAGTGGATGTCTAAAGTCCACTATAGACATTTTATTAGTGTCGGTCATGATGTTTAAAGTCCACTATAAACTGTTAGAGATGGAGTTTGACTGCAGAAAGTTTTGTCCATTATACTCGAATAGACAACGGTTTTAGACAACGGTTTATATATAAACCGTTGTCTATTCGAGTATAGTCTACCCTAAACCCCAGAATAGACATCGGTTTATATATAAACCGCTGTCTATTCTAGGGTTCAGAATATATATAAACCGCCCACACAGGAAAAAAATTCTGCACCAGCCATTGCCGCTCCTCTTTTCCGTCATTCCCCACCTGGATTCGCCACTGCCTTGCCGTCGTTTTCTTCTAGCCGGGCGGCGATTTCAGCCACTGGCCGCAGGTTCCATGGTATGTCCTTTTCTCAGAACTTCTCCTTTATTTGTTATAAGTCACAGACTCTTATATACCTTATCACAATTTATTTTCATGTATTTTATTTTTATAGGTGTTTTGAGGTATTGGTCAGTTAGTGACTAAGCAAAACACATAGTCTCTGTGTTGAATGTTTATCCCTAGGGATACTCCGTAGTATTGGCCGGTAGAGGGTCAAGTGGAGTAGATAGATAGATATTCAAATACTTTGCATTTTGTAAATACTCTTCATTTGCTAATATTTTGGAATTTCTGGCATTCATATAGAAATAGAATTGAACAAAATTGTGATATGGAGAGTCAAAAAAAGAAGTCCAGTCTCATATCATCTATGTTTCAAAAGAAATTAAAATCTCAAGAGACTTCAAGATATAAACCTCCAAGTCAAAATGAAGAGTTATCCCTTAGTGCTTCTGAAGCTATCGAGAATGTGTCACGTTTGCCATCATCTGATGCTTAAAACGTTATAATGGACGCTTTATATGACGTGAAGATGCTTCCACAGGATCCGGGAATGCAAAAAAGAATATCAGCCCATCCTTTAAATGAGCAAGTTGCAGTGAGAAAGACTTATATACTAAGAGGTTCATGTCAACCAAAATTACATTCATTTCCTCAAAGAAAGATAGGTGACCAAGAACGTAGGTTTGTAGTCACATGGTATGATATGTTTGAGCGACTAAAATATAGTGTTGAAAAGGATACTGCGTTTTGTTTTGTTTGTTACTTATTCAAGAATGAAACCACGAGTACTCCTGTCAGAGGAGATGCTTTTGTTAGTGGAGGAAGATATAAGTCGTGGAATAAACCTGACGGATTTACAAAACATGTTGGCAAGATTAATAGTTCTCATCATTTAGCACTCCAGAAATTTGAAGGTTTAAAAAACATCAAAAGTCTATCATTATTTCTCCTGATAAATAATCAGATAAAACAAATTTTGAAAATAAATCATGATTACAAGCTTCTTTGAAATGCTTGAGATTTCTCTTGCGATGGGGATTATCCCTACGTGGGCATGATGAGAGTCACCATTAACTTAATAGGAGAAATTTTATCGAGCTTTTGCAGTGCTTGCCGATATAGATGAAGAAGTTGGTAAATATGTGCTGAAAAATGCGTCTTCAATTCAGAAATATATCATTAATGCTTGTGTTAAAGAAACTACAAAGATTATAATGCGA
This sequence comes from Platanthera guangdongensis, assembly GCA_039583875.1. Lineage (NCBI taxonomy): Eukaryota > Viridiplantae > Streptophyta > Magnoliopsida > Asparagales > Orchidaceae > Platanthera > Platanthera guangdongensis. The sequence goes on from CM077159.1 coordinate 160,850,251, forward strand.
GAGCTTGGAGACGACTACTTCTCAATTTTAGCGGATGAATCTAGTGACGTTTCACACATAGAACATTTGGCCCTTTGTTTGTGTTATGTTGATAAAAACGGAAGATTAATAGTGTTTTCTCGGCATTGTGCATGTTCACGATACTACTGCCATGTTTCTTAAAGCTGCAATTGAATCATTGTTACTTGACCATTTCTTAAATTTGTCTAAAATCCATGGGCAAGGATACAATAGTGCAAGTAATATGAGTGGTGAGATAAATGGACTCAAAAGTCCAATTTTGAAGGAAAATCCATCAGCTTATTACATTTATTATTTTGCTCATCAGCTTCAGTTAACCGTAGTTGCAGTTGCTAAAATAAATGATGATTGTCAATGGTTTTTTGAAGCAATTTCGACGTTATTAAATGCGGTTGGAGTTTCGTGCAAGCGAAATGAGATGTTTATAGAAAGTCAAGTGCAAAAGGTTGCTCAGGCACTGGAAGATGGTGAACTACAGACGAGGTCGGATTTAAATCACACACTTTCTTTGGGTCGGCCGGGGGATACTTGTTGGGACTCACATCACAAGACATTAATCCATATTATTTTTTTATATCCTGATATCGTTGTTACACTTTTGAAGATTTGTAAGAGTAAGACAAATGATCTAGTAAAGGCACAAAGTATATTGTTTGCATTATAATCGTTTGACTTTGTTTTGATGATTCATATGATGACAACTATATTTGGTTATACACATGAATTAAATCTTGTTTTGCAAAGAAAAGATCAGGAAATTATTAATGTTATGTCTTTTATTAGTTTGACAAAAAGACAAGTGCAAAACTTGCGTGATGATGGCTGAGACACTCTGTTTAATAAGGTCTTACTTTTTTTGTAGTAAATATAATATTCATTTTTCTAAAATGGACGATCTGTATGTTCCGCGTGGAAGATCAAAACGATTTGTTGAAGACTACACATATTTGCTTTATTATCGGTTGTCAATTTTCTTAAAAATGGTTGATTTACAATTGCATGAGCTTAATAATAGGTTTGATGAGGTGAGTATGTAGTTTCTCCTTTGTATGACTTGTTTGAATCTCATTAACTCTTTTGGTTGTTTTGACAAGCAAAAAGTGCTCAGACTTGCAGAGTTTTATCCTAAATGGTTTTTCAAGTTTGGAGTTGTTTAATCTTGACTTTCAGCTAAACAATTTCATTGTGGATATGAAAAGCGACGAGAGATTTTTTGACTTGAACGACCTTGGTCATCTCTCTATGAAACATGTTGAAACTGAGAAACATATTGCTTATTAACAATTATACAAGCTATTGAAGTTCATATTGATTCTTCCCGTGGCCACTACAAGTGTTGAAAGAGTCTTTTCAGGCATGAATTATATCAAGAACAAATTACACAATAGTTTGAGCGATCAGATATTGAATGACTGTTTGGTCACATTCATTGAAAGAAACACATTTTTGAATGTTTCAGATGATGATGTTATTGATCATTTTCAAAAAATGAAGACTCATCGTGGACAATTGTAATTTTTTTTGGTATTTATTAATTTTCAATTAAGACATTTATATGTAATTGTGTATGACTTTATAATATCAAGCATTTTCATTTTCTATATTATACTATTAATTTTTTTTTGCGCAAGCCCTTTTCTAAATTCCTGCATCCGCCACTGGCCCCCATATCGACTCCTTGCCCGGCCTAGGCCCGAATAAGTCTGGGCGTCGGGCCTAGCCCGGGCCCGACACCTAGGCCAGCGGGAAATCCTACCTCATTGCAGGATCTGGATTTCCTATTGGAAATCCAACCAGTGTACGCGGGATTTCCAAATAGGCGGAAGCTCCGGCCTATTTAGGTTGGATTTTCCGCCTATAGGAAAATCAGGCCGTCCCGGGGCCGGCCTTAGGGGCCTTAGTAGTCCTCCTCTTTGAGAGGGGGGTCCCGAGCCCGGCTCCAATCGGGCTTGATCCGAGCTCGGATGGCAAAAGGCCCGAGCCTAATAGGCACGGTCCCGACCTGGGCTTTTTGAACAGGAATTTATCCTATAATCGATAATTGTTATAGCTAAAAATTATAATTAGCAGAAACTCATTGAAATAAAGCTGAAAAATAAGTGATTATTTTAATGAATAAATTATTTTATTATTTATTATTGTTAGGGATGAAAATTTGGCCTGAGTCTCGTTGCTCGGCCCAGGTGTGCTCTGGTTTGAACTCAATTAGCCAATTAGGCTCATGCCTTGTTAGGCTCGGGTCAGGGCCAAGCCTAAGGGGGCTCACAAAACTCTTTTATTTGGTCAAGGCTCGACCTGGTGTCGGGCGATGACTGTTGGCTGCCAGGCCCCCAAGCCTATTGGGCATCTTAGTTGTGCTCTACCCAACTTTGCAATCGGGCAGCACCAACATTAACTGCTAGACGGCCACACCCAACATTAAAAGCTGGGCATGACCGCTCAACAATTCTGGCACCTCTTTTGGTCATTTGGGGGCCAATCTAATTGGGTCAGACAAACTCTCTTATTTTAGTGAGGCTTTATGCCCAATTAAAAGAGGGTCTGACAATAAAAAAACCAGGGCCCGAGGGGCTCGAGCTCGACGGTCATTTTTTTAAAATGTGACAAAAGATCAATGTTTTGAAGACCGGATCGACCAGTTTGATCGGTCAAATCGCCGACTAGGAACACAGGCGGTCCGGTCCAGCCCAAAGACCAGCTCCCACCAAGAACCGACTAAAAACCAGGGAACCGAGCGAGCGGGCTGTAGAATCGTGAACCGGTCCCGATTCTAGTGAACCGTCAAGGCCAATTAAGCTTTCAAAAATTAATTTTTAATGTTCGCTGCCAAAATTCGAACACATAATCCTTGATAGGAATTAGAAAGGGCTAACCACCTGTGGTGCCAACAAATGTTGAACATAGATATCTTAAAATATATAAATATAAATAATGTATTACTAATCTAAGAAATAATAACATTAAACATTTTTATTTAAGATTTAAAAATATAATAACATGTATTTAATATTTATCCGTATATACATTTGAGCCAATTAAAACCTATATTTTAGAAATGGTGGATATTTTATAATGTTTTAAAGAATGCCTAATTACGATATTTAGATAAATTTGAATACTATATTTCATAATAGATACATCTTGTATATTACTATCGAATATTCGAATGTATTTTATTTTATATGCGTGATATAAAAAACTATAATAATACTATAAAATGTTTTATATAATTATATTATTATGATTCAACCCGTCTTCCGTCTTCCGGTTCAATTTCCGGTCCAATTCTCAAAATCTTGCAAAAGACATAAGATATTCATTGTATCATTTATTATAGAAAAATATAATTCAAAATAATCATTTACAGAAAAAATTGAAAGTAATCTGAGCCAAACAGGCAAACAGCCTTCATTTAAATACGGGGTCTGGACCGGATTAGTTTCACTTTCAGATCACCATCAGAATGTAAACAGTAATTGACCTTTCTTTCCAGTCTCCCGCCGGCCATAATGCTGGCCGTCTTCCGCCCACTGCACACATCATCTTCCTCCTCTTCAACCTTGTATCCCCTTCTCACCTTCCTCCGCTCCCTCGCCACCAGCTACAGCGGCCGCGTGGTCAGCTCCGACTCCTCCGGCCGTCAAATCATCGTTGAGCTCGACCCCACTGACCTCTCCGTGGACTCCTACGGCTACCTTCTTCCCCGTCGAGACCTCATTTGCCGTATCGCTAACCTCCTCCGTGCGGATTCCTCCCCCACCTCCGACCCCCTCCTCGACGTCGCCGACTATCTCCAAACCCTAACCCTAATCCTTACTCCCGCTGAGGTCAGCGAGATTCTCAAGTCCTTCCGCTCTCCCCATAAGGCCCTCGATTTCTTCCGCTTCGTCAAAACTCTCCCTGGATACCGCCATGACTGCTTCGCCTACAACCGCATTCTCAACATTCTTACCCGTTCAAGCGCCGAACAGGAGATCATCAGTAAAATTGTTGATGAAATGGAGAAGGAGGGTGTCAAGGGGAATATCTCGACAGTGAATATCCTTATCGGGGCTGTGGGGGCAAGGAGATCTGATCGGTGTTTGGAGCTTGCTAAGAAATGGGATTTGAGGTTCAACGGATATACTTACAAGTGCTTGATGCAAGCTTACCTGAGATCTCGGGATGTGGATCGTGCGTTTAAGGTTTATGAGGAGATGAGGAGGAGAGGCTATAAGCTGGATATATTTGCATATAATATGCTTCTTGATGCACTGGCGAAAGCTCATAAGGTAATTCTCTGCGGGCACTTCTCCGTCTACCAAGCTAATATCTGAAGAAAAAATTTCTCTCCTGATTTCTTACTTGAGATTCAATCTGGCGTGGCTAGTAAAACATTTTATATAGTGATATGTTGTTTTTGGTTACATTATAAATGAAATAGGATATTAATCTATTGGAATTCTTACTGGTGTACCATTATAAACATTAAATTATTAGTTTATCACCCATTGTGTTAATATTACTTGCATATCATTTTCATATTTTTTTTATAAATCCTCCATAGATGCTGACATGGTTGTACCGAGCTCTAGGGCATTTTCCGCTATTTCAAACGTTGTTTGAGAGCGTGGTGAGAGTGGTGGAGGTTGTAAAAGTAGTAGTGAAAATACTTGTATCGTTTGGGCGGTTGCAATTGCAAACAAACCGTAAAATTGGAGTTTTGGTTCGAACTGGTACCCCAGAAGTTACAAACGCAGGTGTAGTTCAACCGCTCCGTTTGATACCACAATTTCATACTGCTACCACTGAAATGCCACAGTTTCTTGATTAAAGAACCTTTAAGATGACTAATGAAAATGATCCTCTTTTTACATGGTTGGGGTTTAATCTATCTCAAGCTTGATTTGTAAGTATAATTTAGCTGAATTGGGCAAATGTGCATTAGGTTCTAGCTATAAGCTTTGCTCTTTTTATGATATTTTTATTTTATTCAGTAAAATAGACAAACGGTAATATATTGGTTGTAAAGTCATCATAGTATAGAGATCTTGAGCTTATGGTTCTTATAAAATGGATTCCCTTGATATCTTGGTTGTAAAACTTCCATATGTTCTTTGGTAGATGATTGCGATTAAAACTACAATTAATCTGAATGGATATACCATATTTTGCAAAGGTATCAACTAGTTGACCCCTCTCCTTGTAAATGTGTTCAATCGTGCTATTGAGCATACCAATCATATCTCTGATTTCATTTTTCCTGTTTGTAAATCTCATATCCTTGAAGGTTTCCAATTTTTGTCTCCGGATAACTTGCAAAGACTAAATCGTAGTAGATACCTTTGAAAATTTTATATTAAGCATAACTTTAGCCCTTCTCTAAGATCCAATTCTTCTGTGAGGTGATGTTAGCTCTAAAGAAGATGCATAAAGATAAATATTTAGCTTTAGATTAATTGTTTATTGAAATTTGAAGAGATATTTGAGATGATACAGTTTAATTAAGAAAAGATTGATTGCACTTTTGAGTGTGAAGAGGATGTGATGAAGATCGATCACGCCATATTTGTGTGATTTACAAAATGGATGACTATTCGATCATCAGATTGACGCTCAAATACCTTCATAGCGTTTGTCGAAAGTTTTCATACTTGTATGTATTTTTTAAATTTTTTTGAACTCATATTTTTGGGATTTACGTTAAGTTTTCTGAATGTGCGTTAAATCTCCCTTTTTTCTCATCGACTAGGGCAATATGGATCGAGAATTTTGTCTTCCTACACAGAGCCGCTCGGTCTTCCTCCTCGTTGCGATGCCGAGAATCCCACGCAGTGCCACGAACACTGGGTCCAGACATTGATGGTGATGACGCCCTCAACTCCACCACTTCTGCCTTTTTCATCTCCGTCAACCTTCCCAAGTCTCTAGTCACAGTTCCTCCTTTTCCCTTGACGTTCCGGAGTTCGTCGAACCGTCACGCCTCCTGCAGTCTTTGCCACATCCTTCTATATGCTTATGAGGCTCAACCACTGCCTCTCTCAGTCACGGGAGGCTCCTATGCCACTTCCTTCACCCCCACCATCTACACAACCACTCCTTCAACCCCTAATCTCCTCTCCCAACACCGTCCAACCCTCCACAGCCTCGACCAGCCTCCGTCATCCACATCCCTAGCCCATACTGTACATCACCACATCCCATCAACCTAGTCGTTGTCCCCCAATGCCTAGTTTCTCTTATCCAAAATCCAACAAGGTCTTAAAACCCCTTCCAGCCCCCTTACAACCACTCAACAATCACCCACACATCCCCCTTATCATCCGGGATAACCACCACTACCACCTCTACTATTATTGCCAATTTTGGGCGAGTTCTTACACTTTAGTTTTCATTCCCTACATTGTATGAATATTCACTTGTTGCTAGTAATATTCTACTCTAATGTAATTAGATTATTTCACTTTTCGTAAACATGCATTTCTTATTGGTCATGCACTTTTAATTCATGCGCATTCTTAATTAATTTGCGACCGTCATTTACTTGTCTAATTCGAATGTTTGTGCTTAAATATGATAAAATGTGCAAGCTTTAAATCTTGTTGTTTAATTACTTACATGTCAGAATTATTTGCATGACGACTCATGAACATCGCATCAGGGTTTTGGGTTTCGTCATTAGCTCATCGTATTGCGTGTGTGTATTCATTCATATCTTTAGTTCAGTCGGTTCGTAGTTCTATTCGCATTTGTCACATGATCGTTTGCATTCATGTGGGGTTAGGGTATTGCACGGCATTCTCCTAGAGATTCTTCCTGCGTTTGGAAGTCAACGATGAGAGAAGTAATTTTAGATAAATATTTAAGGACAAACAAAATGTTCAAGATCATGTTAAATTGTTAATTATAGAATTTTTAGGTCATGATGAATTTATGTGTAGAAGGGGAGCCTTGGGGCACCAACACACCAGCTAAAGTGTTTCTGTGTGATCTTGAGGTCATGTATTCGAGTTCTGGAAGCAGCCTTTTGCAAAAATGCGGGATAAGGTTTGCCTACGCTTCACCCTTATTATGGGACCCTTCCCCGGACCCTCGTTGCGTGGGGATGCTATGTGCACCAGGCTGCCCTTTATGATGAATTTATGAGTTATGAAATATGTACTTATATGGAAAATATGAAGAATAAAAGGACCTTCGTATTATTTATTTAGATCCTGAAGAGGTATGAAAATTCACATTATGTGAATTTATTTGATGTGCATAAAAAAGAAAGCCACATGTACAAAGTATGTTGAAGTTATTAAAAAGTAATTGTATGAATGATGGAGCATTGGTTAGTATTAGTAAATGTCATGTGACCAGAGAGTTTCTAGTTACAGTCATTAAGGATCATTATTAATTTTATATGTTTTTATAAGTTATAGAAGTGCCTGCAAAGGTTATTCAAAGTGAATCATTGTGATTTATGCTTTATGCATATGACATGCTAAATAATTGGAATGTTAGAACAATGGATAAAATGTTAAAGAAGACAGAGAGCCAAATAATCATTTGATCAAGTATGGTTCTACACTACAAATTTTTGTCACTTTGATATTAAGATAAATTAAAATATATTGGGTATATTATTAGAAGAATGTGGATTAACGATGATATAACTTCGAGGCTAAAAAGATTAAAATGGAAAAGTGCTTTAGAAGTGGTGTTAAGAGCATATTTATTGAGAGAACACACCTTTAGGCTTAGACATTCCTCTATTCATTCGATACTCTATCCGATAGATTCAGATCTGGGTTAATACGCTCAACAAGGATATAACCACTCCCTCGGTGAGTCTATGGTAGCTTGCCTTTTAACACCCCTCTCAAACTAACACCATAAATATCCATTATTCCAAGCCTGAGAGAGTACATGTGAAAAGTTTTACCAGAAACAGTTTTGGTGAACAAATCAGCTATTTGGTCCCCAGAAGGCACAAACATAGTAGCAATGGTTTGGTTCTGAATTTTTTCCCACCCAAAATGGAAATCGATCTTTATATGTTTCGTCCTCTCATGAAAGACCGATTTGTTGATGTGGATAACAACTTGATTATCACAGTGCAAGTTCATGACCTCCAGTATAGGAAACCCCATACCACCCGAAATAGATTTAACCCAAATTAACTCACATGTTGGGATGACAATGACACGATATTTTGCTTCAACAGAAGAACGAGCAACAACATTATACTTCTTTCTCCTCCAAGAAAAAATTTGTCATCTACAAATATAAAATATTCACTTGTAGATTTTCTATCAGAGGAGAAACCAGCCCAATCGGTATCACAGTAGCCTTGAACTTTAAGGTGGCCATGATTATTGATAAGTAATGCCTTTTTCGGGGTTTTTTTTAGATACTTAAAGATCTGAAGAGCAACATGATAATGATGTATTTTAGGATTGTACATAAATTGGATAACTAACCCAACTACAAATAAGATGTCGGGTCTAGTGATAGTCGAGTAAATTTACTTCCCTACAAGTTGTTGAAATTCCAACTTTCTTTTAAGATCAGGAGAATCATCCTTGTGGATGTCATAACATGCATCCACGGGGCTGTCCATTAGTTTCACTCTCAGATATCCAATGTCACTCGCAGATATCCAGTGTCACTGAGAAGGTCCACGACATATTTACATTGGCAGATCATAATCTTACTCGTAGATCAATCAATCTCAATTCCAAGAAAATATCGAAGGAGATCCAAATATTTAATTTTGGAAGTAGAGATCAGTGCTTTTTCAACAAGGAGTAATGTGTTGATCATTGATCTTGGTGATAATGATATCATCTACATAGACAGTAACTCGGTAAGAATAGTGGTACATTGCTCCTTTATGTAGATGAAGAATGAGTTATCATAAGAACAACGAGAAAAATTCAGACTCAAGAGATTGACACTTAGCTTTTCAAACCAGGCTCGAGGTGATTGTTTAAGGCCATACAAAGCCATCTTAAGATGATACCTATGTCCTTTAGGAACTTCCATGTAAGGCGGAGAAGTCATGTAGATTTCTTTCTTTAATCTGTCGTGGAGAAAACATTTTTTACATCAACTTGATATTAATGCCATGACTTATAAGCAACAATAGATATCATAATTCTAATGGAGTCAAGTTTAGCAACAAAAGGGCAAATTTCTCTTGTAAGTCAATCTCATCATTTTGGGTAAAACCTTTAGCAACGAGTCTTGCTCTTTATCTATCAAGAGTGTCATCTTGAAGATACTTGATAATATATATCTATTTACACCCGACAATATGACACCCATGAGGAATAAGAATAGTTTCCCAAGTATTTTTGATGTTGGAGAGCATGCATCTCCACCTCCATAGCTTTATTCCAGTGAGGATTAGACCTATGTTATCAAAGGCGCAAGACGCACCAAGGGTCCTGGAGCCTAGACGCAGTACGCGGGCGCCCTCCTGAGGCACGTGAGACACAAACATGAAAAATAAAATAAAATAAGTGAATTGGGCTAAGTTTCTTAAAGATTTTTGTTGCCGGTTGTATTTATTTTCTACATAGTTATTTCATTATGACACATGTTAGTTGTTTCTTTAGTGTTTATTGACTATTTGACTGCAATGGAAAAGAATTTAGCAATGGAATCAACATATGCATCTATTTGCTCACTGCAGTGCAGTCAGTATATAGTCTCTATCAGACTATTTGTAAGAAAAGTTGATTAATGTGCTTCCTATCCCATGGTGGGATCCATTAAAGTGCTTCCTATCTTGCAAGAAATATTTCACATTGCTTAGAGAAAGCCATCAAGTTTATTTCAAGGGGTTAAACAAATATTGGATTCAAAATATGGAATACAGTAAGCTAATTTTTCTTCATTTCTAGAGACTATTCTTGAACAAATGTAGATTTAAGCCCATGAAAGCTAGGTTCATCAAACATTACTAAAGCGAGGTAGAAAAGGCCTCAAGCATGTAAAAGAAATATGAAAAAGAATTAGATGATAGCAAGAATACCTGTACCGGCGAATTTTCAAACGAAGAGGAGCGGCGGTCGCCGAGCTTTCGAACAGAAGAAGAGAGGGTGATAGATTTCAAGTAACGGGCGAGAGCTTCCGACGGCGCGGGCGTGAAATGGAAAAATGAGCCCTAGACTTCTAATGAAACCGGAAATCTCTAACCTCTAATTAAACCGAACTGGCTGCCATGGCTCAAATTCAGATCGGAAATCCCCAGGCGCGCCTAATGTGCGCCTGGATGGCATGCAAGGCGTGCGCCTAGGCGCGCCTGGGGCGCACCCAAGACACTTAGCCTGCCTCGGCCGTGCTAAGGCGTCGTGGAGGGCGCCTGGCGCCTCAGGCGCGCCTTGACAACATAGGATTAGACATAGCTTCTGAAAAATTGTTAGTCATAGAAATATAGAGAAAACAAATGCAAGATAAGATTTTAGTGATGGAGAGATAGAGTGACACCCAACATATTTATCAATAGGGTATCTGGTGCGACCACAATGAATTTGGAGAGAGGAAGATATATTCTCATGTGTGGTCTCATTGTTTGGATCCGGCAGAGTGGTGGTGGGTGGTGGAACATGAGTATGACTATCTTTTTCAGTTCTTCTTACATGCTTCCTTTGTAGACTTGGCGATTTTGCTTTTTGTTGTAGATCATTTGTAGACACTTCCTTTTCAACGGGAATATCTGAGCTACTAGGAGAAAGAACTTCAACGAGATTTGGGAGAGTCGGCATTATACAACTCTCACCTTCATACTTCTTTTGATATGTAGCATTCCCCCTTCTTTCGAATAATAGGGAGTGTGTTCAAAGAAGACGACATCTTTACATATAATCCTTCTATACAACAAAGGTGAATAACATTTATCCCCCTTTTAGTTTGCATTGTATCCAATAAAAAATTAAAAACACATTGAATTACTTGATCACTCAATTTATCCTTATGTGGTTTCACACTATGCACAAAGGCAACGCATCCAAAATTTTTAGATCTGATACTGAATAACGGGAGATTTGGATATAAAAATTTTAAAGGATATTTCTCTTCCAAAGTATCAGATGTCATCCGATTAATTAGAGAGACAAAAGTGAGAATTCCTTCATCTCAGTATCCTAGGGACATGCATCTCTTGTAATAGACAAGTAATTTTGATAATGTGACTGTTTTTATTTTCTGCTATCCATTTTATTGAGTCCTAGGGCATGAAGTTTGAAAGATAATGTCATAGTCACCCAGGAACCTCTAAAGTTCCCCATTGGTAAATTCACCTCTATTGTTACTCTTAAGAATTATATTTTGAGCATCAAACTAGGTTTACACATAGTGGTAGAATAATCGAAATATATCGTTGACATAAAGTTTTTTTCATAAGAAAAGTCCAAGTAAACCGAGAGTCATCATCATGAAAGAAACAAAATATCAAGCCATTCACAGAACAAAGAGATCCAAACATGAGAATGTATCAAATTGAAATATTTAACACTTCGACTACTGCTACGAGCATAATTGGTTCTACAATGTTTTCCAAATTCAAAAGATTGACAGTTAATCCTGGTTTCAACCAAAATAAAAAAAGCTAGGAAAAACAGACTTCAAAATCTTCAAACTAGCGTTCCCTAATCTTTTGTCACAACAAATCGATCAGTACTTGAGGATTTCTGAGCACCAAAAGCAAGATTAATGTCCATAACATAAACTCCACCTGACTCATGTCCACACCATTCGTCTTCCCACTCGTCAGATCCGAGAAAACACAGTGAGAAGGAAAGAAGGTAATTCCACAATTCTGTTTTTTAGTTAAATTGCTCGCTATTAGGTGAGATTTGGACAACCCTTTTACCAATAACCAATGCAGAAGATTCATAAACAAGTCTAACACTGCCAGTTGCAAGAGAGACATAAGTAATCCCACTAGAAGATCATGTTATATGGTTAGAAGCTCCCGAGCCAATGATTTAGGGGGTAAGCGATTTCATAGCAGATAGGGAGGTAGTTTGAACATGGGTAGCATTACCAAACATGTCAGTAACAAGAGGTCTACTTACACTGGCCTTCAGGGCATTTAGATCCCTAACTAAACTTTCATTTTTCATCATTAGGTGACATATATTCTTCAATGTGTCATACATAGCCATTTGTAATCTCACATACTTTATATCAGTGCCACGACTCTATCCCGGAGGAACCAAGTTGGGATGCAAGTCCCAACACTTTTCTTTCCCATGCCCTTTCTCCTCACTGTGGGGACGCTTCATCATACTCTTATCTTCATGCTTTATGTTCCTAGAGTTCTACTTCCTTTGTTTAGCTACAAGGGCTAATTTCTCATATCCCACATGCACATCAGTACAAAGAGAGCTTATATGACAAGTCTCTCCTCAAATGTAATGGGCAATAGTCTTCAAATCAGGAACAAAATCTCTTCCTAACATCTGAACTTTTTGGAATTCAAGCTCTGAAGGAAAGCCATAAAGCATTTCAAAAACCCTACTTTGCATATGTTCAGTTTTGTAATCTTTAATGGTCTGAATAACAGAGTATTTATCAATTTATGGTCACTTATTTACGAAGTCATTTGTACCTGTCATATGTAACTGTTCAGTTTGAAGTTGATAGATCCTTGCCAAGTTCTTTTTTGAATAATTTCATTTAATTAATTCTCATATTTCTTTAGCAGTCTGACTGAATAAGAATAGACTTGTAATCTTGGGTTTCATAGAGTTGACAAGCCAATTGATCACAGTAAGGTTCTCACCTTCTTATTCTTCATAAGAGGGGTCAATCTTACGACTCTTACTTGGAGCCATTTTGGATCCTGTAATAAATCCAAGTCTTCGACAGCTCCCAACAAATATCTGCATAGATTGTGCCCATAGGTGGTAGTTCCTTCCATTTGGTTTAATGTGAGTTACGCCATGAGTGATATCCACATTTGAATATCCTCCACCATAGTATTTAGGTTGATCAACAGTCTCTTCAAGAATATTAACACTCTTCAGTTTATCCCCCATTAGAGTACACAGAAGAAGAACCCCCTTCAAAAAGTTACGGGTTGGACGACAGGTTGGCTTAAGCCAGATAACACAGAGGAGGCTCTTTGACAAACAAATTTGCCATCTAAATATATGAGCACCTGCTCGACAAGAAATGTCTAGCAGAAGGCGCCAGATGGCTGAAAACAACCAGCCGCTCGACAAGAATTGCAATATCCGAGCACTTGCTGATGCAGGAAGTATCGAGGAAGGTACTGGTCAATTGCTCGAGGAAGGCATTGGTCAATTGCTCGAAAAAGACAACCGATCTAGGAAGGAGGACGAACGAAGCGACAAAGACACAAATCAATGTCAGACAATCATGGTCTAACGGAAATGGTGATCGAGGGAAGCACGAGGTCGCCGCCATCGAATTATTTACGCCTCTGATACCATGTTGAGAGAACACACCTTTACGTTTAGACGTTCCTCTATTCCTTCAATCCTCTGTCCGTTAGATTTTGATTTGGGTTAATACACCCAACAAGGATGGGTTAATACTCCCAACAAGGATATAGTCACCCCCGGTGAGTGTAAAGTATCTTCTCTTTTAACAATATCATGGAATAAGTTTTTTGAAATTGCAATTAAGTCGACAATAATGTATCAATGTTAATGTCGGGCAATAAAAAAACCGTTTATATAAGTCAATTGAGGCTAAACAATCAACATAAACAAACAAAATGAGATTAATAAACCATCACAAATAGTTTGGATGAGACTTACGATATTGATACGTAAAGTCATACTTTAAGGCGGTAGACAAGTAAAAACCCTAGAAATTGTACAAAAATCTCATTGCTGCCTGAAGTACGATGTCCTCGTAATTTTTCATGAATATTCTTGTATTTTATGGTTGGTTAGAAGTGCAGTACTTTTTTGTAATGAAATTGTTAAATTGGTTTATCACCATATTTCAGATTGGGTGGACTAATCCTACGTCAGAAATAGCTTTTATCTTTTGCTTCACCAAATTTCTTGAGAGCTCATTCACATTTACAGCACATTATTTACATCAGGCGCTTCTTTTGGCTGAACTCTTCTTTTGTAAAAGAAGAGTTCTAGCTGACGGCTTTTTGATAGTATGTTTTAATAAAAATGGTTATAAATTTTTTCTTGATGCAGTTAATGATCGTCTTCTATGTTGCACCAACACCGACACGACACGACGACACGACGCGCGACTCGTCAATTCTCAAAAAATATCATATTTCGACACGCTGTGACACATATATTAAATATTTATTTTTATAATTATGAGAATCTGAAAATATTTAACAAAAAATAAAAAATGAACAATTAACAGATATTCAAATAAATTACGTCATGTTTAAATACTACTCATTAATTATTCAAATGTAAAAATTAACAAAATGATAAAACATTAACACATTAACATTATACATTATCAGTAAGAATAATGGATTCTCAAGCAAATATTTCCCCGACTTTTAATATTCTTTTTTTTTAGAGAAAATACCCACCTCACTAGTAGATCCACCTTCACTACTTGAAATGCTAGAAGGGGGCAAATGCACTTTTTTTAGGAGCAAGACTCGCTATTCTAGCATTCATCTCTTCTTATAGTTTTTCCGTCTCAAATAGATCACTCCTTGAGACTTTTACACATTTTTCATTTTTTTCCACCAATCATTAACAAATGTGTTCTCACTCTTGTATATGAACTTATGAAATATTTTTCACAAAAATTGTACTTACAAGACAAATTGTCTCCCACCTTACCATGAGTAGCTAGTTTATTGGCAAACCTCCATAATGATTTATTTGGATCATCATCATCAATAGATATAGGCTCGTGTGAACCACTATTACTACTCTTGCTTAAAAATATTATACAAAAAAGTCACAAAACAACAATAAGAGTAATGACTAATCAGAAAAAACCACAAATAAATAAATCAAAAGGACCAAATATCCCATTATGTTTTTTCAAGCCTTTTAAAGAAAAAAAGACAAGAGTTGGACAAGTGGGGATCACTGCTCTGCAATCCATGTAAAGCTCATCCAACGACATGAAATGGATAATATTACTTCTATTTCTTTTTAATTAGTTTATGTTGTTTTTTCATTCCATTTTCCAACATCTACCAAATAATATTTTCCCAAAGAATGTACAACTATAATGAATATATGTAACTATGTAACAAAGTTGTAGATGTCGGATGTCGGACTCATGCCGGTTTGGGTTTTTAATGTCGGATGTCGGATTTCGGGGGATATATCGAGGACATTTCAAAATATCAGATTATAATATTATTATATATACTATAATATTTTCATTTATTAATTAGATGATAATTATTCTATGTAACTAAGTGTTAACTAAAATTCATATGAGAAAATTAAACTAATAACAAGTGTTTGATCGTATTTGATTGGTGTCATTTGGAGTCACTTTCTCACCAAATACCCAACACAGATCTCTACCGACTATGGAAGAAGCGCTAGGTCTCGTGCTAGAACCTTCGATTGAATTCATTCTATAAATTTTTTTTTTTGAACAAATTAAAAAGGCCGCAATATTGAGCCGACATGCCCGACATGTTGGCCGCAATACTCGAAAATGCCAAAAATGTCTAATGTGGCGATAACATGTCGTTTCCTCCTCAAAAATGACATCTCGGCCAACATGTCAGACATGTTGGCTGCAATCTACATGCTTGCTATGTAAGGATAAAAAAGATGTTATGTATTTAAAAAATATTAGGCATTAGGAAAGTTATAATTTGGTTCCATAAGTGCATACTGAAAAATTCTACTATGAATCTATGATGGGTTGAACCCTCCCACCTAGTGATCATAAATGTGAAGCACATGTTGAAGTCATAAGCCGCCATAATATTCTGAGTTGACATACCATGTCAGTCATTGTACAAAACTTGTTCTTCAGTCGAAGATAGTTTTTCAACGCAACTGCAACCCTTGAAATATATCTACTTATAGTTTTCTCCGACCGTTGAAATCGTTCTCTTGCCACCCTGATTGACCCGTTCTAAGCTAAAATATATAAAAAAATATATTGCAAGTACTTCTCTTGCAGTAGTTTCCTTGATCCGCGCATCTTATAATGTTGTTCTAGTAAGCAAAGTAAATCAACGAATATGATATTTGACATCCTAAAAACATTATGAAATCTTATAGGATAACAAGTTAGCAATTCTCCAACCTACTTATCTCTAGATTGGTGTGATGTCAGACACAAATTACTGCTAAATGATGATCAACTACACTCTTCCATCGGATACATGATCAATGTTAGTGTTGGTGACTGCATATGTTTTGATTGCAGTTGCTCAAACAATATACTCTTTGTTGAATCTCATCACTGGGACTATCAGTATTATCTGATGGCACTATCAGTATTGTCTGATAACATTGTAAACCTACAAAAATTATTATCAATAAATATAAGTAAACACAATTATGCATTAAACATTGTGATGTAGGGGTAAGCTATCTCTGCCGGTAGTGTCCAAGTATCGTCTGTGTCAGGTCGGCCCCGCCAATGTACCAGGTAGTGGCAACGCGGTCCGTCCGAAGTGGGAACAAACTGGTGGGATCCGATCTCTGTGATGCTCTCGTCTCTCGCCTCTCGGAAGGTGGGTCCTGGTGCGATCGGTGGTGTCTGCGGGGGAACCGAAGTGGACGAAGTCCCAGGTGGGTTGGTGACAACAGTGGGTGGACTAGGATGGCCAGCAGGTGGTGGCGAAGTGGACGGGTGGTATGGTAGCGACAATGGTGGTGGGGGTGGCTGGGCATCTCCCCCGCTCGTGTCCACAATAGTACGGAGTCAGGTCCTCAACATTAAACACAGGGTGAATTCTCATACTGGCCGGGATGTCAAGCCGGTAGACGTTGGTCCCAATATGACTAATAATGGAATATAGACCTATTGGCCTCGCGCTTAACTTCTTGGCAGGCCCCGAAGGGAGCCTCTCTGGGCGGACTCGCACCATTACCTTCTCGCCTACATTAAATATCTGCTCTCGCCTTCGCTTATTTGCATGAGCTTTATAATTATCATTGCTTATTATTATTCGTCGGCTGACCGACTCATGCAAATCATGCAAATGCTGTGCAAATGATTCAACAGACTCACTAGGGCGGGACTCTAAAGGACTCGGGACAAGGTCTATAGGTTTCCTAGGGTTGTATCCTGAAACTACATGAAATGGACTCAATCCGGTGGACCTATTGACTGAGCTATTGTAGACAAACTCGGCGATCGGCAAATGTAAGTCCCAACTACCTACATGCTCTCCAATTAGACTCCGCAACAGATTCCCTAGTCTCCTATTCACTACCTCAGTCTGACCGTCCGTCTGTGGGTGATATGCCGAGGAAAACCTAAGGATAGTACCAGTCTTGTGCCACAGGATTTTCCAAAAGTAGTTCATGAACCTTACATCGCAGTCAGACACGATCGACTTGGGTAGGCCATGCAACCGAAAGACATCCCTCATGAATATAGATGCAACGTGGGTCGCATCTGCCGTCTTGCGTCAAGCAATGAAGTGAGCCATCTTCGAAAATCGATCAACCACCACGAAGATGGAATCGTGTTTCCGTAAGGTGCGGGGAAGTCCGAGAATAAAATCCATGTTGATGTCCTCCCAAGGGCGGTGTGGAACGGGTAGGGGTGTATAAAGGCCGGTGTTCTGCTTATTTCCCTTGGCTGTCTGACAGATACGACAGTGGCGCACAACCCGAGCTACGTCCTTCTTGAGGCTAGGCCAGTAGAGACGGTCCTCAACAATGGCTATGGACTTATCTCGCCCGAAGTGACCCGCGGCTCCGCCCGCATGCAGTTCCCAAATCAGGTTGTCTCGGTAAGACGTCTGAGGAACGCATAGGCGGGAACCCCGGTACAAATATCCCTCGTAAATCTGATATCCCTCAACAAGGTCGGGTGGGTCTCGGGATAGGGCGGTATAAATCTTGCCAAAGTCAGGGCACGTAGGGTAATCGAGCATCAGTCGCTCAAGTCTCTGCACACTCGCCGTCATCGTCTGCAATAGGGACACGCGGCGACTCAGTGCATCAACCGGCTTGTTCTCAACACCCGCGTGGTGCTTGAGAACATAATGAAAATCCTGCAGATACTCCACCCACTTCGCATGCCGGTGGCCCAACTTGCGTTGCGAATCGAGGTAACGAAGGGTCTGGTGGTCAGAGTACAAAACGAACTCCCGAGGAAGGAGATAGTATCGCCAGTAGCGCAGAGACTGGACAACAACATAAAATTCTCGATCGTAATTCGAGTACTTTTGTTTTGTTTCATTCAACTTCTCACTAAAGTAAGAAACTGAGTGTCCCTCTTGACTCAATACGCCACCTATACCGATATCGGACGCGTCGCAGACGACCTCAAAGGCGCGACTAAAATCTGGCAACCGTAGGACGGGAGCTGTCGTCAATCTCTCCTTAATCTCCTCGAAGGCTTTAGTGGCTGCAGGGGTCCACTGAAACTCTCCCTTCTTGAGATGGCTCGTGAAGGGGACCATGATCGTGCTGAACCCCCGGACAAACCTCCTATAGAAGGTTGCAAGCCCGTGAAAGCTACGAGCCTCGTGGATATTCCTAGGTACAGACCAATCTCGAATAGATTTGACCTTCTCTGGGTCCACAGAGACTCCAGTGGAGGAAATAATAAAGCCCATGAAGTGGACGGACTCAGAGAGGAAGGCGCACTTCTTCAGGTTCACATACAGTTTCTCTTGGCGGAGGGTGCCAAAGCGAAGTCTCAAATGATCGAGGTGAGCGGCCTGAGTCTGGCTGGAGACTAATATGTCATCAAAGTACACCACCAGAAACTTGCCCATGTAGGGCCGCAACACCTGCGTCATAACGCGCATAAACGTGCTCGGGGTATTGGATAGCCCGAATGACATGACTAGCCACTCATACAGACCGTCCTTGGTCTTAAATGCGGTCTTCCACTCGTCCCCCCCACAAACTTGTATCTGATGGTACCCACTACAGAGGTCGATCTTGGAGAAGATCTGAGCACCGGACATAGTATCCAGTAAGTCATCGAGTCGTGGGATAGGGAAGCGATACTTGACCGTGATCTTATTGATGGCGCGGTTGTAGATGCACATACGCCAACTACCCTCCTTCTTAGGGGTAAGAAGGGCGGGGATCACACAAGGACTCATGCTCTCACGAATAAACTGCTTCCGGAGAAGCTCGTCAACCTGCCGTTTGAGCTCAGCGTGCTCATCCGGGTGCATACGGTAGTGGGGCAGGTTCGGGAGGGAAGCTCCCGGGACTAGATCAATGGCATGCTGAATGTCCCGTGGGGGAGGCAGCTCATCGGGGAGCTCGTCTGGCATAATATCCGCAAAGTCGCCTAACAAGGAACGCACCGCGAGTGGGAAATCAACCGGGGCGTCCTCAGTAACCTGGGTAGCGGCGACTACATAAATAACGTCGGACTCGGCACTATCTCATAAAAACTCACCTCGCCTCAGAATATGCAGTGGCCGCGAGGCGCTCGTGCTTGCAGACGACTCTACCACACCCTTGGGTCGGTCTCGGGGTTGGGTGGGTGTCAACGTGATCTTCCGCCCCTTATCATAAAAGACACATGTGTTCGAGCGACCGAAGCACGTGACATCACGATCAAAAATCCAGGGGCGGCCAAGCAACACGTGAGCGACGTCCATGGGAATGACATCGCACCAGACCTTGTCCTGAAAGGACGCAATAGTGATCGGGACTAAGCAAAGCTGGGTGACCTGAATCGCCGTCTTGTCAACCCAGACGACACGGTACGGATGGGGGTGAGGCTCTGCCTCCACCTGCATATGGTCAAGCGCCTTCTGGGCTACGATATTCACGCAACTCCCACCATCAATAGCTAGCTTGCAGGGACCGCCTGCACTAGGGAAGTACGTGTAAAAGATGGTCGTGCGTCGTCAATCCTCGTCCACACGTGGGGTGTGTAGGAGGCGCCGAATCACTCCCACCTCTAACGATCGCCCGGCGTCACTCTCCCAACCTTCCTCGACTGCGGCTCTAACCTCCTCTGGGGCCTCCTCTTCACCCTCTAAACCCTGCTCCTCTTCCTTAAGTAACAGGTTCCGCGTGGGGCACTGCGCCGCCACGTGGCCCCTGCCAGAACATCTAAAACATACAATCCCGCCAGATCGCTGGCCATCAGTGATTATGACTTTACCCTTCGCATCCGCGGGGATACGTGAGGGTGCAGCCGTTGTTGTCTGGGGCGGAGCGGGTTTCCTAAAGGTCGAGGAATCAGTCCGAGAGGTGAACTGCCTCGTACTAGACGAACGAAGGTACTGCTCATACTCGAGGGAGAGCTGGAATATCTGATCAACAGTCTCCAGGCGGTGGGGAATCAACTCTCTCTGAATATCGGAACGAAGGCCCGCCTTGAAGCGGGATGTAGTGACAATAGGCTCCTCTGAAATATCACTCCTAACGATCAGCTCATCAAAGCGAGCCATGTACTCGACGACGGTAAGTGTCCCATGCCGTAAATTCTGCAACTGCTCAAATAGCTGATCTCAGTATGACGCGGGGAGGTACTTCTCCTTCAGTCTCTCCTTCATCTCATCCCATCTGGCGATGGGGTAGTAACCATCCCGCTCTAAAACTCTCTCAACAATGATCCAAAATACCTTAGCTTGCCCGATCAACTTCATCTTCGCAAAACGGACACAACGCTCGTCACTCATGTCGTACCACTCGAAGTAGTGGTCCATGTCCAAGAGCCAGTCGCTGGAGGCCTTCGGATCTAGACGACCATCAAACGAAGGGGCGTCGAGTCGGATACGACGAGTGATGTCCAGGTAGTGGCCACCTCTCCGTGGATCAGGGTAATCCTCGGGGTACTCATCCTGAGCGTAATCGTGTCGAGCGGGTGAGGGACCACGCTCTCTCCGACCTGGGGGATAATACTCATCACGACGGTGGTCTCGGTGACCGAGTGGGGGCACTCGATCCCTATTGTCAGGCTGAGGTCTACGAGGCACACAGTACTCATCACGCAGAGGAAGGGGCCTTTCACGCACCGGATCAAGATGTCACCTGGCCGGCGGGGCTGGGGCTCGGTGGTGAGGATCACGACGGTAGCGGTCTGTCGGAGGCTGACCATCTCTTGGGCGCTGGTAATAACGTGTAGGAGCGCCAGGGTCGTCCTCAAGTGAATCGTCATGCTGTGTCAGAGTGTCTCTGGCATCCTCTAAGTGGCTAAACGAAGGTTCACCTCGGCAAGATCATGACGCACATCGTTGAACTGGGCTCCTATGATGTCAAGGCGACCTAGGACAAGGCGTTGGAACTCAGCAAAAGCGGCGTTCGAGTTCGAACTCGTCGCTTGGTCCTCGGTGTTCCGTGGCTCTACCATGCTTTCTCTAAATGTCCTACCACTACGGAGCATGCAAATGGTCTGACCTGGCTCTGATACCAAAATGATGTAGGGGTAGGCTAGTGGTGCTCGGAAGCTAGGACTCTACGTGCACGTGTGAGGGGAAATGCGAATGCAATGCTACATGCAATGAAACTGTCAGATATCAACGACAATTAATTTAAGCAATGAGAATTAACAGCACCACGCAGTTAATCAAAATAAAAAGCAATTAAATAATTTTAGCAATTTGGCAACAACTTCCTCCGCGCGGAGGGCCTAAGCAATCGGCGGCGATTAATTTCGCAAACAAATATTAGCGTAAAAGTACAACAACTACCAAACTATGATCACAACACAAATATAGATAAACAACCAAGTGCAAATGTCAAATACAAAACACAATACCACGAGATACTCACGATGCAGTGAGCTGATTCGAGGTGGTGGAGAATTTGAGGGACCGGATGCAAAACAGGCGATTGGAGGCGAACACGGTGGCACGGTGACGTCACGGTGGCTGCCCACGGTGGAAAAGAGGGAATGTGGGCCGGAAACGGCGAGATCCGGCCACAAATGAGTAGATCCGGGCCGGGGGTGAGTAGATCCGATGATTTGGAGCGGATCCGAACAAAAATGGAATGTTTGGGTGGAGGGAACAACGGATCGCAGGGTGGTAGCACTAGATCAAAAGAGATCTAGGGTTTTCGGAGCGGTGGGAGGTGGATCCACGAAGGGGAAGGGGAAGGAGTGGCCGGCTAGGGTAGGCCAAGCCTTAGGGGGGGTCGGTTTTGAGGAGGGGAGGGGCGGTGAGGGGCTGGAGGCTTAGGGGGAGGCCGACGGTGGGGAGGCTGCATGCCGGCGGTGGGGGGACAACAATCCGGCGGCGGGAAACAGGGAAGAGGAGGCAGCAGCTGGCTGGACTGCTGGCCGGTGGTATGGAGGGGGTTTTTGGGAATTCCGGTGGTGGAAAAGAGGAGAAAACAATGGAAAATGGTGGAGGGGGTAGGGGTTACCTTGGGGAGGAGTTTGGCGGCCTAGGAGTCTTCACCTAGGGTTCCACGACGTCGGCACCGAGGAGGGATCGCAGGAATCCGGGAAAGCTCTTCTCCAAATTCTACAATGGCCTCAAATCAGCTCTCTAGCATCCTATTTATAAGAAAACACAAACTAGGGCATCCCCATCAATGGCTATGATTGGCCGGTGGGTTAACCCTTAAAATACATCAAAATAAACTCAAAAAATATAAAGTAATATAGCGTTTTGACTCGCGGCGACGTCCCGGACGCAACCGCGGAGTCTGATCGGCGATCCGATCAAGTCTTCCTGCGCGGATACATGTATGTGGGCCCCGCCTTGCGGCGAGCTCCTCCAAGTGCATCTGATGGCTCCCCATCACATTGTTACAGGGGCAGATAAAACACACATAAATCATTATTCTATAAACGTTGTTCCATGGCAAAAAACACAAATCATTGCTCATCAAGCATGACTCAACAACCATAGATAAAAACACATTCATAGACCATTGATATATTTCAGCAAAAAAATAAAAGCTTAAACAGTTAATACCAAATGTTGTTAAAGCACATAAAACTTGTTCAACATAAACATATAAACCACCTGTTTCCTACTGAGAGTTATTATTATATCGCGCCCTCAACCACCAATTTTAGATCGCCGAGAATGCTCATGAAAGTTCCTCCGAAGCTCTTCTCCCTGAGAAACATTGTAGAGAAATTGTAAAACTCAAAGTCGTCAATAATTGCTTGATATTTTCCTAGTTCTTCGGTTGATTCTAGGATTGTAAACAAAGCATAAGAGATTTGGAATTTCGGAGGGTTCATTATGCAACGATCAATTATATGTGATGTCTTTTCTATGTCGTACATGGTGGAACTCATTGCTCGCTCGCTTCCAGTACTCCTCCTTTTCCCTTCTCTTTTCTCTTTTCCAGTACTCCTCTTTTCTCATTGCTCGCTCGCTTCCAGTACTCCTCCTTTTCCCTACTGAGAGTTATTTTTATATCGCGCCCTCAACCACCAATTTTAGATTGCTGAGAATGCTCATGAAAGTTCCTCTGAAGCTCTTCTCCCTAAGAAATATTGTAGAGAAATCATAAAACTCAAAGTCATTAATAATCGCTTGATATTTTCCTAGTTCTTCGGTTGATTATAGGATTGTAAACAAAGCAGAAGAGATTTGAATTTTCGGAGGGTTCATCATGCAACGATCAATTATACATGATGTCTTTGCTATGTCGTCCATAGTGGAACTCATTGCTCGCTCGCTTCCAGTACTCCTTTTCCCTTCTCTTTTCTCTTCTTGTTGGCTTAGGATGTGGTTGAGGGTGGGTGGAGTTAACATTCACATTTGTACCTATTGGGGGAGTAAACAAATCTTCCATGTCTTGAACTTCATCATTAGACATATCACGTTCACCAATTGATTCATGACCTAAACATTTGGCTAAACATCCTGTCCAATTTTTCTTCAAACTCTGGGGATATGCCTAAGTAGCAAAATTTATTTGCATTATACAGAACCTAATATGAGTAAGAATCGAATTACTCGAAACACTAATTATGCATTTAAAATTATAGTGAGCAAATAATTAATAGAAACATAATAACCTTGAAAGCATCAATAGTTTTGCGTGATGAATTCCAACCCAAACCAGTCTCACTCCGTTTCAACTCTCACTGTAACTTTCATTCATTCTTCAACTGATCTCATTTATTTTTCATTTGTGTTTTGTCATATCATTTCGTGGTCTGTGCGCGAAAATTATTCATTTGATTAGTCCATTCGTTCTAGTTAAAATGAATTGTTGGTCTATTCCCCACCTCAATTTCTTTCAAATGTACTTCGCAAAAATCACGACATCATTAACTAACCACATTGCAGAGACTTTACATCTCTATGTTTACCCATTTCACAGAAACCAATAAATAGTCAGACAAAAATAAATGCATTCAAGTGCAAACAATTTCTAGCATGATGCAAACATGCTTACATTAATGCTAACAAGATGATGCTGTAAACTAACCAGTAATTTTGCTAAGCGGAAAACAAAAAAAACAAAAGATCTGATGTAGACCCGAATTAGGGTTTCAAAATAATTAAATATTTTTTATCAGAAAATTTATTTGCCTTAAAATAAAATTAGAACTTAAAAGAAATAAAGTGATATGTTTAATTTGGAAAATGGGGGCTGAGCGACTGACTCTAGTTTTTCGCACAAAATCACTTTCCAACGTTGGAATTTTATAAATACGTTAATAATTATTTGAGAGAAATCTTTGAGCATTTTATGAGTTGAATCTTTGCGAAGTTAGTACATCCAATATGGCAAAATCACAAATAACAATTTATGGATAAGCGGTAATAAAGCAGTACGAACGTAGTGGCAAGCTATTAATTATTTTGTTAAAAACGCATAAAACCACAACTAATTACTCGGAGCAAGGATACGGGAAAAAGGATAAGACAAGGCGGCTGTACACTCCGATGTCCTTCACGCAACCAAGAAAATTCCGTCGAGGTCGGTAAATTGCTGGAGGAGTCGGTTGGAGTCGACAGCAATCAAGCGACAAACAGCTGAGGAGTTGAGGTGGTCGCCAGAAGTGGAGAGACGAACCCTCGACTGGCAGGGACTGGCGGCCGAAGATTTTGCTAGAGCGGCAGGCGTCTGGAGACAAGTGTTGGAACTGGGGCCGGCAGAAACAGAGATGTCTTCGAGAGCTGAGCAGCGGCGGAACTCATGTGCGACACACACACGACAAAGGCGACGTGGAGTGATCCGGGGGTGCTTCGCCGGAGGTTGACGTCGATGCCGGAGCGACGGCAGCGGCGAGATGGCGCCTCCTTGCTGAGTACGGAAAGCAGACGTGCGTGGAGGTCACAGAACAAAAGTTTGTCCGGCAGCTCAGAGAAACAAATAGTTTCTCTGAAAAATCCGGCCTCCCCCTTCTTCCTGCTAGGTTTTTTTTAAATAGGGCTAGTATTAATTTTCCATATTGATCTTTCCAAAGCTGACTTCAATCTTTTCCAAGTTTGTTTTCTTTTTAAATAGATTTGCATCCAAAGTTTCTTTACGTAGAAAATGCTTTATTTCCTCAAATAATTCGTTTCCAAATAATTTTTATTTTCAAATATTTCTCCAAATAATTGGGTATTCCCATGAATTAGATTTATGCTGTCCAATAAAATAATTTAAGCTTGCCACTTACGTCCTAGCTACTAAAATTACTGGACTTTTTATTCAGGTCCTATCGGACGGTCGAACCGGTGAGCCAAAAAAAACATGCACTGGTGTGCAGGAAAAGAAATTGACAAAATAAAATAACTGAAAATAACACATAAGAAAATAAATGTTGCGTGGTGATTTCAAGCGCCCTTTAATGCGGCAACAGTTGCATCAATTCTCCCGGGGTTGACAGGGCTCGACTCCGACGAGATTTTGCAAAGGCTGCTAACTGAGGGAGCAGATGTTGACGTTGGAGCTAAATCGGGTGGTATGTCCGGAGCCTCGACAGGTGGATAGATGCACTTCTGAACATGAAATGGAGCAAGCATCCTGCAATAAGTAATCACCCGATCTCCCTTTGAAAAGTACAACTCACGGCGATAACGATCGATCACGAGTTTATAATGTTCAAGGGTTGCTCGCAAAGTATTAACAATAATTTTATGCAATTTCTTTAAATAATTAATATGAGCTTGCGCATCGAATGAAATACATTCATGGAACGAGTGATGATGGCGGTCAGGTGGGCGGGGCAACACATAGAAAATCTCGAAAGGAGATATATTAAGAGAGCGACTTTTAGAATTATTACAAGTGGAATTTGTCTGTGGAGGTACAAGACCACATTGCTTTAGATTCGCCCCGATTAAATGTGTAAGAAAATTCTCCAAACTCTTATTAACGGTTTCAGTCAGTTCATCGGTTAGATAGTGATAAGCGCTACTAAGGTCGAATGTAGTGGCCTCTCGACCCCCTAATATGTTCCAAAATTTTGATATAAAATATTTAATATAGTATTGCAGCTCCACAAATCCGCTAATATCTAACTTACAAATATTAAAATTAATTCCAATTTTATTTCTAAAAAGTTTCTAGAGAAATCCTTTAAAACGTATATCCATATTATGAGTGAAAATTTTCGGAGTTTTTATTATCCTTAAAACATGATTTCTTTGAAATATATTCATAATTTGAAAAAAATTTCAAACACATTTATATTTATAGGATGTTGTAATGTCATTAAATGATGTTCCCTAAATATAAAATCAATGTTTTGCGGTGTCTCTAGTGTTATGGGTGGGTGATCTTCAAACATAATGTCACTAGACTCAAGTGTTGGTGAGTGTAGCGGTCTCGGAGACTCAGGACATATGTAGCTTGAGTCTATGTCACCTAAGGTGTGAGGCTCTTCACTAGCCGACTCCATCTTTGGGAGACTTGTGATTGAAACAGTATCATCCAAGATGAGTGCCTCATCGCTATCACGTTCTTCTTTCTAGAGCAGGGGTTCAGGAAGAAACTCAGTGACTACAGTTTGTGATTCTGTGGGGTCAAGTGGAGTCTCAACTTCAATTGGGATGACATAAGTAGGAGGAAGAAACTCCCTTTTCTGAAGCGGGGGCTCAGGAAGAGACTCCTCAACTTGAGGGAGTTCTAATGTGACGCTAAGTTGGGATAATGTGCTCATGTGGGTGATAACACTAGGGGAATCTATGTCCTTAAAGGTGGGGGGAACGACGAAATTAGTGGGAGGTCTAACAGTAGACCTAAGCTCAGATTCCACCTTAAGGGTCATACTACAAACTTCTTCTAAATTGCGATAACTGTGCAGCTCTAGTTGAACCCTAATGGGGGTAGTGTAACCCGTGCAGGTAACGAGACAATCATTTCATCACCCTCCTGAATATCTAATCTAGACTGAAGTTTTAGAAATTCTATAGTGTACTCATCAACCGACAAATCTCTTTGTTGTAGATTTTGAAATTTACGATATAAAGTGTGTAGGTGATCGAGAGAGACATAGTGTTTGCGCAGCTCTGATTTGAACTCAACTCAAGTAGTGATCGGGGGCAACCACAACTTATCTCTCATGCGTTGAAGTTGTTTCTACCATTCTAAGGCGGGTCCCTTAAGTGTACAAGTCACATACTCGATTTGTCTACTCAAAGGTATTTGACTTCGACTCATGAAAGTTTCCATGCTACGACACAAATCTAAACATTCATTAGATTCTAGACGTCCATAAAAATCGCTCGGATGTGTGTGTTCTAGGGCCTTAGGATCAGTGGGCTCGTCGTGCCATGAGTGTACATTGGCGAGAGACGCAACCATTTTGGTTAAATTTTTTATTCGAACATTTAAGTCTTCCATGGTGATCTCCAAACCTACGCTAGGTGTTAAATGATTGTCACTTTCCTCCATTTGAAATGATTTGATTAAATTTTCTTACAAAATTTAATTGACCTTTAAAATAATAATAATAATTTTAAAATAAGGTAAAGAATTTAAATAAGAAAAAAGTTTTTTTTTAATTTTTTTGAATAAAATAAAGTTTTTAACTTAAAAGAGCATAATAAATTTTTTTGATTTTTTTTAAAGGAGATTTTAAAAAATTATAATGGAATTTCTTTTTTTTAAAGATTTAATAAACCCCTTTTTTAAAAAAAAATAAAAAAATGCGGATACAAATTTTATCAAAAATACCAGATCGACCGATTCACGATGGGAGTGAATAGAATTTCTCTGATACCAAACTGATGTATACCCGAATTAGGATTTCAAAATAATTAAATATTTTTGATCAAAAAATTTATTTGCCTTAAAATAAAATTAGAACTTAAAAGAAATAAACTGATTTGTTTACTTTTGAAATTGAGGGCAAAGCGCTGAATCGAGTTTTTCGCGCAAAATCACTTTCCAACGTTGGAATTTCATAAATACGTTAATAATTATTTGAGAGAAATCCTTGAGCATTTTATGAGTTGAATCGTTGCGAAGTTCGTACATTCAATATGGCAAAATCACAAATAATAATTTATGGATAATCGGTAATAAAGCAGTACGAACGTCGTGGCAAGCTATTAATTATTTTGTTAGAAACGCATAAAACCACAGCTAATTACTCGGAGCAAGGATACGGGAAAAGGATATGACAAGGCGGCAGTCCATTTCGATGTCCTTCACGTAACCAAGAAAATTCCGTCGACGTCGGTAGATTGCTGGAGAAGTCAGTTGGAGTCGACAACAATCAAGCGACAAACGGCTGAGGAGTTGAGGTGGTCGCCAGAAGTGGCGAGACGAACCCTCGACTGGCGGGGACTGGCGGCCAGAGATCTTGCTAGAGTGGCAGGCGTCTGGAGACAAGTGCTGGAACTGGGGCCGGCGGAAACGGAGATGTCTTCGAGAGGTGAGCAGCGGCGGCACTCCTATGCGAGACACATGCGACAGAGGCGTCGTGGAGTGATCGGGGGGGGGGGGGGGGGGGGGGTGCTTCGCCGGAGGTTGACGTCGTTGCCGGACCGACGACGGCGGCGGGATGGCGCCTCCTTGCTGAGTACGAAAACCTGACGTGCGCGGAGGTCACAGAACAGAAGTTTGTTCAGTAGCTCAGAGAAACAGAAATAGTTTCTCTGAAAAATCCGGCCTCCCCCTTCTTCCTGTTAGTTGTTTTTTAAATAGGGCTAGTATTAATTTTCCATGTTGATCTTTCCAAAGCTGACTTCAATCTTTTCCAAATTTGATTTCTTTTTTAAATAGATTTGTACCAAATGCTTTATTTCCTCAAATAATTCGTTTCCAAATAAATTTTATTTTCAAATATTTCTCCAAATAATTGGGTATCCCCATGAATTAGATTTATGTTGTCCAATAAAATAATTTAATCTTGCCACTTACATTCTAGCTACTAAAATTACCGGACCTTTTATTCAGGGTCCCATCAGACAGTCAAACCGGTGAGCCAAAAAAACATGCACTGGTGTGCAGGAAAATAAATTAACAAAATAAAATAAAATAACTGAAAATAACACATAAGAAAATAAATGTCGCGTGGTGATTTTACGTGCCCTTTAATGTGGCAACAATTGCATCATGATCTCTTCGCGCACAAGATCATCCAACCATAAGCTAACCCCACCCACACAAATCATAGAAAAAGTGTGGAGTTTTTTTAGCCACCGCTACCTTAGAACCGTGGAGTTTTTTTGTCCGCTGCTGAAAAACTCTCTCAAATGCTACCTGTCTTCCAATATTCATGTTACATTGATCATTTTCTTTCTTCTGCTTTTATTATGTCCTTTTAAGTAAGTCTATTTCCATTAGCTGACCTTCATTTTTTTTCTTCTCCAAGTTTCAGTGGTTTCTTCTTCAATGTTATTGGTTGTGGCTAACTCAAATTATTCGGTAGGTCGATCTGTGCTATAGAGTTTTTGAAGACATGAAAGAGAAACACTGTCAACCAGATCAATATACTTACACAATTCTCATTAGAATGTCTGGTAAAACAGGAAAGATAAATGAAATTCTGTCTTTCTTTGATGACATGGTAGGAAAGGGATATTCATTAAATCTTATTGCATATAACACAATGCTTGAGGCACTCGCTAAGAATAGAATGGTCAGCGAAGCTTTGATTCTTTTGACAAGGATGATTGGAAGGGACTGTCGGCCCAACGAGTTTACTTACAAAGTTATCCTGTCTATGTTAGCAGCAGAACACCAGCTACATCGATTGAATGAAGTTGTGGAAGTGTCTAATAAGTACATGACTAAATCGATATATTCTTATTTAGTTAAGACACTAAGCAAGTTAGGCCATGCAAATGAGGCCCATAGTTTGTTTTGTAGTATGTGGAACTTCCACGATGAAGGAGATCGAGATGCTTTCGTGTCCATGTTGGAAACTCTGTGCAACGAGGGGAAAACAACGGAGGCAATTGATCTACTAAATAAGATTCATGAAAAGGGAATTTCTACAGATACCATGATGTATAATATTGTATTTTCCGCTCTTGGTAAATTGAAGCAATTGTCTGAGATTCAAACTCTATACAAACAAATGAAGGATAGCGGGCTTCCTCCCGACATATTTACATACAATATTCTCCTTTCAAGTTTTGGTAAAGTGGGCCTGGTTGATAATGCCTTGGAGCTTTTTGAGGAAATGGAGTCCAGTGTCTGCAAACCTGATGTAATTAGTTACAATTCTTTGATCAACTGTCTGGGGAAAAATGGTAATCTTGATGAAGCTCATATTCGGTTTGAGGAAATGCAAGAGAAGGGTTTGAATCCAGATGTTGTCACATACAGCACCTTGATTGAATGCTTTGGTAGAGCTAATAAAGTTGAGATGGCTTTTAGGTTGTTTGATGAAATGTTGGCTGAGGGATGCCACCCAAACATTGTGACCTACAACATCTTGCTCGATCTTTTGGAACGATGTGGGAGAGTGACAGAAGCTTTTGAACTTCATGTAAACCTGAAAGATCGGGGGTTGACTCCCAATTCAATAACATACACGATACTTGAGCGACTGGAATCCTCTTCGCATAGAGCAGTGCGGGTACGCAAGCAAAGTCGTGTGACTGGTTGGATTGTTGGTCCTGTAAGGTGATGTCCCAAATATGCAGATGATGTAAGCCAACCGGTACAGTTGCGAACTTTCAAGTATGTACACCATAAGTGAATATTATTACTTTTGACATGCAATCAGTCAATTTGTTTTCCTTTTAGAAAAAGTATGCTTGGTGCCCCTGAAATTTATAAGAAAAACATGAAACCCTGTAGTTTTCAAATGTACTTTTGGAACCCCTAAATATTTAACTGTTATTCCAATGATAATAAAGTTAATTAAAAGATAAAATAAACTTTCAACTTATGTAATCTAAAATTTCATTTTTATACCTCATTAAATCACTTGAATTTATAAAAGCTAATTAAATTATCTTTTTAAATCAGTGTCGTCCTAAGCCATTGTGAAAAATAAATTGTAAGCTACTTTATGGGAATAAAATGGAATTTTAGATTAAAATAATTTAAGACTAAAGTTTGTATTATATTGTTTAATTAAATTTTATTAATTTGAGTGGTTTATTGAGGGATGGAAATTGAAATTCAGATTAAATTGATTTTAATTAAATTATTTATTTAAAGAAAAAATTACCCTCTTTTGACTAAAAGTTGAAAAATTAAGGTTTCAAATATACATTGAGAACTATATGGCCTCCATACATCTTTGCAATGAATTCTAGGTGTGCCAAAGGTTCTTTACCCATTTTTTGTAAAGGAATCAACCTGAAATTAATGTTTCAGTGTGAGGAAATTTTTTGTTAATTGGTTATAGGAGTGGGATCTGACATTTCCTGTGGGAGTTTTCTGAGAATTGTGGTTGTTCATTCAGGATGTTATTCAATCTGGTTTATTGTTACAGTGGCATCCATGTGCTCATCGCTATATTAAATAAATATCATTCATCCCATTTGTGAAGGCACTCTAGTTTCTTGATGTGGCCTTAAGCATTTTATATATCTATTTTTTTAATTTGTGAATCGCCATTTTTAAATTGGTTTGAGAATTCCCTGAAGTTTTTTGGTTCTACTCATCAGCTTGATATTTTTTTTTCATGAAATTGTATATATATTCTTGAGGAGCAGAGTCGAATTCATAATCGTTGTTACAAGCATTTTCATAACTATTGCCACTAGCAAGCCCTTTTAATGCATGTCAGGTTGTGTGTTGATGTAATGTGACTACCAAAAAAGCCCTAATGTAAATGCAGATGCAAGTGAGACAACCCGATTAAAATAACAAGTAGTTGATTGAAATAAAACCAATTCAGTGGCACAATCATGTACATAAAATGAATTAAGAGGTATGCGTTAATTCACAAGCAATTGAGGCACAATATTTCTGGCGCGATGAATAAGTTCCGCAAATCAGACAATTTCACGGAAAGACGCGTATGATATCACAGCCTACAAAATATAGTCCAATCATACAAAAATAGACAACACAAACATCGAACTATGACTTACTCGTGCAGGTGGCAGCGGAATGTTGTTCTGTGGAGATCTGAGGGCTACTGGTTTCCTTTGGAGACAAATTGATGCGGAGCGGAGGCGTGGACCCGCAGTGGAGGATGAGTTTTAGGCCCGTTCAGGGACGATTGACTACTTACCATATATGACGTATTCGAATTGATGATCCAACTCCAAGGATGCTTCTGTTTGCACATGATTTCATATATTATATTATTATTTTGGCTTTTATTTTAATGTAATCAGGCTATCCCATCTCTGACCAATCATAGTCGTTGATGGTGGGATGCCCTAGTATCTCTTTATTATAAATAGAGGTGTATATGGCTGTTTGAAGGCATTGCAGACTTTGGTAGAAGGTATTCCCGGATTCATGTGATCACTACACGGTGCCGATTCTGTGGAACCTTAGGTGATGACTCCTAGTCTTAGGTGCTCTTCTTCCTTCCTAAGATACTATCTAACCCTAGCCTTCATTTTCCACTCCCCTTAGCCCCAACCGCCCCTCATATCTCCCCCCAAACTGCTGTAAAATACAGCTGGCCGCCACCCCTACAACCATCCAAACAGTTGTTGTCGCCTCCTCCCTGCTGCCTTACTTCGGCCGCTCCTTCCAGCCACCCTCCCTGCTTGTGCCGCCCTCTCCTCACACCCTAACAGCCACCGTAACCCCTCCCCCTCCTCTACTGCCCGACTCCCCAAAAACAGCCAACCCTCCCCTCAAACCTCTCAGATCTGCCGCTCCAGCGCACCAATAACCTTGTCTCCAACCTCCTCCCTCCACCCAGCCCTCCTATTACCCATATCAACCACTCCCACCAAGATCTACCCAGATGCAGACCCTCAACTTCCAAAACAGCCACCTCCATCTGGATCTAGCCCTATAGACTCAGATTTCAGCCACCACACCGTTCCTCCTCGCCGGATCTACCCTCCTACGACAACTCTCATATATCGTGTGAGTGTTATTGTCTTATGGATATTTATTCTCATTATTGATATATGGTGTTGCGATCTTATGTTCTTTGAGATCTATAGTATTTGTGGAATTATGTTTCATATATCTTGTGATATGCAGTATTCATTTGCCGCGCACTTTGCTTTGCCCTCCACATGGAGGAAAGCCTAAACCCGTTTGCTTAAAGATTTTTTTTGTTTTTGCTATTATCATATGTGTACGATTTAATCCTTTATTGCTCTATGTTGATTTTGTCCCCGGTTCATGCGAGCATGTTCATATAGAATTAATGTGTGTAACCAAATTATCTCCCGCACGTCATGTTAGGTTAGTAGTGTCATGTCAAATCTCTAACCCTTTATTAGACGGTGTTTAGGTTCATTGTATTTGTCACGTGTTCATTTGCATTGCATGTAGGGTTAAGGCATCGTTAATTCATCGCTTATAGATTCGTCATGCGTCACAAATGTTGTTGGGTAGAAGGACAAGGGGGCTCAGTTGGGGATTGTGTTTGTGAGGGAGGCGTCAGAATGTAGTGGTTTCGAGGGAACTAGGCGGTTGCAGCTTGAAGGGAAGTGAAATTGAGCTGGCTTGGACTGGGATTTGATGTTGGTTGAGCGACGTCGGACTGGGATTTGATGTTTGTTAAGCGACGTCAGATTGGGGTGGTGGAAGGTGGATCAACGTTGGGCTGGGAGGGAGGAAAGTTGATCATCGTCGGGCTTGGATGGATGAAATAGCGTCGGGCTTGGATGGATGAAATAGCGTCGGGCTTGGTAGAAGGATGAGGCTTATAGTCTGTAGAAGATGCGGGCTTGCAGTCTGCGGGAAGTTATAAGCGTGGGCTATTGGGGGATACATGTGTCGGCTTGCGGAAATATGCATGAAGAGGGAGTAGCAGACAATGGGAAAGAAAGAACAAAGGAAGAAGAAACCTTGGAGTTGCACCAAAGAGCCTCTTAGAATTGCACCGGGGAAGGGGGGAGGGGGCGACAGTTTTAGAGCTTGAAATCTAAACCTCGATGCCTCCAAACTGCCGCTTGTACATGTATATAAATAGAGATAACTACTTGGGTGTCAAGTACAAAATACAGAATGAAAGACTGCAAACTCACTGGGCTGGGCTTCTAAAGGAATTTGGATTAGGTCGGTGAGATTCCTAGGATCATAACTTAACATGATGTGAAATGGACTCAGACCCGTGGTGATGTTAACTAAAATATTCAGCAACGAGCAAAACAGAATCCCTGGTGTCAGGGCTATCTCCCACCAAACATCGCAAGAGGGTCCTTGTGTTGTGGTTGATGACTTCAGTTTGCTCATCCGTCTGTGGGTGATAGGCGGATGAAAACTTCAACTTCGTACTAGTCTACTTCCACAACATCTTACAAAAATAACTCATGAATCTAACGTCGCGATCAAAAACTATATTCTTTGATAAATCGTGATACTTGAATACTTACCTAAAGAATAGAGCCGCGACATGGGACACATCAGTGGTTTTACGACAAAGAATGATGTGTGTCATCTTCAAAAAACAGCTCACTACAACAAAGATAGTCCTTTCTCTTAGTGCGAGAAAGCCCAAGTACAAAATTCATATTGATGTCAGCTCGGGTTCCTTGAGGGGTAGAGAGGGGAGGGTATATATGTTATGGGCTTTGTTGAATGATATATGTAAAAGCCCATTAGTAAAGACCCATTTAGCCTCTTAACTAGGATGTTTAGTCTCACATCTTGTAATAGGGTTTTCTCTCTGTCTCTCTCCCTATATATTTGTACTCACACTTGTAATTTTACATTCAAGAAGTATATATAAGGTTTACTCAATTCTTCTACATGGTATCAAAGCCAATCGGTCTCTCCTTGAGGCTAACATTTTTTCTAACCGCCCGGCTTTCTCTTCTCGCGCAGAGCGTGATTTGTTTTCTTTCTAACCGCTTCTTGCTGTTAGAAATCTCCTAACCGCTTTTTCCTCCTCCAAATCCCGTGGCCTCCACCTCTTCGAACCGCTCCTTGCGGCTAGAAATCTCCTAACCGCTCCTTGCGGCTAGAAATCTCCTAACCGCTTCTTCCTCCTCCAAATCTCGCGACCTCCACCTCTTCGCCCTCCCTGCCCTGCCCTTTTTTATATACTCTTTGCTCTCCTGCCGGTACTTGCGGGTTGCTCTGCTAGCCGCCCTTGTGCTCTCCTAGCCGTTGTGGTGATCTCGCCGCCGTTAGTCGTGCGGTTTTTTTTTTCTGTCGCGGTTTGCTCTATGTCTGTCTGGTCTTCTTCGCTGTTCGCCGACTTCCTCTTCTCCTCTTGTCGCTGTGCGTGCTCTTTCACAGCTTGTTCTCTACCCGCTGGCCCTCTGCCTGTTTCTCTACCGCCATTGTGCTTGTCAGGCGCTTCTCTCTTCAGTCCTATCTCTGTCCGCTGCGGTTGTCTCTTGCCGTTGCGGTTTTGTTTCTCTCTTCTCGCGGACTGCTCTTGCCGGACTTATCGCGCGATCTACTCGTTGTTTGCTTTCTCATTGTTGTTCGCTGCGGCCTGACAATTTCTCATCTACTCGCCGCGGCCTCCTGCGGACTGGTTTTTCTGCTCTACGTCGTTGCCCGCCTTGTCTCTTGCCCTTGGCGGCCTCTCCTGCTGACCTCCAGGGTTAGTCGCTGCGACTTCTCTAGAAGCTGATCTCTGGCCGTCGCAGCTCTTCCTCTAGCAGCTTTTCTTCTTCAGGCCGTCTTGTCTCTGGCCACGTTATGTCTGCTTGTCTACCTGCTAGTCCGCTTCTACGCTGCTCCTGCCTACCTGCGGGCTCTAATTCCCGCTGCGGCCTGGACCTGCTTGCTGCCTCTGCTTTGCCTCATGAGGTTTGTTGCAGATTGGTCGCTTCTCCTGCAGCTATTCTCCGCAGTTTGCCCTTGCCGCTAGATGCTATCTGCTTGGCCGCTGGGTCTTCCCGGAGTATCTTTGTTGTTAATAGCCACTGCGACTTCGCCCTGCCGCACAGGTTGCTTCTTGTCGCTGCCCCTTTGCCCATGACTACACATTCTACTTCACAAAGCCTTCAGAATGACATTGCTGACTTGCGACTCCAAATCCAGCAACTTCAAGGGATGATCGAAAATTCTCCGAGCTCTGTTGTGTCCATTTCTGGTGGTGCGTTTTCCTGTCTTGCCCATAGTTCGTCCTGAATCTTGGATTCAGGGGCCTCCCACCACATTACCTCACGACAACCATCTTGCTACTTGGACTCGGTGCATCCCACGTCTATTATTGTCGTAAGTGGGGACACCATTCCTGTCTCTGGCTCCGCCGACCTTAACATTACTCCCTTCATCACTTTTCGTTCTGTTTTTCATGTTCTGGGCTCTCCTTTCAACCTTCTCTCTATTAGTTGTCTCACTCAAGATCTTGATTGCTACGTAACATTCTTCTCCACATATTGTGTTGTGCAGGATCGCAAGACGCAGTCTATTATTTGAAAAAGGGCATCTGTCGAATGGTCCCTAGATTCTTGACCCCTCTCCTCTGACTGTTTCGTCTTCTATTCGCTCTTCTGAGTGACATCGACGTCTTGGACACTCTCCTCTAAACATAATCCGCAAAGCTCTTCTCGATGTTTCCCTCTGTTAATTTACTTGTGAGTCATGTATCTATGAGAAACATCATCGGTCTACGTTCTCGCCTCGTCTCATTTGGAGTACTGCTCCCTTTGATCTTGTTCACTCTGATATCTGGGGACCATACACAATCACCAGTGTTTTTGGTTATCGTTACTTTGCTACATTTGTAGATGATTACTCTCGGGTGATATGATTGTATCTCCTTCATGATCACTCTGAACTGCCGGGTGTTTTCCGTGCCTTTATCACTGAAACTCGCCATCAGTTCTCCACTACCGTGAAAACTCTCCGTTTTGACAATGCCCGTAAATACACTAGTCATGCGTTTACCAACCTGTGTGCTGAGTTTGGAATCATCCACCAAACCTGCTGTGCATATACCCCCCAACAAAACGACGTTGCTGAACGCAAGAATCACCACCTCCTTGAGGTCACCCGCTCTCTTATGTTTCAAATGAATGTTCTTAAGCAATATTGGAATTTCGCGGTCTCTACTGCATGTTCTCTTATTAACTGCATGTCTTTCTCTGTTCTCAACTTTACGGTTTCCTTCAACCTCCTTTTTCCCTCCACCTCCCTTTTCAGTCACCCCTCGCATGTTTGCCTGCGTGTGCTATGTTCATAATCTTGGCCCATCCACAAACAAGCTCGCTTCTCGTGCCATAAAATATATATTTGTTGGTTACTCCCGTACTCAGAAAGGTTATGTCTGCTTCTCTTCTACAGATCTCAAGGTTGTTACTTTTATTGATGTCACCTTTCTCAAAGACCAGCCATATCATTCTCAACCAACTGATTCTCTCCTTCCACCACTCCTTTCGCGGTCTGATGTCACTGTTACTTCTAACCTTCCACCTCTCCTTCCTACACCACTTCCACACAAACCACCTATCACTCGTGTGTATACTCGTCGTCCTTCTTCATCCACTACCCTACGGGAGATGCCCTCCTCTGATGATATTTTGCAGCCTGCGGATCCGGTAACTACTTATACTGCACACCCAATGACGAATTATGTATTCTTTCACCGCTTCTCTCCGGAACTTCGTCAATTTGCTCTTTCTTTCTCCTCTATTACCATCCCTATTTCTGTGCAGGAGACTCTCCAACATCCAAGATGACGAGCGGCTATGGACGAAGAAATGTTTGCTCTTTGGGTAAACCACACTTGGGATCTTGTCCCTCTTCTTTCTAGACAAACTTGCGTGGGATGTAAGTGGGTGTTTGCCCTCAAACAAGGTCCAGATGGAACGGTTCAACGTTTGAAAGCGCGTCTGGTGGCTCGCAGTTTTACTCGACAACAAAGTTTAGATTATGATGAGACCTTTTCTCCAGTTGCCAAACTGAATACTGTTTGTGTGTTGATCTCCCTCGTTGTTCATCGGCACTGGCAGTTGCACCAATTGGATGTAAAAATGTTTTTTTAATGGCGATTTGAAGGAAACCGTCTATATGCAACAACCTCTCGGGTTTGAGACCAAAGGGAGTCTCTTGTCTGAAGAAGTCATTTTATGGTCTCAAACAGTCGTCTCGAGCATGGTTTGACAAATTCAGTCAGACCGTTAGTGCTGTTGGGTTCACTCGGAGTTCAGCCGATTTCTCATTATTCACTCGGCATCGTCCAACAGGCACAATGATTCTCTTAGTATATGTTGATGATATTTTGATTACGAGAGACGATCTTACATGAATATATATGATCATATAACAACCGGCAACTGTGTTTCAAACAAAGGACCTGGGAAGCCTTCGTTACTTTCTTGGTCTTGAGGTGACTTAACGACCTGATGGACTGATGTTATTTCAAAGGAAGTACTGTCTTGATTTGCTGTATGATGCGGGCTACTCTGGATGCAAGCCTACCGACACCCCCATGGATAGTGATCACAAGCTCTGCGCTCATGCGCTAGATTCTGATCTACTCCTTTCAAACCCTGAGTATTATCGTCGTCTTATGGGAAAACTGATATATCTCACTGTTACAAGACCAAATATATTTTTGGTGTTGGGATTGTCAGTCGATTCATGCATGAGCCACATATCTCTCATCTCCAGCCAGGTGAGCGCATTCTTCGATACTTGAAGACTGCTCCTGGACAGGGACTTGTATACAAGCCCTCTTCGTCTCTCTTATTTCTGAGTTCTTATTGTGACGCTGATTATGCTGGTTCATTGGATGATTGACGTTGCACAAGTGGATACCGCACTTATTTTGGAGGACATCTCATTACATGGTGTAGCAAGAAACATTTTGTTGTTGTCCGTTCATCCGCTGAGGCCGAGTATTGTTCAATGGCAGTTGTATCTAAGCTCACATGGCTTGAGGGTATCCTTGATGATTTAGGAGTCAAGCTTTCCACACTGGCCATTCACATTGCCAAGAATCCTGTTTTCCATGAACGGACGAAACACATTGAGGTTGATTGTCATTTCATTCAAGAAAAAGGTTAAATTAAAAAAGATAAAGTTAATGCATGTTCCAGCTACCGAGCAAGTTGCTGACATCCTCACCAAGGCCTTACCACGACCTCTGTACTATCAGTTCCTGTCCAAGCTCGGTGCCTATGATTTATACGCTCCAGCTTGCGGGGGAGTGTTAAATGATATATGTAAAGGCTCATTAGTAAATTCCCATTTAGCCTCTTAACCAGGATGTTTAGTCTCACATCTTGTAATAAGGTTTTTCTCTCTCTCTCTCCCTATATATTTGTACTCGCTTGTAATTTTACATTCAAGAAGTATATACAAGGTTTACTCAATTCTTCTACAGGCTTGATTCGTTGGGGTCGTTGGAGGTCAGGGATACAAGGGGCAAGCCCTAGAACGGGGGAGGAGATTGGGGGAGAAGTTCGAGAAGAAGCTTGGAGAAGATGAGAGTAAAACCCTAGAGGAGGAGGGGGTTAGAGAGAGGAATTTAGAGAGATAAAAAAAGTTTCATTCATTGTTTAATCTTGCTACATGACACTAAAGGGCCTATTTATAAGATCTCGGGTGGCAAACTCGTAATTACATAAGACACATAAAATATTAAAAAACTTGAACGTCACAATGACTCTAATAACTACGACTGACTCACTACAACAGAATTCGATACATTGACTCGACTCAATAGATATATATGAAAATAATAATACTTAATCGACGATAATTTATGACCATTCGTGATTTTTCACGAATTTGTTCACTATGTTTATTGACTATAAATGCTGGGCTACGATGTGGACTATTACTACGTTGAATGACCTTAAGGCTAAGTCGTCAATATGCATCTTAAAATCTGCTATATTTTCATTGGTAGCATCTATCTTTCGGGATACTATGCAGAAATTTGGGTCTTTAAGTTCTAATTTGCAAACTAAGTGTGCAGGATATCCACCATCAAACGACTTTGACAGAGGACGGCAGGGTGCGTGCGGAACGATGCTCGAATACGACGGAGCCTCGTCGATGAAGCCGACGTGCGTAGAACCCTGTCGGGGGATGAGTCTTGTTCCCGCCGGGCTGGGATCGCACGGAGACGTCGATGGAGATGAGGTAAGACGTCGATTGGCGAAGCAGAAAGAATCGTTCCGTTGCTGGTCGTGCGGAACGCCGTCGAATGGAGGTGGACCGGTCGTTGTCGAGCGTTCTGGAAGCAGGCGCGGGCCCTGTTGGTAGATCTCGGTGAAGCAGCGGTGGCGTTTGGGAAGGATGGGAATGGATGGCTTGCTGGAAACGTCGACAGAGGAAGTAAGGGGACGATCAAAATTTAGCGGCGCTATGACAGTGGGGGGGATCGATCAGCTCTGATACCAAGTTGTTATGGACAGAGGGGATACAAGGGAGTTTAAACCCTAAAGCTTTAGAAAGGAGAAGTTGAGGGAAGGGGGGAGAGGAAACCCTAGAGGGAGAAGAGGGGTTAGAGAGAGAGGAATTTAGAAGGAGAAGGGAAATTTCATAATTCATTGCTTTCTCCCAAATACATGACAAGGTCTCCTTTATATAAAGCCCAAATGGCACATGCGTAAATACCCGATACAACTATAATCACGAAATATTAAATATATAAAAAGACTACAAAACGACTCGATACAACATAATATTAGTATAATAAGATAAATGACGGAGGACCCGTTACATCTACATGCAACATACTCCTTGTTGTGAAATCACGGGAGAGTCCCTTGTATGCCACCTCAATAGATCTCTTTATGGACTCAAGTAGTCTCCTCGGACTTGGTTTGATAAATTTAGTCAAGCCATTCGGGTTTTTGGCTTCACTCAGAGCTTGGAGGAATTCTCCCAGTGTACTCGTCACAGCCCGATAGGCTCGGAGATACTTCTGGTATATGTTGATGATATGGTATATGTTGATGATATTCTCATCACAGCGGATGATCTGAACAGTATCTCTATGATTAAGAAGCACTTTACCTCACATTTTTCAAACCAAAGATTTGGGCAATCTTCAATATTTCTTGGGCATCGAGCTAGCTCGTCGACCCGATAGACTCGTCCTATCTCAATGCAAGTATTGTTTAGACCTTCTTCACAATGCAGACTACTCAGGATGCAAACTTGCAGACACACCAGTGGATGCCAAACACAAGCTCTGCGCTCGCACGTCTTATTCATATTTGCTTCTCCATAATCCGGAATACTATCGTCACCTGGTTGGCAAGCTTATCTATTTAACAGTCACATATGCCGATAAAATAATTTTACATCTTCTTGTTCCAGCCATACGCGAAAATCTCGCGTTTCTACTGCTAGAACTCTAATGTACGAGAGGTCTACATCGTACGCTTTTTTATAACTTCTAAAGGCTCTGATTTGTTTAGGTAGGTTGCAGAGCTCTGAGCTGACGATATTTGAGCTATCTATGTGATTAGCCTGGATAACTGGTTTTTCTTTAAACCGAAAGATGTATATCTCCCTTTTATTATTTTCTATACAATTAGGCTCGTAGCAGGGGGAGATTGCCTGTATATGGGCCTCTATTCCTCCATAATGTGTTGCATCTAGTAACTAAAATATAACTTTTGCTATTCTTGTTTCATTGATATGTCTAACATGCTCCTTTCTGGTGAAGAGGAGGCAAGTGATTAATCTTACTTCCATTAGATTTGGAATGGTAAATTCTAATCCCGATATTATTATATCGGTCAATTTTGCTATGTCTATCTGTAATCTTAGATACGAGAAATGTAATTCGTTATCTTTCGTTTTCGAGTAGGTTATGCATTCTATCTTGGCCCCCTTAAGAATGTCTTCTTTCAAAATAGCCAGATTTATAAGTATTTTTTGGTAATTACACTGACGTTCTACTTGTCTTTGTAATACTTTGGCTAAGACATAACTTTTTACAAGTGCGAGTGCTGATGGGTATTGTTGTCAATTTTCCTCAGCGTCAATCAGTTCCTTAGTACACTGATTGACTACATCTTGTAACTCTTTAATTTGATCTTTAAAATCTGCTATTTTATTTTTTGCTATGCTCAGAGATGCTTTTAGCATATGATAGTCTGGGCTCTGATTGGGCCTCAGTTGAATGCTACTTGATATATTTTTTTCTAAGATACTATGGCTACTCTGATTATTTAAGAAGGCAAAGTGTCCGCAGACACACTCCACAATATCTTTATAATTTTTGGATTTTTTGTCATTCCATAAGTTGTCTACTAGGCACTGTTTGAGCAGCGTGATTTGATGACTAGTTCTGAAACGAAGATTG
Source organism: Platanthera guangdongensis (assembly GCA_039583875.1). Taxonomy (NCBI): domain Eukaryota; kingdom Viridiplantae; phylum Streptophyta; class Magnoliopsida; order Asparagales; family Orchidaceae; genus Platanthera; species Platanthera guangdongensis. The sequence continues at coordinate 160,893,043 of CM077159.1, forward strand.
TTGTTTGCTGGGAAGGTCTGAAGTTGAAATGAGTCAAATGTAATTTGGTTGTTTTGCGCCATCTGTAAAGAATAGAGAATAATTTCGTAGAGAATAATTTATAAGTAGCAAGTTGTTAAGGGCTATTTGGAGTACTGCTACTGGAGCTATCTTCAGGGGTGATATTTGTTATTTCTCTTGCGATCATATCGCGGAGAGTATTAATAAATCTCTTAATGTCAGCTACTTCTCTGGATAAATTTTTATATGCAGGGTGCAATATTTGTCGTCTTTGCTCTAAATATTCTAAAATTCTCAAGTAACGCATATTTTTTGCGTCTAATATGCGAAGTCTTTCGTTATCGTCCATTAATTATTTTGGAGGATGCGGGACAACTGGTCTGCGAGTTTATTGTCGATACCTTTGATGTGCTCAGATAATACTCTGTAATTTTGATTTAATATGTGGTCCATGAAATTAGTCCATCGTTTGTAGCTAAATTTTTTTTATTTCTATTTTAATAAAATTTTACTATTTCTTCGCAATCCGTTCTTACCAGTATCTCTTGTTTGTTTATGATGAACATGCGGAATGCGTCTAATCCGTGGCAGACTGCTATGATTTCGTGGTCAATGCTACTGGCGAGGCCTTTTTCTTTAAAATTTTCATTACTGTACCGACATATCTGCTCTTCATTTTTTTGTATTTTTATGGAATTTGCATTTTAGAATGGCTCCCCATCCGGTTTCACGTCCATTTGTTTCTATTATTAGATATTTATCATCTAATGGTAATCTTAAGTCTGGTAGAGACTTAACTGTTTCTTTTATTTTTTGTATTTGTTTCTTATCTTCATTATTAAGTGTCTTCTGCGTGCTTTTCATTTTACTATATATTGAGCCTGCTAATTTTCCCAGACCTTTGATGAATGGTCTTGCATAATTTACCAACCCAAGTAATTGTTGTAAATGATTAATAATTGTGATAGGTGGAAAGTCCAGAATCTTTTTACTTATATGTTGTTGGAGTTTTATTTTTCCCTGCCCTAGAATTACTTCAAGGAATTCTATATTTTTTCGAAAGAATTGGGCCTTTTGGGTGATAATAACTAATCATTGTTTCATAAATTCTGAGAACACTAGTTTTAAATGACTTATATGTTTTTCATGTGATTTTGAGTGTACTAAAATATCATCTATATAAACACTTGTAAAATTTTGATATTTATTGAATATATCATCCATTTTTCTTTGGAAAATGCTAGGTGCATTTTTTAGTCTGAAAGACATCACTAACCATTCAAAGTATCCTAGTGGACATGTGAATGTTGTCCATAGAATACTATTTGGATGCATCCTTACTTGCCAAAATCCTGATTTTAAATCAAATTTGCTAAAGACGTAATGATTTTGGATGTTATTGAGTGACTCATTTTTATCAAGAATATTGTAGGCATCATCTATGGTGTTATCATTTAATCGACGATAATCTATGACCATTCGTGATTTTTCACGAATTTGTTCACTATGTTTATTGACTATGAATGTTGGGCTACGATGTGGACTATTACTACGTTGAATGACCTTAAGGCTAAGTAAGTCGTCAATATGCATCTTAAAATCTGCTATATTTTCATTGGTAGCATCTATCTTTTGGGATACTATGCGGAAATTTGGGTCTTTAAGTTCTAATTTGCAAACTAAGTGTGCAGGATAGCCACCATCAAACGACTTTGACAGAGGACGGCAGGGTGCGTGCGGAACGATGCTCGAATACGATGGAGCCTCGTCGATGAAGCCTACGTGCGTAGAACCCTGTCGGGGGATGAGTCTTGTTCCCGCTGGGCTGGGATCGCACGGAGACGTCGATGGAGATGCGGTAAGACGTCGATCGGCAAAGCGGAAAGAATCGTTCCGTTGCTGGTCGTGCGGAACGCCGTCGAATGGAGGTGGATCGGTCGTTGTCGAGCGTTCTGGAAGCAGCGGTGGCGTTTGGGAAGGATGGGAGTGGATGGCTTGCTGGAAACGTCGACAGAGGAAGTACGGGGACGATCAAAATTTAGCGGCGCTATGGCAGTGGAGGGGATCGGTCGGCTCTGATACCAAGTTGTTATGGACAGAGGCGATACAAGGGAGTTTAAACCCTAGAGCTTCAGAAAGGAGAAGTTGAGGGAAGGGTGGAGAGGAAACCCTAGAGGGAGAAGAGAGGTTAGAGAGGAATTTAGAAGGAGAAGGGAAATTTCATAATTCTTTGCTTCCTCCCAAATACATGACAAGGTCTCCTTATATAAAGCCCAAATGGCACGGGCGTAAATACCCGATACAACTATAATCACAAAATATTAAATATATAAAAAACTACACAACGAATCGATACAACATAATACTAGTATAATAAGATAAATGACGGAAGACCCGTTACATCTACATGCAGCATCCTCCTTTGTTGTGAAATCACGGGGGAGTCCCTTGTATGCCACCTCAATAGATCTCTTTATGGACTCAAGTAGTCTCCTCGGACTTGGTTTGATAAATTTAGTTAGGCCATTCGGGTTTTTGGCTTCACTCAGAGCTTGGAGGAATTCTCCCCGTGTACTCGTCACGGCCCGATAGGCTTGAGGATACTTCTGGTATATGTTGATGATATGATATATGTTGATGATATTCTCATCACAGCGGATGATCTGAACAGTATCTCTATGATCAAGAAGCACTTTACCTCACATTTTTCAAACCAAAGATTTGGGCAATCTTCAATATTTCTTGGGCATCGAGCTAGCTCGTCGACCCGATAGACTCGTCCTATCTCAATGCAAGTATTGTTTAGACCTTCTTCACAATGCAGACTACTCAGGATGCAAACTTGCAGACACACCAGTGGATGCCAAACGCAAGCTCTGTGCTCGCACGTCTTATTCATATTTGCTTCTTCATAATCCGGAATACTATCGTCACCTGGTTGGCAAGCTTATCTATTTAACAGTCACATAGGCCGATATTTTCTTTGTTGTTGGGGTCCTCGGCCGATTCATGCATGCTCCTCGGATGTCCCACGTCTAGTCTGTCATGTGAATTCTTCGGTATCTGAAGAGTTTCCCATGACAAGGGCTTGCTTATAAGCCCTCATCTTCCTTATCCTTAGTCACCTACTCTTATGCAGCGTATACCGGTTCTCTTGATGAACGTGGGTCTACGAGCAGCTAGTGCACATACTTTGGAGGACACGTAATCACCCGACGAAGAAAGAAGCAAACGGTGGTGGCACGCTCGTCTGCCGAAGCTGAGTACCATTCAATGACATCTGTTGTTACAAAACTCATGTGGGTGGAAAGTCTTATTACTGATCTTTGTGTGAAACTCCCATTTCCGGCAGTTATCTGCTGTGATAGTCAGATTTCTATCCATATCACAAAAAAACCTATTTTTCATGAATGCCAAACATATAAAAGTTGTTTGTCATTTCATCAAGGAAAAGGTTCGGCTACACAAACTGGATTTATGACATGTGCCAGTTGTTGAGCATATTTTTTATGTTCTCACCAAAGTCTTACCACGCTCACTATACTGGCAGTTCGTTTCCAAGTTTGGAACTTACAATCTGTATGATCCAAGCTTGCGGCGGAATGTATAAAACTTGACTTAGCCCATGTAAAGGCCCATTTTTGACATGTAGTTTAGACCCACACCTTGGTTTGGGGTTGAATCTTCACCCCGCCTTCCTATATATTTATGTACAAATCCTTGTATTGGTTGATTAAGTAGAAAAAAATAAACTGTTTTCTTTTGTATTCTGGATTTCTGGAGATTGCATGGTCAAACCTTCTGTTAGATGGTAAGTCTTTGGAATATTTCTTCATACTGCAGCAGCACTTCGTCAACCACAGGTGGTATCATTGGTGATTCTTTCAGCTGATCTTATGTCAATAATTCCACCGAATACTATTCTCCTTCATCATTTAATTCATTTATGGACTTCCTCAACAAGGCCTTAGATTTGGACATGGTAGGATTACCCCAAAGATAGCTCTCACTTCTCCCAAGATAGCTAGCCATTCCAGCCCTAACACCAAATCTGCTATACCCCCCTCCCCCCCCCCCCCCCCCCCCCTGTCAAACATAAAAATTGCTGCAATCTATCAAAACAATTTCCATTAATTCAGGCTACATTCTTTTTCCCATAAATCACTCGAACAAAATTGTGAGATGCGCCATAATGAATCAAAAACAATCCCCCCATCCCACCCCCCACTATACTACCTCCATGCTTTCCAAGAATTTCTGGAAGTCAGTTGCCGACAATTATAAAGCTTTGTTTTCCTTTTGGTTTTTTTTCATCCCCCAAATCATCGTTCCCTAAGTCCTCTTCTTCTTCACTTCTTTCTTCCATCATCATCACATGCACTTGTTTATTCTTGCAAACATGCTAGTGTCCAAATTTTTCCTCTTAAACCAAAACATATATCTTTTCTTGAAAACTCTGTATGAATGCCCTTGTTCTTTCTTCTTGTTGTGCACCCAATTTCATGATGATTGGTTCTTTTCTTCTATCATTTGGGCTTTCACCATTAATTAAACCAAATTCACAGCCTCATACAACTTTACTTCTTCTGTAACAACCCACATTTTGTTCACAATTATGGCTCCGTTTGGGGGGACTTATTTTCACCGGTCAAGCGGTTGCGACCGCATGTACCGGACCTTAATTAAGGTCCGGTACATGCGGTCGCAACCGCTTGACCGGTGAAAATAAGTCCCCCAAACGGAGCCTATATCTCAATAATTTATGACTTTGTTTAGCTATATATGTTTATTTTAATAATTGAAATTTAGTGGACTATGAGGGGGTGTGCTATATTTTAGAGGTGTATGCCCTCTGGTTTGAGTCTCTTTTTGAGCCAGATTTCATTGATATTAAGGGGTCCAACCTATTACAATATTATTCTATCTTATATACATGGCAGATGGATATTGTCCCGCTCCTGTATCATTTCTGCGAATGAGAAGGAAGCGGCTGTCATTTTTTTATCGGGTTCATCTTGTATTCTCTGGAATATTCAGGCGGTCTTTACTGATGGTTGTGGAGGACATATAGGGAAGAAAGAAGGCTTCAGAGGGAGCTGAGCTGGTGGTTCTTTCTCTTATTTCTGGCCGGTATTTAGTTCCGATCTTTGGGTTGTTCTAAGAGGAGGGAAGCGAAGAAACTTCCTCTTTTTCTCTGTCAGGTGTTATTGCCAGCGGGATGTCATTACTCAGGCGGTAATTTCAATTGCGACTTCGGTAACATCATTAACCCCTCTCCTCTGTCCTATTCTTTGGGGCATTCGATTGCAGCTCTCAGAGGAAGATTCAGAAATGGATATCTGGTTTAGTGAGAGAGAAATGGGTGTTTCTTGATACTGTGTTGTCTCTGATCTCCAGCGCATCTAGGATGGCATGGAGATGTGTCTCCAAGCAACATATGTGACTTCTGATCCAAAAAATGCTTCTTCTTTGATTTCCAATTCCTGGAATTGGAATCACCCCTTGGGTTTGGATCAAATTTTGGCTGCTATCTCTGTTTCCTTCTTCTCTACTGGAGGAGAGTTCAACTCGTGAATAAAGGGTCAAAAATGACGTAGTCCTTATTTTCTCCTGTGCTTCCTCTTGCGGCATTTCTTCTTCCCTCACAATTTTTGATAACATAAGCTTTTCTTCTGTCTATATTATGTTCTGAAGTTCTTTTCAACATTTTCAGAGGAGAGTTAGGGCTTTAATTTTGTTCTCGTGTGGGTTTTAATCAATGGAAGGAACAAAAGTCCCTCCCTACTCTTATCCGGTCAAGTTATTTTTCCTAATTTAATTTTTGCTCAAAATTGAAATTTTGGAAACCCTGAGCCTTCTCCCTCTTCTTGCTGGTTACTGTTGGTTTACTTTATTATATGATGCAATAATTGCTTTATTTAGTTGCTATTACATTTAGTTATGGTTCTCGCCTTCTTAGCTCATTTTCTGTAGTATAATAGGAGCAGCTTATGGATAAATTATGTTGGGTCCTTTTTATTTCTGTTAGGTCAGTTGGCTGTTGGTCTGACTATTTGATTCTTAAGCTCTATTGGGGTTTATTTACTGATCTTTAATCCTATTTTGTACACATACTGGATACAAACAAGAACCAATCCCAATGAAAAGCCAGAATCAGTGGGATTCATTAGTAATACTATACTCCCAGACCTCCTAATATAAAAATTGATCACCAAAAGACAACAAGAATATCATGTATTGGTCAGGGATAAATCCATTATGAATGAAAATAAAAATAAACAAGTCCAAATATTTCATGACATTATTAAGGGGGCTGGCCAGGAATGAGACTATTTTCTTAAAGGATATCTTCCTAATTGATCAGTAAAGTCCTAAAGTCACCCTACCCTACAATATATAGGGTGGTTGAAAGAACCTTGTGCTCTTTGTATGTTTGTTGATAAAGGTTCATTTGTCAATAGCTATGCCATGCCTGCAATACGTCTGCACACATGCTCATCACACACAATCAATTTATGTCATAGGGGCCCTATTTATAGGCAATCCTGGTGAGGGGGTTTATATATCAGTTGTGAATAGCCGCCTCGCCGGGTAGTATGTGTGAGACCTCAAGTCTCCTTGCTTGATTTTCTTGTTCTCATTGTTTTAGTTTTATGGCCACCTTTTGGAGGTAAGGGGGCTCGCCACTAAATCAGGGGCCCACCTGGATAAATATGGGTTGTAATGTTGTTCTTTAAGGCTTCGTTTGGTACGGTGGTTGGGATCGTAAACGCATGAATTAAACCGTAATTTGATAAGGAGCACCCAACAAATTTCAGCCGTTTGAACATAAAAGTGGATGAAGTTTCTAAGAGGGTATTAACTCCCATATTCATGACCACTATCACCATGCCAAACAAAGCCTAAGGCGTATGTCGGAAGTCGGGAATAATTCTCGAGGCAAGTTGCAAATAATTGTCCTTATTTAAGGATTTTTAATTAAGAAAGTCAGCTCAGCGCTAAGAGAGACACAGCCTAATTTCATGCTATCCTTGGAAATAATTGACCAAAATGTGGGTGAACATTTTATTAATCAGAAGGCTTGATTACGCCCAACACCATGCTGTAAGGCTGGTGCCGCGTCCAAAAAAATGCTAACCTTTTTTTTTCTATTATATATAGGATTTACTTTTTTCTATTTATTTTTTTCGTGCACTTGATGCTCTTTTTGCATAATTGCATGCCTCTTCTTTTGGTTTTTTACTTCTTTTTAAGGCCTGTTTTTTCCAAACCGTCGGATCATTGATTGAATGGACCACTTGCACTGCGCACATACAGCTGAGTGCGCACGCGCAAATACTTGCCTCTCTATGTAGGGTTAATTATCGGGATCTTCCATTAGAGTTTGGATAAATACAGGTTAATTATATCCCTCTATCTTTCAAAATTAAATTTGCCCATATGATATTTTAATTTATCTTATGATAAAATGATAAAATTAGTTAAATTATCTTATGATATTTTAATTTTACCCTTTTAAAATTATTCCAAGTTCATTACAAATCATAAATTATAACACGCATTTTTCAATATAATGTTATCAGAAAAAATAAAATTGTAATACCATAAAATAATTTGATATATTTAATCACTTTAAATAAAATTGTAATATCTTTGATCACCTTCCTTCTACTTTTAAAGAAAATGATCACACTTTTTAATGTAGAGTGGTTGAACATCATAAAATAATTTGGCTGCTTTTATAAATTTTCATCCGTAATTCTAAAGAAAAGGATGTTGATGGGGTTACTCCTTAATTTTCTAAGTTAAATTAGGAAGGTTTTCGGCCAAAGAGTCTAGGGCAAGCAAACCCGGCCAAACCAGCCGCACATAAAGTCTGAAGTCCCGAAAACTCCCAAGAGGAAGGCTGAACCCGCACGCGCATGCGGACTGCCTGCGCGCGAGGCCTATGCACGCGCGGCCTGCACACGAGCACAACATGCCCGCAACCGCGCACGACCAGCCCGCGCAGCCACACACAGCCAACCCACGAGGCCATAGGGTCGCGCGTGGCCTCACCCCACGTGGCCAGTCTGCGCGGCCGCAAGTCCGCGCGCCCACGCGGCAGCAGGGCCGCGCACCGCGGGTCCGCTCCTTACGCGCGTCCACAACCGCGCCTCATGCAGCCTCGCCCAGCGCGCGCGCCCAGCGAGCGCGCCCAGTGCGCGCAAACAGTGCGCGCGGGCGCAGGCGACGGCGGCTGCCGCCGCCGCCGGCCGTTGCCGCCGCCGGCCGCCTCCTTCGCCGCCGGCCACGTACCTCCGGTCGCCACTTCCTCCTGACACCTTGCTCGGGCTGCCCAAACTGCCCGGAGGGAAAGGGGGCACTCTCATCATTTTGGTAAAATTGACAATCCGCGTGCTCGAAATGGAGCGACGTCATTCGGCAGCACAAATCACTCCCTGATGTAATTACTACAGTGACCCTCCAGAAAACTATAAATAAGCTCGCATGCTTTCATTTCAAATCAAACAACTCCAGAGGCAGGGGAGAGATTTGAGGCTTTCCGGCGAGATCGTGTACTTAAGCTAATTCTCCTCTCAGGAATTCGCTCCGCTCTCCTCCTTGTGCTACGGTTTACTCAAGTCTCAAGTGACATCAACCGCCTCTGCGAGAGCGCTCTCATCTAGGCTCTGCATCAACGAGAGCGCTCTCTTCAGAAGTTTCGTGGACTTGGGAATATTTTCCAGCCGGAATGCTTCTACTGAGGTTCTGTGAGTTCAACGTCATCTCAAGGTCGGAGCGCTTCCATCGAGGCTCCGAAGAGTAAAGCTTCGTTTGGTAGAGTGGTTGCGGTTGTAAAAGGAGTTGTTGTAAATGCATGTTTGTAAATGAAGATGTTAAAAACCGGTTGCTGGAAATGAAGATCTATATGATAAATCTGTGTTTCCGGAGCTATTCAGAATAGAAAATCATTTGACAAAACAACGTTTACAATTATCTATACTATTCTATAAGGAAGAAACCCTCTTTGGTGCAACATTGGGCTTTCCAATTTTGCCCTTGCACCAAAGGGTGATTCACCCTTATGCCATCGAAATTGCGGCTGGGCCGGGAGGGTTGGTGCTGGCTTCGCGCGGGTGGGCGGGCGAAGCCCGACCCGGTGGGCTGGGGCCAGCTTCGGGCGGGTGGGCGGCTGGGTACTATCGCGCTTGGCCGTAGGGGCGGAGCCCCGTGTCGGGCACTTGTATATATATATATATATATCTATATTCACAGGTACATATACACATTATTACACGATTAATAATTATATATATTATATTTTAATCAAATATTTTTTTATTAATTTTAATTAAAATATCCTAAAGTCATAAGTTGCTTTAAAAATTAACCTCCTGACTCTGCGCGGGAGAGCTCTGCCTCGGTGGAGTACCAGACCTGCTGTTGCAATAGATAAGATGGTCGGAGTTGGAGAAGACCAGCTCAACCTCCATCACCGCTTCCCGTCACCCCATCCCCTTACCATGCATGGTGGCACCCCGAGGCTCGTGTCCCTCTGGGGAGACCTACACCCGCCAGAGAAGACGCGGAGAACCACCAAAGGGAGGATTTCAGGCGCTAACGTCACCGGATAACTGGGCTCCAGCGAACCCGAGAGCTGAGCTCTCTGTAAATCTCCTCTCAGTGGTCGGCGGCGGCGCCAGGCCGCCGGACCACCGCCAGGAGGTGTGCCTGCCTCCGGCGAACCGGCCGGAGGCAGTGGCGTGGAGGCCCACTGGCCTGACACTGGCGGCGAAGGGGGCTGCATGCTCAAGGTTCTGTCGCATTGAAGAAGTTGGATTTCCTCCTCCCTAAACGCGCCCAACTGGAGGCGCGTGACCGGGTTTCGTCCTGTAATTTTTTGAGCATGGAGAAACGTTCGGCGATTCTAACGGTTGGCGGAAAAACAAATGGATCCCCGTCCCTCTTCGCGTTTTGACAAAATGAACTGGACCAAAAACATATTACCAAATGAAGTCTTAATCTTTTCCTTCTCGTCGAATTTCATTCTCTACACTTGAAACGAAGTAACGGTCTGTCGCCCTCCGAGATCAAACTACAACTTTTGTAAACACACGAGATCTAGTGAAATTTGGCTCAGCACAGATCCAGTCACGTGGTTTTTCACCCTTTCCAGGTTTTTCACGTCAAATAAGTCTTCGTCATTTGCTGCGATCTTCTTTAACTGTTTGAGCGCTCGGTTCAACTCCGAGCTAAGTCGGTCCGATTCTCTGAACCGGGGAAGAAGGCGGGCGACCCGCAACAGATATTTTGGTAAACTGATGAAACTTAGAGAGGATGTAAATGTGATTTCGAAAAATAGAATAATTAACTCTTATATATACATATATTTTGCTATGTTATAGAGCTAGAAAGAAATTATAGTAAGACATCCGAAAATTGGAGAAATTGTGTATGCCGAAATCTACAGTATAGCTTTACTTGAAGGCAAGCGGGATTACTTAGTACATACTAAGGATTTATGAAGGTGAAAGCTTGCTAGAACACTTGGATGCAATGAAAATATACTTGGATCAACTACAATTTTTTGCGAGAAAGTGGAGAAAAGAAGACAAGGTCTTATCACTTCTTACTTTGTTATGACACACGGAAATTATATGTCTGTTTGATATGGCGGTGACGATCATGAATGCGGCGGTCATAACCGTTGTCATGTCAAACCCATATGCTATGATGGTGGCACTTTGTCGGAACACACCGGAGAAAAATGGCTGCGCCAAACGGATCCTAAATCTCTGGATATAGTATCAAGGAAAAAGGTCATAATGTGTTTCATACACCAAATGGAGGATTGCATGAAGATCTGGAGAGGATCTAAGTTCGTCCCTTTCGAACTTCGGTAGCTGATTCTCGATGATTGAATTGTTTGATTGAGAATTCATCGTCTTCCTTACCGTTGTCTTAGTAAAATGATGATATTCTCGCAATTGTTCTGAATGGAACTTGACGGCGGCTTTCTGGAATTGTTTTTGGACGGTGGCATGGATAAAAAGGCGTCTATCGTTATTGTACTACAATTTGTGGGCGACCATCGAAGTAATCATCATTGTTGTATTCAGATAGCTTCAGTACTTATCGATAGACTTACCAGTGCAATCATCTGTACTATATACAAAGAAATAGTTTTGCTGCATACCGTGTAACTCGTACCATCAAATGAATCTGGATTGTCCGGTCTGTTTCGGTTATAACATCGCAGCCGTTCGATCATGCATACCAGCCAACATCCCGGCCCAAACTATGTGAATAGTATTAATTTTCATTATTATCAGCCTCCAAAGTAATTTATAACCCAAAAGAAAATTAACTTTTCTACGATGTGGGACTAAAATGTTAAGGCGCAACCCTCATTCACATAGTTTATTTTAAAACAAAATATATAAAAACCCTTTATAACTTAGGCTTTGCTTGGCTAGGCGTTTGGAGCAAACGCCGACCTAAGGCGGAAAACTAAATGAACCTCCGTCCTCATTTGTCGCGTCTGGTCCCACCGCAAGGAGGAAAAGCCGCCCGGCTGCCGCGTTTCGATCCCCGCCTCCGTCCCTCCGGTTCGAGTCATGCGTCTCCTCCCGATGTCGGTTCCCGCCGCCGCGGCGCCAAATAAAGCCTTAGTGTCTGCGTACCGTTTTAAATTAAAATATTTAAAATAAACAAAAATAAACAAAAAAATTTAAAATAATTTTAATTATATTAAAAAATATTTAAAGAAGGCGAAAGGGGGAGCGAAGCCTGCCGGTAAGGGGCGGGCAAAGCCTGCCGATACGGGGCGAGTAGTGTCTCGCGGGGCATGAGAGGCCCCGTCGGTATGGAGCGGGCGGAGCCCGTCATACGAGGCGGGCGAAGCCCGCCATCTGAGGCAGACGAAGCCAGCCGCCGTGGCCCGGGTACTATCGTGCGGGGCACGGGAAACCCCATGTGCACTGTCACTCGTAGTCAATTTTATAAGAAGCTAGTGTCGAAGAGGGCAGCGGTTCAAAATATAGTTTTAAGGCTAGATGGGGAGTTTGGCTCGTTTGACATGGAGTTTTTGCTATGTGAGTTTGGACAAAAACACCATAATTATAAAATGTATGTGAGTTTGGACAAAAACGTTGCAATTATAGAATGTATGTTTGACATGACAGTGGTTATGATCGTCACCAAGAAAAAAAAACTTGTTTTGAATATATGAAACAATAGACAATTACAAGACTTTTTCTTCTCGATCAACACAAGATCTTCACTAACTTCGCACCACACAATACAATAAATAGCGACATAAAAACTGCAAGTTACCGATAGTGGCGGACGAGATGGATTACACAAATCCTCTCTAAGATGCTTCTTCGAATCCTTGCCCAAATCTGCTCCAGATCCAATCTGTGTAAGCAAAGTACTTCTCGTCAACGTCGTACAACGACGTCCGAAAGCTCTCACAAACTAAGACGATTGTTGCAACTGTCTCTCTAGAAATCTTCCAATGCTTGAGTTTGGAGAGACGTGGATACCTTACCCCTCTTTCTTCATCTTTATTTATAGGGCCAAAATCATTGAGGTAGAGGTGTAGATGACATGTGGATGAAGCTTCCATGAAGCTTCTCTCTGTCAAAAGACACATGACAAAAATTATGAAGCTTCCTTTGACCAATTTCCTAGAAGCTTTTTTTAAGACCACATGTTGGTTGTGTATAGTCAAAGATGGTTGGTTTCTCCTCTTTCCAAAAAGTTTCCTTCAAGAACACATGTTGATTTCAGGGACAAAAGCAGCTAGCTTTATTCACACTTATGAGAAAATATCTCATCATTTCTCCCCCTTTTTGATTAAGTGAAGAAACTTGCCCTTTTGATAATCTTCTTTCAAATCTCCAACATGTCTCAATCTTCGCTCGATCAGCAGGCCAAATTCGAGTTAGTAAGACTCAAAACCAACAATTTTCTCCACAAAGAACGGGAACTATACCTAACAACTTATTATTCCCATTTATCTTTAAGTGGAGGGAACTGTCATGTCGGCAATCCTCACGCTGTGCTCAAACTTCCCTCTCGACATGGTCTTTGTTAGCATATCTGCTTCATGGTCATCTTTGTGTACTTTCTACAAATCCAGCTCTCTCTGCTCTAGAGTATCGTTCATCCAATGATACCGCGTATCAATATGCTTGGACCTCGAGTGGAAGGTGGGATTCTTCCCTAAATGAATCGCACTCTAAATATCACATAAGAGAGTGTAACACTCCCAGGTGAAACTCAGTTTTTGGATGAAGTGCTTCATCCAAAAAAGTTATTTCCTACCTCAGCAACTACAATAAACTCTGTCTTCATAGTCGATAGTGCGACGCACTTCTAATGTCTAGACTATCACGACACAACTCCCCTTGCAAACTGGATCAGGTAACCGGATGTCAATCTTCTAGAGTCCAAATATCCAGCCATATCAGTATCAGTATAGCCCAGTAGCTCTAGTTCACCATCTCCAAACCTTAACATCAAGTCTAGCGTCCCATGTAGGTATCTTAGAATCCACTTCACATCGTTCCAATGCTCTCTCCTGGGGTTAGAGAGAAAGTCACTAACAGTGCCAACTACCTGTATTATATTAGGGCGGGTGCACATCATCGCATACATAAGACTGTCAACTGTAGAAGCATAGGGAACCTTCGCATCTCCTTTTTCTCCTCAGGTGTGCTTGGGCACTGGTCCGCTATAAGTCTGAAGTGAGTTACAAGCAGTGTGCTACCTTCTTCATTTGATTCATACTGAATCTCTGCAGCACCTTCCCGATGTATATCTCCTGTGATAACCAAAGTAGCTTAGAGTCTCTATCTCTTCGAATATGCATCCCTAGGATGGTCTTCGCAACTCCCAAGTCCTTCATCGCAAATATGGAGCTTAATTGCCGTTTCAGCTCAGCAATGCGAACAATGCTCCTTCCAACTATCAGCATATCGTCAACATAGAGGAGTAAAATGATGAAATCCTCTAGAGCATACTGCTTTACAAACACACAATGATCAAGGGTGGTTCTCCTGAAGTCGATCTCCCCCATAAAAGCATCGAACTTCTTGTGCCACTGTCACGGGGCATGTTTCAAGCCATACAAACTCTTTTTTAGGCGACAAACTAGATTCTCTTTACCTTTCACTCTAAAACCTTCAGGCTGCTCTATATAAAGCTCCTCCTCAAGATCACCATGCAGAAATGCAGTCTTGATATCCATCTGCTCAATCTTCAGTCTATCCTCGCAGCAAGGCCAAGAACAACTCGAATAGACAACATATTCACAATAGGAGAGAAGATCTCATCAAAAATTAACTCCTTGTTTTTGACTAAAACCCCTCACCACTAATCTGGCCTTATATTTAAGTAGTGTCGAGTGGTCTCCCTGCTTTACTTTGAAAATCCATCGATTCTTTAGAGCATTCTTGTCTTTTGGCAATTTCACCAACTCATAAGTGTGGTTATCCTGCAGTGAATGCATTTCCTCTTACATAGCAATCATCCACTACTTCTTCTTGAAGCTCTCCAATGCCTCATCATAACTCTCAGGCTCACTCGCATTAGTCAATAAAATATACTCAGTAGAAGAGTATCTTAAAGAAGGGTGTTTGACTCTATCAGACCTCCGTGGAGCGAGCTCAACTGGTAATGTAGGCACATCATCAATGATGCCCTCTATAGGCTCTCCATCAATAGCATCCTCATGATCTATAGGTGGCTCAATGCCTTGTATCGGCTCAGAGTCTACAGCCTCAGTATCGTCACTTCCAATCATAGGAGTCTCTGCATTAGTGTGAGAGTCGGCCTTCTCAGCCTTCTTAGAATCAACTATAATCTGATCCTCATAAAATATAACATCACGTCTGCGTATAAGTTTTTTCACGTCCGGATCAAAGAACATGTAGCCAAATTCGCCGCTACATCTATATCCTAGAAAAATGCATTGTCTGGTCTTGGAATCCAATTTTGATTTTTCATCTCGAGGGACGTGGGCAAAGGCTCTGCAGCCAAAGACCCTCAAGCGACTATATGAAGGGTCATTTTCATACCATACCCTATCAGGAACATCCTCCTGTAATGCATAGCTAGGAGAGAGGTTGATGACATGCGCAGCTATATATAAAGCATCACCCCAGAACATATCAAAAAGCTTTGACTCAGACAACAAGCACCTCCTCCTCTCCATCAATGTCCTATTCATTCTTTCAGCTATGTCATTCTGATGTGGCATCTTAGACGGAGTCTTTTTATATATGATCCCTTGCTCTTTACAGTATTCATCAAAGAGATCAATATACTCTCCCACATTGTCAGACCTGATGCACTTAAGTTTTCTCCCAGATTGTTTTCCACTTCAGCATGGAATCTCCAAAAGGTATCGAGGACCTCATCTTTGGTCTTAATAGCATAGACCCAAATTTTTCTTGAATTATCATCGATGAACGTCACAAAGTAAGACGTTCCTCCCCTCGTCTGGACCTTCAGTGGTCCACAAACATCATTATATATGAGCTATAGTGGCTCTGATATCCTGGTGGAAGTGTGGCTCTGAAAAGACACTTTATTCTGCTTCCCAGCCATGCAACAGTCACATCTCTCTAACTTATACACAGATAGATCAGATATTATCTTCTTCTTGGAGAGACATCTTAGGCCCTTCTGGCTAATATGACTCAGTCTCCTATGCCATAAGGATGTGGAGATGTCATCTTTGACAGTGTTGGGCTAGGCATCTTCGGGCCTCCCCTCCATGTAGTATATACTAGTCTCTCTATAGCCTCTGGCCACTTCTAGTGACCCATTGATTAACTTCCAAAAGTATCCACAAAAGACACTTAAGTGTCCCTCATCACATAGCTTTCCAACAGAAATTATGTTGGAACAGATGTCGGGTACGTGCCACAAATCTTTCATAATCAACAATCATCTTGTGCTTGTCTTCAGGTACAAGTTTCCCCTCTCAATGACTTTAGACGTATCACAGTTACCCATTCTAAGAACTCTACAGTCGTGAGTGGTATAGGTGGTTAATAACTCTCTGTTGTGAGGGACATATGCAGAAGCACCTGAATCAACAATACATTTTCGATCATTACATGAGAGTGTAAATGTGACGTCATCTCCGATAATGATGACATCATCCTCCACTATAAATACAATTGTTGTCGTGTGACTCTCCTTCTTATCATCAGTAGTCACACTTTTTTTCTTGTCATTCTTCATAAAATAACATAACTTTTGAATATGATCTTTCTTATGACAATAGTGACACTCCATATTTTGATAACATGACTTGGGATTTCTTCTACTTCAGCTTCTTTCACTCTTCCTTCCTCTACTCTTGCTCCTGCCTCTCTCCCTGGGCTCAGTGTAGAGGAAATCAGCTCTTGAAGAAGTGCTTAAATGTCCTTGTGATTTTCTTCACACTTACTCGTTCAGGATGCCAATCTTGACAATCTCCATAGTAATAATGCCATCGGGGGAGGATTTGATTAAAGAAACTCTTATCATCTCCCAAGAGTTTGGAAGAGACTTCAATAGCCATAGTGCATTGATCTCATCCTCGAAAGTCACATTTATTGTAGTGAATTGATCAATAATACCTTGGAATTCATTCACATGATCCAAGATGGGTGAGCCATCTCTATATTTGAACTCTACAAGCTTCTTCAGTAGATATAACTTATTAATGCCAGTACTCTTGGCATACAAGGTTTTCAAGGTCATCCAAAAGATCCTCGCATCAGCGATGCTCGCAACGTGATTATAGACGTTCGACTATACGAACCGTCTGATGAATCCACATAACTTTCGGTGCTTCGCCTTCCACTTATTTGGATCTGTGTCTTTATGCATCTCCTTAAAGATAGGAGCATGCCAGCCTTTCACATAAATAAGATCCTCCATCAGTAAGTGTTATTGGTGGTAGTTTGTGTTGTTCAGTTTCACCATTTGCTCGGAATAAACCTAAAGTAGACTTCATCGTGCTCTGTCACTAATCAAACTAACCTCAATTCTTTGAGTCTACTTTTCCAAAGAAAGTAATCAAAGAGGATAAGGAGCGGATCAATGGTCGTCGTCTACCGTACCCGATCACTAACACAAAATATTCAATCTACTCGTCTCAAATCTCAGTCAGGTTAGCCCGATAATTGCTCCGATAATAAACCTACCTCTGATACCATTTGTTGGGCTAGAGAGCATGCAAGCATGACCAGAGCACCTGCAAATTAATTCAAACAAGTACCTACACAACCTCTTAACGGTATGTCGATATACAACCAAAACACAGTACAAAATAACAACAATAAAAGTGATACGAAGATTTAAAGTCTAAACATAATAGGGTGAAAACCATAGGACGATCAGAGTCTAACCTAGAAAGCAGCCACTAAAAATGTATGAAACAATAGATAATTACAAGGCTTTCCCTCCTTGAACCACACAGGATCTTCACTGACTTCGCACCACATAATACAATAAATAGTGACAGAAAAATTGCAAGTTACCGACAGTGGCGGATGAAATGGATTACACAAATCCTCTCCAAGATGTCTCTTCGAATTCTTGCCCAAATATACTATAGATTCAATCCGTGTAGGCGAATTACTCTTCGTCAACGTCGTACAATGACACCTGAAAGCTCTCCCAAACTAAGACGATTGTCGTAAGGGCCTCTCTAGAAATCTTTCAATGCTTGAGTTTGGAGAGAAGTGTATACCTTACCCCTCTTCCTTCATCCCTATTTATAGGGCCAAAACCAAGGAGGTAGAGGTGGTACATGTCATGTGGATGAAGGTTACATGAAGCTTCTCTCAGTCAAGACTCAAAAGACACATGTCAAATATCATGAAACTTCATTTGTTCAATTTTCCAGGAGCTTACTTTAAGAGCACATGTTGGTTGCACAGTCAAAAATGGTTGGTTACTCGTCTTTCCAAGAAATTTCCTTCAGAAATACATGTTGATTTCATGGTCAAAAGCGACTAATCATTTTCACACTTATGAGAAAATATCTCATCAGAAGGAATCAGCAATAACTGCAAACCACAATTTATATGATAAATGATGATGAACCTACACAAAAAGTGTGTTAATTTGTACTGAATTATTTACTAGTAAGATAATTTACTACCACTATCAAATAAAATCATGAGAAAGAGTTCATAATGCTGTCATTTCGAATATTTCAACATCAAATGCAATCATTGAATACCCTGTGAAGGTCGAATAATGAAAATCATGACGAGTTGACAATAATTACGATGAAGTCTTGATTATGTAATTCACTATATAACAATAAGCTTTATCATTGCTCTGCTAGTTACAAACAAGTAGAAGGTTCCCTAAGTAGAAATTAATTTTGTAATATGAAATAAGGTTGAAGCAATTGTCTTTCTGTTAAAAAAAGTTAAAGATATATGGAATAAGATGGCAACAAAAGTTTCTTTCTAACTTATATGCATGCACATTTGAGCATTTCTAATGTGTTTGTGTGCTAATGTTCAAGAGTCCATGTGTTTTTTGTTAGGTCACTCGGAGCATCCTGGGTGGTGATCAAAGTGGAACTACCTCTCCTTTACCCCCCAACTTGGATTTTATAGGCAAACTTAGGTTTAATACGGGTATCAGATATCCCGGTATCTGAATCAGACCTGTTAAGCCTTCAAACCTGTTATGTACCCAAATATACATTAACAATCTCCTGATATATTTGTGGTATATAACATTTACATTTCAGAGTGGAGGAAAGTGGAGATTACTAAGTTTCAGACTTTAAACATTGTCCAGAAAAGAAAACACAATTGAACATAATAAAGTTTTGCATAAACATAAAAAACAAGCATCCAAACATAAAAGTGCATCTCAGTAATAAAAGTCTGAAAATATAGTAAAATGGATCAAACATGTAACAATTCTACTCAGATAGTAGATCATCATCATTCAAGTCAAAATCTACTTTCTCTCTTCAATCCTCACTAGTGCCTGCAAGGAATTTCATGAGTTTAAACTCTATGAATTTATAAACATATACAGTGACATTTAAAGTAAACTAGCTCTACCTAAATGAGCTTAGTACTTATAGCAATAGTGAAGTAGCACTGTCAGCATCTCTATCCAGTCTAACTAGCACCAGTTAAGTTTTGATTTTAATAAATCAACAATATTATCTTACTCATTAATGATCACTATATACCTTATCATCAAAATGTGGAATGATATGACACACCATCACATACAATATTATCAAGTGTAAAATAATGTGCTATGATCATTAATATTATATTAACTTTTACAACGAATTTCTATTCTCAGTTGAATAATTCTTGAATCAACTTACAATGAGAAAGATGTTAAGTCATCAAATGTGGAATGACTAGCATCTAATCATCTTAGGTTTTCATCAAAAAATTATTTGGGATTTTCAGTTTGTTATTAGATGTTTGAATATTGCGACTATAGGTTCTTACTATCAAAACATAAATATATGAGAAAAATTTCATATTTCTATGAATTTTAATCGCATCTCATCCGATGTTTTGATTGTGAGTGTTATTTTTAAGTCTTTTATCGAAGCATCTGTAATATTATATTTTGACCTCACATCAATTAGGGTCATAATCCCTTAACTTGTGAGGGAGGTCAATCATGCATGTTTCATCCTTAGTTGCCTTCTTTTGTCATTGAACAAAGTGTTCATAGCAATCATTTTAGTAGCCTGATTGTCATAGTAAACTGCAATAGAATTCAGTTTCAAGCTCGTCAGTGGAATGTCAATCATCAAATCTCTTATCTACTCTGCTTCTTCTCCTACTGAAGCTAAAACATAGAGTTCGGATTCTATAGAAGAGAGTGCAATGTATGATTGCCTCTTGGAATTTCAGGCTACAACTGCTCCTCCTAGTGTGAATATGAAGCACTAGTGGACGTGTTGTCGTTTATTTCTAAGCATCATAATGTATCAGAATATCCTTCAAAAACTGGATGATGATCATTGTAATATAAAACATTCTTTTGGGTGTGCTTTAAGTATCTCATTAGACTATCAAGGGCATTCCAAAGGTCTTGGCTAAGATTATTAGTGAATCTATTTAACATGTCTATCATAATGGTTATGTCAGGTCTGGTGCAGATCATAACATACATGAGACTACCAATCAGTTTAGAATAGTCTAACTATCTCATTGCAACTCCTTTATTGGGTTTTAAGCGGTTATAGTAGTCATATGTTGTCTATACTATTTTACTTTCACTGTATTCTCACGTATCCAACATGAATTTTATGTAGTGGCTTTGATTAGGGAAATGTCATTTTCCTCAAAACTCACTTGCATGTCTAGTATAGTTTCAGTTACACCTAGGTTTTTAATGCTATATTCTTTTATTAGACCTGACTTTACGTCATCCACTTCGAATTATTCAGATCCTAAAATTAGCATATCGTCTACATACAAACATATTATAAGGACTTTATTTGATTTATGACGTATGTAAAGATATTTATCAGAGTGACTCGACATGAATCACATGTCCTTTACACTATAGTTAAAATTCTCATGTCATAATTTTGATGCTTGTTTTAGTCTGTATAGTGACTTAATTAACTTACAGACCTTACTTTCATGACCTTCTATTATGAAACTTTTAGGTTGGCTCATGTAGATCTCTTCGGGCAGATCTTCGTTCAAGAACATAGTCCTCACATCCATTTGATGAACAATTAAGTCCTCAATAGATACAATTACAAGGAGGATCTTAATGGTTGTTAGGTGACACAAAAGCGAGTATATATCAAAATAATCTACTCCGCTAACTTGTGTGAAACCTTTAGCTACCAGACATATTTTATACTTAGCTATGCTACCATCAGAATTTAATTTCTTTTTCAGAATCCACTTATACAATATAGTTTTAGTCTCTTTTGGATTATCAACCAACATCTAAGTGTTGTTCTAAAGTAGAGTGTTCATCTCTTCATCAATTGCTTCTATCCAGAGCAGTGAATCCCTTGATCTCATCGCTTCCTTATGGGTGAATGAATTCGCCTCAATGTGGTAAGTAAAAAAATCACTACCGAAGGTTCTGGGAGTTCTCTCTCTCACACATAGAAGTCCTCCTAGACTCTAGGCCATTGTTGTCTACTGGAACTAAATAGGAGGTGCTCGGTTTTAATTCAAGATCTTCCTCAATAATAGTTGTTTGCATACTTGGGAGTGACAAGTTATTATCTTTAAGGAATTTATCTTCAAAGAACACTATATCCATAGATTCTATAATTATATTATTGAAAATATCTAAGAATCTATCTGTAGCACTATCATCAACACAGGCTAAGTAGACACATGTGTTGGTCCTAGGTCTAATATTAAACCTTCTTAGGTCAGAAACCCTAACATAGGATATACATCCTCGGGTCTTAAGTCTATTAATGGTCGGGGTGTCTCTTAAACCAAAGCTCGTATGGTGTAACCTCTAACTCAGCATGATAGACTTTATTTAGAATGTGATTATCAGTTAATACTGCTTCTCCCCAATAAGCAGTAGATATGTCAGTAGTCAGGAGCATGAAGTTTAATATTTTTGTTAATGTTCTATTTTTTCGCTCTGCTATATCATTTGATTAGGGTGAATAGGGAGCAGTGTTTTCAATTATGATTCCCTGAGAGTCAAGGAAACACTTGAACTCACTGGACATGTATTCTTCTCCTCTATCACTTCTAAACCTTTTGTTTTTCATGTCAAGTTGGTTTTCTACCCCAATTTTGAAAAGACATAATTTTTTAAACGCTTCACCTTTAGTTTTAAGAAGATAAATGTGTCAAACTTAGATTAGTTATCTATATAAGTGATCATATACTTTCTATCCCCTCTGGTGACAACTTTTAAAGTCATAGATGTTGGAATGTATTAGCTTTATGGGTGTTGTGCTATTAGTAACCGCACTAAAATATTTTCTAGTGATCTTAGTCTGAACACACACTTTATATTTCTCAAGTTGGTTTCTAGTGTCTAATGTGATCTAATGAGTTCTAGCTATTTGAAACATTTTCTTATAGTTCACGTGTCTTGGTATCTCATGTAGAGTCTTAGGGTTAACTAAGTTTGATTGAACTTGTTGAACTATTTCATTTGCTAGACTTAGTTGATACATTCTATTTTGAGCGTACGCACATCCAAAATAGTGTGAGTTAACTGACAGTGTTACTCTATCGCTACAAAAATTGAAAGACATATCAATATCACACAATAAACTAATAGACAATAAACTAGCAACTAGTGAAGAAATAAATTTAACATTTTTTAAAAATTAAAGTTTTACCTGAGGAGAGCAACAGTGTCGTATTCCTCACCTTCAAAACGTCAGCTATATCACCATTTGCAACTATCATAAACTTTTTTGCAACAGTGAGCCCTGTCAACAAATTAGCATTGTTGCAAACATGACAAGTTGCCCCCGAATCCAGGTACCACTCAGTGCTGGCCTTCACATTTCCAACATAGCGACAAAGTTGGATGGCTCGACAGGACTAACCATATTGGTTGGGTTGCCGTCTTGTGGTGCACTGGTCTTTTCCTTCTTAGAAGCCTGCAATCAGATGCACTGTGCTCTCACTTGTTGCAGTTAAAATATTTGCCCTTAAACTTTTTGATCTTTTTATTTGGGCCTACAACCTGAGAATTATTCTGAGGAGGTTTGTTCCTTTTAGGAGTAGGCATACTTTTAGAGCTGAAAATTATGTAATCAGCAGCTTTTTGTTTACTAACAGCTTCTAACACATGTCTAGTCATGTTCTCATCCTCAATGCATATAAAACGCTTGAGGCCATTTAGACCAACATGTATCTTCTTGCGGTACATCTTAGTTTTAAAATTATACCACATGGAAGGTAATTTATAAATTATCATGTCAGCAACAAAGCTATCTGGTAGAGAGATATTCTCACTATGCAAAGAATCTACTAAATTTTCAAATTCAGGTACCTAAAGGAGAATCACTTTCTCCTTGTTGAACGTGAAGGAATGGAACTTATCCACCATGTGAGCTTTGGACAAGTTCTCCTTCTGCTTGAAGAGCTCCTCCAGTGCCTCTCAGATCTCCTTGGTAGACTTCATCTTGATGTATGTTTTTGTCAAGCTGGAGGATAAGCAGTTCAGAAAATAGTCTCGGTAGAAGTTCCCATCAACGATCCACCGTGTCTCATCGTCAGACCCAATAACATCAACACGGTTAGACTAAACGTTATAGAACATGTTCAGGTACTTCATCCCAAACTGGGTGTTCAACTTCCAGTCGTAGTGAATTTTTCCAATTTTATCATCGGAACGGGAGAGGAAAAATTATTTTCTTTCATTATTTTATTAGTGAGGAGTTCTACCCAGCAAAATAATTAGCAACAACATGAGAAACTTCTGAGAAGCACGAAGAAAGGTGAGTCCCTCTCGAATGTGGACGAGATAAGAGCCCCATTTTAACTAGCACATTGACAACACACCTGAAGGCTAGGTGGGAACCCACTGGATGAAGACCTGATTGGTTTACAGTTGACAGATAACTATATCTTTGTTCTTCCTGGGATGCAGGATGCTGATTTTATTTTTAATTTCTTGTCCAAGATCTTTCTCCAGGTCTGAAAATAAAGTGTGTAGATGGATCTACGTTGGCTTCCTGAACTGTGAACTTTCACAGATCGACAAGAGAAAAGAAACAGAGAGAACCCGGGACGGGCCCTCCTTTTTCGATTTCGACCTCCCAGCAGCGCCAGAAAAAAAAAGAGCGGCGAAGAGATTGGTGGAGGATTCCCGATCTGTGAAGAAGCGACGAGATTTCTCTCGCAGGAGCAGGTGGCGCCCATATTTTCTTCCTGCTCCTGATCAAACGCTAGCAAGAGCGGCGACAGGATTATCCATGTCCCGATTGGCGACGGTCCTCCTTTTCCTTCCTCTCTGGTGGCCAAAGGAAAAAAAAATTTTTGTGTCCCGATCGAATGATAAGAACAAACAAGCAATGAGCACAATAACTTACCCTTACCAGGGTATTATCAAATATTACTTCAAGAACAAGCTTCAATCACACACAATACAAGCAGGAAAAACACTCAAAAACAACACACAAACCAACCCTATGGACGAATCGAGACATGTGGCCGAAATACACCACAGCAGAGTGATAGGAAGTAGAGAAAAAGAGAGAACCAGCGAATAAACTTTTGAATAATTGAAATTTTATTATCCAAAAAGGATATCTATTACAAAGGTATGCCCTCCCTTATATAGAATGGAGGAGAGATGAGAGAATACAAATAAGAGATGTGGGACTAAAAAATACAGGACTAAGCGGACTATACAAGACAAACCGCACAAACCGCGCGGTTAGACAGCAGGGCTAACCGCACGGCTACCACTAGAGAGAAAGCGAGACTGCCAGGGTAGACCGCCAGACCGCCCGGTCTCCAAGCCGGCTGAGACAGACCGCCAGACCGCGCGGTCTTCAACCCGCCAATACAAACCGCCAGGCCGCCCGGTCACCAACTTCAACACTCCCCCTCAAGCTGGAGCATATATATCGATCATGCCCAGCTTGTCGCAGATGTGGAAAAAGGAAGCGGACACCGGCTTGGTGAAGACATCTGCCAACTCGTTGTCGGACGTGACAAATGGAGTGCAAATCTGTTTCTTCAATATTTCTTCCCGAATAAAATGACAGTCGACTTCTATGTGTTTTGTTCTCTCATGAAAGACCGGATTTTTGGAAATGTGTATTGCGGCCTTATTGTCACAGAACATAGGAAGAGGATAGTTGTAAACCTCTCCTAAGTCAAGCATGAGAGCCCTCAACCACTTCAACTCACATGTAGTCGATGCCATGCTACGATATTCCGCCTCTGCACTAGACCTGGAAACGACAGACTGTTTTTGCTCTTCCAACTCACAAGATTGCCTCCAACAAATGTGCAGAAACCTGAAGTCGATTTGCGGTCCCCTTTGTCATCCGCATAGCTTGAATCAGAGTAAGCTTCAACCCTTAGGTGACCATTCTTCTGAAATAGGAGTCCTTTCCCTGGAGCAGCTTTAATATACTCTAATATCCTCAGAGCAGATTGTAGATGACACTCCCTCGGAGCTTGCATGAACTGGCTCACCTTGCCAACAGCATAAGAGATGTCGGGTCTGGTTACCGTGAGATATATGAGCTTGCCCACCAGACGCCGGTATCTCGTAAGATCAGAGAGAAGAGGTGAGTCATCTGTCCAAGTTTTGTCTTCGCCAGCAGCCATAGGACATCGTGCAGGTTTAACACCAGTGAGTCATGCCTCCTTTAAAAGATCAAGAGCATACTTCCGTTGTGAAAGGACCATGGAGTTGGGCTTTCTAGAGATTTCAATCCCCAGAAAGTATTTCGGGGAGCCCATATCCTTTGTGACCAGATGTTGCCGAAGGTGTTTCTTGGTCATCAATACCCCATCCTGGTCATCTCTAGTAAGAAGAATGTCATCAACATAAACCGCAAGAACAACAAGACCAGAGACGGTTTTTCGAACAAACAAGGAGTGATCTGCTGTGTGGAAACCACCCGTCACCACACATCTTCCCAAAACCCCGAGGTAATGGTAAGGGGGGACGGGGGTACATAAACACCAAGGACCACCCGCTGCAGGCAATGTGGGACTAATCCATCCACGGGATGGCGGGGATATTCCGCCACACGGGGGGCCCACCGGGGTCAACACCCAGACCTGGAACGCGATGGGGAAGCCCAAATATGCGGTCCCACACACACCCAATCCCGCTGGACCTTGGTTCTCAACACACCCCCGCAACGGGATGGCTCTGATACCATGTGGAAACCACCCGTCACCACACATCTTCCCAAAACCCCGAGGTAATGGTAAGGGGGGACGGGGGTACATAAACACCAAGGACCACCCGCTGCAGGCAATGTGGGACTAATCCATCCACGGGATGGCGGGGATATTCCGCCACACGGGGGGCCCACCGGGGTCAACACCCAGACCTGGAACGCGATGGGGAAGCCCAAATATGCGGTCCCACACACACCCAATCCCGCTGGACCTTGGTTCTCAACATGCTGAGCTTCATGTAAAACCAATGGCCGCAACAATGCCACTGAACTTGTCAAACCAGGCACGAGGACTCTGCTTGAGGCCATAGATAGCCTTCCTTAGCCGGCATACCCGTGTCTCCCCCTGAGCAACATACCCAGGAGGTTGCTCCATGTAAACATCTTCCTACAAATCACCATAGAGGAAGGCATTCTTAACATCTAGCTGCGAGATGGGCCAATCCCTGTTGACAGCCACAAAGAGAAGAACCCGAATAGTGCTGAGGCGAGCCACGGGAGAGAAAGTGTCAAAGTAATCAATCCCATAAGTTTGGGTAAAACCCTTGGCAACCAGGCGAGCCTTATAACGATCCACACTGCCATCCGGGAGAAAATTCACCACGAAGACCCAGCGACAACCAACAACATCTGTGCCGAAAGGAGGCGGAACAAGGGTCCAGGTACCCCGTTCAGTGAGAGTAGCAATCTCCTCATCCATGGCAACTTTCCAGTGAGGAATAGTAAGGGCCTCCTGGTAGGAACGGGGGGTGGCAGTGGCCGAGATAGCCAGTGCAAAAGCTCGGCGAGCAGGGGTAAGACGATCGTAGGAAACAACTGCAGCAAGCGGATGGTGGGTACAAGCCCGAACCCCTTTGCGAAGAGCAATCGGGAGATCCAGGTCAGCAGGTGCCTCAGTATCCGGAGTATCCGTGGTGGAGAGAGCTGGCCCGGGAGTAGAGAGAGAGGGCAGCGGAGTGGAGGGAGAAAGCGGAGTAGAGGGTGGAGATGAGGAGGATGGGGAAGACGGTGGAGTGGGTGGAGAGGGTGGAACATCAGTGGGAGCAGAGGGAATGGATGGGTTGGTAGGAGAAGTAGGAGCAGGAGGAGTAGAAGAGGAAGCGGGAGAGAAGTAAGATGCATTGGCAAAGAAGGTGACATCCGCAGAGACAAATTGCTTGCGGGTAACAGGGTCAAAGCAACAATATCCTTTCTGAGTGGGAGAGTAGCCCAGAAAGACACATTTGGTGGCATGTGGTGAGAGTTTATCACGGGTGGCAGCGGGAGAGTGCACAAAAGCGGTGCACCCAAAGATGTGCAGAGGAAGAGTAAAGGGATCCTTGTCCGGATAAAGAATGGAGAAGGGGGTAGCACCGTGGAGAACGGTGGAGGGAAGGCGATTGATGAGATAGCAGGAGAGGAGGACAGCATAGCCCCAATAGGAGCGAGGAACATGCATTTGAGTCATCATAGTGCGAGCGACATCAAGGAGGTGACGGTTTTTGCGTTCCGCCACCCCATTTTGTTGTGAGGTGTAGACACAGCTGGTTTGACGAATAACACCATGGTGAGTACAAAAGGAGGAGAAGTCGTGGCTAAGATACTCCTTAGCATTGTCAGAACGAAGGAGTTTAATAGACGTAGCAAACTGAGTTTTAACCATAGAATAAAAGGAGGTCCAAACAGAGAACAACTCGGAGCGATCTTTGAGAAGATATACCCACGTACATCGAGAGAAATCATCAATGAAGGTGACAAAATAGGAACTGCCCCGATCGATGGTGAGGTTAGGAGCGGGACCCCATATGTCAGAGTGAACGAGGTCGAACGGATGGGAAGAGCCCCGACTTTGCGTTGGTGGGAAGGAGGAGCGGTGATGTTTGCCAAGTTGACATGCATCACAGTTTAGAGGAGGATGATGAGGAGGGAGGTGCGGCAGGAGCTGTCGTAGAATTCGGGGAGGAGCATGTCCAAGGCGAAGATGCCATTGGAGAAGATCTGTAGAGGAGGAGGAGAAGGCGGATAGAGCAGAAACGTTGTCGAGGAAGTAGAGGCCACCACTCTCAGTCCCGGTAGCAATCGTCCGTTGGGAGTCCGGATCCTGAAAAGCACAAGAGGTAGGGGTGAATATGACAGAACACCGTAGTTGCTTGCATAAAGAAGTAACCGATAATAAATTGCACGGAAACTTGGGCACATAGAGGGTATCAGCCAAGCAGAGAGATGGAGTGACTTGAACCATGCCCGTCCCATGGACCGGGGAGGGAGATCCATCAGCAACAATGACCAGGGGCAACTGAGCCTGTGTGTCAAGAAGAGAGAAACATTGAGGGTTGCCTGTCATATGATTTGTTGCACCAGAGTCGATGAGCCATCGTCCGCGAGTCACAACATGAGCACTACCAGAAGAGGTGACCACGGAGGCGGACAGGCTGGAGGAGAGGAAAGCCATGGAAGCAAGAGAGGAGCAAACCACGATGAGAAGAACAAGCCGCGAGAAGAGAAAGGAGCACCAAGCCGGGCGACCAGAAAACAGGTCGGGCGGCTAGGAAGGCCGCTTCCAAGAAGCCGAGCAAAGCAGAGGGAAAGAAGTCGCACGGCCTGAAAAAGTCGGGCGAATAGAGGAGAACAAGTCGCACGG
The DNA here is from genome assembly GCA_039583875.1 of Platanthera guangdongensis. NCBI lineage: Eukaryota > Viridiplantae > Streptophyta > Magnoliopsida > Asparagales > Orchidaceae > Platanthera > Platanthera guangdongensis. The sequence goes on from CM077159.1 coordinate 160,921,542, forward strand.
CCAAAGATGAGGCCGGGGCGACTAGCAAGCAGGAGCGGGTAGACGGAGAATCAAGCGGCTAAAAAGCAGGCAAAGGCCCAGCGGGGAAGAGGTCGCGCGGACTGAAAAGGCCGAGCGAACAGAAGAGAAGAGAAGAGCAGGTGACCGCGACCAAGATGCGGGTGAAAAAGGGACAACCCGCACGGTCAGGCAGATCACAGCAGCAAACCGCGAGAATAGAGACAAGCGGTAATGGGGAAAGCAGAGGCGGACAGGGAGAAGAAGTCCGCAGCGGGTAGTACAAGTCACGCGGACAGAGACAGGCCGCAACAACTAGGAAGTCGGTAGAGGCAAGAAAGAACAAGGAGCGCGGAGACCAGGAAACAGGTCGCTGCGACGAATAGTAGAGGAGAAGAGAATCAAGAAGAAGAAGCAAGCCGCGCGAACAGGGCAGCGGACAGAAACAAGCCGCGCGGATAGAAACAAGCCGCGCGGACAGAAGAGAAGGCAAGCCGCGAGACAAGTCGCAGGACGCGGAAAACAAGCCGCGAACAACAGAGAGCGCACAGAATCAGGAGGAAATGACCGTGTCCTCTGATACCATGATAGGAAGTAGAGAAAAAGAGAGAACCAGCGAATAAACTTTTGAATAATTGAAATTTTATTATCCAAAAAGGATATCTATTACAAAGGTATGCCCTCCCTTATATAGAATGGAGGAGAGATGAGAGAATACAAATAAGAGATGTGGGACTAAAAAATACAGGACTAAGCGGACTATACAAGACAAACCGCACAAACCGCGCGGTTAGACAGCAGGGCTAACCGCACGGCTACCACCAGAGAGAAAGCGAGACTGCCAGGGTAGACCGCCAGACCGCCCGGTCTCCAAGCCGGCTGAGACAGACCGCCAGACCGCGCGGTCTTCAACCCGCCAATACAAACCGCCAGGCCGCCCGGTCACCAACTTCAACACAGAGGTCCGCTCCTCCCCGCTGGTAACAACAACAATCCAGAATATATCATACCCTAATACACTCTCACACCTTTGCCTTATATACCTGGAAATACAAAGACAAAAATACCCTTCCCAAAATAAACAAACTACCCCCCAACCTGCCAGCAACCCGCCAGAATTCTTGTACGCATCAACTACTCCCTCCTCCGCAACATCCTTGACCTCAAGGATGGAAGTGTGGGAACTGTTGTTGAATCTTCTACAAGTCCTCCCATGTTGCGTCTGCCGTCGTCCCCTGTGCCCATTGAATCAAGAGTTGTGTCACCACGCGCCCGTTGCGAGGAACAATGGGCCGATTTAGCACTGCTATCGGTTCCACCAACGCATTTCCTTCTGTCTTAACTGCTGATGGTAAGGGTATGACTTGAGTCGGCGGATCCCCATGATGCTCCATTAACTGGGATATATGGAAAGTATGATGAATCTTGGCCTCCTCAGGTAAATCGAGTCGGTAGGCCACAACTCCAATTCGCTCCGCAATTTGGAATGGACCAAAGAACTTAGGCGCCAATTTGTGACAGCCTCTTAGTCGAATGGATGTCTGTCTATATGGTTGCAAGTGGACATATACCCATGACCCTACCTCCAACTCCCATTCTCGTCGCTTCTTATCTGCCATCACCCGCATGCGATTCTGTGCCGCTGCTAGGTTCTCCTTGAGAAGTTGTATGACTTGTTCTCGTGCCACCAAGGATCGGCCCACCTCTTCCACCTCCGCTGTCCCTGGACTGTAAGCCATGTGTAACAGTGGTGCTTGATCGTACACCACTTCGTAGGGGGTCATTTTGATGGCACTCTGGTACGTAGTGTTATACCACCACTCCGCCAACGGAATCCAATGGGTGCAATTCTTAGGCCTCTCAAAGCACATACAACATAAATAGTTTTCCAAACACTGGTTCATCATCTCGGTCTGACCATCCGATTGTGGGTGGTATGTCGTGGACAACTTAAGTTTGACTTGTAGCACTCGCAAGAGCTCCTGCCAAAACTGGCTGACAAAAGTGGCATCCCGATCGCTGACGATCGACTCGAGCATTCTGTGTAGTCGGAAAATTGAATCTAAAAATACTTGAGCTATTCCGTGGGTGGTATACAGATGGATAATGACGATGGAGTGTGCTAGCTTGCTCAGGCGGTCCACCACCACCAGAATGGTAGTTTTACCATTGCTCTTGGGCAGCCCCTCCACTTACTCTAGTGAAATATCTTGCTAAATCCTTTCCGGTATTGGAAGTGGTTGAAGTAGTCTCATGGCCTTCCGGTTGTCCGGCTTGCATTGTCGACATACTGTGTAGCGTTGTATGTATTTGTAGACGTCGATCTTCATCCTCTTCCAATAATACCTCTTCCGTAGGCGGTGGTACGTAGCTGTGATTCCCGAGTGACCCCCCCCCCCCCCCAATAGCTGTCATGATATGCTTGCAACAACTTCAATTTGAGGGCAGCATCAGTGCCGACTACCAAGCACCCCTTCCGCCTTAGGAGCCCCTTCTCCCACTGGTATTTTGGGTGACTATTGATGTCCATCATTTTCTGAGTAAAAATGCGTTGAATTTTTGGATCGTTGAGCCATGAATGCTTGAGCTCCCGTATAAAATCGGACGTAATGGTAATTATAACGCATAACTCAAGCTCCTCTGATCCTTCCTTTCGAGAGAGAGCGTCGACACACAAATTCTCATTGCCTTGCTTGTACTGGATAGAGTAATCATAACCCAACAGTTTGGCCAAGTACTTTTGTTGTGATGTTGTTGCTAGCTTTTGGTTTGTCAAAAACCTCAAGCTCTATTGATCTGTCTGAATAATAAAGGGTCTTGTAATCAAGTAGTAGCGTCGTTGCTGTACTTCTAGCACCACTGTGAGAAGCCCCTTCTCATAAACCGAGATTAATGGGTTCCTTTTGCCAAACGCCTTGCTGAAGTATATGATCGGCCAACCATGTTGTAGGAGAACTGCCCATATGCATTTATCAGACGCATCTGATTCCACCACGAATGGTTTGGAGAAATCTGGTAAGCATTGTTGAAACCGAGAACTCGGTCTCTATGGAGTTCACCCTTGGAGAAGGGTTGATCGCACACTTACTTCTCTCCTGCGAGCTGAACAACTAAGGGAAAAAGAACAGCGGACTGACCCAAGGGCTCGGCGTGAAGGACCCACCACACACCCGGAAGATCTTAGAGCGTTTCCCCTCCCCAGCCAAATGTCGAGCTAAGGCTACCTCAGAAAGCGCTAGAAGACCGGAGAAGAAGTAAGCATGCCTTCTAAGGTACCCTTAGATTTCTGAGAATGACATACAATTAAATAGCCAACCTCCGATGTTCTAAACGGTTATGTGGAGTCCAGGTTGGTCTGCCAACAACGTAACTCCGCTGTTCTAGAAAGCTATGGGCAGGCCAATAGAGACAAAATAATAAAAAAACATCATAGATCACTGTGTGAGTGGTCCCTGAGACCTCCACTCGCCCGGGGCGGCGAGTGCTCGATGACGCTGGCACAAGCCGCCTCTCCCTGGACCTTGGCGAGTATGGGCCCGGCTGGCCCTACTCACCTGCTGCTTGCTGAGCCCCCCTGGGCGAGTGCGAGTCCTCTTGCTCCGCTCGCCCCTCAAATACTCTACCCTGTCTGGGAGAGTCAGGGGGCTGCCGAGCTCCTGCCCCCTTGGGTGCTCGCCCGAGACCTGGAATGCTCGATCCGGCCGGTCTGGCTCCTGCCGGCCCTACTCGCCGGATATGAGGTTGTACACAATCTCCGCTCTTTGCGAGGTTGTTGCGAACTCAGAAAGAATCATCTAACCCCACAGGATTCGGCGAGTGCGGTAGGAGCTAAAGGGAATCTTCGGGTGGGGTCCACCTGCAGCTATATATATATATTTCAGCATACCTGGGTGACCTTTGTCATTCCCTTTACTCTAACCTTGCCGAGATGTCTATCCCCAAAGAAATGAAAGAGAGGCTTTTCCGAGCTCGCGAGGCTGCCTCTGTCCTCGTTGCCCGCTTGACCGATGTTTCCCTTACCGTCCCGCTGAGCGGCCTAGCAGAATCCAACCCCGCCAAGAAGGCAAAACCACTTTCCAAGGCAGCTGAACCCATATTCAATGATCTGAAATCCACCCTGGAAAATGGGGTCGGCTCCTCCACTCTACCCGCCACTGAGAAGAAGGGTAAAGACGTCATCAACCTTTCCGCCAACTCGGATAGCCAACGGGATGATGGTGAGGCCTCCACGCTGCGAGTTAAGACCCCCCCCCCCCTCGACGAATCGCCACCTAAAACTCTGGAGACTTGCCTACGAGACCCGTCGCCCCCCTTTGGTACCCTGGGGCTGGACTCGCAGAAGCCGAAGTCACCGGCTCGTACCCCCTCTCAGCAGTAACTTCCTTCTCCAGGAACTGCGGGAGGGGGGAGGGAGGCGCTGAAGTCATACCCGTTCCGGGCTTCGGCCTCCTCTCACCAAAAACTCATCGCCCGGGCCGTAGCAATAACCTGAACATGCCCCCTCTCCTCACTTCCCTGGGGGCGCCGAGCTTGCAAGGTAAGTTTTGACTTCCACTGATTTGTCTCGCGTGATTCTCCTGCAGTACTCGCCTTCCGTGATGATACGTGTCTGAACGCCTTTGTAGCTCTTCCCCGTCAGTCTAAGGCTGACGAATCTTCAGAGTCAACCCACTACTCGCCCCTCCCTTCTCCAAGCTTGCTAGACTCCTTCCTGGGCTCCGAGGTAGAGAACGACGAGCTGAGGAGGCGGGGAATCGGGGTCTTCAAGAAGCTGGTGCGCGGGCTGCGCAAGGTTTGGGAGGACAATGAGGCGTTACAGCATGACTATGCGCGGCTCGCGAACGAGGTGAGGGGCAGCCCGGTAGGCGAGGCGATGTCTCCTTCTCCGTTTTTGGACAAGATCGACAAGAACCTCTGGATCATCCATAGGAACTTGGGGCAGATCCGCGAGCTCCACAACTCACGCCGACCTGCGGGGAAGGAGACGCGAGGCCGGGGTAGGTAGAAACAGCTCCATTACTGAGCCTATTGGTGCTCGCCTCCGACCCTCTCAGCTCACGCACATTGAATATTTCCCTTTCTCTCTTCTTTTTTTCTGAATTCGCTTCCCTAACTTCATGTTCCTGAACTGTATGCCGCTGCTTGTAATAACTTAGAACATTCTTTAGATTTCAAGTCACACACAAGTCGCGGGGGTTGGCAAACTGGGGTTGGCGAGCCGGACTGATCGGTCGGCTTGGCCTCAGATTCCTTTTTCTATAAATAGGCTCCCTTACCAACCCCAATCCATCGCCTTTATTGCTTTCGTACCCCTTCTCGCTGCCCTTTCCACTACCTGAACTCGCACTTCAACCCTCCTGTGAGCATGGGCAAGCCCGTATCCAGCGAGTAGGGTTGACAGGAGCCAAATCGGCCGGATCGAGCAGTCCAGGTCCCGAGCGAGCACCCAAAGGGGCAGGAGCTCAACAGCCCCCTGACTCGCCCAGGCGGGGTGGATTATTTGAGGGGCTAGTAGTGCAGGAGGGCTCGCACTCGCCCCAGGGGGGCTCGACAAGCGGTAGACGAGTAGGTCCAGTCGGGCCCGTACTCGCCAAGGTCCTGGAAGAGGCGGGTTGTGTTAGCGTCATCGATCAACGCCGCCCCGGGCGAGTGGAGGTCTAAGGGACCACTCGCCCAGTGATCTATGATGTTTTTTACCATTTTGTCCCCGCTGACCTGCCTATAGCCTTCCAGAACAGCAGAGTTACATTGTTGGCAGGCCAACCTGGGCTGCACATAGCTGTTTAGAACAGCTGAGGTTGGCTGTCTGCAGGCCGTTTTCATAAATCTATAAATAAGACCCAAGGGGTACCTCAGAAGGCATGCTTACTTGTTCCCCAATCTTCTAGAATTTTCTGAGGTAGCCTTAGCTCGGCATTTGGCTAGGGAGGGGAATCACTCTAATATCTTCCGGGTGTGTGGTGGGTCCTCTACGCCGAGCCCTTGGGTCGATCACCTGTTCTTTTTCCCTTTGTTGTTCAGCTAGCAGGAGAGAAGTAAGTGTGCGATCACCCCTTTCCCAAGGGTGAACTCCACAGAGACCGAGTTTTCGGTTTCAACAAGCATAGTACATGGGTTTATGAGACGACGGTTTTGAGTTGGTGGAACGCCTACTCTGCTTCAACTGTCAATCAAAACCGGGCTGATTTGAGCAGCTCTTTTAAGGGCTTCGCAATACCATCGTACCCTTGAATGAACCTCTGGTAGTAGCCGGTGAGGCCTAAGAATCCCCGCACCTATTTCACCGTCTTGGGTGTCGGCCATTCCATAATTGCTCGTACCTTGCCCGGGTCAGTAGCGATGTCGTCGCAGGAGATGATATGTCCTAAATAATGTACCTTATGTTATCTGAAGCTGTACTTGCTCCGCTTTAGAAACAGAGTGTGTCGCCGCAACGTTTTAAGAGTGAAAGTGAGATCATCCAAATGTTCCTGCCAAGAAGTGCTAAAAATCAATATGTCGTCAAAAAAGACTAAATGAACCTCCTGAGCTGGTCTTCTAAGATCTTGTTCATCAATCTTTGAAATGTGGAGGGCGCGTTTGTCAGGCCAAATGACATGACCAGAAATTCATAATGACCATTGTGTGTTCAGAATGCGGTTTTGTACACATCCTCATCTGCCATCAGCACTTGGTGATAGCTGACTCGCATGTCCAGCTTGGAAAAATAGACTGCCCCATGTAATTCGTCGATGAGTTCTTCGATGATGGGGATGGGGAACTTGTCTTTGACGGTTTGAAGGTTTAGTTGGCAGTAATTGATACATAAGCGCCATGTTCCATTCCCCTTCCGCACCAACACCACCAGTGATGCATACGGGCTGCTACTTGGTCGAATGATGTCGGTTTGTAGCATTTCCCGCACTATCTTCTCGATTTCATCTTTTTGTAATGGCGGATAGTGATAGGGTTGCAAATTGATGTCTCCATGTCCGTCTGTCAACAGAATGTGATGTACATGTCCCCGATGCGGTGGTAACCCGGATGGTTCACGAAATAACTCGTTGAAAACCTACAGGACTCCTTCCAGCTCCCGCTTTTCCTCCTGCAATAGAATGCTGTCGTTGTGCAGCTCTGGATGCTCCCGATGTCCTGTTCCGGGCTGGATTTCTGGCAATTCATGTATCCCATTTGGGTTGTCCTGCTCGCTCGGTTGCTCCGGTACCTAGTGTAAGGCACATAATGGCAACATATTCAAGTCACCCCCTTGGATATCATTTTTTCCGGTTGGTGTTGCATCATCCACGCTCCAGTCGTTGATTTTTTACCCTGCAAGGAAATTTTTCTGCCTTGACTCATGAAGTCCATGCGTAAATCGCCGAAGTCCCATTGGATCACCCCAAGAGTGCTCGACCATTGTACCCCCAACACTGCTTCACACCCCCCAAGTGGAAAAACCATCATGTACGTTGTGAAAAAAACTCCTTACATTCGCCATGTGAAGCCGACGACCTTATTGGAGCTGGCTATTCGACATCCATCCGCTATAGCGACGTTGAAGGGTGTTATCTGTGTCAACCGACGGTGCAATCGGTGAGCTGCACCTTCATCCAAAAAATTACGTGTGCTTCCCGAGTCAATCAATACATGAATGGCGTGTCATTGGTGCGAGGCTATGACCTTCATGGTATGATATTAAGTGACGCCCATAAGGGCATGGACTGAGAGATGTCGGACCTCCTTTAATCCCCCCCCTTCGGGGACATCGTCCCTCGTGGCCTCTGCTGGTTGCTCAAAGTCTTCGTCCTCCTCATCCATAATAAGCTACAAAGCATAAGATTTGGCCCTTGCCGGACAACGGTGATCTGTTGTATACTTTGTATCGCACAAAAAGCATACGGGCTGTTACTCGGTCGAATGATGACGGCTTGTAGCATTTCCCGCACTATCTTCTCGATTTCGTCTTTTTGTAATGGCGGATAGCGATAGGGTTGCAAATTGATGTCTCCATGCCCGTCTGTCAACGGAATGCGATGTACATGTCCCCGGTGCGGTGGTAACCCGGATGGTTCGCAAAATACCTCGATGAAAACCTCCAGGACTCCTTCCAGCTCCCGCTTTTCCTCCTGCAATAGGATGTTGTCGATGTCCAGCTGGATGCTCCTTATGTCCTGTTCCGGGCTGGATTTCCGGCAATTCCTGTAGCCCATCTGGGCTGTCCTGCTCGCTCGGTTGCTCCGGTACCTGGCGTAAGGCACATAATGACAACATATTCAAATCACCCCCTTGGATATCATTTTTTTCAGTTGGTGTTGCATCATCCATGCTCCAGTCGTTGATTTGTTACACCGTAAGGAACGTTTTCTTCCTTGACTCATGAAGTCCATGCGTAAATCGCCGAAGTCCCATTGGATCACCTCAAGAGTACTTGACCATTGTACCCCCAACACTGCTTCACACCCCCCAAGTGGAAGAACCAGCATGTCCGTTGTGAAAAAAACTCCTTACATTCTCCATGTGAAGCCGACGACCTTGTTGGAGCTGGCTATTCGACGTCCATCCGCTATAGCGACATTGAAGGGTGTTATTGGTGTCAACCGACAGTGCAATCGGTGAGCCGCACCTTCATCCAAAAAATTATGTGTGCTTCCCGAGTCAATCAATACATGAATGGTGTGTCCTTGGTGCGAGGCGGTGACCTTCATGGTATGATATTAAGTGACGCACATAAGGGCATGGACCGAGAGATGTGGGACCTCCTCTAATTCCCCCCCCCCCTTCGGGGACATCGTCCCTCGTGGCCTCTGCTGGTTGCTCAAATTCTTCGTCCTCCTCATCCATAATAAGCTTCAAAGCATAAGATTTGGCCCTTGCCAGACAACGGTGATCTGTTGTATACTTTGTATCGCACCAAAAGCAAAGGCCCTTAGCAGCTTGTCCGCCATCTCTGACGATGTAAACTGACGATGATTCCCTTGGGTAGTGACTGCTGGAGAAAATGAAGCGAGGGGATGACGTGTGGAGAGTGGTTTGCTAGTTGATAGCCTCAGTTCTGCCACCCAACTCGTCTCTGACACATTATTCGCGGTCCGCTGTTGGAATGATGTCGTGCGTCGTTCCTCCATCCGCGCCAATGCGAAGACGTCTTGTAGAGACTTGGGTTGAAAAATGCGGATAGCACACCCTATCTCCTCCTTGAGTCCGGCGATACAAAAGCTTATCGCATATTCCTCCGTGATGTTGAACTGGTGCAAGAGCATGTCGAATTCATCCAAGAAGGATTGGATCGTGCCTCTTTGTCTCAAATTTTTCAGTTCTGCCATGGGATCATCGAAGAGAACCGAGCCGAAGCGCTGTGCCAATGCCTGAACATACTCATCCCACTTCGGCCAATGGCGAGTAAGTCTGGACTTCATGTTGGCTTGATGCCAGTACAATACGTTCCCTTTCACGTGAGTGGAGGCAATCTTCACCTTCAGGTCGTCGGGGGTGTATTCAAGCTCAAAAAATTGTTCCGCCTTGTAAATCCATTCCTGTAAATCATCACCATAAAATCGGGGAAACTCCAACCTCGCAAAGCAGGAGTTCAGATGGGTGTCTGGGAGAGGCTGGTGGCGCCAGTCGGCCGTTGAAATTCGGCCCCCGGAGTCGGGCGGGTGATCATTCCGCGAAGGGGCAAGGTTTGCCAACAGCGAGCATAGTTCCTCCAATGTCCGGCTCTGTTGGTCAGATTTCGCCATGAGGGATTGAACGGACTGAGCTAACGCGAGTTGTTCCTGCCGCCAGAGATCGAGATCCGGCACCGCCTCCTTGGAACGGGTACCGTCGGAAACCGACATGGTGCTTCCTACCAGTGGTGGCTCTGATATCAATGATAAGAACAAACAAGCAATGGGCACAATAACTTACCCTTACCAAGTGGTGGAGACCAGCCCAGATCAGGTCATCGCAAAAATGTCCGACGTCGCACCCGACCAGACCCTTGTCGACCTTAAGCCTTCAAATCACGTCGTGTTATTTTGTAATTTGGCTTGCAACTTGCTACCCACGGAGGCCCGTGTGTGTCAGCACACGCATTCAGCCAACGTGTGAGCTACATATCTTTTATGGGCTAAATTTGGCGGGCCCGACAGGCTTACAAAGCATCCTTATTTTTAAAATAACTGTTTCGTTTAGTCCCACACCGTGGATAAACATTATAATTTCAAATATATATAGAGAACCCGACAATCAATATTTGAAATTACACACTATAGACGGGTTATGCAGGGCTATATCGTGCGGGCTCTACATGTGGGTAGGATTATGTCGGGCTGGCTAGTTGTTGAGTTAATGTATGTTTGGGCGGGCGGGCCTGATTTAACTTATTCAAAATTAAAAGGTTAAAATGGTAATTTCACATAGATTTAGGCCACTCTACTATGTAGGTTTAGGAGATCTATGAAAATGTGGAGAGAGAGGGTCGGTTTGATCATATGGCTGCTGAAATAGTGAGACAGATCCAACGGCCTAATTCACTCCGATGAATTTAAAATTCATGTGTTTCATATTTCCTTTATAGTGGTAGAGAAATTTCAAATATATATAGAGAACCCGACAATCAATATTTGAAATTAGACACTATAGACGGGTTATGCAGGGCTATATCGTGCGGACTCTACATGTGGGTAGGATTATGTCGGGCGGGCTAGTTGTTGAGTTAATGTATGTTTGGGCGGGCGGGCCTGATTTAACTTTTTCAAAATTGAAAGGTTAAAATGGTAATTTCACATAGATTTAGGCCACCCTACTATGTAGGTTTAGGAGATCTATGAAAATGTGGAGAGAGAGGGTCGGTTTGATCATATGGCTGCTGAAATAGTGAGACAGATCCAACGGCCTAAATCACTCAGATGAATTTAAAATTCATGTGTTTCATATTTCCTTTATAGTGGTAGAGATATATATATATATACTAGTGCCCGACACGGGGCTCCGCCCCTATGGCCATGGGCGACAGTACCCGACCGGCGACGACGGGTTTGGCCCGCCCCATCAATACGGATTTTGCCCGCAACATATACATATGAGTACTCAAAATGACCGTAAAAAATATATACATAAATATTATAATTTTTATTTTGTAAAACAATATACGTTTTGATCTAAAAATATTAATTTTGAGTTTAATAAAGTTGATTGATTTAATGTCATCACCTCGAAAATACCACTAATATGCCTAATGACAACTTTCCTTGAATAGACCGCTGACATGCCTAATGACAACCAACAATAGTAGGTGTAGGCAAGCTTTTAAAAACCGGACCGGACCGGCCGGTCGGACCGCCGACCGGGCACCTATCCGGTCTGGTCCATGTACAAGAACCGGACTATTCATGAACCGCCCGAAAACCGGAGAACCGGGCGGGTCAACCGGAAACCCGGGAACCGTGGCCGGTTCCCCGAAACCGGGCGGGCAAAAATTCGGATTAAAATGGGGCTGACAGGATTCGAACCAAACACCTAAGAGATGTTTCCAAAGCCTCATTCCACCAGACCAAGGTATCTATGTTAAAAATACAGGAAATATATTATATATATAATATATCTAATCATATTTATTAATAAATAACATCAAACATTTTTATTTTCTAATATTGTTATATATATAACGGACAAACGGTTCGACCCCGGTCCGACCGGTTGGACCGGTCGGACCTTAAACCTTTGAACTCACTGGTTCGATCTCCGGTCCGGTTCTCAAAACCTTCACTACAACATTTTTGGTCTTTAGCAACACCTGACTTGGCAACAGTTATAAAAATATTGCCTAAACTTTGTTAGAAAACAGTTTAGAAGTGTTGCAATAGATTTACATGTTTAGGCAACACTTTCTGTGCAACATTCAAAAAACTGTTCTCTATTCCCTTATATGTAACATTTTAGACATGTTGCCCTTGAGGATTCACTTTAGACAACAATTATGATATGTTGTCTTCTTAAAAATTAATTTGCAATATTTTTAAAGTGTTGCCTAAAGAATACTTTATGATTAACCAAAATATGAACATATGACACATTTTTGAGGTTTTGTTAAAAATCATTGTTGCTAGTTTTCTATATAACGGCCTTTTCTATATAGCGCCCTTGTTAGATTTTTAAATTTTATTAAAAATCATGACTCCACATTTATTGAGATATTTTAAAAAGGGTCATCGTTGTTAGTTTTCTATGTACCTACTCGGGATTTTAATTAACTTATATCGGGATTTAAATTTATTCAAGTTGTGGAACACTTCCAGTTCTCTTGTTTCTCACACCGGTTTTGCCCACGTAAGTTTAGAGGAATTGAACTGTGAATCCCTCCGACATATCCGGCGCCGACGACAGCGGGGGTCCGGGGGCGGTAGCCCCCGGTGGAGGTCCAGGGGACAGCATCCCCGGTGGGGGCTCGGGGGCAACGCCCCCGAAACAAAATCAATTTTGGGTTTCCCGGGTGTGAGGATATCTATCCGTTTTTCGTTCGAATAAAAAATAGTGACTCCACATTAATTAATTAACCTAATTAACCTACCCACAATCTTTTTCACGGCTCATCACCTCAGCCGCACGGCTCGCACTCCAAGCTTCTCTTTTCCGGGTGTGAGAATATCTGCCCGTTTTTCGTTCGAATCAAAAATAATAACTCCACATTAATTAATTAACCTAATTAACCTAAACCTACCCGCACTCCATTTCACGGCTCATCACCTTAGCTGCATGGCCCGCACTCCATTTATCAGAAACATTTCCCCCCGATACCTAACTCCAAGCTTCTCTTCCCCGACGACGACATGCTTCTTCCCCGGGCGCGGCTGCTGCACCACGTGGATCTTCTTCCCCGTCGACGCCGACGTGCAAAATCATTTTCTTCGTCGACGACGCAGTCCGATTGCACCGACCTAGCTTCTTCCCCGTTGACGCCGACAGTCCGATTGCACCGAACCGACGACGAAATCCGTCGGAATTTCTCCGTGGGATACCTAGCGCAGGGTTCTTGCACATTCTTCCTCTGCATATCTTGTGCTACCGTTCTCCCTATCGCTGAGGTATACCCCTTCTCCTACATATCTTGTGTCCGGTACCTAGCCCATTTGATTCCATTTTTCATGTGCTTAAATTCTGAAATATTGAGGGATGGGATTCCATTCTTCCTGTATGTTGTATGTGTGTGTTGTAGGTGTTTATGTGTGTTGTTGTTGTGTTGTATGTGTGTTGTATGTGTGTGTGTGTGGTGTGGTATATGTTGTATGTGTGTGTTAGTATTGTGTGTGTGTTGTGTGGGTGTGTTAGTGTTGTAGGTGTGTTTTTGTGTTTGTTGTTATTGTGTTGTATGTGTGTGTGTGTGTGTGTGTGTTGTATGTGTGTTGTATAGTATGTGTGTGTTGTATTTGTGTTTGGAATGTGTGTGTTGTATGTATGTGTGTGTGTGTTGTTGTTGTTGTTGTATTGTATGTGTGTGTGTGTTGTTGTATGCGTGTGTATGTGTGTGTGTGTGTGTGTTTGTTTGTTTTGTTGTATGTGTTTGTGTGTGTTTGTGTGTGTTGTATATATATGTGTGTTTGTTGTTGTTGTGTTGTATGTGTGTGTGTGTGTGTTTGCGTGCGTTGTATGTGTTTTTTGTATGTGTGTATTGTAGGTGTGTATCTGTGTTGTTGTGTGTGTGTTGTATGTGTGTGTGTGTGTGTGTGTGTGTGTGTGTGTGTGTGTGTGTGTGTGTTGTATGTGTGTGTTAGTGTTGTGTGTTGTGTGTGTTGTGTGTTTGTGTGTTTGTGTGTTTGTGTGTTTGTGTTGTATGTGTGTTGTAGCATTGTAGGTGTGTTTTTGTGTTTGTTTCTATTATGTTGTATGTTTGTGTGTGTGTTTGTGTGTGTTGTATGTGTGTGTTTGTGTGTGTTGTATGTGTGTTTGGAATGTGTGTGTTGTATGTGTGTGTGTGTGTTGTTGTTGTTATGTTGTAGGTGTGTGTGTTGTTGTATGTGTGTGTGTGTTTGTTGTGGTGTATGGTGTATGGTGTATGTATGTGTGATATAGCTTCTCTCTCTCAAATAATTTTTCAGACATAAATTATCTTGCAATGTTTTATATTAATGGTTTTCTTTTCAACATATCGGCGAAGAGCACATGCACAGTTCGTTGAATTTCAGCGAACTGGGCGTGCAATTTGCTTAATTGTAGCGAAGAACACGTGCAGTTCGCTGAATTTCAGCGAATATGTAAACTATTCTCTCTCAACATGCATGTAATGTTTTAAGAAAGAACATGCAATTCTTCTTTTGTAAATTTTGCTTTGATAATATAACTCAATATAAATTTTTTTTTGTTTAGGTACCACCATTTTTCATTATTTAAAAGATAAAATATGATGAAAAAGGATTGGATTTTTTTGCCGCGTTATGGTGAAGATTATATTAATGGTGTTAAACATTTCTTGGATATTGCGTTCAGTAAAGGGTTGTTCGAAGGAGAAGAGATTTTATGTCCATGTGTTGTTTGTTGCAATGGTATTTGGAGAAAAAGAGATATGGTGTTTGACCATTTGGTAAGTAAGGGATTTGTAAAAGGATACAATGATTGGATTTATCATGGAGAGGATATTAAACGTATGGATCTTGATCAAGAAACTAATGATGATGTCTCATCTAATGATATCAATGGATTATTATTTGACACATTTAAAGATGTGTTTGAAGAAAATGGATTATACGAAGGACCAAATGGAGATGCAAAGAAGTTTTATAAGCTTGTTGAGGAAGCAAATAAAGAACTATATCCTGGTTGTAAAAAATTCTCTACATTATCTTTTAGTATTCGTATGTATTTACTGAAATGCCTGGATGGATGGAGCAATGCATCATTCACATCTCTTTTAGAGTTATTGAAAGAGGCTATACCTGATTTGAACATCCCTATCTCTTTTAATAAAACAAAGTCTATGATTAGAGACCTGGGATTAGATTATAAAAAGATTGATGCATGTCCTAATAATTGCATGTTATTTTGGAAAGAACATGAGAAAGATGACAAATGTCATACTTGTGGCAAATCTCGTTAGATTCTACATCCTGAAGTGAATTGTGAGTCTGAGAAATCCAAGAAAGCTCACAAAATGTCTGCAAAAGTGTTGAGACATTTTCCTTTAATTCCAAGACTAAAACGACTTTACATGTGTTCAAAAACTGCTGATTCAATGAGGTGGCATGCAGAAGAATGTTCAAAAGACGGCAAGTTAAGGCATCCTGCTGATGGACAGTCATGGAAAGACTTTGATGTGAATCACCCAGCTTTTGCAAATGAAACTCGTAATGTAAGACTTGGATTGGCTAGTGATGGGTTTAATCCATTTGGCAATATGAGTCTATCACATAGCACATGGCCTGTGGTATTAACAGTGTATAACTATCCTCCAAATTTATGCTTGAAGCCAGAGAATATTATGATGTCTTTGCTTATTCCTGGACCGCGATCACCTGGAAATGCTATTGATGTGTTCCTACAACCATTAATTGAGGAGCTAAAGATATTGTGGGATGCCGGAGTAGAAACATATGATGTTTCCAAAAATCAAACATTTCAGATGCGTGTTGTACTTTTGTGGACAGTTAGTGACTTTCCTGCATATGCTATGTTATCTGGTTGGAGCACTAAAGGAAGGTTCGCATGCCCTGCTTGTCATTATGAAACATCTTCTCGTTATTTGAAACATAGTCGAAAGATGTGCTACATGGGTCATCGAGTATTTTTGGATGTGAATCATAAGTGGCGTTCTGATAAAGTTTCTTTTAATGGGATGATAGAATATAGGTCTGCACCTTCCTTGTTAGATTCAAAAAAAAAATTTAGAAGATTTACAAGACTTTTCTAACATTTTCAAGGAGAATGATAAGAAGAAAAAATTTGGTCCGTGGAAGAAAAAATCTATCTTTTGGCAGTTGCCATATTGGAACAGTATTGCTTTACGCCATAATTTTGATGTCATGCACATTGAGAAAAACATATTTGATAATATAATTGGGACACTTTTAGAGATTGAAGGAAAGAGAAAAAATCATGCAAAGGCTCGTTTGGACCTACAAGATATGGGGATAAGAAAGAAGCTTCATTTGAAGGCAACAAGTGATGGCAAGAAAACTCAACTCCCAAAAGCTTGTTTCTACCTAACAAAAAATGAGAAATCTATCTTTTGTGGTGTTCTAAAGAATGTAAAATATCCTGATGGGATAGCCTCTAATATTTCTCGATGTGTTCATGTTGATGAAGGAAAAATATTCGGGTATAAGAGTCACGATGCTCATATTATATTTCATTACTTGCTACAAATAGCAATAAGAGGTATAACTCCTAATCAAGTTGCAATTCCATTAATTAGGCTTTGTTCCTTCTTTCGTTGCTTATGTCAAAAGGTCATTGATTTGAGAAGTTTAGATCATTTAGAAATGGAGATGAGTGAAATACTTTGCCAGTTTGAAAGAATCTTTCCTCCTAGTTTTTTTGACATAATGATCCATTTACCTATTCACCTAGCAAATGAGGTTAGATTAGGTGGGCCAGTTCAATTTATGGAAAGATATTTGGGTGAATTAAAATCATTTGTTCGTAATAAGAGTCGCCCAGAAGGCTCTATTGCAGAAGCATATTTGGTGAAGGAGTCTTTGACATTTTGTTCTCGGTATTTATCCAGTGATGTTGATACACGCATCAATAGAGTGGCACAAAATAATGAATTTTCTATTAATGGACATCATATTGGGGGGGAGAAGTCTCAGTTCTCTTGATCATAAGTTACTAAACAAATCACATGGTTATATTTTGTTCAATTCTGATAAAGTTCAAGATTACATCAGGTACTATCATCATTTACTTATTATAATATTTTAAAAAATTATTTAACATTGGTAAATAATCTTGACTTATTTATTTTATAGGGAACATGAGGTTTATCTTCAAAATTGCAAAAAAAAGTACGTGGAGCAAAGGTAAAAGTCAAAGAGATGATTTCATTCAATGGTTTGCAACACGTGCCATGAATGATGATGTTTCGGATTTCATAAAAGAGTTGTCTCGGGGGCCAAATAATATTTCAAAAATATATTCTGGATATCTTATTAATGGATATAGATTTCTTACAAGACAACGCGATGTAAGGCGAAAAACCCAAAATAGTGGGGTCACTTTGGAAGCGGTAACCCAAAGTTTTAAAAGTGTTAAGGATGAACATCCTGAAAAGATATATATGACATATTATGGAGCAATAAGTAATATCATTGAGGTAGATTATTATGGACATTTGAATCAAGTGTTATTCAAATGTGTTTGGTTTGAATCTGAAGAAGACAAATATGGGATGACTTGCGCTTATTTTAATAAAGAATGTTACAAGAATGATCCATTTGTCCTAGCATCTCAAGTGCAACAATGCTTCTATGTCGAAGATCCTTTTAATAAAAATAAGCAGTATGTTTTGAAAATACTTCCAAGGGACTCATTTGATATGGGAGATAATACAAATTTAAATACTCAAGAAGCACCTGAGGTTCCAATAAATATTGTTCTATCAGCAGATGATGTTGAAGTTGATTTGGCTATAGAAGATTTACCAGATGATATTATTGAAATGTCTTTATCTGAAATTCATGTTCAACACAAGGAGCTCGATGATGAAATCATTTTTGAAAGTGAAAATGAAAGTGATTCTGACTTTGTTTTTAGTAATAATACAATCTAGGTAATGTTTTTTTATTTATTAAATATTGTTTGTTCGAATTATTGTACAAGCATATATTAAATATTAAAATGTGTTTAATATTTGATTTTATCATTACAGAAATGAAGAAAGCAAAAAGTGGTTTTGATGTAACTATTCAGGCAAGGTCCAGTGTTGAACTGCCGAGAAAATTTCGCCAGGTTAAACAGGAGAAAGTTGATATTTTGCATAGAAAGCTTCGTGAAAGAAAGGGCAAAAATATTCAAGAAGATGTTGACGTTGTTGAACCAAAAAAAAATTGGTATGTAGAATATTCTTTTTTTTATATTGTGTTTATTTACTTTAGATTATCTTATTTTATTTATTCATTAAATAGCTAAAGATCCGCATCCAAAGAAGCTTCAAGCTGAAGAAACTGCATCCATTATACAACATTCCAATCAACATCAAGCCCAACAAGTAACAAGGAACAGGAAACATCCTTCAATGTTGATTGATGACTCTGTTGGAGTTTATGAGATTTCTCCTAAAGGAAGAAATCAACATGATCAAATTCAGCCTCCTATAAAGGTGAATCAAAATCAACCTTCATTAAATTGAACAAAAAACTACCACCATCTAGAAAACTAGATTTTGAGCATAGTGAGACAAATGAGTTACTTCGGGTTGATGGAGCTCTCAATCAAGAAGATGTTGAAGTTGTTGAACCAAACAAAGAAATAAGTATGTAGATTATTCTCTTTTTATATTATCTATTTACTTTAGATTGCCTAATTTTAATTATTCATTAAATAGCTAAAGATCCGCATCCAAAGAAGCTTCAACCTGAAGAACATGCATCCATTATACAACATTTCAATCAACATCAAGCTCAACAGGTAGAAAGGAATAAGAAATGTCCTTCAATGTTGATTGATGACTTTGTTGGGGTTTATGACATTTCTCCTAAAGGAACAAATCAACATGATCAAATTCAGCCTCCTATAAAGGTGAATCAAAATCTATCACCATCTAAAGAAATTCGGGAAGAGGTTAGTGGGAGAAATGAGTCATTACTTCAGGCTGATGGATTTCTCAATCAAGAAAATGTTGAAGTTGTAGAACGAAATAAAGAAATTGGTATGTTGATTGTTTTTTTTCTTATATTGTGTGTATTTAGTTTAGATTGTACGTCTTATTTTAATTTGTTTAAGCGCTCCACTATACGATGAAATTAGGAGCAAGGATCAAAAGAACTCGTGGAGAAACAATGTGCAAAAACATTCATGCAAGAACTTTAGAGGAGCGAGTAGAAGTTACCTTAAATGAACACGGTCAACCAATAGGACCTACTGACAGTGTCGTGTCAGACTTAAGTCTCTTTTTGGGCACATTGGCTAGAAATTCAGCATTTTATCCATTAATTTACACAAGTTGGGCTTCCATGCCAGATGAGAACTTAGAACGTGTATGGAATTATACCAAGGTAAACATACATATATTTTGTTCTCTTAACGTAATTTGTATAATTATTTACAAATATGAATCGAATAACCTTTTTTTCATTTTTTTGTAGTCAAAGTTTATTTTACAAGATGATGCAAAAAATTGGGTAAAGTTCACTGTTAGAGATGCTTGGAGACGTTACAAACACATTATTAAGAAGAATCATTTTTTGAAGTATTCCAACATGACTGATAGGATCAAAAATCGCCCCATAAAGATGTCAGAGTCTCAATTTAAAAAGCTTTGCATTTTTTGGAGTTCGGAAACTATTCAAGTAAGAGTAATAATTATTTTTTAAGTTATAGTAGAAAATATATTTGTATATATCTTTTCTCATTTTTAAGTTAATGTGCAGTCAATCAGCAAAAGGAATACTCAAAGCAGGGCTACACAAAAGTGGAGGCATCGAATGGGCACCAAAACCTTTGCTATAATTCGTGAAAGAATGGTAATACATTAAATTCCACTCACATCATTTGCATCTCTAGCTCTCAATTTTAATTCTTGAATGAAGTTTTTACGAATAGACAATTATATTGTGTATATTTGACTCACATCCTTTGCAGAGAGCATCAAGCTCCTCATGGGACCTCGCTGAAATCACGCTTAATTTCAGCGTGTTGCAGGTGCAGCTCGCTGAATTTCAGCGCGCTGTAGGTGCAGCTCGCTGAATTTCATTAGGCGAGGATGCTCCACTTTTTACCAGAGTTTTAGCCACTTTTTGGGAAATCATTTTTTTCTCTGCTGTGATAAAGTTCTTATGGTCACCTGATTTTTTTAGCTCCCCTTTGTACTAGAATTTGGCGCAAGATTCTTTATTCTGAATGGAGCTTCTTCCCTGCCATTGACACTGATCACACCTGCAGTGACATTTGTTTGAGAAAATAATGCATTCATGTAAATGCTACTTGCGCTTTTTTACAATTGTGTTCGCAACTGTTGTCACTCACCACTTGATTTCATTTACCCAAATGCCACTTGCATTTTTTATAACTGTGCATACGCGGTCTCTCCCAAAAGGTTTGTAAAACGTTTTTGAGCACTTTAGGATTGTTGAGTCTTGTATTAATGCAAGTTGATGATATTGAATTGATGTCACATGCTAATGAATATTGAATCATTGAATTGTAGCTGGTACTTGCAAATCTGTGTATGGGAAAATATTATTGGATGAAAGATTCATCTTTTCAATTTCATCATTCTTGATTACAAATTCTTTCAATTTTTATGTGAATTTAATTTGTATTTTTTATTTCATTTTAAAAATGTGCTTTTATCTGGAGATGATGAACATAGTATATATGTATGTATGTATATGTATATATATAGAGAGACAGAGATATAATGCTTTTGATAGGTTGTTGGTATTATGAAATTGAATCCAAGCTCGAATCTAAATTTGATATGGGAGAATGTTGACATGCACCTGCAGCTCGCTGAAATTCAGCGAGCTGCACCTGCAGCACCTGCAGCACGCTGAATTTCAGCGTGCTGCACCTGCAGCACGCTGAATTTCAGCGTGCTGCACCTGCACAAGGTGGATAGTTTGCAGCAATCATTCATGTACTCTGATCATAATTCAACTATTGAAACTATTACATCATTAAATAACTTAGTGTCACAACCACCAACCTCTAACCACGACATCACACACTCTACCAAATCATGTTCTCCTATACTTGTGTGCATACCTCCACCCCCCCCCCCCCCCACACACACACTCACACAACTTCTAATAACAGCAAATGGCAATCAACCACTGCACATACTACCACATTACAAACGACCACTATCACATTACAACCAACAACTATACACACTAGCACACAACAATAAATTGCAGTGAAAGTAATACACGCCCACTAACATATAACCAACTCAATTTATAAATCATAAAAGCTGTTTAGCAGATTTTGGCCATGCATGTGCACATAAGAATGTGACTCGTAGATTAGCCAGTCC
Source organism: Platanthera guangdongensis (assembly GCA_039583875.1). Classification (NCBI taxonomy): domain Eukaryota; kingdom Viridiplantae; phylum Streptophyta; class Magnoliopsida; order Asparagales; family Orchidaceae; genus Platanthera; species Platanthera guangdongensis. The sequence continues at coordinate 160,942,687 of CM077159.1, forward strand.
TATTAAATTTATAAATCATTCTCTTCATGCATGGATTGGAGTGTGCTGCAGGTGCAGCACGCTGAAATTCAGTGTGCTGCACATGAAGCTGAAAGAAAATGGTTGTCGACCTAAATCACCTAGAGGAGGGTGAATAGGTGGTTTGTGCGTCTTTTGCGGAATAAAAAAAATAATTAGAGCACGGCACAGAACTATCTACCAATATCACAGACGACACAAGATTTATAGTGGTTCCCCAACCTTGCGTACATCCACTTTCCCTCACCGATCTAGCAATCAACTAGACTCAGCTACTCCACTATCTCGGATCAAAAATCGATCATACCCTCGGAACAAAGTTCCTACAAACTCGATCCAAACAAAAGGATCTACACCTCGGAAGATATCACTTCCTACAAACTCGGAGTGAAAGACTCCTACAGTCGGAGAAGATTTCTCCTACAAGAATAAAATGAGGTATACAAGAATACAAACAGTAAATCACTCCGATCTGGATGAAACGGCCAGGATCTTCTTATTTTCAACTTTGTAGCCCTTTCAGAAATCGGTAAAGAAGTTCTCAGCTTCGATCTGGATTTACTCGCTTTTACAGAAATCGAGAGAGAATATAATCAGCGAAGTCGATCTCGATCTGTAACTTTCTTCAGAATAGTCCTCTGAAAGTAGAAGCTTTGGCCGGAGAAGAAGGCGGCGGCGGCGGCTTCCGATTAGCGAAAATCAGAGAGGAGTCGGCTGAAGAATATTTCTCGAAATAGAATGACAAGAAAGCTTGGAGAATACTTAGGGTTTGTCATTTTCTGATAAGACCTTATATAGGAGAGACTAACGGTCATAATCGGTCATAATGATGTACACGTGGACCAATCATGTCGCGTGATTTGAAAAATCCCGTCAGAAAAAGGACTTAGCAAAATTTCAGAAAAGATCAGCCAACTACACGAGTAAGTCAATAACTACTCGAGTAGTTGAATAACTACTCGAGTACATGAGGGAGAATGTACTCGGGTATATAAAGATAGGCTACTCGAGTAGGTAGAAATCCACTACTCGAGTAAGAAGAAAGAACTACTCGAGTATGTAGAGTGACTTACTCGAGTACATAAATGATCTACTCGAGTACAGGAAAAACTACTCGAGTATATTTCATAAACTACTCGAGTACAAGGGGTACTACTCGAGTGGGATACTTGGAATGAATTCTGAAGATGTCAGCAAGCAGCTACTCGAGTAGTTGAACTAAACTACTCGAGAGGAAGTAATCTACTCGAGTAGGTGAAAGATCTACTCGAGTAAAAGACTTAGAAAAATTCTGGAGTGGGAATTATTCAAGATATACGAGTGAAACATGATCTACTCGAGTAGGTATAATGAACTACTCGAGTATGTATAATGAACTACTCGAGTATATTTCTATCTACTCGAGTAAGTGAGTATTCTTACTCGAGTCCATGACTTAGAAAAATTTTGAAGAGGAAACCCTTAAATACTCGGGTAAAGAGTAATCTACTCGAGTATATAAGCATGATACTCGAGTATATGACTTTGTTTACTTGAGTAGGTGACTTAGCTACTCGAGTATATGACTATGTCTACTCGAGTACAAGATTCCTTTACTCGAGTAAATTATACTCAGACTACTCGAGTAGGTGAAAGCTCAACTCGAGTAAAACACTTAGAAAATTTCTGATGTTGAAAAAACTGATTCTTCTAGAGTAGCCAACTTCAAATTTCTTTCCCATAGTCCAACAGCTTGAATATGAAGTGTATCTCAATAGAGAGACCACACATGAGTCAACACCTTGGAATATGCAATGAGGGATTACATTGCACAGTTCCTGTGTTTGGTGACCCACTGTGAGCTGACATTGATCTACACTTCCCAGTGAAATTCCTGCAAACATATAACTCAAACCAAGCATCAAATACAACTTAATTTATCTTAGTTCCAGGGTGACTTCACCAAATCTGGGTTCATGTGGATGAAATACCCAACAATCTCCCCCTATTTGTTGAAGTCAGAACCCTTTACACTAAGGTGAATTATGGACAAAAGAAACTAAGTAGAAAAATATGAGCAGGTAAGCAAAGGATAATGAAAAAGATAATTAGACAGTAATGAAGAATTGTATATATATGTAAGTTTCCAAAAATATCAAGTCTACAATTTGTCATTTCAATCTCTCATCATCTTTTAGATTTAGGCTTGGGATTGCTGCTTATCCATCTTTTCCTGCTGTCGTCTTAGATAGCTGAATGGCTTAGGGAAATATTTAGGAGGCCTTGGAGGAGCAGCAGGGTTATTTCTCCCAAACTCTCTGTCATGAATCCTCCTTTTTAGCATGGATTTCTCATATAACTCCCATTCCTGGGAGCTGTAGTGAATGTTCATGTTCTCACTGTGATCCATAACTAGCCTGAGAGTGTCCAAAATTAGAGACTTTGAGGTTGGAGACCAAGCTTCAGCATGTTCAGGGACTTTGGAAGGAGCAGTCCTGCTAGCTGAGGGACCTTCACCATACTTCCTTTTCTTCTTATGGATTCTGATCTCTGGAGGAGCTTGAAGGAATATATCAGCAGGATCTTCTTCCCAGCCTGGAACATAAGTATCTGGAGGAGCAACTGAGTCTCCAGGCATGGGAGAGAAGGTAGGTTGCAGAGGAACAGCTGGGGCAGTGACATCTGTAGCTAGAGGGTTGAGATGATGGGGAATGATGTTTGGGTCAACTGCAAGATCTGGCAAGATCTGATTGTGCATCCAGACAGCAGTGTCATGGGTGTGAAATTTGACACTCTGTATCTGGGCAAGCACATCATCATGAATGGTCTTCACATGAGCTTGCCATTCAACTGTCTTCTGAGCTGTAGATTTTTCTACCTGTTCTTTGAGTTCTTTTATCAAACCCTCCCCCTTTCTGATTTCAACAGATACTTTCTCTATGGTGTCATCTTTGAAAATGCCAACTTCTTCACAGATTGCCATTTTGTTTGCCTCATTTCTCTTGTCTAGTTCTATCTGATTGTTGGCCAGGGTGACACCTTGTTCCATGACATTTCCAATACTGGTGATAGTATGGTCAAGGGCTTTGCCACCAAGTTGGAATAGGTACTTGAGCCTGTCAGTGTTATGCTGAATTTCAGCAAAACCTCTGCTCATTTCAGACTCAAGAGCAGTTACCTTGTCAGTGACCACCTTTAGAGAGGTGTCAAAATAGGTTCTCTGTTCTTGAAGAAGAAGTGCAATACTTTGCAGCAGATCTGAGGAGGAGGAAACTGTAGCAGCAGCTGAGGGAGCAGCAGTAGGGATAGGAGGAGTTACCCAGGGAGCTATTTCTTCAATTATCACTGAGCTGAGAGCTCTGGTGGTATGAATGACAGCATCCAATTCTTCTATATCATGGGGGCTGGAGAAATCAAGGTTTCTGAGAGGAGCCTCAGCTGGCTCAGGAGAAGGCTCATCAGAAATAAAAATGGTGTCTGGCTTAACTGCTGGAGGATTTGGGGAAGGTGTTGGAGTTCTGGCTGGAGAATGGGCAGGAGACTGAACTGGAGACAAGTCCTTGTGATGTTCAGTGGTTGGAGCTGGAGGAGATAGAGGAGGAGGTGGAAGCACATCTTCAGAAAGCTCTGCAATCATGGCATCTATAGCAGCAGCTGTAGACAGAAGAGTGTCTTGAGGTACTTGATCTGAAGGAGTAGCTGGACTCTGTGGAGTATGAGGTAGGGATGGAATTTCTGGCTGAGGAGAGGGCTGCCTGACTTGGCTAGAAGGAGCAGGCTCCCCCTCACTTGGTGCACCAGAGGAGCTGGCCACATGATGAGGAGAGGGAGATGGAGTCCTGTCCTCTACAGCTGGAACTTCTGGAACGTCTGAAACCTTTGCAGCTTGGGCAGAATTCTTGAGCTTGAGATCCCATCTCTGAATTGAAGAGATGGAGACCTTCTTCATATGGTGAAGTGGAGTCCATTTGGAGAGGTTGAAGACTTCAGGATTTGTTTCATGAAGGAGCAGAGAGATAATTCTTGCGTAGTTGTGGGATTTCATGCTGTCCTTGATTTTGTCCAAAATTAGCATACCAAATTGGTATTTCTTGCGGCATACAATAGCTTGCATTATATCGAAGAAATATGAGGGAATGTCTCTAATGGAGTGAGTCTTGCACAGTAGAATTTTGCCAATTATATCAACTAGAAATTTTCCTTCAGCATTCATGTCTGACCTCTTAATATACTGGGCTTCAGGAGAAATGCCACAGAAGAGTGTTGTGCGGTCAGAATCTTCATCATCCAGATCATCTTCTTCATCAACAATAGGTAAACGGAGAAGTTGAGAGACATAGGTCTTGGTGAACTTAAGTTTCAATCCCTTTACTGTAGATTTTAGGACTTTTCCATTTCGTCGAACCTTGAGATTTGAGAAGAATTCTGCAACTTCGGGGAAGAGAACGCGACAGGGTTCTTGGAGAATGAAGGAGAGGCCGGCGGTGTCGAGAAGGATGAGGTGGTTGCGGAAATCATCGGAAAGCTCTGCAATACCCTCAGTGACTAGTTTGGAGCCGACGCCGATCTTGTGAGAAGTCGCCATGGATGCTAATGCCTGGAGGAATTGAGAGAGGCGGCTCTGCAACAGCGGCGGAGGCGAGTCGGCAGGGTAGGCGAAGAGGCAGAGGGTACTCGAGAGATAGAAATGATCTCGTGTAGGTTTGAGTTTTCGGAATTTCATATATATATTACTCTTAAATTACTGCTAATTAATTTAAAGTAGGATGCGACACCTAGCCTTGGGGGGCGAATAGAACAATTTTCAAAAACTGGGAAACAAGACACGAGAAAGAGATAGACTACTCGAGTAGGTCTGCAGAGAGTACTCGAGTAGGTAGATGACTTACTCGAGTAGGTCGACAGGAGTTACTCGAGTAGGAGGAGAAAACTACTCGAGTAGATAGGTGACGTACTCGAGTAGGTAAGTGACTTACTCGAGTAGGTCTTTAGATACTCGAGTAGGCACATCCTCATACTCGAGTAGGTCAGCACACATACTCGAGTAAGTTCATTCTTATACTCGAGTAGGTAGAGAAGAGTACTCGAGTATGTCTCATGCTTCTCGAGTTGAATTTTGAAAAAGTTGAGACAGAATTAATTTTGACTAACCCCTTGCAATTTCTTGCTTCTTAGCTATCCAGCCTTCTTTAGTCCTCTTTGTTGAGCATCACAAGCTCTGTCTTGAAGAAGGAGAACTTGGTCTCGTCCAGCGGCTTTGTGAAGATATCTACAACTTGCCTATCTGTGGGCACATATTGGAGATCTATGTCTCCATGCTTCACATGTTCCCGGATGAAGTGGTACCTTAGCTCGATGTGCTTTGTCCGGCTGTGGGAGACTGGATTGTTGGCTATTGCAATTGCGCTGGAAGAGTCACAGTATAAAGGAATATCCTTGAACTGCAGGTTGTAGTCCTCGAACTGATTCTTTATCCATAGCAACTGTGTGCAACAGCTGCCTGCAGAGATATACTCTGACTCGGCCGTTGAGATTGCGACACAGTTCTGCTTCTTGCTACTCTAGGAGATTAGCCTTCTTCCGAAGAATTGGCAAGTCCCTGAGGTGCTTTTCCGGTCGTCTTTGCTACCTGCAAAATCTGCATTTGAAAATCCAATTAGTTCGCTGTCATTACTTCTTGGGTACCATAAGCCAAGATTTGGTGTGCCTTTAAGGTATCTCAGGATCCGCTTTGCAGCAGCGTAATGAGATTCCTTAGAGTTCACCTGAAATCTAGCACAGACACATGTTGAGAACATTATGTTAGGCCTACTGGCAGTAAGGTAGAGCAAGGATCCAATTATGCTTCTGTACTTGGTTTCATCAAAAAGTTTCCCTTTTTCATCCTTGTCCAGAGACATAGTTGAGCCCATTGGAGTCCTCATAGAGGTTGCGTTCTCCATTCCGAATTTCTTAATTAGCTCTTTGGTGAATTTGGTATGTGAGATGAAAATTCCATCTTCAGATTGTTTCACCTGAAGCCCTAAGAAATACTTCAGCTCGCTCATACTGCTCATTTCAAACTTTCCTTGCATAAGTTTTGAGAACTTTTTGCATAGGTTGTTATCTGTAGAGCCAAAGATAATGTCGTCGACATAGATTTGCACTAGCAAAATCTTGTCTTTTATTTCCCTAAGAAATAATGTCTTGTCTATCTTTCCCCTTGTGAACTTGTTCTCAAGTAGAAAGGTAGACAGCGTTTCATATCAAGCTCTAGGAGCTTGTTTCAGACCATATAGGGCCTTGTGCAGAAAATAGACATGATCAGGAAAGTTAGGATCAACGAAACCTGGAGGTTGTTCCAAATACACTTCCTCCTTTATGTTACCATTCAGGAAGGCCGACTTCACGTCCATCTGATAGACGATGAAGCCTTTGAAGGCGGCATATGCTAGGAACAACCTTATTGCCTCCAGCCTCGCCACTAGAGCATATGTCTGGTCGAAGTCGATTCCTTCTTCTTGACGATAGCCTTTAGCGACGAGTCTGGCCTTATTCTTTATGATAGTTCCGTCTTCATCCATCTTGTTCCTGTAGACCCATTTTGTTCCAATGATGTTCTTTCCTTTGGGTCTTGGAACCAGCATCTACACATTGCAGCGCTTGAACTGATTTAGCTCTTCTTCCATTACCATTATCCACGATGCGTCTGAGTTTGCTTCCTCAAATTTCTTTGGTTCAACCTGTGAGAGAAAACTCAAATGAAGATTCTCATTAGTTGTACCTCTCTGAGTTCTGACACCATCCCGGGGATTTCCTATGATCTGGTTCATGAGGTGATCCTTCAGATGTCTGAGCTCTAGAGTTCTTGCATCTGGATTATCTTCGAGCACCGGAGTGATTTCTTCATCCTGGATGACTTCTTCATTTTGATCATCAGCCTCTCCAATGGGAGTTGGAGTGGTGATCTTAATGAACTTCTCGCTTTTGTCTTCCGACGGATCATCCAAGCTAGTTTCTTTCAGCTTTTCACCTGCATCTTCAATGAGCACACTAGACGGATTGCTTTGCAGCAAGCTCGTCTCATCAAATACAACATGTATCTATTCTTCCACCACCAGGGTTTTTCTATTAAATATCCTATAGGCCTTACTATGGCTACTATATCCTACAAAAATACCTTCAAAGCTCTTTTCGCTGAACTTGGTGGTATGATACTTACCATTGTTAAGTACGAAGCATTTACAGCCAAAGATTCTAAAGTAAGAGACTGTTGGTTTCCTGCCTTTCAGAAGTTCGTAAGGTGTCTTATTGTGGTCTTTGTTTATGAGTGCTCGATTTTGCACGTGGCATGCAGTGTTGACGGCCTCAGCCCAGAAGTACTCTGGTAGTGAAGCATCACTCAACATGGTCCTGCAGGCCTCTATGAGTGTTCTGTTCCTTCTCTCAGCCACTCCATTTTGTTGTGGAGTACGAGGAGAGGAAAACTCATGAAAGATACCTAAGCTTTCACAGAATTCTGTCATGGCCCCAGATTTGAACTCTGTTCCGTTGTCACTTCTGATTTTGACTATGGAGCAGTTGTATTCATTCTGGACTTGCCTGACAAAATTGGTAAAGATATCAAAGGTATCTGACTTGTGTTTCAGAAAGAACACCCACGCAAAGCGCGAGTAGTCATCAACAATTACCAATGTATAGTCCTTGCCTCCCAAACTTCTAATCTGCAGTGGACCAAACAAGTCCATGTGCAATAGATGAAGACATCTGTTAGAGTCTTTGCCAATAATGCTTTTAAAGATAGCCCTTGTTTGCTTGCCTTTTACGCATGCATGATAAGGTCTGTCTTTGACGCATTTGACATTTGGGGCATCCCATACTAAGTTCATTGAAAATAGTTTATTAATGGTTTTGAAATTAATATGTGCTAGTCTCTTGTGCCACTGGTCACCAAGAGACGCACTATCTTTTGCTAAAAGACACACTGGTGTAGACGAATCTATACAGATGAAATTTAAACAGAAAATATTCCTGCTTTGAGTGTCGGATAGAATCGTTTCCATATTGTCAACGGATTTTATCAAGCACTTATCAGCATGGAACTCAACTATGTATCCTTTGTCGCAGAGTTGGCTTATGCTAATGAGATTGTGTTCCAATCCTTCGACATAGGCCACATCCGAGAAGGATACATTGCCGTTAGTAATCATACCATAGCCTCTAGTAATTCCACGGTCTGAACCTCCAAAGATGACCTTTGGTCCGTTCACGACTGGAGTAAAGTTCTGAATGAGGCTTCTCGTCCTGGTCATATGCCGAGAGCATCTGCTGTCCAAGTACCAGATAGGCATTTTGTTAGCCTTTGGACATCCCTGCAATCACAATCAGTTTGCCTTAGGAACCCAAATACATTTGGGTCCTAGGTCTCGGGTTAGAGTGCTCCCCCTACGAGTGTTAGCATTATGAGCGGTCTTTCTCATATTGCTGACATGAGGGGTAACAGCATTTTTGGAATTGAACCAGCAATCTATGGCGAAGTGACCAACCTTGCCACAGCACCAACAGTCAAATCTGTTGTACCTTTGCCTCAAGATCTCCTGCTTGACCTTTTGGAACTTTGGTCTAGTAGTGGTAGCATTCTTGGAGGAAGATGCCTCATGATGATGGCAATCACATGGCTTCTTCTCCTTTATGGGCTTCTCTACAACAGGCTTTGTCTTTGGTGCGTTCTTGAAGTTATGCCCATGATTGAAAAGGCCATAGCTCTGAAGAATAACTTCTTCATAAGGTGCCTTAAAGACACTTTCGCCAAAGTTTCGGGGTCGAGCCCATCCTTGATAGCGGGACTTTGGCTCCACATAAGTAGGCCTAGCAAAGTGCCCGTATGATGAGTCAAAATCAAACTCATTTGTTGGAAAGATGACCTTTCTGAATGTGGTTTGATTTTGAGGGGCTTTTCCCTTTTCTTCGGCTGAGGCCTTTTTGGCGGCCTTATTTTTACGTTGATTCTTGTTTCTCCTAGAGGATTTAGTAGGAGCTTCTTCATGGCCTAGTCCAGCTCCCTTGGCCTTTGCTGAGAATTCAGCAACGAATGGAAGAACCGCCTTGGGCTTAGAGAAACTCTCAACAAAGTTCCTTTCAGCCGCAAGTTCGGCTTCCAAACCTTTGATGATCTTCTCCTTCAGGTCAAGGTGCTCAAGAGCCTTGTTATATTCTTCAATAGTAGTATTGAAGTTTTCCTCGAGGGAGTCAGTCTTTGCGACTTTCTCTCTCAAGTTACTCTCTTCATCTTTTAGAGATTTGATCTCTTTAGCCTGAGTCTTCACGACTCGACGACATTTGTCGTAAGCCATGATTAACTCCTTATACTGGGCCATCAATTCTGACTCATCGTCAGAGGAGCTACTCTCGCAATCATGTTCAGAGACTTCAGACTCTGAGAGAGAGGTATGAGAGTTTACCTTTCTAGTGAACTGGGGCTCTTGTTCATCATCTGTTTGAGCCATTAGCCCAAAGTAAGCTTCTTCTTCTTCGCTTGACTCAGCTGAGTCGGAGTCGCTAAGAGTCTTGCTCCTTTTGGCTATGAAGCTCTTCTCTTTCCTCTTCTTGTTGTATGAGAATTTCTTTTCTTCTCTTCTACCACCCTCCTTCTTCTTGTGAGGGCAGTCGGCAATGATATGGCCTGTCTTATTACAGCAATAGCAAATGATGTCAGTTGAAATGCATTTGTTCTGTTTAGTGTTATACCTGTCGTGGCTGCTTGAGCCTTTTCTTTGTCGATCGTCATCGCGTCGCGATCTTCTGTATGAGGCATCCTTGTCTTTCCATTGTTTCTTTTTATTTAGAAACTTCTTGAATTGCCTTGAGAGTAAGGAGAACTCTCCTTCAGATAGTTCAGAGCCTGAGGTGCTAGGCTCTGATGATTCTTCTTCTTCATCAACTTCTGGAGCTGGAGCGGGGGAGGCAGCCTTAGTCTTTCTGGAGGTGTCTGCCTTCAGAGCGACAGATTTCTCCTTTAAGGCAGACATGTCCTTCTCTTCTTCAGCTTTTCTTGTATTGATTTGGAGTTCATAAGACATAAGCTTTCCAAAGAGATTTTGCGGGTCCGTTTCAGCTAGCTTCCCAAACTCCCTGATGGTGCATACCTTGTTATCCCATTCCTTGGTTAGGGATCTCAAGAATTTGTCGTTCAGTTCTCCGTTGGTGAAGACACGGCCATACACCCTTAGGCCATTTACAATTTTGAAGAAGTTCTCAAAGGTGTCGACAATTGTTTCCTTATTCCCTTGTCGGAACGCTTCATATTTTTGATTGAGAAGGGATCACCGATCATCCCTTACTTCTTCAGTTCCTTCCATCAAAGTGACTAAGGAATGTCACATCTCCTTAGCTGATTGATAGTGAATCAAATTCTGCAGCATCGAGTCATCGACTGCACTTGCTATTATGTTCTTAGCTTTCTTGTCGAGAGAGACAAGTGCAATCCCGTCTTTGTCGAGATCCATTAGCTTTTTGGGAACTCTCTTGGTAGGGTCGATAGTGGACATAGTCATGGGAACGTAAGGACCTTCTTCAACGATCATGAAGATCCTTGGATCCACAGCTTCCATGAAAAATTTTATCCTTTCTTTCCACATGGGAAAGTTATTTTTGTTGCATAGTGGAAGCTTGGCGAAATCTTTGCCCTTGTCCATTTTATGGTAGAATCTTTCAGACAACAGATCTGGGTCTGATCAAGGTGTTAACCTTTTGACGATGAACCTGGCTCTGATACCAATTGAAAGAAAACGGTTGTCGACCTAAATCACCTAGAGGGGGGTGAATAGGTGGTTTGTGCGTCTTTTGCGGAATAAAAAAAATAATTAGAGCACGACACAGAACTATCTACCAATATCACAGACGACACAAGATTTATAGTGGTTCCCCAACCTTGGGTACATCCACTTTCCCTCACCGATCTAGCAATCAACTAGACTCGGCTACTCCACTATCTCGGATCAAAAATCGATCCTACCCTCGGAACAAAGTTCCTACAAACTCGATCCAAACAAAAGGATCTACACCTCGGAAGATAGCACTTCCTACAACATCGGAGTGAAAGACTCCTACACTCGGATAAGATTTCTCCTACAAGAATAAAATGAGGTATACAAGAATACAAACAGTAAATCACTCAGATCTGAATGAAACGGCCAGGATCTTCTTCTTTTCAACATTGTAGCACTTTCAGAAATTGGTAAAGAAGTTCTCGGCTTCGATCTGGATTTACTCGCTTTTACAGAAATCGAGAGAGAATATAATCAGCGAAGTCGATCTCGATCTGTAACTTTCTTCAGAATAGTCCTCTGAAAGTAGAAGCTTTGGCCGGAGAAGAAGGCGGCGGCGGCTTCCGATTAGCGAAAATCAGAGAGGAGTCGGCTGAAGAATATTTCTCGAAATAGAATGACAAGAAAGCTTGGAGAATACTTAGGGTTTGTCATTTTCTGATAAGACCTTATATAGGAGAGACTAACGGTCATAATCGGTCATAATGATGTACACGTGGACCAATCATGTCGCGTGATTTGAAAAATCCCGTCAGAAAAAGGACTTAGCAAAATTTCAAAAAAGATCAGCCAATTACACGAGTAAGTCAATAACTACTCGAGTAGTTGAATAACTACTCGAGTACATGAGAGAGAATGTACTCGGGTATATAAAGATAGGCTACTCGAGTAGGTAGAAATCCACTACTCGAGTAAGCAGAAAGAACTACTCGAGTATGTAGAGTGACTTACTCGAGTACATAAATGATCTACTCGAGTACAGGAAAAACTACTCGAGTATATTTCATAAACTACTCGAGTACAAGGGGTACTACTCGAGTGGGATACTTGGAATGAATTCTGAAGATGTCAGCAAGCAGCTACTCGAGTAGTTGAACTAAACTACTCGAGAGGAAGTAATCTACTCGAGTAGGTGAAAGATCTACTCGAGTAAAAGACTTAGAAAAATTCTGGAGTGGGAATTATTCAAGATATACGAGTGAAACATGATCTACTCGAGTAGGTATAATGAACTACTCGAGTATGTATAATGAAATACTCGAGTATATTTCTATCTACTCGAGTAAGTGAGTATTCTTACTCAAGTCCATGACTTAGAAAAAATTTTGAAGAGGAAACCCTTAAATACTCGGGTAAAGAGTAATCTACTCGAGTATATAAGCATGCTACTCGAGTATATGACTTTGTTTACTCGAGTATGTGACTTAGCTACTCGAGTATATGACTATGTCTACTCGAGTACAAGGTTCCTTTACTCGAGTAAATTATACTCAGACTACTCGAGTAGGTGAAAGCTCAACTCGAGTAAAACACTTAGAAAATTTCTGATGTTGAAAAAACTGATTCTTCTAGAGTAGCCAACTTCAAATTTCTTTCTCATAGTCCAACAGCTTGAATATGAAGTGTATCTCAATAGAGAGACCACACATGAGTCAACACCTTGGAGTATGCAATGAGGGATTACATTGCACAGTTCCTGTGTTTGGTGACCCACTGTGAGCTGACATTGATCTACACTTCCCAGTGAAATTCCTGCAAACATATAACTCAAACCAAGCATCAAATACAACTTAATTCATCTTAGTTACAGGGTGACTTCACCAAATCTGGGTTCATGTGGATGAAATACCCAATAGAAGCATGCTGAAATTCAGCGTGTTACAGGTGCAGCACGCTGAATTTCAGCGTACTTCAGGTGCAGCACGCTGAATTTCAGCATGCTTCAGGTGCAGCACGCTGAATTTTAGCGTGCTTCAGGTGCAACACGCTGAGCCAAATGGTTATAAATTGTTATTTTTTTTGCTGTACTGACTGAAAGTTTTTAAACTTTTGTTGCTTATATTTGAAGAACACTAGTTTGTAGTCTTTGTTTCCAAATTTTGAAGTGTTGTATGCTTTCATTTTCTTGACTATTTGACTTCAAGCACTCTTGCACAAGGTTGATAGTTTGCAGCAATCATTCATGTACTCTGATCATATTCAACTATTGAAACTATTACATCATCAAATAACTTAGTGTCACAACCACCAACCTCTAACCACGACATCACACACTCTACCAATCATGTTCTCCTATACTTGTGTGCATACCTCCACCCCCCCCCCCCCCACACACACAACTTTTAATAACAGCAAATGACAATCAACCACTGCACATACTACCACATTACAAACGGCCACTATCACATTACAACCAACAACTATACACACTACCACACAACAATAAATTGCAGTGAAAGTAATACACGCCCACTAACATATAACCAACTCAATTTATAAATCATAAAAGCTGTTTAGCAGATTTTGGCCATGCATGTGCACATAAGAATGTGACTCGTAGATTAGCCAGTCCTATTAAATTTATAAATCATTCTCTTCATGCATGGATTGGAGTGTGCTGCAGGTGCAGCACGCTGAAATTCAGCGTGCTGCACCTGAAGCACGCTGAAATTCAGTGTGTTGCAGGTGCAGCACGCTGAAATTCAGCGTGCTTCAGGTGCAGCACGCTGAATTTCAGCGTGCTTCAGGTGCAGCACGCTGAATTTCAGCGTGCTTCAGGTGCAGCACGCTGAGCCAAATGGTTATAAATTGTTATTTTTTTGCTGTACTGACTGAAAGTTTTAAACTTCTGTTGCTTATATTTGAAGAACACTAGTTTGTAGTCTTTGTTTCCAAATTTTGAAGTGTTGTATGCTTTCATTTTCTTGACTATTTGACTTCAAGCACTCTTGCACAAGGTGGATAGTTTGCAGCAATCATTCATGTACTCTGATCATAATTCAACTATTGAAACTATTACATCATCAAATAACTTAGTGTCACAACCACCAACCTCTAACCACGACATCACACACTCTACCAATCATGTTCTCCTATACTTGTGTGCATACCTCCACCCCCCCCCCCCCCCACACACACACAACTTCTAATAACAGCAAATGACAATCAACCACTGCACATACTACCATATTACAAACGACCACTATCACATTACAACCAAAAACTATACACACTACCACACAACAATAAATTTCAGTGAAAGTAATACACGCCCACTAACATATAACCAACTCAATTTATAAATCATAAAAGCTGTTTAGCAGATTTTGGCCATGCATGTGCACATAAGAATGTGACTCGTAGATTAGCCAGTCCTATTAAATTTATAAATCATTCTCTTCATGCATGGATTGGAGTGTGTTGCAGGTGCAGCACGCTGAAATTCAGCGTGCTGTAGGTGCAGCACGCTGAAATTCAGCGTGTTGCAGGTGCAGCACGCTGAAATTTTTCAGCTTGGACCCAAACCTAAATTTGTGCTTGCATGATTATATGCGTTCAAAAAATAATCGCATACAACCAAAGAATGGTTGCATGTCGCTGATTATGTGCAGTTCGTTAATTATGTTCAGTTCACTGATTGTGTTTAATTTTCAATATTTTTTATGCATCTATAGCGTTCAAAAATGAAGAGAGACCCCACTCAAGCTGAAGTTTTTATTGAAACTCAAAGTAGCATTAGTGGAAAGGAGCTAGATTTAGAAACCAACAATGCAATTGTGAGTTATTTTTTTAATTAAGATCAAATATAATTTACTTATTTTGTTTTATTTAAAAATCAACTATTCAATTTAATTATTATCAGTCTCAACTTCAAGATACTATGAATAACGAGAAAAGTAATGTTGAAGCATTTAAAATTATGTTTGGGAAAGAACATCCTGGATCAATGCGTTGCTTTGGAAAAGGAATTACACAAACAGCTTTGAAGCGAAAGGAAGACATTGCGGCTTTGAAGAAAGTACATAATGAAGAAGTGGCTTTGTTGAATGAAAAAGTGCAAAATGTGGAAGATACACTTAATACTCTAAAAGGGGTACTTAAGATTATGCTTCAACAAAGCAAACCCGTTGGAATTGATGTACAATCATTGGAGAATATATTAGGTTCATCTCCAGGGGATGCAAATAGTGGACAGAAGAGATACGGGCTACCACATGCACATTCTTCTACATCAACACACGTTCCAAACTATGGAGAGGTATAATGTTGTAGATTTTCATACAATATATTAAAATACTTTTATATGTTTACAATTTTTTATTTATATATTGATTTTGATGTCATTGTATTTATATATATATTATTTTACTTTGTGCAGAAAGTTCTTGAAGATGGCCGGGAAGACAAATGAGGAGTTGCAATATGATCAATGACTTCATATCATGAAGATCATTTGATGTTTAAGTTGATTTAGATAATTTTGTTTGTGTACTGTAATATTTAAATTTTTGATGTATTTTGGTAAAATATGAGGCTACTAATGACTTATTTAATATTTAATGATAAAATATGTGCAAAATTGTTATATATTTATGTGTTATAAAAAATGTCTCATTATATAGGCTTCGTTTGGGAGGACTTATTTTCACCGGTCAAGCGGTTACGATCGCATGAATTGGACCGTAATTAAGGTCTGGTTCATGCGGTCATAACCGCTTGACCGGTGAAAATAAGTCCCCTCAAACGGAGCCATAACCTGTTTGGTTTTGAAGTTTTAATTTATTTTCATGTTCTTTTTAAAATTTATATTTTTTTATTAATTAAATAGTTTTGGCAACATTTATTAAATGTGACTTTAAACATTTTGAAAATGTTGCAATAGGTCCATGTAAAAACTGTTGCCTTTACTAGGGATATATGCAACAGTTTCAAGTAATGTTGCATAAACATGTAAAAACTGTTGTCTTAGGTCTTTGGTAACACGGGCATAGGCATACACCCCTATGACAACAGTTTTCAATGTTTTGGCAACACTTTACGGTATTAGGCAACAGTTTTTAAATGTTGCTAAAGACCAAAAATGTTGTAGTGCTTGGGTGTAGGAGCTCTACTAAAAAACTTTTTAAATTTAAATGGATTTTCATCATTACTTCTAATTTTTTTGATAGTGTAATTACTTGAATGGACATTGTATTTTAATTTATTTGAAATAGATTATAATATATGTTAGGTCATTAAAATATAAAAATGAGTGCATAATTGTTATTTTTGAATGTTTCACCAAAAACAACTTTTTTCTTATAATAGTGAAAGATATACGAGCATCTTCGCACGGGCTACGCCCGTGCTCGATGCTCTCGGGCGGCCTTCGGCCCCATCCAGGCGGGCTTCGCCCGTCTCCGAACGGGCCTCTCCCATGCTCGTTATGTCGTTGCGGGCTGCGCCCGCATCAAAGCGGGATGCGCCTGCATAAAATCGGGATGTACCCATATCAAGACGGGTAGTGCCCACAATATATACATATGAGTACTCAAAATAACCGTAAAAAATATAAATCAATATTACAATTTTTATTAATTCGTTTATCGTAAAAACAATAATTTCAAGCAATCTCTCTCCCTTCCCCATCTCTCCCTCTCTCTCCTCCCCCTTTCTCCTCTCCCTTCCGCCATCTCTCTCCCTCTCTCTCTCCTCCACTCTCTCTCTCTTCTCTCTCTTCCTCCTCTCTCTCTCCCAACTCTCTTCCCTAATCTCATGCTTTCTCTCATGATCTAATGTCTCTTGTTTGATTTATGATGTGCCTCTAAATACCTATATTGCTTTATATAATAAGATATATATATGCACAGTTTTATATGTATACATATATATTTAATAATAGATTAACTTTAGGTTACAAGAGAAACCGCCCGACTTCTCTTGAATCAAAATCAATCCACAGATTAAATTCCAAAATCGGGAATCACCTGAAAATGTCAAATCCTTTGGTGCTGTTGCCTGCTTGTCCATACGTGCTGGAAGGAGAAGATGGGAGGTCGACCCAAAAGTATCCAAAAATCGTCATGGGAAGCGTTGGACGGAAATGTTGTGTCATACGAAAAATGTCGCTCCGGATGGAAAATGTCGCGCCAGATGGAAAATGTCGCGCGAACAAGAGAGAGGTTTTGAACACACGACAAAATCGAGTGACGGGCGAAGCGCATCGTGCTGAGGTTTGCAAGCGACGGGGGCGCCATCATGCTAGAGCAATGGCGCAGACGTGGTGCCGTCGCACTAGGCATGAGGAGTTGTGCATTGTCACTTGTGTGTGTGTGCCCAGAGGCAGAACTATTCAAACTTAAATAGTTAATTTTTCTCAACCGCTCAAGAAAATTCAAATTTGAACGTATGAACACGACTTTGAACTTGTATCAAAGATTATACAAAATAGACCCTTCAATCAATTTTTTTTCATAGAGATGTGACAAAATTATCAATTTTATAAAATTCAAATTTTATACCTAATTACGAAAAAAATAGTTAATTAAAACAAATATATCGCCTCGCTTTGAAATTGGCAAATTGCGATATTTACTATATTATACAGATATATATATAGTTATGAAAACGGGTCTCCGAGTGCGGATAAAATTCTCCTGTTCAAGTGAAATTTCTAACGGCCACAATTATAGTTACGAAAAATAATAATAGCGCACGAAAAGAAATAAACAAACACCACAAATGAAGAACACCAAGATTTAAGTGGTTCCCCGAAAAATCAAATGGGTACATCCACTGTGCAGGCAGAGATCAATTTTATTTCTCAAGATTCTCAAACATATAATACAGCTAAAATGGAGGAGAATGAATAGACCGAGAAGAACTCGAATCCTCCAAGATCCGGCTGTACGAGATGCGACGAGAATCAAAGCGGCGGCAAAGTTCCTGCTTTTCGAAGACCCGCACGGCCAAAAGCTGCACCGAAAGAGAAAGGACCTGCTGCACCACTCACGTTGGTCGACCACCTCTTGAATTTAAATAGGAGAGAAATCCTATGGGGGGAAGGAGGGCCGGCTGCCACCATTGGAAGGAAGATAATTCCTTCCCCAAAGAGGAATTTCCAGGTTAGCAAATCCCCAAAAAGAACCGGGCTGAATATTAGGAGATAAATTTGGAGGGCCGGCTGCCACCATTGGAAGGAAGATAATTCCTTCCCCAAAGAGGAATTTCCAAATTGAATTTCGCCCGGAATAGGTAATAACACCTCCCACGGATTACTGACGTGGCGCAATCCGGACGATCCATGCGCGTGTGAGGTGTCATGATCCTAACAATATATATATATATATATATATATATATATATATATATATATATATATATATATATATATATATATATATATATATATATATATATATATATATATATATATATATAGATATATATATATCTTTATACTATAAGCAAAGATAAAAGTAAATGGTGTAACATTGATGCTACCCAAAATACCCCTTATCCTATAAGCAAACACAAAAGGTAGATGATGTAACATTGATACTACCCGAAATACCCCTAAAAATATAACCCTTAAGTTAGATTATTTGGTTCTTTGGTCATTTTGGTTTGCCATCAGAGATTTTCCCACCAATGAAATCTTTTTTTCAAATCATTTTTTTGTTTTTCAAATCTGATTTTACTTTATTTCAAATCAAGTTTTTGCATCCATGACGAATGTTGCCCCCACGACGAATGTCACCCCCACGACATTAGGCGCCCCACGACAAACGTCTTCCCCACGATAAATGTGCCACCCACGATGAATGTTGCCCGCACGGGGTCCCCGTGCACGACTGCTTGTATACACACACACACACACACACACACACACACACACACACACACACACACGAAAACTACTTTTTGGTGAAACATTGTCTGATGTCTCTATATTGCCATTATAGTTGTATTCATAATTATACAATTATACCAAACTTTATATTAGTATATTATAAAAGCAATATACTTTTAGGTAATTACACAACTTTACAATATTAAAATACAAAAAATAAAAACACTAGATACTCTAAACCTATTGTCTCTATATAGGAATGACAAGAGAAAAATTAATGTTTTAACGTTAAAATAAAATTTGTTTTGCAAAATAAAATTTTTATTCTTGATTTATATTTTTTACGATCATTTTGAGTACTCATATGTATATGTTGCTGGTCGGGCGGAGCCAGCTGCGGACGGGAGAAGCCCTCCAGCAGCGGCCGAAGCCCGCCGGGAGCAGGCGAAACCCACCGTCGCCGGTCGGGTACTGTCGCCTGAGGCCATATGGGCGAATACTATCCACGACAAATGTCGCCGCCCACGGCAAATGTCGCCGCTCAGGGCAAATGTCGCCTCCCACGACAAATGTCGCCTCCCACGGCAAATGTCGCCGCTCACGGCAAATGTCACCTCCTACGACAAATGTCGCCGCCCACGACAAATGTCGCACTACCGGCGAATGTCGCACCCTGCCGATTGTCGCACCCCCGCCGAATTGCCCCAAGGTTGAAGGTCCATGCCAGTCACTTGTATATATATATATATATATATATATATATATATATATATATATATATATATATATATATATATATATATATATATATATATATATATATATAAAAAGCATACAATATTTTTCAGAAATGATCATTTGTTTATTTTATCAATTTTGAATTTTTCGAGTTAAATTATTATTATTATTTTTTAAAAATTGAGTGTTCAATTGATTCATGACTCTTTTTAACTCCTGTAAATATTGTAATCATACAAAAAAAATTTTATTTAATGCCTGACCTGAGTTTGAATCAGAATTCCATCTGTGAACATGTCTTATTATTATAATATACTCAAATGCTCAATTGATTTTCTGTAAGTTTTAGATTTCATTTGGGGACTTATTTTTATTGGTCAAGTGGTTTTTTTATTGGTCAAGTGGTTACGACAAGATCCGATTCATGCAATCGTAAATAATCGCTTGATTGATAAAAATAAATCCATATATTATATAAATATATGTAAAAAACCCAAAATATTGGTAAAAAAACTCATTAGTTCAAGAAAGTCGGACATATTTTCAGGACCGCACAAGTCACAACAACACAACATATTTTCAGGACCGCACAAGTAAATATATTATATAAATATTTTATAATAATATTAATATATACAATTTAATGGGATAAAAAAAAGGTCCAAAGGTGTGTAGACCAGTCCTGCACAAAAAACTGTCTCGCCGACCCGGGATCGGTCTTTTGGCCGACCGGTCCCAGACCGGTCTCGCTCAAACCAGTCCCAGTTCTGGACCGGTTTCCTCTTCTTGACGAGGACCGGCTGGGACCAGTCCTAATCAGTCCCGACCATTCTTTTATTGGTACTCTGCTATTCTTAATCAATTGCAAATTTTTTTTAATTAGATTTTGTATGAATGGTGTCGGATTATGAAGTTTCGTTTAGAAGTAATTCAGATTTTGTGAATCTTGGCTACAAATTCACTTCTTTAATTAAACGAGTTCCTTTCACAGCAGCTTTACATGAAGCATAGGATGATGTTGGCCTAGAATCAAGTTTTGGCTCTAATCACATCTAGGTTGATGAAAATGGAGAGAATTATAGTCCAAAATCTATGAATACGAGTGCATAACCGGTCTAATTATCGGTCTTTTAACGATCTTTTACCGGTCCCAGTCTTTTACCGGTCCCGGTTTGGGACCAGTCTTTTACCGGTCCCGATCTGGGACCGGTCTTTGGTGGAAAAGGAGGGACCCCTAGGGACCCCTGGACCGGTCCGGGACCGGACCGGTCCCTAGCCAGTCCTAACCGTTCCGGTCCCAACCGGGCCGGTTAGGACTAAATTTTTTGTGCACCACCAATGTAGCCACCAGCCACTAGCGAGAAATTTCATAATGCAATGGCAAAGTATTCAGCCTAGAAAGAACTTACAACTTTCTCATGTTCATAAATACACACTAGCTTAATAGAAATGATTTGGATGTTATTATTAACAAATTAATCTCATTTGGCTGCTAGTAAATTCAAAATAAATCTTTAATTTCATTCCACTGGATCATATCATCCGCCAAACATGTTCTAACACGACACATTGTCCGCGACATTATTTAAAAGATTATCGAACTTCCATGCTCTCCTAAAATAGTTCTTTTTGTGTCTTTAGGTTAGGCTGTATTTAGGAGAGCAGTGGCGGTTGATAATGCAGTTATAATTTTTTATAATAATTTGCATTCAATAAAAAGATTTTTAAATAATTATTTTAAAATATGAAAGTTTGCTAATAGTAATGATTTGCTGGAGGTCAAAACTATTTTGCAAGAATTGAAACAACACCCTCTGTTATCTACGAAATTTTTTTGCACCAGCGAACCATCTCCCGTCTCTCCCCCCAATCTCTCATCTCTCTCCCGGAGAAACACTAAAGTTGCGTCGTCCCCCTCCCACGGTGGGCCTCCCCCTTCCCGCGGCGAACCCTAGCCTCCTCCTCCTCCCGAGGCGAAAACCCGGCCTCCTCCTCCCGTGACGAAACCTCAGCCTTCTCTTCCCGCGACAAAACCCCAGCCTCCTCCTCCTCCCGCGGTGAAACCCCGCCTCCTCCTCCTCCAGCCGTGAAACCCCAGCCTCCTCCTCCAGCAACAAAACATTGGTCCTTCTAGTATTTTGGTGAAATACTTGGAGTTTTAACAGTATTTTGTTGAAACATTTGGAGTTTTGACAGTATTTGATCAAATACTATATATTATGACAGTATCGTTATCACAGAATTTAATAACAAATGTGTTGCAATTTATCAAAACAAAAAAATGTTAAATTATGTAAGTTTATTAACATATTCCGCCTCACTACTATATATACTGTGATATAGAACGTCTAATTTATGGATTGGATTATGTACGATACTGATATATTTACAGTATTTTGATAAAATACTGAGAGTTTTGACAGTATTTTGGTGAAATATACTGAGAGTTCTAGCGGTATTTGGTCAAATACTATATATTATGACAGTATTGTGGCCTCTAAGGTTCCGCCGTGATTTAAGGTGGAGGAAGATTGAGAAATCTTGGCTGTGGTTGTGGCTTTATCGTCACTGGAGGAGGACGAAGTTTCGTCGCGGGAGGAGGGCGGGGTTTTGATGCGGGAGGAGAAGGACAGTCAAACTTCGCAGCGGGAGGAGCAGGGGGTGTCGCTGCGGAAGTAGGAGGCAGCGGGAAGGTCGCTGTGGGAGAAGGAAAGGAGGGGTGTCGTCGCGGGAGGGAGGAGGGGGCAGGTCGCCACAAGAGGAGGAGTGGGGTGCTTCCGCAGGAGCAGGAGCCCGAAGGAGGGGAGGGGGGGGGGGGGAATTGCCGCGAGAGGCGTTGCGGGTTCGGCTTTCTGCACGAGGGAAAATTTTTTAAGAGATTCACATCTAACAATTGTTCGGAAGAAAAGAAGCGAGGTCCAAAGGACATTTGTTCTCCCATCTAGAATTAGACCAGAGAAACGCATGCAAAATTTATTCGTTATCTACAAATCAGTGCAGACTGCAGACAAAGGAAAAATTTATTGAAAAATTTATTTAATTTGGAAAGTTTATAAAATTTTAAACTTTATTAAAAAAATAAAGAAAATATGCCGTCCTGTGCGGGCACTGGCCGCTCCTCTCTCTCTCTCTCTCTCTGCGCTGCTTCCTGCTTGGTTTCTTCTTCCTATTTCCCACCATTTTTACTCTTCCCAGCGTCGCCATCATCGATCGTCAAAATCCAAAGAGCCCCACCGTCGAACTACTCCGCCGGTTTATTGAAATCTAAAAAGATCTCCAACCGCTTCCTCCCTCCAGCACTCGATCGTCTATAAGTATGCGAGCTTTCCACGAATCTTCGCACCTCTTTCTTCTCCTGAGATCCAGTAATGGATTCGAGTTCTAATTCCCTTATTTTTCAGACATCGAACCACACCCTCGATCTGAGGAGCTCGCTTTCCTCCGTTAAGGCTACGGCGAGGGGTAACGGAAACCTTAGGTCGCGATTTGAGCGGGCAATGTCGCCGGAGGGGATCAGCGAGCAGAAACTCGTGTACGGAGAAGCTGGCTATGTCTTGGAGGATGTGCCTCACCTCACGGATTATATTCCTAATCTTCCTGTGAGTCATCTTCAAACTTCATTTCTCATCTGTTGATTTGATTGCTGCTTACTTTGTGACACTGGATTTTTTTTAAGCTTATATAAGTATAAGTAACTGGTTTTGAATTTTCCCCATTTTAAGTTGATTGATTCTCGGTTTTTGAGCAGGAAAACGGGATTTGGCATGAAGTTAATCATACATACCATCTTTTCCATATTTTATTTATTCTTTTTCCAAACTTTTTTCCATATTTTCAGCATATTTTGCATCTATTACTACGAGCTTTACATTCTCTGTACAATTATCCCCTTGCAGACTCATACGAATCCTCTCCAGGATAACCAAGCATATTCAGTTGTCAAGTATGTCTTTTGACACGGATCATGCACTTCTTTTTTTAGCTTTCTGTTAGAAAATTAATCTCAAACTGAAATTTCCTCTAACTTGCAGGCAGTATTTTGTCAACATGGACGATACAGTTGCACAGAAGGTGAATTTTGGTGGCCTCTGTTTAAGTTCTTACTTCACCTCAGTGATTATGTATATTATTCTAATTGTTCTCTAAAAAGATGAACCAATGTACCCCTATAAGCTATGTTATTTATCTACTTTTTCAACTTTTCTTCAGATTGTAGTTCACAAGAGCAGTCCTAGAGGCACCCATTTTCGACGTGCTGGGCCTCGCCAACGGGTGGGCTGTGTTCACTTGTAGATTCTTGGCTAAATTATAAATTGTGTTTGTTTAACTGATGGGATATATTTGAATGTGGATTTGTTCAGGTTTATTTTGAATCAGATGAGGTGCATGCGTGTGTGGTAACTTGTGGTGGCCTCTGTCCAGGACTTAATACTGTTATTAGAGAGTTAGTTTGTGGACTGGCCTATATGTATGGTGTATCCAAGATCCTTGGCATAGAGGTTAGAATACCAATGGGAATTATATTGTTTTCTTTCTCATGTAGATTCATCCATCTTTAATGAAATCAGTGTCCACACAAGGTCTATAACTATAATATCAAGTTTTTCCACTTTCAGCAGATGAAATCATAATCTGTGAAACATCACCTTGTATTGCTTCTGCTTGTATGTTAAGGTATCATATTTCAGCAGATGATGGATGGCAATAATTTTATGAAAGAGATATGGAGGTCTTGAAGAGTACCCTTAAGATCTATTTTGTATCCATCGCACTTTAGATCTCCTTTATTCACAAGAAACAATATTCCAGTGTTGCATTTTGTAGTATTTCTTGA
Organism: Platanthera guangdongensis; assembly: GCA_039583875.1. Taxonomy (NCBI): domain Eukaryota; kingdom Viridiplantae; phylum Streptophyta; class Magnoliopsida; order Asparagales; family Orchidaceae; genus Platanthera; species Platanthera guangdongensis. The sequence continues at coordinate 160,966,892 of CM077159.1, forward strand.
TTGGTATTTTTTATTTAACTTTATTTTTTTGCAACAAGATTTCCTTACACTCCTAATTGAATCCATGTAGAAGGGACACCAAGAGACTCATTATCTCTCAGAACTATGTTACACTTCTAAATTTTAGTTTGCCCATTGTTATTAAGCGTGTACATGCCATGAAGACTAATAAGAGTGATTGCAGTGTGTCAATTTGATTGCTACATGATTCTCCTATACTGAATAATACTGAAAAACAACAATCAAAAAAATAAATCGAGTAAAACAAAGGTTAATATATTTTCTTGGGTATCCTTCTCCTAATCTTCTCTTCTCATGAGAGATTGAGTCGTGCTCTGCTAGTCTTCCTTCATTTGTGTAGCTATCTTTCCAATCCTTCAGTCACCTTTCTGCTTTGTTAAGAACGAAACACAAAAAAGAAGTGACAAGGATTTAACGAGGTTCGACAACTTGCCTATACCCCTCTCTGCCACAATTAAGATCTCTATTAATCTTTGACAACAGCTACAGGTTACAAGCCCTTACAATACCTTGATGAATCCAAACCACTCATTTTCTTCCATTGCTAACTGGATAGGACACGAATTGGGGCCCACATTTGTGAAATAGTCATTTGATTGATTTCCATGAGTCGTTTTTTTGTTTGTAGATGGCTTTCATAGTTCTACAAAAAACATAGGTGGAAATTAGAAAGTCACCCTGAATTCATTCTTGTAGAAAGAAATAGGAAAATAGAAAGGTGTAATATATTCATCCACAAAGGGGCTTAATATAGGAACTACAACAGGACTCAAAACACCGATAGGCGGTGTGGGACTAAACATTAAGATACTAAAATATTAATATCTCTAACACTCCCCCTCAAGCTGAAGGGGAAGCCTACAGCTTGGACACAACATAAAATAGAGGGTAAAAGAAGGAAGGCAGCGTGGGCAAAGCAACAGCTACCGAGGCCCAACCGCGTGTCACCGGGGATACTTCAACCGGGCAAGAGCCACACGACGTTGGTCCGCAAACCGACCATGACAACGCTGGATACACTCGGAGCGGAAACAAGGTCAACCACGCAAGACCAAACCAACCCTACCAAATCCAGACAAAACGACGAGGAGACACAAACAACATATGAAATCAACCTAGGGGCCATGTGTGACTAAGGCAGGAGTCGGGAAAGAAGTATCCGAGTCGCCATGATCACAAACACTCCCCCTCACGTGGATCATGTGCAAGAAGACATAGGTTATACCTAGGGGCCGGATGTGACTAAGGCAGGAGTCGGGAAAGAAGCATCCGAGTCGCCGATATCACAAACACTCCCCCTCACGTGGAATACGTGCATGAAGGTATAAACTACGCCTAGAGGCCGTGACGTACACTCCCCCTCACGTAGATCACGTGCACGAAGGCAGAAATCGTAAAGAGACCACACTAACACACCACAACAACAAGCAAACTAAAAAAAACAGCAACATTAAAGCCTAAGCGGGGCCGGAGACGAAGCAGCGCAGAGCAGAGCAACAACGGTCATAGGCCAGCCGTGCCGGAGAAGAAGAGAGCAGTGCGGCGGAGGGCATCCATGCCGGAGAAGTAGAGAGCAGCAGCAAGAAGAGGGTGGCTGGGGCCGGGAAGCAGCAGCAGCAAAAAAGGCGCAGCCGGCAAGAAGAAGGCTGGGCCTGAGAAGCAACGGCAGAGCAGTATCCATGCCAGAGAAGAAGAGAGCTGCATCAGCAGGCCGGAGAAGAAGCAGTCGGCAAGGAGTCACCTGGGCCGGAGAAGAAGCTGCATGAGAACGGAGCAGCAACAGTAGCCGACGTGAGGAGAGGAAAGATCAGCCAAGAGCCGTCGACGAAGGCAAGGAGAACTGTCGGAGCAGGCGGGAACGTCGACGACGCCAGCGGAAGCAGCGCACGAAAGCAGCGGCGGCGGTAGCAATCGGCGAAGTCGCACACGGGAGAGGAAGCAGTTGCTGTAACAGGAGATCTGAGGCGCTCCTGTCGACGGGATCAGAGATCGACTCCGTCGACAGGAGCGGGAGCGGCGGGCATAAGCCCTAGCAGCGCGCGGGAGGAATCGCGGGCCGGGTGGATCTGGTCGGTACGGGAGCGGGGGGTTTTTGGTTAGGGACGGGAGGCCGGGGGGGGGGGGGGAAATATCAGCTCACCGGGAAAAAAAATTTGGTTTAGGTCTCAGAATATTAGGCTCTGATACCATGTAGAAAGAAATAGGAAAATAGAAAGGTGTAATATATTCATCCACAAAGGGGCTTAATATAGGAACTACAACAGGACTCAAAACACCGATAGGCGGTGTGGGACTAAACATTAAGATACTAAAATATTAATATCTCTAACAATTCTTATCATTTTAGAAACAAGTGAAATATACCTCTATGCTATGTAAGTAGAAATATTGCATTTTCTGAACTATTGCTATTCTGGAATCCAGTATTGCTCAATCCCATATTTGAACTTCTTCAGCACTTTTAAATATCATTTTTAGATGTAGCTTCACTTTATTAACAGTAACAGGAATGAACCATTTATAGGGTGGTTATCGGGGTTTTTATGCTCGAAACACTATTACTTTGACCCCTAAAAGTGTCAATGATATCCATAAAAGGGGAGGCACAATCTTGGGAACATCACGAGGTGGTCATGACACTTCAAAGATAGTCGATAGCATTCAAGACCGTGGAATCAATCAGGTACCTTGACTTTGAAAATTCATGTATGTGGTTTTGTTGTTTTCGTAAAGGAGGTGTGGAATACTTTTCTTAGACCATGTTTCGGACAATTGCAGTGTTTGAGTGGAGGCGTTGCGAAGCTGTGGTAGTAAATGCAATGCCGATAGTTTACCTATGTATTGAACTTTATGACATGTGTTTTTACCCAAATTCCACCTTATGGGGTCTTGGTGTGCATTAAAGTTTGACCACACATGCATGATTGTGGTGACGCTTTGAACTAAAACCTCATTTGTTGAAAAATAACTTCACGAACACTCCAACCCAAACACAACCTGCGTTTTTCATAAATGCATTAACAACGGCCACCATTCTCCCACTGTTCTCCCAAACATGGTCTAATCCACCATTATGAGCCTTAAGATGGTTAAAAACATTGAATCAGGAAACTAATGCTTACCACAATTTTCAGGTCTACATTATTGGTGGGGATGGAACTCAAAAGGGGGCTTCTGTAATTTTTGAGGTAATTATAGATTATATTTTTTGTGTTTGATCTACCTTGCCCACTCTTTAAAAGATGGGCATCACCCCCCACCCCCACCCCCACCCTCCCTTTTTTGTCCAATGAGACAATTTATTTATTATAAAAATAAAGAAATTTGTAGATAAAATTTTTAAATTTCATTCTAAAATTAAGCCCATGCTATTACTAAATTTTTTTATTTCAAATCCTTTTTTTTGAAAGAAGTTGTAAATAAAGAACCAATAAGGAAACAAGTTTGTTGATAATTTTTTATTTTTGGTTTAGCTTGAAGAGTTGCCCTAAAATAGATCAGTTTCTATATCTTTGAATACATGCAAAAAAGAAAGGATAGACTCATTATATTCAAAGATATGGGTATGCCCATCAAAGAAAGGATAATTGAGCTTGAGAGCCAAATGAATCGAAAGATTCATGTATGGTTTGGGAAGATATGTTCTAAATGTGAAATAAATGGAAAGATAATCTACTTTTATTAAATGATATATTAGATAAAGTGAAAACAAAAGACCTTGAGTACTTCAGAAGATTTATGTAGAAGAATCATCGAGCAATTCGAAAGAGTCGGGGCTCGATTACTGAAAGTGGAAAAGTAAGCAAATGAGTATCGAATGCATGGATATTTTGAGATATAATGAGAAAAAGTAAAATTGGTTAGCGCTACTTTAGATCGTTTGAAAGAATTAGAAAATTTAGAAAATGAAACTATTTTCTTTAAAAAACAAAGGACAATTAACCAGGCCCGACGACAGGATTTTCAGTAAGCCATAAAAAGAGCTCCAAGAACTTTGAATAGTTGTTTGAATAGTGAATTGCATTTTCATACTATCAATGATAATATCGGTATCCTCGAGCCTTTGAAATAAATAATTGATTAGCATTTTGACTCTTTTTTGTAGTGTACGGTTTAGAGTTTAGCTATTATTTTTCCTTTTTCTTCAATAAAATATAAAAAAGATATTAATAGAGACCCGTCGAGCTGAGGAAATTAGTAATATTATCCATGAACAAATTGAAAGATATAATACAAAATACAATATGTGAATATTGGTATCGTACTTCAACTGGGCGATGACCTTGTTCATATTCATTTGAAGAGGGTACATGTATTGCTTTGAATTTGGAATTAAATAATGTTGGCATTGTATTAGTGGGTGATGATATGGTGATAAAAGGCGGAAGTTCTATAAAATCAACAAGAAGAATTGCTCAGATTCCTGTATTCGAGGATTTTTTGGGTTGTGTTATAAATGTTAGAGTGCTCGAAGCATCCGCGTGACCATCTAGTTTGGAATGGTCTACCCGTTGCCCCCAGCAGGGTATTTATAGACGAAACCCTAAATCCCCGACTACGGGTTTGGATTCCTATCGGATCCTAACCAACCCGTTAAGTAGCCCATTAAACACGAATATCAATATACCTCAACAATCTCCTCCTATATTGTATATAAGTGTTAGCATAAGAAAATGACTACTTATACAAAAGTTAATAATGACCAAACAAACAAGAGTTTTTCCAGAAATATAAATATGAGTTTTAGATAACAAAATACTAAACTCAAACCAAATGTTCCAAACATGAAAAAGCAATAAACTGGAAAGCTCAAACCGATAATTGATCTTAAGCAAAAAGCAGATCATCATCATCTGGGTCAAAATCAACTGTCTCTCCTCCAATCTCCACTTTTCCTGCAAACAATTACAACAAGAATGTCATGAGACAAATCTCTATGAATTCGAACATTTGCAGAAATAAAGTGATTAGTTCTAACAGCGGGTGAACTTAATACTATAATTGGGAGGAAAAAATCTCAAAACAGCATCTCTATCTAATTTACACAAAATTAAATTAATTGATTTCATAGAATCAAACCATGTTCCTTCGATTATTAAGATTATTTTTAACGTTCCACAATTGTGCTATATCATCAAGTTTGGAATGATACAACAAGCTGTGACTATTATATCATCAAGTTTGGAATGATATAACTAATAATCATAATATCAGGACACATATCAACAAGCTCAGTACTCCTTTTTGGAATGATACCCGATTCAGCTTTTGGCAAAAAATAGTTACGTAAGTCATCAAGTTTGGAATGACTGACAACTATCTCACCTCTAGCTTTCATCAGATAACATCTGAAATACTTTAGTGTGCTCAACGTAGATGCTTGAATGTAAGCAGACAACGGTTCTTAAATTTAAAACATAAGCTATGTATTAAGTCCTCCTAAATGGACGTTAATCACATCTCCCCCGATGTTTTAGATGTGAGAACCTTGCATAAGCCCTTAGTAAGGACATCTGCTACATTATCTTTTGATCTCACGTCCAATAGGGAGATTATCCCCTGACTGGTGAGATAGGTCAACCAGGCCTGTTTCATCCTAAGTTGCCTTCGCTTGTCATTGAACAACGTATTTGTAGCAATGGTGTTTGTGGCTTGATTGTCACAATAAATCGAAATAGAGTGCATTTTCAGACTCGTCATTGGAATGTCCAATATCAGATCTCTTATCCACTCTGCTTCTTCTCCAGCTGAAGCGAGAGCATAGAGTTCCGATTCCATAGAGGATAGTGCAATGCACGTTTGCCTCTTAGACTTTCAAGCTACTGCAGCTCCTCCTAGTGTAAACACAAAGCCACTAGTGGATCGACAATCAGCTATTTCCGAGCACCAAGATGCGTCGGAGTACCCTTCAAGCACTGGAGGATGCCCACTGTAACATAAAACATACTTCTCAGTAAACTTTAAGTATCTCATTATCCTGTCTAAGGCGTCCCAGTGGTCCTTCCCAGGGTTACTGGTGAATCTACTCAACATGTCGATCGTAAAGGATATGTCAGGTCTAATGCAGGTAGTAGCGTACATGAGACTTCCTATGAGTTTGGAATAATCCAACTGTCTGATAGTTGAACCTTCATTCGGTTTCAGTCTACTGTTATAATCGTATGGAGTCTCAGCCTTTTTGCTCTTATCGTAACCTCACTTTTCAAGTAGATTTCTAATGTAGTGACTCTGACTCAGGGTAATACCCTTTTTTGTGAAGTTCACTTTCATTCCTAGGATGGTTTTCACCTCACTTAGGTCTTTCATGCTAAATTGTGCCGTCAAGGCAACTTTCACGTCTTTCACCTCAGACTGATCAGTGCCCAGAATTAGCATGCCATCAACGTACAAGCATATGATGGCTACTTTATTTGCACTTGTTCTAACGTACAGACATTTATCTGATAGACTGGATTTGAAACCCAAGCCTTTTACACAGGTGTCAAATTTTTCATGCCACATTTTGGGTGCTTGTTTCAATCCGTATAGTGACTTAATCAACTTACAGACCTTATTTGCTAGACCTTCTATGACGAACCCTTCAGGCTGGTGCATGTAGATCTCCTCAGTCAGATCTCCATTCAGAAATGCAGTCTTGACATCCATCTGATGAACAGTGAAGTGTTCAATAGATGCTAGTGCGAGAAGAATCCTAATTGTCGCATAGTGACATACATGTGAGTATATATCAAAGTAGTCTACACCACTCACTTGAGTGAAGCCTTTGGCAACTAGACGTGCTTTGTATTTTGCGATACTCCCATCAGGATGAAGCTTCTTCCTCAGAACCCACTTATTGCCAATGGTTTTAGCCCCTTTGGGCAAATCGACCAAAGTCCATGTGTTGTTCTGCATGGGAGAGTTCATCTCTTCGTCTATGGCTTCTTTCCATAATAGAGAGTCTCTAGATCGCATCGCTTCCTTATAAGTGGATGGATCAGCTTCAACTTGGTAAGTCACGAAGTCTGTACCGAAGCTTTTAGGCATTTTCTCTCTACTAGATAGCCTTCTGGTATCTAAACCACTCGTGTCTACAGGCTCAGTGTTAGAGTTACGTTGTCCTGACTCAACTAAAGGCTCAGTACTAGTGGCTGACAGACCTGACAGTGTCAGGTTCTTGTCCTTAAGGAACTTATCCTCAAAGAAGACAGCGTCTCTTGATTCTATTACAGTATTAGTGGAGAGATCCAGAAACCTGTCTGCAACACTATCATCTGCACATCCTAGGTAGACGCAGGTATTAGTCCTAGGTCCAATCTTTGCTCTTCTAGAGTCTGGTATCCTAACATAAGCGATACAGCCCCAGGTCTTAAGATTGTCAAATCTAGGAGGCCTCTTAAACTAAAGCTCGTAGGGTGTCTTAGTCAACTTTGCATGGGGAACTTTATTAAGAATGTGATTTGACGTGAGGACGGCTTCACCCCAATAGGCCGCAGGCATGCCAGCAGTCAGCAACATAGAATTCAACATTTCTGTTAAAGTTCTGTTTTTCCTTTCAGCGATGTCGTTGGATTGTGGGGAATATGGAGCGGTGGTTTCAGGGATTATGTCATTGCTGGCAAGGAAGTCTCTGAACTCCCCCGAGACGTATTCTCCTCCTCTATCACTTCTTAGCCTTTTTATTTTCATGTCAAGTTGATTTTCAACCCTATTTTTGAAAATACGGAATTTTTCAAATGTTTCATCTTTGGTTTTAAGAAGGTAAATGTGACTGAATATAGAGTAGTCGTCGATAAATGTTATCAGATACTTCTGACCGCCTCGAGTGACAACTTTTGTAGTCACAAATATCAGAATGTATTAACTTTAGCAATTGTGTGCTCCTAGAAACCTGACTAAAAGGTGTTCTAGTTATCTTAGTTTGAGCACAAATTTCATATTTTTCAAATTTGATTTTTGTGTCGAGGGGTATGTTGTGAGTTTTAGCTAGCAGGAGAAGTTTTCTATAATTGACGTGTCCTAGTCTTGCATGTAAAGTCTTAGGATCTATCAATTTGAGTTAACCTGATTTACTACCTCGTGTGCTAGACTCAGCCTATACATCCCGTTAACGACATATGCGCAACCAAAGTAATGTGAGTGAACCATTAAGGTTACCCGACCACCACTAATGTTAAAAGACATACCCGCATCGCACAACAGACTAATCGAAATTAAATTAGCAGCTAATGTCGGTATAAATTTAACATTTTTCAAAGTAAGAGTCTTACCTGAGGAGAGAGTCAAGGTAGCGTTGCCGACCTTCAGCACGTCAGCTACAGTTCCATTTGCAATAGTGACAGTCTCTTGCACCTCTTTTGCATCCTCCAGAAGCTTTGGATTGTGACAGACGTGACAGGTAGCACCTGAATCGAGCCACCACTCTGAACTGGCCGTCCCGTTACCGACCATAGCAACAAAGTCGGTAGGCGCAGTCTGATAAACCATGTTGGCTTGATTATCGGTCCTTGGTGTGCTGGATTCGCCTCGTTTGAGCTGACGACACTCGGAAGCGCAGTGACCCCACTTATTGCAGTTGTAGCACTTGCCTTTGAATTTCTTCTTAATTTGTTTGCTGGTGGCAGCAACTGCGGGTGCACTGGTCGGTGAGCGAGTCTTGTCAGGCTTAGGCTTCCGCTTAGGATGCGTGATCATGTTAGCAGTAGAGGACTGCTTGCTGATCGTCTCTATAGCGTGCCTAGTCCGGTTCTCATCCTCAATGCAGATGAAGCGCTTGAGGTTTTTAAGACTCACCTGCGTCTTCTTCCGGTACATCTCAGTCTTGAAGGAATACCAGGCCGAGGGCAATTTGAAAATGATCGCCCCTGCAACAAATCCATCTGACAGAGGGATGTTCTCACTGTTGAGCTTGTCCACCAAATTTTCAAACTCAGCAACCTGTGGCAGGATTTCCCTTTCCTCAGTGAAGGTGGATGCCATAAACTTGTCCACTAGGTGCGTCTTGGACATGTTCTCCTCCTCCTTGAACTGCTCCTCTAAGGCTTCCCAGATCTCCTTGGCCCTTTGCATCTTGTCGTACGTCTCTGCAAGCCTGTTGGAGAGGCAATTCAGGATGTAGTCTCTGCAGAAGTACTCGTCGTTGACCCATTGATCTTCAACATCACTTCCTTTGAATTCTTCAAAGACATTCTGCACTGTGTAGAAGATGTTCAGGTACTTCATGCCGAACTGTGTGTTGCGCTTCCAGGCACTGAACTTGGCGTTGGAGAATTTCTCCAGCTTGATCATCGGCACGGGAGAGGAGTGATTGATTGCTTTCGACATTTTTTTGTGTCTCTTTCCACACAGAGTAATTCTACTAGCAACCTAAATTACAAGCAGAAAAAACTGGAGAGAGATCACCTGAGCCGCAGAGACGATGAAACTTCGGATCCAATCCAAGAGAGTTGCTTGCTCCTCCAGTGACCAACAGCAAAAAATTTTTTTTCAGTAGAGAAGAACTCCCAATGACTGGAAAGGTGAAAAATGGGTCTCTGCACTATTGTGCCACACAGCCACAGGAACTGAAATAGATCTGACAAGATTTGAATAGGAGGTAGAGAACAGCGACCAAAAATCCTTCTCCGGCGGGCGGCAGTCGCTGGATCGGCGAGGCGGGACTCCTTCGATCCCTTCCCGATCGGAGAAAACGCACAGGATCGGAGAAATGGGATTCCTTTCTTCCCGATCGAAAAAATCGGCGATACCTCGCGAAGAACAAGAGCGGCAGAAGCAACGCACGGGACAGGTGGCGGGCTTCTCCTTCGCGACAAACTCCGACTACGGGATGCGACCTCCTTGCGACGAGCTCCGGCGTGGAATCACGATCCCTTTCGCGATCTGCGAGCTGCGGGATCCCGATCGACAACATGGATAAGCGGCTGCGAGCGGGATGCGACCTCCTTGAGACGAGCTCCGGCGTGGAATCACGATCGGCTAGGGCAGAGAAATCACGAACGGCGAGAGTTGCCGATCGATTTCGCACAGGCAAGAGGCTCGGGAGCAGCGGCTGTACCTTCCTTCGCTATGTCACGATCGGCAGCGTCGATGGCTTTCTACCTCGATCTCCTTCGTGAACGATTGCGGTTCCTTCGCGATCGTCTAGCGGCAACGATGATCCAGAAATCGCGAAGGGGGGGGGGGCAGCAAGGTCACGGGGACGGGAGCGGGGCTAGGGCAGACTTCGAGAATGTTAGAGTGCTCGAAGCATCCGCGTGACCATCTAGTTTGGAATGGTCTACCCGTTGCCCCCAGCAGGGTATTTATAGACGAAACCCTAAATCCCCGACTACGGGTTTGGATTCCTATCGGATCCTAACCAACCCGTTAAGTAGTCCATTAAACACGAATATCAATATACCTCAACAATAAATACTATAACTGAACCTATTGATGGTAGAAGTGAAATTACTCACATGGGCGGAGTCCATGATCATTGCTTTCGGTGCACGCCCAAAGCTTTCACGGACGGGCAGAGCCCGTTTGCAACCAAGAGTAGTTGTGCACGACGTAGCCCCGTGTACGATTGCTAGTGTATGTGTGTGTATATTTATACAAGTAATAGTACCCTCAATAGTACCCTAGCAAGGACAGTAGCTCCGCTGGCTGTGCACGGTTTCTGTCCGTCCGCAGGTTCATTTAAATTTGGTAGGTGTGATGATCCACCATTACACCGCTAAGTTTTGCCTTTATATATATATATATATATATATATATATATATATATATATATATATATTTACTTATTTATTTATTTTTATGCCAGCCATATGCATTATATAGCCACTCAATTTTTTTCTTTTTAATATAGTATATATAGATTTAGATAATGCAAACATTTTCATCAATCTTTAAGAGCATTTTCAGGAAATTAAAAGGCGTGGTCTCAAAGTTTCTGTTGTTGGCATTCCCAAGACAATAGATAATGACATAGCAGTACTTTTCTCTTCCTACTTCTAGTTCATTCTTTCATAACTTCATTGAATAATTATTTATTTTTATAGGTATTTCTTTTTTATTTAGGTAATTGATAAATCATTTGGTTTTGATACTGCTGTGGAAGAGGCCCAACGTGCTATTAATGCAGCACATGTTGAATCTGAGAGTGTTGAATATGGCATAGGCGTTGTGAAATTAATGGGTCGTTACAGCGGTTAGTTATCATTTCCGATTGTTGCATGCTTTTATAGTTTTGAACCATGATATATCTGCTATTTAAATTCATTCTGTGAATTTTTAACAAGACATGCACAACATATTTTCTCGGAAAGTTTAATGGATCATTTCTCTATATTACATCAGTGAGATATATTTTATCATTTGCACTGTAACTTTAAATTCCTGTATTCTTTTTTTTCTTTCCTGGTTATGTTATCATTCTCAGCTTTGTTCGCTTATATGATACTTTTTAATCCGCTACAATACGACTCCATTTTTTCTTCTATTTTAGGCTATTCTTAATGTGACGCCATGAAAATTGTAACATGACTAGTTAACATGACTAGTGATCATATTTAAGTTAAGAAGTATATGAAGTTACTTAGGTGACCGGTTGGAGGGGTAGAAATGACCGGTAAGAGGAGGAAATGGACCGGCTCATGCGATCTTTGGTTAAGTGTCGAGCAAAGCCAAAGCGGTGCCGCCCAAGAGGAATAAAAGCGGTGTCGAGCAACGTTCTTCTCAGTTTTTCACGCGGAGGACCCGACGGAAGCCGCACGAGCCGCACGCCGCCGATCGCTTCTGGGAGCTCAAATCTGCTCCGTTTTGCGTGATTCCTCCTCCGATAGCAAGGTAATCTCCTCCTCTACACTCTTTTTGCTTTTGATACGATGTTGGAGTGAGTTTAATTTCTAGGGTTTAGGAGTTTTAGGGTTTCTTTCATGAAACTCATGGGGAAAGTTTCTGTAGCACTTTCTCATGCTCCGATCCTATTTGGAGAAACCCTAAGTGAAGTATTAGGGATTTCGACATTTTGGCACATGTTTTAGTATGTGGAAAGGATTCGTGGCAAGTATGCCTCCTCCCCAAGGTTTGCTAGTAAAAGATTTGAGGGAAATGTCAGTCCCATAACTCCAAATAATTATTTGGAGGCTAGGTATGACTGCCCCTTCACTCAAATGGTTCAAAGAAGCTATATTGCACTTAGGGCAGCAAAGCCCTAATGAAAATATTGTCCCTTGACCTAAGTAGGTCAAGTAGAACCTAAAAATGAAATATGTAGTATGTATGGATTAATTATGGATAATTTCATCTAGGTTATGGCATCCCGAAATGCTGGAAATCGTAGACAAGATATGTATTGTTATAATCTATGCATTGAAATTCAAATCTGTGCAGAGCCACATGAGTTTCTTAAATTAGGACTAAATTCTCTACAACCACCCTCAAGTGTTCAGTCTTTATCCTCCAACAGGTGAAGTTTTTTTTAATTGGATGACTCAAGGTGTTGACAGCTTGTCCTAATTTGCTTAGATACTTTGTAAGAATCTATACATCCAACTTAAAACCAATTGGTTGTTGGCGGACAGACTCATGACTTATTTATGGATATAATAATTGGAAAATGACTTTAAAACACAATTACGATTGTATTGCTTAACTACAAGTCTTATTTTGTGACATATTGATGGGGATCATTCCTCGCATATGGGTCGTGACTCATCGCACAGTGGGACCCACTTATGTCTATTCACGTAGGAGATATTGATCGGATCGACGATCTAAATTCACGGATGATACAAAATGTTCTTTACCTATCTTTATGTATTTTATTTTATTGGTTTACACATTATTTACTTTGGTAGGACTCCATATTATGATTGTCAATCATTGCCGTCTAGATGTGATTGCCCTAAATTAGTTTTGCTATAAAAAAAGGGAGAAGGCGCCTGTAAGGTCACATCAGATTTGGGAGATTTTCATCCCGAAATCCTGTGATTGCTCGTGGTGCCGATTCCTTAAACCCAGTGTGACGACTCCTTGGTTTTTCTTACCATATTCTCTCCTTCCTAAGGTTGTCTCCACCCCTTCCTCCCCCCCAACTGTTGGCCTCCACAACTCCATTCACGACCACCAAATCCATCCTGTCGTAGCTCATACCAGCCCTAGCCCACTGTTAGCCATCCTCCTCTTTGCCGAGCCATTGCCTGCTCTAATCCCGGGTCCCCCTCCTCCTCCCCACACACAACCAAGCCCTTTGCTGCCCCACTCCATCATCCAGCCACTGCCAACTCACCCCAACCCCCACTCCCCTTCAACCACTGCCCTACACAACAGCCAGACAGTCGCCGCTGACTCCCCTACACCCCTCTAAACTCCATCCAGTAAGCCCACAACCCACTTACACCTTACATCCCCCATCTCCTCCCCCTCCATGAATCAACACTCCAACTCTGACAACCCGGGACCATTAGATTCAATCTGATACAACCACCATTACTCTTTTGGATTTCCACTGACGCTCACCCGTCCACCAAATCTCATCATCCTCATCATCAACTACCCCCTTCATGAGTACTTGTTATTTTGTGTTTTGTCTTCTCTTTATTTTACGGATTGATATCCTTTTATGATTTGGAATGCTATCTTGTAAGTGTGCTTGTTTCGTGTTTGTGTACTTTTTGCAGGGCATGAAAGAAATCCATACCCGCTTGATTTTCAAATTCATTTGATCTTTGTCTTGTGATAATCTGTGTGGTTTAAAGTCCTGATTATTATTTATAATCAAATATTAGATCGTCTATTTCGTTGTATACATCATCCTAAGTTAGTAAGGTTGTGGTTTCCCTAGTACCACACTTAAAGTTAAATATTTATAGTTCACATACACAGCCTACCTTGCGTGAGATCAGAGCCCGAGGTTGGATCAATTTTATGCTACGCAGTGGTAAGTTTTGTATTTCATATATGTTTGATCCTAATGTCACGAACGAATGAGGGATTAGCTCGAATCCATGCATGTTGTTTGTAGAGTTTCAACAACTTATGATGGATTGATTTAATGCATTTGGGAAACAGATTGTGGAGATTTGCATGAAACTGAGATGAATGTTCGGCTCGAGTGTCTAAAAAACTCGAGAATACCCTGACACCCCCACAACAATCTTCCTTATGGGGACCCCAACATTTCCTCTCACCCTTAACAACATCCTAGAAGTGTTCTCCCTCCCCTTCCTGAGCGGCGTAATCATGATGCTCTTCGTCCGGATCTCGCACCTCTTATGAGGCGGAACCCTGAACACACCCTCGAGCATTGCCGGTGTCCCACTTATATTAGTCATGTCGCTCACCATGATAGGGCCCACTCTCCACTGCAGGGTCAGAGATACCGCTGCCCTTCCCCTACTCTTCGTGATTATGATCAAGATGACTATTATGAGCTGGGTCGTAAAGAGTGTGCTCTCTACTTACTTGTCATGACTACAATCAGGAGGACCACTACGATGAGTACCAAGAGCCTCGCAGAGACGGACTACCCCTTGAGGATGGCATTACCCGACGCATCTGCATGAACGCTCCCTCCTTCGGTGATCACCTGTATCTGAAGACCTTTAGGATCTGTTCGGGGCAGTTGATGCTAATGAGAAAGCTGCTTTGAGAAACTAGTGATGAGAATGGGGATGTCAAGAAAACACCGATGAAAAAGTTGTAGATTGTTTGGAGGGACTGTGTTTTAGTGCAGTTTGAAATGGTGTTTTATGTTTTACTATTTGATGGCAGAGTTGTTTCAAAATTGTTTAGATTTGTGTAATAAAAACATGACACTGCTTATCAAACAAAAAAAAAGATAATAAAATCATGTTAATACAACAAATTTTTTTCACAATCTTTAATTTCTTCTAAGGTCTTTGAGAAGCTCTGGTAAAATGTATTTTGCATTCTTTTTACCTATGAGATAAATGAAATAAAAATTATTCATATTATTTAATTATTAGAAGATTATATAAATACGAAGACTAAGGTAGTACCTGCGAGCATTGTATAATTCCTCAGGAATATTATCTTGCACCGTAAACATCTCATCAACACTTATATAATTAAACATATTAGTATCAACATCAAATTCTATTGTGTTATGTTTTTCAGCTTGTCTCATTCCGTGCCCGTATGCCTCTGGGAGTCGGGGTGTATGTATGTTTCATAATGTTAAAAGAACGATTTGTAAAGACCCAAAGAAAGGCCCATCTAGGGTCCTCTTCCTCCTTATGTTTTAGTCTCACATCTTAGATTGAGATTAGTTTCCCTCTTTCTCTTCCTATATTAATGTACAATACTTGTATTCATCATCTTGGAAAAATAAATTAAAATTTCAATTTATTTCTCAATATTCTGGTGCGTCTCTACATGGTATAAGAGCTTTTCGATCCTATTTTTTTAGGTTTCGGGCTCTCTCTCTGTGCGGTTAGAAATGTTCTAACCGCAAGTCTCCTTTTTGTTTTGGCGTGACTTGCGGTCTCTGCTTTTTTGCCGCAACCGATTTCCTCTCTATCGTGGCTTCCAACTCCTCAATTTCCTTGCTTTTATAGCTTTTCTCTCCTGACAAGTGGGCCCAACCCTCATTTCTTCTCGATGCTGGTTCTGCCCAGTCTCTTTGCTTCTTACCGCCGTTAGCCTAGCTGCAAGACCTGCTTTTTGTCGTTATTGCTTAGCCGCTATTACTTAGCCATTGTTGCTTCTGGTCGCTGTTGCTTGATAGTCGTTGCTCCCGTGTCTGCTTGTCTCTTGTTGCTGCATGCTACTCGCCTATTGCGGCCTGATTGCCTCTTGTCGCTGTGTGCTGCTTGCCGCACAGATTGCTTCTTGCATTCTACTTGCACAAGGTGACGACTCTCCCAAATTCCGACGATAGCTTGCACTACCCTGGTGCGGTACCGAGTGAGAGCGAAGGAGGTGCGGTGGAGTTAAGGACGGGAAATAGAGAGGGAGAGAGAGAGGAGGGTTAGGGTTGGAGAGAGGAAACATAAACATTCATCCAAGATGATAATAATACAGAGCTTACGCGTCCTCTTATAGCGACGAGGAGCGAATACAAAAGGAATTAACTCAAATTAGGGAATACAAAAATACTTAAAACGGCTCAAGCAAATAAAGCAACTGTTGAGAGAGCACAAAACTTGTATGTATTGCTTGTGTATGTAAATACAAAGAGAGAATACAAATATATAGGAGAGAAAAGGTGAGAAGAAATCCTATACAAGATGTGGGACTAAGAAGAGAAGAAGGAAATACAATAAAGAAAGGGGGCCCAATAATGGGCCTTTTACATGGGATTTTCTAACACTCCCCCGCGAGCTGGAGCGTACAAATCGTATGCGCCAAGCTTGGACAAGCACTGATAGAAGATGGTGCTGGAAAGAGCCTTAGTGAGGACATCCGCAACTTGTTCAGTCCCCGAAACATGCTTCAGGTCGAGCTTCTTCATTTGAACCTTTTTTCGGATGAAGTGACAGTCAACTTCAATATGTTTTATTCTTTCGTGGAAGACCGGGTTCTTGGCTATATGTATAGCAGCTTGACTGTCACAGAGGAGAAGAGCTGGGGAAGGGAGTTTTACACCCAGATCGGTAAGAAGACTTTCAAGCCAAGTGAGTTCAGAAACCACCGAAGTCATTACACGGTATTCTGCCTCAGCTGATGATCAAGCAACGACAGCTTGTTTCTTGCTTTGCCAGATAATCAAATGTCCTCCAAAATATATGCAAAAGTCACTGGTTGACCGTCGATCATCAAGGGAACCAGCATAATCAGCATCAGAATATGTCACCAATGTTGGAGCTGAAGATGAGGTTTTGTAAACCAATCCTTGACCAAGAGCCATTTTAAGGTATCTGAGAATGCGTTCAACGGCCTGAAGATGAGATCTTCGAGGGGGAATGCATATATCGACTAACAATACCAACAACAAAGGAAATATTCGGTCTGGTAACTGTGAGGTAGATCAAATTTCCAACGAGACGACGATAGTATTCTGGAGTAGGAGATCTGAGTCAGATGCCTGAGCGCACAACTTGTGATTTGCATCCATTGGGGTGTCAATCGGCTTACACGCTGAATAACCAGCATCATGAAGGAGGTCGAGGCAATACTTCCGCTGAGAGAGGACCAGACCATCCGGTCGTCTGACAACCTCAAGACCCAAGAAGTACCGAAGGGGCCCCAGATCTTTTGTTTGAAAAACTGTGCTCAGTGTAATTTGACCTCCTGTATTCCTTTTGAGTCGTCTCCAGTAATTATGATATCATCAACGTATACTAACAGAAGAACCGTTCCCGTTGTTAGGTGACGAGTGAATAATGAGAAGTCTGCCGAGCTTCGAGTAAAACCAACCTCTCGAAGGGCCTTACTGAACTTGTCAAACCACGCCCGTGGGGATTGTTTGAGACCATACAAAGCTTTCTTAAGGCGACAAACCTGAGACTCCCCTGTGGTCTCAAACCCGGGAGGTAGCTGCATATATATTGTTTCCTGGAGATCGCCATTCAGAAAGGCATTCTTAACATCCAATTGGAGTAAGGGCCACCGGGGATGGACAACCACGGAGATGAGGACGTGAACAGTGTTGAGTTTGGCCACAGGGGAAAAGGTTTCTTCATAGTCAAGCCCCTGTTGTTGGGTGAAGCCACGATCCACCAGACGAGCTTTCAGTCGGTCAATTGTCCCATCAGCAGCATGTTTGATGACAAAGACTCACTTACACCCAACCGATTTCTGACCCGAAGGAAGGGCGCAAGAGTCCATGTCTGGTTGGCACAGAGAGCAGTCATTTCCTCTATGGCGGCCCGCCAGCCAGGATGTTGGAGCTCCTCAAACAGAAACCGAGGACAGTGAAGTAGCAAATGTCTGAAGGTGGGGAGAGAGGCGATGTAGAGAGACAAAGTTCGTCATCGGATGAGCAGTAGAGGCGGGCACCGGATCAGCAGGGCACGGAGAAGCCGAGGTCGAGGCCAACTGCATAGGGGCAACAGAATGAGGAGGGCGGCGAGTGTAGACACGGATAACAGACGGCTTGGACGTAGCAGGTGTTGGGTCAGGAGGAACCTGTGGAAGAGGCGTAGTAACGTGGATGACAGGTTGTGGGAGGGATGGTTGTAGAGGGGTCGGTGGTAGAGGTGTGGGTAGAGGAGGAGAGAAAAAAGGTTGATCCTCCCGGAAGGTAACATCAGCAGATACGGATACCTTCTGGGTAGCCGACGAATAACGCATAATATTTTTGAGCACGGGAATAGCCGACAAAAATTTGTTTAGCCACCCGGGGATCCAACTTGTCCGTGGACGGACCCAGAAGATGGACGAAGCAGGTGCAGCCAAAGACCCTGGGTGTAATAGGGAGGGCCGGAGCGGAGGGAAAGAGGAGGCTGAACGGAGTGGCATGGTGGAGAACCGAGGAAGGGAGACGATTGATGAGGAAGCAAGCAGTGGAAATCGTAAATTTCCAGTAAACTTTGGGAACATGCATGTGAAGCATAAGGGAGCGGACAACGTCAAGCAGGTGTCTGTTCTTCCGTTCGGCAATGTCGTTTTGCTGGGGGGTGTAGGCGCAAGATGTCTGATGAATAATATCGAACTCCGCGCACAGATTGTCAAATTCATGGCTAGTGTATTCACAAGCATTATCAGTGCACAACGTTTTGATGGTAGTGGAGAATTGCGTACGAGTCTCTAGCACAAAGGCCCAAAATACGCGAGGAAGCTCGGAGCGATCACGTAGTAAGTAAAGTCACGTCATGCGGGACTAATCATCAATAAAGGTGACAAAGTAGCGATAACCAGAAATACTAGTAAGTTTAAAAGGACCCCAAACATCGGAGTGCACTAAATCAAAAGGAGCCTAGCTTCGAGTACAATGTGAGGGAAGAGAAGAACGCGGCTGCTTGCCGAAAATGCAATAATCACATTGAAAGGGAGGCAAAGATACATCAGGAAGCGCCTTCTGGAGGACTGGCAGAGGGGCATGCACAAGACGGTGATGCCAATCAACGGATGAGATGGAGGAGACGGAGGAAAGGACGGTCGGAGAGGCATCGAGAAGGTAGAGACCGTTTTGCAGGTGACCCTTACCAATGGTAATCCGCGTCTGTCGATCCTGTATCAAAAAAACATAGAAGGTGAATGTGACAGAGCAATCCATATCGTTAGTAAGATGACCAACAAAAAGTAAATTAAATGGGGAGCCCGGAACATAAAGAGCCGAGCGAAGAGAGATGAAGGGGTTGAGGGAGATGTTAGCACAGCCGAAGACCGGAACAATCGCCCCATTAGCCACGGTGATACACTTCGGATGAGGGGCATCCGAGAACTTGGGCGGCCGCCGCGAGGTGATGTGATGAGTGACACCCGAGTCCCGGATCCAGAGCGGACTTGAGAAAAAACAAGCCATACCTGCAGTGGAGGTGGAGGCAACAGAAGCAGATGGAGGGTTGAGCAGTCCATGGAGTTGCTGGAGATGGAGGCGAACGGCCTCTAGGTCGGTGCCTGTGGGAGAAGAGCCGTCAGTGGCAACTGCAGCAGTCGGACGAGGAGGGTAGACATGTTTCTTGTAGCAAACGACCTCAGTGTGGCCGTCCCGGCCGCAATAGGAACACTTTGTGAGGACCCGACCACCACGCCCCCTTCCGCGGGAGCCCGAACGTCCACCACGAGCAGAAGGCGGTGGGGGAAGTAAGGGGGAAAGGGTCTGCTGGAGAAGGGCTGGAGAGGAGGGTGCAGGAGTATCCGGGGGCGGTGTCACTCAAAGGGGCATAGAGCAAACATCAGATAAGGAAGGAGTAGCGGCCGAAGCCAGAACCTGAGCACAGATACTCTGAAGGTGTGTCGGGACACGAGCCATCATCATAGCAATGCAAACAGCCTCTTTTTTGCGCTCGCTGAGCAACAAGATCAGTGGTAGAAGGCTGATGCTGAATCCAGGCCTCCTCAAGAGTCTTACCACGAGCAACAAACGAGGTCATGTCCGCAGCCCCGCCAGCATCGAGAGCCTGAAGATCGGTAATAATGTCATAGAGGTGTTGTAGGCTGTTCTTGCCGGAGTATAAGGAGTGAAGTTCATCACACATAGCGTTGGTCGTCTCATGATACATGACCATTTGGTAGGGCTCACCCTCTAGGGAATTGAGGAGCCACGTCTGAACACGACCGTCGCTGCGCAACCAGTTGTCGGTAGGAGGAGAAGGAGGTCGCTAAGTGAGATGATGAACAAGGCCTTTGGCCCGAAGAACTCCGCGAACCGAGTGCACCCATGGGATGAAATTCTTCTTCCCAGAAAAGGAAATGGTGGTGATCCGCAGCTCATCGCGGATTTCAGGAGGAGCCGGACTTTCTGCAGAGGGATTAGCCGGGCGGTCTGGAAAGGGGTTAGTTGCCTGGCCGGTGGAGTCAACGGAGGATCCCATGTAGCCCGGAGAGGCCGCAGCGAGTAGAAAAGAGGGCGCGGCGGGCGCGACAGGAAGATGAGGGCACCGCGGGAGAGAACTCTTGCACGACAAGCACGCGCGGTATATAGACGAGGCCGCAACGGGTAGTCAAGGCGACAAGAGCAGCGACAAGGACTGCGAGAGAAAAGGAGACCGCGACCTGAGTGCGGATAGACAAACCGCACGGTCACAGTGAACACACTAGCGGCCAGAGAATGAGCGACAAGATAGGTCGGCTCGAACAGAACACGGGATTAGGAGCAGCGGTTAGGGAGAGAGACCGCGCCAGAAGGAGAATCGGAGAGAAGGAGAACTCGAGCGGTAAAGAGAGGCAGCGGGCAAGAGAAGCCGCGAGAAGTGGTCGCAAGTAGGAGAACTCGAGGGGCAAGGAGAAGGCAGCGGGTAGGAGAACTCGCAAGAAGAAGCCGCGAGTAGGAGAACTCGAGCGGCAAGGAGGGGGGAGGCCTTTGCGCGACAAGAAGAAAAGACACGCGCGACAAAGAAACCGCGCGGCATGAAGGAAGCCGCAACGGACAGAAAAAGATAGGCCGAATCGTGAGAGGGTCCCACGGGTCAGGGGAGAAAAAAAGCTATAAAAGGGAGAGAGATGGGAGGGGTGGATCCACGGGAGAGAGAGGGAGAGGAAGCGGGTAGACCGCAGGCAGGCCAGCGAGAAGAGGAACCCGCGGATAGAAGCGGGTAGGAAGGGAGAGGCCGCGGAGCAGTCCGCGAACAAGGGAGGAAGGCGGTCTGGGCGGTTAGAAAAAGGGAGACCGCAGGGACCGGTAACCTCCCTCTGATACCATGTTGAGAGAGCACAAAACTTGTATGTATTACTTGTGTATGTAAATACAAAGAGAGAATACAAATATATAGGAGAGAGAAGGTGAGAAGAAATCCTATACAAGATGTGAAACTAAGAAGAGAAGAAGGAAATACAATAAAGAAATGTGGCCCAATAATGAGCCTTTTACATGGGCTTTTCTAACAACAACAAATAAACGTCTTCAGCAAATAAGGAACCAAATAAATTATTAATTATCTTCCGCGGTAATGGTGGGGCCATTTGATATACGCGCCTGTCGCGTGTAAACTTTCCAAGGAGGCTCGTCATCGTGTAGTTCTGTAACAATGCCGCCGTCTGAAAAATGTGCCTTGTCCTCAAGGCAGTAGTCGGGAAACTGGCGACAAAAATCATCCCTGGGAAGCCACATCACGTCTAAGCCGGGGTGCCCGGTCCAAGCTACAAGAACTTCATTTGTCGTATGGTCCCTCCGGGATGCGGCATCGTCGATTGAGGATCGAGGCGGGGTAGTAAGGTGCCTCTTCGGAAAGGTCAAGGTCGGCCGGAAGGCGATCCCCGGTGGCATGCTCACCCACAGAGCGCCGAAGCTGCGAAACATGGAAGACCGGGTGGATGCGGCTCCTGTTTGGAAGGCGAATGCGGTATGCTACCGCCCCGATGCATGCAAGGACCTCGAATGGCCCGAAGAAGCAGACGACCAATTTTGGGCATGGACGTCGGATCACCGAAAGCTGGCGGTACGGTCGTACGGGTGGAGTTTGATGAATACCTTGTCCCTACTTCAAAAGAGAGATCCTGCCGTTTTCTGTTAGCGAAGGAGACCATCTTCTGCTGGGCATGTCGGAGGTGGTGCTTTAAGTGATCCAAAATAGTATCCTTGTTGCGAAGAGCTGAAGCCAGGCTCTCCACTTGGCATTCCCCTGGAAGATGGCGAACGATGGACGGAGGGGGTCGGTCGTAAATAGCCTCAAACATGGTGATGTCGGCCACCTGGTGATGGGCGGTGTTGTACGAGTACTCGACCGACCTGAGCCACTTGGCCCAGCTACGCGCCTGCTCTCCCACGAAGCAGCGCAGATACATCTCCAAGCACCGGTGAGCACCTCTGACTGGCCGTCGGTCTGGGGATGGTACGTCGTGTTCATGCAGAGACGAGTTCCCTGCAGGCGGAATAGTGTAGTCCAGAAGGCGCTCAAGAAGAGCGGATCTCGGTCGCTGTCGATCGATCGGGGAAACCCGTGGAGGTGCACGACCGCCTGAATGAAGCTGTCGGCGACTGTGGCTGCAGTGTAAGGATGGCGGAGGGAAATGAAGTGTGCATACTTTGATAGCCGGTCTACCACGACTAAGATGCAGTCGAATCCCTGAGAGCAGGGCAGCCGAGTGATGAAGTCCATGACGAAGTTGTCCCAAATGCAGTCAGGAATCAGAAGTGGCTGAAGTGGACCCCCTAGAAAGACGGCTTCGTACGTGGCCTTCTGGCAAATGTGGAAGACGGCCACGAAGGCTTTGACCTGTCAGAACATGTGAGGCCAATAAAGTGAGGTTGCCAGCTGTCGATATGTCTGGTACGCTCCGACATGTCCTGTCGAAGATGCTTGGAAATCAGCCAATAACCGAGGAATGCTCGGGGAGGAGGGAGCGAGCACGAGGCGGCCCTTGAAGAGTAGGAGGCCGTCTACCAAGGAGAACGGTGGGTGGGCGGTGTCATTTGTGATGAGGGCCGTCTGAATCATGTTCAGCGCCTGGTCTGCCTCCACTTCCCGTTGGAGGGTGTCCTCGTCCTCCCAGACCGGTCGGGAGATGGCTGCAAGTATGGGGTTGCGCGAAAAAACATCGGCTGCGCGTTTTGCCTTCCCTGGCCGGAACTCGATGCTAAATTCATAGCCCAGTAGCTTGGCCACCCATACCTGCTGAGCGGGCGTGACAATCTTCTGCTGCAGGAGGTAGCAAAGGCTATGGTGGTCGGTGCGAACCACGAATCATCGGCCTAATAGGTAGGGTCGGCGGTGCTGTACTGCAAGGACAAGGCCCATGAACTCGTTCGCGTACGTTGATCGGCTGCGAATGGTGTTGGAGAATGCGCTGCTGAAATAGGCCACAGGGCGGCCGGCTTGCATGAGAACGACTCCCACGCCTACGCCCGATGCGTCGCACTCCACGAGGAAGGATTGGGAGAAATCTGACATAGCTAGCACCAGGGCACGAACCAAGGCCTGCTGTAGAGTAGTGAAAGCGACAGAGGCAGCCGCCGACCATTCGAAGGGGCCCTCGGCCGACTTCTTGAGGAGCTGGGTGAGGTGTCGGGCTATCGTGCCGTATCCCTGAATGAACCGCCGATAGTACCCTGTCAACCCAAAGAATCCACGCACATCGCAGAGTGACGACGAGGTTGGCCACTGGATGACCGTCTCGATCTTTTCGCTGTCCATCACGACTCTTGCTGCGGAGATGGTATGCCCCAAGTAACACACCTCCGGAACCCCGAAAGAGCACTTCGTCGAGTGGAGTTTGAGGTGGTGGTGCCGGAGAGTCGCCAACGTTTGTCGGACGTGCTGTAGGTGCTCCTGCCACAAAAACTGTAGACCAAGGTGTCATAAAAAAACAAGTACATTATGGCAAAGTACCAGGCGAAATATGTCGTTCATCGTGGCCTGGAAGGTTGTCGGGTGCGTTGGTCAGGACAAAAGGCATAATCAGGAACTCGTTGTGGCCACCATGGGTCCGGAAGGCCGTCTTGGCAACGTCGGCCGGCCGAATGCGAATCTGGTGGTAGCCGGCACGGAGATCCAACTTGGTGAAAACGATGGTGTCGTGGAGCTCATCCAGGAGTTCCTAGATCACCGGTATCGGGTATTTGTGTGGAACTGCGGCTTTGTTGAGCTCCTGATAGTCCACACAGAAGCATCAACTGTCGTCCTTCTTTCTGACCAAGAGGACCGTGCTGGAGAAGTGACTCGCACTGGGGCGGATGAGGCCCCCCATCAGCATGTCGTGGATGAGCCTCTCGATCTCGTCCTTCTGCACGTGCCCATAGTGATACAGGCGGACCGATACTGCCGACACGGCGGGCTGAAGGGGAATGACATGGTCGTGTGGTCGGGTTGGCGACAAACCTGATGGTGCCGTGAAGAGGTCCGCAAACTCGGACAGGAGGTCTTGCAGATCTGGAGGTGGTGTCGGGGTCGGTGGAGCCGCGTCCGAGATGGACCAGAGCCATGCTGAAATATCGACGTTCGTCGTCCTCTGAATCATGTAGGAGGAGATGGGAGAACGGAGTAGGGCAGCATCCCCCACCAGGCAGCACTCCCAACCGTCCTGGAGAAACCACAACGTCATAGTTCTCCAGTTGACCCGCACATCGCCTAGTGTGCAGAGCCAAGCCAAGCCCAAGATGGCGTCGATTTCGCCAAGGCCGGAGATGTAGAAATCTGTCGTCGCCGAGTAAGGGCCTACTGAAAGGGGAACGGATAGGCAGTAGCCATGGACCGCGCGCCAGCGCCATCGCCCAAACTGACCATGAAATCTGACGCGGGTTCCATCGAAAGGCGGAGCTGGTGCGCCAGATGAGCGAAGAGGAAATTATGGCTCGCCCCGCTATAAACAATGACAACAATGTGGCGGTCGCCCAGTTTGCCGACCAATTTCATGGTTTGCAGCCCAGAAATGACACCCACGAAAAAAACAAGGATGCTCCAACTGGTGAAAGGCCGCGTCAGCCGCGCCTTCGGTGACGTCCTCCTTTGTGATTTATAGGTCCTCAAAATCGGCCAAGGTGATCTCTGGTTCGACATCTCCGATAATGACACAGAACTCCTTGACCGTGCAGACGTGGGTCGGGGAGTAGGGCTGCCGGCAGCGGAAACACAACCCTTTGCGACGGAGCTCATCAAACTCACGGTTGGAGAACCGCTGAGGGGCGGCCGATCAAGCTGGCCGACCGGCTGGGGGGACTCGAGGGGCTTGTGGCTCTGGGGTGGCGGTCTGCCATGGTCGACCCCCTGCGGGGGTCTGCCCGAAGGTCGCGTGTGTCGAGGAGCCAAATCCGCCTCCACGAGGCGGGCCATATCTTGGGCCTCGGACACCGTTCGAGGGTGCTGTGTGCAAAGTCGGGAGCAGATGTGGGGCTGGAGGCCCTGCATGAAGAAGTCGAGGTAGAGATCTGATGGTAATCCTGGAACATGAGTGACAAGGGCCACGAACTCATCGATGTAATCATCCAGTGCACCGAGTTGGCGCACCCCACATAGCCGTTCGATAGCGGAGCCCGAGTAGCGGGTGTTGTAGTGGCCTATCATCTCTTGCTTGAGTTCCGACCATGAGATGGCCGGGTTGGTCTGGCGGAGCCATCCAGCCCAATGGAGGGCGGATCCATCGAGTCCCACAACGGCGGTAGAGACCTTGTCTTAGTCAGTTGTGTGGTGGAGATCAAAATACTGTTCCGCCTTGGTGATACGCCCCATCGGATCCACGTCTGCGAAGGTGGGGAGGTTCAGGCAAGGGTCGGACGTCCCGGGGGCAGCGGGGTTGCGGTGTCCGCATTGAGCGGAAACGGTGGCGCCTCGAGGATGGACGCGTCGGGGCCCGAGCCCGCGGATCCACTGGTGGACGAGGCGGAGGGAGGTTGGAATGCATCAAACTTGGCGTGAAGGGCGAGGATGGAGGTGTGCATGGAGGCGACGAGGGATTCCGGGGCTTCGACGCGGCGGAGGGCTTCAGTGGCGGTGTCTTCCTTGCTGAATATCCATGTTTGAACAGGTGTTGGGGGCCATTACTTCGAGCGGAAAGCAACGACACCACGGGGAAGGCTTCAGCGGAAGGCGGATGGATGGAGCGTTCGGCCTTCGGCGTGCAGATCTGCAGGGAAGGCTTCCGCGGAAAGCGGCGACGGACAGGATGCTGGCGACCTATGGCGTGCAGGCGGACGGATGGAGTGGTTGGGGAGGGGGCTGGTTCTCCGGCGGCTGGAGGCGGGCGGAGAGGGCAGGTCAGACCACTTGGTGCAATATCAGGTGAGAGAGGGGGAGGTGTGGAGTTAAGAACGGGAAATAGAGAGGGAGAGATAGAGAGAGGAGAGTTAGGGTTGGAGAGACGAAACATAAACATTCATCCAAGATGATAATATTACAGAGTTTACGCGTCTTCTTATAGCGATGAGGAGCGAATACAAAAGGAATTAACTCAAATTAGGGAATACAAAAATACTTAAAACGGCTCAAGCAAATAAACTTCTTCAGCTAATAAGGCACCACCCAATAAATTATTAATTATCTTTCGCCGTAATGGTGGGGCCATCCGATATACGCGCCCAATGCGTGTAAACTTTCCAAGGAGGCTCGTCGTCGTGTAGCTCCGTAACATACTCACTCCACTGACACACGGTGACGACTCTATCCCCTTCCTAAGCTTGTAGCCGCCCCGTCGTACCCTCCAACTGCTGCTCCACAACTTCATCCACGGCCACCAGCAGCTCCATCCCGCTGCAGCCCATCCCAGTCGTAGCCCGCTGTCAACCACCCTCCTCTCCTCCCAGCTTTCTCCCTCTACAATACCTGGACAACTACCTCCGGCTCTTATACATCGCTCCAAACTCTCTCCTATGACCACACATCCCACTGGCCGCCACCTTGTAGCCCCCCATTCATTTCCTGTCCACAAAATAAGACCATAGCAACTCCAACAACCCGGGACCGTTAGATCCAGTATGGGACAACCACCATTATCGTTCCGGATCACCATTACTATTACCGCTGAAGGAGAAGATCCGGGAAAGGGGAGAGCCGGCGGTAGGGGGAGAGAAGAAGGAAGCTAGGGTTAGAGGAGAAACTAGGGAACAACCCTTTGATATTACTTCTTCTGAGATAAAACATCAAGTCCAAATTCATCCCCCCCATATAGAGGAGGGGGCCAGCAACAACATACCAAAATGACAACATACCAAAATAAAATGACAAATATCAAAACAACAAAACATAAACATGAACTGAATATTAAGTTTCCTCATTGGCCGGCCCCGCCCAAGCCCATGCCTCGTCCACACCCACATTTGGTTCCTCTCCGTCGGACCTGGTCACGTCCGCACCCGCCTGGCGCCTTTCCCATCGCTTGTATACCTGCCATGGTTGTTCATTGCCGTGAATATCCGTAACAATACCGTCGTCTGGAAAATTTTTCTTGTCCTCAAGTTAGAAGTCAGGAAACTGACGGCAAAAATTATCTCGCAGTAGCCAAGTGGCCGCGGCTCGGGTGGATGCGGCTCCTTTCAGGAAGTTGAATCTTGTAAGCGACGGCCCCAATCTGGGCTAGGATGGTGAACAGTCCAAAGAATCGTGGTGCGAGCTTAGGGCACGGCCATTTGGCGACCGAGAGTTGCTGTTACGGATGCAGCTTGATAAGAACCTTCTCCCCGACTTGGAATGATCGGTCATGACACTTGCGGTTGAAGAAAGGCATCATCTTGGCTTGGTCCTAGCGTAGGTGGTGCTTGAGGCTGTCCAAAATAATGTCCCGATCCTGAAGATGATGCGCCAAACTCTATGGAAGGCACTCCCGGGGATATGTCGTACAACATCTGGTGATGGTCGGCTGTAGACAGACTGGAATAGAGTCGTGGCCGCGGCTTGGTGGTAGGCGGTGTTGTAGGAATACTCGGCCTAGCCCAACCACTTGGCCCAAGTGTCCGGTCTATCGCTGATGAAATAACGTAAATACATCTCCAAGCAACGGTTGAGAACCTCTGATTGACCATCTGTTTGCGGATGGTAGGAGAAGCTCATGCGGAGGTGTGTGCCTTGAAGGCGAGATAGGGACGTCCTGCTCAGAAAGAGAGGATCACGATCGCTCACGATGGAGCGCGAAAATCCATGGAGGCGTACGACTCTGAAGATGAAGCTGTCGGCCACTCCCGCCGCCGTATACGGGTGCCGGAGAGGGAGAAAATGCGTGTACTTGGAGAGTCGGTCCACTACTACCATGATGCAATCAAAGTCGTTGGATCGTGGCAGACAAGTAATGAAATACATGACAATGTCCTCCCAAATGCGGTCCGGAATCGACAGGGGTTGTAGTAACCCGCCCGGAAACATGGTCTCGTACTTTGCTTTATGGCATGGAAGGTAGGCGGCCACATGGGCTTTGACCTGCTTAAACATGTGAGGCCAGTAGTGAGACACTGCTAGGCGCCGTTAGGTGTGGAAGGCTCCGGCGTGGCCTCCGGATGGTGTAGCATGGAACTCGGCCAGAAGGCGTGGGGTGAGCAGAGAGGCCAGGGAGAGCACTAAGCGGCCGTGGTAAAAGAGTCAGCTGCCCACTAATGAGTAGGGGGTGGCTGCCCGGGTCGGCGATGAGGGTTATCTGAATGGAGGCCAGGTGCGGGTCCTTTTCCACATCATGTTGAATCGAGGCAGCATCCTCCCAAACCAGGCGGGAGACGGCGTGGAGTTTGGAGAACTGCACTTTCTTGGAGAGAACGTCCTCTGCTTGATTAGTGTGGCCCGGTCGGAACTCGATAGAGAAATCATATCTGAGGAGCTTGGCCACCCAAAGTTGTTGCGCTGGCGTGGCGATCTTCTGTTGGAGGAGGCAACACAAGCTGCGGTGATCGGTGCGGACGATGAAGGTGCAGCCCAGGAGGTATGGTCTCCAATGTTGAACTGCTAGGACGAGCGCCATGAGCTCATTCTCATAGGCCGAACGGCTCCGAATGGTGCTGGAAAAGGCCCGGGTGTAGTAGGCGATAGGGCGGCCGCCTTGCATAAGAATCGTGCCCACGTCGATGCCCAAGGCATCACATTCCATGATGAATGGTTGGGTGAAGTTCGGCATGGTCAAAACTGGGCCATTTACGAGTGCCGCCTTGAGGACGGTGCAGGCGGACATGGCCGCCAGTGTCCACGTGAAGGATCCCACTTCTGAAGACTTAAGAAGCTACGTCAAGGGCCGGGCCAAGTCACCGTACTCCCGGATTAAGCGCCGATAGTACCCTATCAGGCCCAAGAAGCCCCGGACATCCCGCTGGGAAGTGGGGGTCGGCCAGTGTATAATGACCGCCGCCTTGTCGTCGTCCATGACTACACCTTTGGCCGAGATCGTGTGGCCCAAATAGCTGACAGTGGTCACGCCAAACGAGCACTTCTTGCGGTGGAGGACTAGATAATGTTGCCGAATCGTCTTGGGCGTGCGACGCACATGGCGGAGATGCTCCTGCCAGGATGAGTTGTATATCAAGATATCATCAAAAAAACAAGGACATGTTGTCGGAGTACCGCTCAGAAGATGTTGTTGTTACTCCGTCCCTCTCGGACGTGTACTCGATGCTTCTGAAAGTCACTCCTCCACCGGATGCTCCGCCTCTCTCTCCAGCTCTATTTCAGCAACCTGTGACTACTCTTGCTCCTTCTACTCGCGGTCACCCAACTCGTGGAGGTCTCTAGTCTCAGGGACGAGGTTGTGGTCACCGTACACTCTTCAAGTGCTCTCACTGCGGTAGGGATGGTCATCTGGAGGCCACTTGCTATCGTAAGCATGGTCTGCCCCCTCATTTTGCTTCTTCAGTTACTCCCACGCGTCCCTCTACCACTAGTGAGGATATTACTGCTATACGTGCTCAACTCCATCAGCTTCAAGGGGTAGTGAGTCGCTCCTCGGGTTTTGTGGCTTCGATCTCCAATGAAGGTATATCTTGCCTCTCACACTGCTTTTCCTGGATTGTGAATTCGGGTGCTACGCATCATCTCTCTCCGCAGAGGCTGTCTCAATACTTAGATTCTGTTTATTCCAAGTTCATCACTGTGGCTAATGGTGACATGGTCCCGGTTGCTGGCACAACTTATCTGCCTGTTACCACTTCTCTCGCCTTATCATCGGTTCTTCATGTTCCAGGATCCCCTTTTAATCTACTTTTTGTTAGCCGTCTTACACAAGATCTTGATTGTTGTGTAACTTTCTCACTCTCTTCCTTTGTTGTGTAGGATCGACTAACGCAGAATATACTTAGTAGGGGGTGACTATCTAACGGGCTGTATCTTCTTGATGTTCCTCTGGTTGCTCTCACCACTCTCTCCTCCACTAATTGGCATCGTCGCCTTGGGCATGCTCCTCATCCGATTCTCAAGAAAGCTCTTCACATTGTTCCCCTTCAGGAGTTTTTTTGTGAATCATGTATTTTTGACAAACAACATCGTGTATCTTTTACTTCTCCTTGTACTCGAAGTGATACCCCTTTTATCTTTAGTACATTCTGATATCTGGGGACCATATAAGATCCCTAGTGTTTTTGGTTATTGCTATTTTGTAACATTTATTGATGATTACTCGCGGGTCACTTGGTTATACCTACTTCGTGATCGTACCGAACTCACCTCCATGTTTCGTACGTTCCTTACGGAAACTCGTAACCAGTTCTCAACGTGTGTGAAAATTCTCCGTACCGACAATGCTCGTGAGTATACTGGTCGCACCTTCTTCAATCTGTGCGCCGAGTTTTGTATTATTCATCAGACTTCGTGTGTCTATACCCCTCAACAGAATGGCGTAGCGGAACAGAAAAATCGCCACCTCCTTGATGTTGTCAGATCTCTCATGATCCAAATGTAGGTTCCTCCTCTCTACTGGAACTTTGCGGTTTCCACTATTTGCCACCTCATCAATCGCATGCCCTCGTCTGTCCTCCACTTTGTGGCTCCCGTCACACTCCTTTACCCATCCCAGGCTCTCTTCTCTCTGACTTCTCGTGTGTTTGGATGTACATGTTATGTCCATCACCTTGGGCCTTCAAATGACAAGTTAGCCTCTCGTGCTACCAAAACTATGTTTGTTGGGTACTCTCGCACTCAGAAGGGGTATGTCTGCTATTACCTACCACCGGGAAGGTGGTTGTCTCTACTAATGTCTCCTTTCATGAAGACCAACTATATCACATCAACCCTACCGATCCTCTTCTTCCTCCTCCGCTACCTCGGCCCACAGTTCCAGTTACGTCCCCGCTTCCACCCCTTCTAACTCCTCCTCCTCTACTCCCTATTCGTACACCACCGCCTGTACCCTCCAAACCTCCTATCATTCAGGTTTACACTCGTCGTCCTGCACGTCCAGATGCCCTGCAGCAGCTTCCCTCTACCGGTATGCCCTCGCGGCTTATTGATTCGGCATCACCTTCGACGGTTTATCCCTTGGCCAACTATGTCTCTTTACTTCGGCTCTCTCCACCTCTTCTTACATTTGCTCTCTCTCTCTCTCCTCTATCTCTATTCCTAACTCTGTGCAGGAAGCTCTGCAGCATCCGGGGTGACGTGCAGCCATGGATGAAGAAATGACTGCTCTGTGGGGTAATCAAACTTGGGAACTGGTATCTCTTCCTCCTGGCCAAAGTTGTGTAAGTTGCAAGTGGATTTTTACAATCAAGCATGCGACAGATGTGACAGTTGATCGCTTGAAAGCGTGACTTGTGGCATGGGGCTTTACTCAACAATACGGCATGGATTATGAAGAGACCTTTTCCCCTGTTTCCAAATTAAATTCTATTCGGGTTCTGCTCTCATTAGTTGTTCATCGCTGGTGGCCCCTCCATCAGCCGGACGCGAAAAATGCTTTTTTAATGGTGATCTTCTTGAGACTGTTTACATGCACCAACTGCTCGAGTTTGAGACCACGGGGGAGTCTAGTGTATGCTTGCTTTGCAAATATATTTATGGTCTCAAACAGTCTCCTCGGGCGTGGTTTGAACAATTCTGCAAGGCAGTTCGTGAGGTTGGTTTCAAACGAAGCTCCGCAGATTTCTCTCGTTTACTCGTCACCAATCAACCGGGACTGTAATACTACTGGTTTATGTGGATGATATTTTGATCACGGGTGATGACTCTGCTGGGATACAACATGTTAAGCAACATTTAAATTCTGTCTTTCAAATCAAAGATCTGGGAAACCTTTGGTATTTTCTTGGACTATAGGTTGCACGACGACCTGATAGCCTTGTCTTATCCCAACGCAAGTATTGTATTGACCTTCTACAAGATGCTGGCCTCTCAGGATGCAAACCTGCGGACACCCCGTTGGAATTCAACCACAAGTTATGTGTACAGGGGTCTGAGTCTGACTCTCTACTTCCAAATCTGGAATACTATCAGCATCTTGTGGGAAAACTGATATACCTAACAGTTACAAGACCAGATATCTCATTTGCGGTTGGAGTGGTCAGCCGTTTTATGCACACTCCATGGGTTTCCCATCTTCAGGCAGTGGAACGCATTCTCAGATATCTGAAGACTGCTCTTGGACAAGGACTTGTGTACAAAACGTCTTTGGAGCCTTCTCTTATTGCTTACTATGATGTAAATTATGCGGGCTCGCTGCACGATCGACGATCTACAACTGGTTTTTGTACTTTGGAGAAAATCTTATCACCTGGCGGAGTAAGAAGCAATCAATGGTTGCTCGCTCGTCTGCTGAGGCTGAGTATCGTGCGATGACGGCTGTTGTATTTGAACTAACCTGGCTTGAAAGTCTTCTTATGGATTTGAGAGTTAAACTATCCTCACCTTCAACTTTGTTCCGTGACAGCCATGCTGCAATTCATATTGCAAAGAATCTTGTGTTCCATGAGCGAACCAAGCATATTGAAGTTGACTGTCACTTTGTTCGAGAAAAAGTCCAATCGAAGATGCTAAAGCTTGAGCATGTTCCTGCTTCTGGGCAAGTTGTTGACACTCTTACCAAGGCATTACCTCGGAAATTGTACCATCAGTTCCTGTCCAAGCTTGGTGCGTACGACTTGTACGCTCCAGCTTGCGGGGGAGTGTTAGAGAATATGGGGGAAAACGATGTAAAAGCCTATGTATAAGGCCCATTTTTAGGCCCGCTTATTCTTTCTTCTATTAGTCTCACATTTCTTGTATAGGATTCTTTCTCCTTCTCTTCTCCTGTATATTTGTACTCTTGTATTTTGGTTATGGCAAAGTATATACAAGATTTGGCTCTACTTTTCTACAAAGTTAATTAAAAATTTTAATTTTGTTGTAGGGTTCATTGCTATGTATGCAACTCTCGCGAGCAGAGATGTGGTATGTTGTTGTATTTTCCACCTTTATTTTTCTTGTACTTTTGTTCATTTTCATATAATGTTCTTAGTTTAGCTTCTGAATTGGGCTTCCACTTCTTGTTAGAGTTAAAATGCTTCATTTTCTTTTTTATTTTTCATAAATTAGTTCCTTTTTATTGAGGTCAAGTGCTGCTTTGTATCTTGTGCCTGAAAGAAGTTTCTCATATCTTCCCTTTGTTATACTTCTCTTATAGGATTGCTGTCTGATCCCTGAATCGCCCTTTTATCTGGAAGGAAAAGGTGGCCTTTTTGAATTTATAGAGAAAAGACTTAAAGAAAATGGCCACATGGTTCTTGTTGTTGCCGAGGGAGCAGGTCAGGAGCTTATTGCCGAAAGCATGCGCTTCATGGATCATGAGGATGCATCCGGAAATAAGCTGCTTCTAGATGTTGGCCTATGGTTATCACAGAAGATCAAGGTATATTTATTCAGCATAATGGGACTGAAGAGTAAATAGATCTATATGTTTGATAACTTTAATGTAATTACTGTTAGATTTATTAAAGTCTTATAGTACTTATTGGATTATTAATTTACATATTAGCATCTCATTCCATTAATTTTTGCATGAATTTTACTTCAATTATATGCAGATGATTTCTCTATCGAATACTGTGTTTTTTTCACCGCACGTGTATCAGTCGGAAACCTCAAAACCATAAACAATCTCTTATGGGCCTATTTCAGGATCTCGTCGGAGGTGGCGGTGGAGGAGTTATAGGGGGAGACGAGCTCAACCCACGAGAATGCGTGGGAGAGGAAGACGGGGAGCTTTGTTCAACCCTATCCCTATAATGAGATGAAGAGAGAGGGGGCTTTAGAGAGAGAGAGAGGGAGACGAACTTAGGAACTTAAAGAGAAAAAAAATTGGATTAATTTATTCATAACCTCATACATGGCCGAGGGGCTCTATGTATAGCACTACAAAGTTGCATGTGTGTAAAAAATGCAAAGATAAAGAGAAAAACATGAAACAATAAAACACTATGAACTCCTACATCAACTCGATTAATAAAAGACAGCTAACATGAACACATGTTGATACTAATTAACAACATAGATAATTGATCATGTGAGACCATAACATCCCACTCGTCTTTCAAGTTCATATTGAGATTGACCTCAAGCTCAAATGAGGATCGAATGATTCGATCATCTTGCTCCTTGATTTTCCAGTAAAACAACTCCATGTATTGCGTCGTTGTAGCGGATGCTGCATCGAGCAGGAACCCACCATCGTGCTCTTAGACGTCACGAAAGACTACAACGATTTGGCGGGTCAGAGGCACTTGCGGAGAGGAGACTGCCGTGCATAACATCTGTAATCCAGTCGAATGTGCCCGGTTGTTGCGGATAGTCGAGGGCGGCAGAGGATCGTGATGAATGTGA
Source organism: Platanthera guangdongensis (assembly GCA_039583875.1). NCBI lineage: Eukaryota > Viridiplantae > Streptophyta > Magnoliopsida > Asparagales > Orchidaceae > Platanthera > Platanthera guangdongensis. The sequence goes on from CM077159.1 coordinate 161,001,628, forward strand.
GCTGCGGCCACCAAAAGTGGCGACACCTGCCAGGTGGCGGTCGTCGGAAGTAATTTCTCTAGAGGGGCTGACGGAGCAGATGACCAGAGCGTAGGCTACTAGATAGAGACCACATGGACTAATGGAAGCAATACAAACTGTGGTGGCATCGCCGCTGGGCTTGGAGACGATGTTGTCGGCTGTGTGAATTGCAGGTATGGAGCAACTGGAGGTGATGGTTGAGCGACAAGAACCTCAGAGAGCAGTGAAACTTCTTAGGGAACTGATGGGAGCTGTGACTGCTCTAGTGGGATCGATACCCCAAAGTGTCTGCCAATACTGGCGGTGAGGCGCAAAAATGCGACTTTATATGACGTTGACATCTTGAATAATTGTTGGTACATCTAATAGATGATAATTTGCTTGACAGAGCTCATCTCCATATTGAAGTAATTAAGACAGCGTGTCCTTCTGTCCGACCGAATCGGTGATGGCGTGTTCTTTTGGCGTGGGGCTCAAGAAGCGCAGGGCTCTATATTGCTTTGGAATTGGCAGGGCTAGAAATGGCGTGCAGGTAGCAACAAGCGTCGATTAAGAAGGGAGACGATCACGGGAGTCCTTAGAAATCGTGCACTATTACTGGCGAAGACGACATATGCACCACATTCTTTTACTTTGGAAGCTGGCGAGGTCTGCACTGGAGTTCGACGCAAATGGCGGCTCGATGAAGGTGTTTTGTGCAAGGGTCTTTTGACGGGGCTGCGCTGGAGGCCGTTTTTGTGCCTCACGTGATTGCCGAACGGTCTGGTTTATTCATCTCAATGCAGAAGCCAGTTAGGTTCTGGAACACACGTTGGAGAGTAACCTAGGTCGGGAAGGAGGAGAACCTGACTGTTGTTTGATTAGTGTATGTGAGTAGAGCACGACACAACGAAAATTTAGCACGGATCCGTGGAGTATGACTCTGATACCAAAGTTATTATGGACCTAATTTGGGATCTTGTGGGAGATGGCGATGGAGTAGAAGATACAAGGGGAGCCGAGTTCAAACCATGGAGTATGCGGGGGAGAGGAAGAAGGGGAGTTTTGCTCAACCATAACCCTGGAATGGGGATGAAGAGAGAAAGAGAAGTACTTAGAGAGAGATAGAGAAACTTTGATTAATTCATTCATAATCTCATACATGACCCAAGCGGTTTATTTACAACACTACAAAGTGACATGTGTGTAAATAACCCAAAATTAAAAAGGAAAACCCAAAACTATAAGCACTACGAACTCGTACTTATACTCAATTAATAAATGACACCTAACAGGAACACATGATCCAAAGGGTCTATTTATAACACTACAAAGTGACATGTGTGTAAATAACCCGAAAACAAATAGAAAAATACAAAATAATAAAACACTAAGGACTCGTACATTAACTCGATTAATAAAAGACACATAACAGGAACATATGAAGAGTTGAAGACACTAATTAACGACATAGATATTGGTTTGTGTGTGACCATAACACTATCTCCTTATAATTCGCCATATACTTCTCCAAATGATTTTCTCCTCTGACTAATTCTTCTTTCCCTTGTATGGATTCCCTTGAATTCACCTCTTAATTTCTCCTTTTACAGTGTCATAGCCCCTCCTCTTACGTAGTCAAAACCCTCCTACACTCTTGATATCATTTTAATATTTAGTAGTACCAAATATGGTTGATTACATTTTGTATACTTGTTGTCTTGGTAGGCAAACTTTAACAACCTCGATGCCCCTCCTTCGTCCATTGATGGCACACCAAATTGTCTTAATGACAAGCCTCTGATTATGTTGGCCCCTCATGGATCTTGAATAGTTTTGAACCATCTGCTGCTTCAAATGTCTTGTTTAAAGATGTCATCAAGAAGTGAAACTTATGCTCTCATACTTCTAGTAAATGAAAATATCTCTGGTACATACCCTTTACTCTGCACTATTCTCTCTATAACAGAATAACATGTAGATTCAATAATATTACAACACTTTAATGGTAAATGAGACTAGACACTTTAAAATTGATTTATGGAATAAGTAAAATGAGGGGTGTCTTGTGGCCATATTCTTTTTCAGTATCCATCTCTCTCCATGGAGTTCAGTCTCAGTTTATGGATGATTTCACTCTACCCAATTTGTTTGTTGTTTTTGCTGAATCCTTCACATCACCAAAATCTTTTACTTTTTTTCTTGCATGCATTGTAGACAAATACCATTTTGAATGTTGTAGGATTCTATATGAGTGTGTCTCTTCTGCGTTATATCAATAGTTCAAATATAGCTACTTTCCTCTAGCTTTGTTGTTCTTCCAGGAGAGTGAAATCGATTTACCTCTGGTTACCAGATTTCTTCCTCTAACTCTCACGCCATTTCTTCCTCTAACTCTCACGCCATTTCTTCCTCTAACTCTCACGCCATTTCCTCTCGATCTACTATTGTCTCTTCAAAATATAGCCCAAATCAAGGGATTTGATACCATTTGACACAAGACAAATCTATAGGTGATGGATCAACTCTGAAATGACCTAAAAGCATGGAATCTAATGAATAAAATATCAATTGAAAAGTCCGATCAATATTAACAATAATTAATAAATTAAAATATAGCATATAAAAGAGAACATTCACTAGCAAAAAGTTGAGTTAAATGACAAGCATTAATTGTCACACATTGGAGTGTAAATATTTTAACCACAACTAATAAGCCTTGCAAATTAGATGTTTTCACGGGAACAAAAGCATATATTATCACATCCCACAAGATATATTCCAAGCACACAACAATAGGAATCATTAACACCAAAACATGATTTACACGTGTAGGTGTGGGCGAAATTCAGTGTTATAGGAGGATGGATGAAGGGAAAACAGACCTTAGAGAAATCCCTGAACGGTGCAGGGCAACATGGAGGACAGGGAAACAGTAGTCTGCAACATGGAGGGTTGGGGAGTTGGTGGTTTGCAGCGAGAAGGACTGGGGAAGTGGCATTTTTGCGACAGAGGGGGTTGGGGAAGGGAATACGAAATGGGGTTGGGCGGTATTGGGGGCAGGCGGGCTATGGTGGAAGGATTATGAGAAAATAAAACGCTGATTGGATTTGTGGTGTACTGGATGGTAGGGAAGTCGACGGTGGACGTGGGAGACGGATCAGAGGAGGCGATAGCGTAGGGTTCAGAGGTGGTGATGGGTAGGGTTCAGAGGTGGCGACAAGTAAAGAATAAGGATGTTCAACATGCCTGAGAAAGGGGAGAGCGGTGGGGTTATGCAGTATTTGGCAAGATCATGTTGAAGGAGCGAAGACCACGATGCTTGCGGGATGGTGACAGGATCAGATGTGGCGACTAGGGCTTTGCAAATTAAGGGAAACAAAAGTATTTACCCAAGGTGTTGCACCGGAGGGGAGCCAATTTTTTTAGAAATGAAACTTCGAAACAAGGATGATTGGAGAGTGTTGCAGAAGGAGGGCACATGGGTTGAGAGTGTTGCAGGAGGTTTGCAGAAGGAGGCATCACAGCTTCGGGCGGTGGGGTGACTTTGAGTATCATGGAACACACATCAGAGAGAGAAAGGACATTGGGGGATGACAGTATGGTCGTCCTGACACTGTGAAGGTGGGGAGGTAACCGTGCCATCGTGAAAGTGATGCCCATGGCCTCCTTCTGCGCTCATTGGACAACGAAATCGAAGGAAGGGGGTTGATGCTGAAGCCATGCCTCAACAAGAGTCTTAGATATGATGACAGAGGAGGTCGGGTCACCTGTCACACCAGGATCAACCGTTTGAAGCTCAGTAAAAATATCATAGAGATGTTGGAGACTATCTCTCCCTGAGTAAAGGGACTGAAGTTTGGCCCACATGGCGTAAGCAGTCTCGCGGTACATGGCCATACGGTATGGCTATGTCTCCATAGAATTGAGAAGTCAAGACTGACCACGACCATCATCACAGAGCCACTGATCTGTAGGCAACGCAGGTGTAATCCCCTAGTCTACTGTGGGTGTGTTACATGTCTGTTGACTAGTGACCTCAGCCCCTCCACAGATATGATTGGCCTCAACCACTAATTCTAGTGGAGGATTATTATGGTTGGGGCTTGAACCCCAGACCTCCTAGATAAGGAATTTCTAAACTGGTCCTCATCACCAACTGAGCTGCACTTATTATGTAACGCCCCAGTCTGCTGTGGGTGCGCTGCAGGTCTGCAGATCAGTGACCCCAACCCCTTTCTACAGATCTGATTGGCCTCAGCCGCTAATTCCAGTGGCGGGTTGTTATGGTTGGGGCTTGAACCTCAGAACTCCTAGATAAGGGGTTTCTAAACTGGTCCTCAACCCCAGACCTCCTAGATGAGTACCAGTTTAGAGATCCCTTATTTAGGAGGTTTGGGGTTCTAGCCCCAGCCTCAACCACCCACCAATGGAATTAGCGGCTGAGGCCTCAGATCTGTGGAGAGGGGTTGGGATCACTGGTCTATAAACCTGTAGCGCACCAACAGTAGACCGGGGTGTTACAGCAGGTGGGGCATGAGTAACATGATGGAGCAATTCTTTAGTTTGGAGAACACGGCTCACCGAATGCGCCCACTCCATAAAGTTCTTCCCATTGAGGGAAATAATAGTAATCTTCAGTTCATTATGCACTTAAGGGAGAGAAGCCCGGGCAAGGGAAGAGGTCTCCACAAGGGTGCCCATAAGAAACCAGACGATGTGGATACGGGGATGAGTCAGTGACCAGAGGAGAATCCACAACAAGAGAAGAGAAGAGGCTGCACAGTCTCAAAAAGGAGTGGCAAACACAACAGTCTCCACGGTTACAGGAGGAGGGTGGAAGCACTACGAGGTCGTGGCCTCATTTAGGGAGCGTAGTGGACGGTCATAAGCCCGGGTGGGCTCAAGGAGTAAGTTCTGACGGAGGGATAAATGCGGCCGACAAAGGGATAAATGCGGCCCGGTTGGCCTCAAAGCAAGGAGGTCCCCCGACGGTGCTCGCGGCAAAGCAACTAGAGTTTGCAAGAAGTAAACAAGGATACCGCACAAACACTGCGAAGAGGAGTCGGCACATTGTGGTTAACAAATAAGGAGTCTACACAAAGACAGCAGGGCGGTTAGGATTGATGTCTATAATATCATGTAAGAACTCAAAAATACAAATAAAAATGTTATTTTTATTCTCCTTCAATCTTCTTATTATACGGGTGCATTTCTCTTTATGTAGAATAAAGGAGGTGAGAGAATGTACAACAAACGATATGAGATTAAATATTTTGGACAGTTACAATATAGGTAACTGTCCTGACTACAACAGTTGGCTATAACAAATCAGCAACACCAAGCAGTTACACATGAGTAACCCCCGGGACTTTATACAGAGTACATCAACATTCAACACCGGGTGATTACACATGGTTAACTGCCCGACCTTCTCCAATCAATCAACATCAGGAGGTTACGCATGGGTAACCGCTCGACCTTTATATAGAGGCTACAACAATCAACACCGGGCGGTTACACATGGATAACCGCCCGGCCTTCTCCAATCTATCAACATTGGGCGGTTACACATGGATAATCGCACGACCTTTATACAGATTACTTCAACACTATTCAATCAAGTATCTATTTTTTCTCTCTTTCAGTAATTACCTTAATAAATTTCATGCTGTTGATACAGTCACTAAATTTAACTGAGTAGTTAAGTGCTTAGTTGCGAGTATTTATGATACTTTATTTAATCTACAGAACCACTTTTCAACCAAGAAGAATATCACTTTAAATCTCAAATACATCGGTGAGTCTGTTATAAAATTGTTACTGTCTCCTTTTAAATCCTTGTGTTATATATTTACCCACTCTGTTTTGTAGATCCAACATACATGATCCGTGCGATTCCCAGCAATGCATCAGATAACGTGTACTGCACTTTGTTGGCTCAGAGTGCTCTACACGGTGCAATGGCAGGCTATACTGGCTTCACAGTAGGACCTGTTAATGGCAGACATTCTTACATACCATTTTATGTACGTTCACATTTTAATTTTTTGTCTATTTTGTGTAAACATGCATGTGTTTTAATGCCCACTTATCGTTTATTGGAATCTTTTGAATTGTTATGTTTTCTACCTATCATTTTCGCCATCATCTTTAGTGGTATCAAAATGATTCTGTGTGGCTTTATGAAACATTATTTTTCATTGCGTTGAGTTTAGCTCAAGATGCTAGATCTAGTCTTTGCTATTCATTTTGGATAAGTGCTATGCATATTACTCTAGGTTACTATTACCCACTAATCTTTGAACATTAATTCTATTTGCATATCTAATGGGTGCTCTAACCTTTCAATGTACATGTCAAACCCACCTTGAGTCTATTTTTTTCATCATGTTTTCACTGTCTTTCAATATATTTTCTAGTTTAGCACTTTAGCCATATATTCATCTAGCATGGTTATGTGCACATAGATCAAAATAGATTCTTGGGTCTGCCCTCTCTGATGTCTTTGGCTTTGATTTGAGGGCATGATTCCGCAACAAATGTGACGGTATAGGGGGTCACTATTTCAGTGGTATCTGTGAGCAACTACTTTGTGCATTTGTTGTCAAAGGTTAGGCCTTTCTCCTATGAGAGAAGCCACTTTGTGCATAATGCCAAAAGTTAGGTCTGTTTCCAATTTTTCCCCGGCCATACCCCCAATGATTGGGGACTATATGGGTTATGTTGTTGTTTTTGTTGTTGTAGTCATATATTCATCTTTTAACTCTCATTTATTTCGCTTTGCTATTTGTTAGAAAAGCCCATTTAAGGGCCCATGTTATTTCTTCTTTCTCTCTCCTTGTATTAGTCCCACATCATGTATTATGATTTCTCCCTTCCTTCTTCTCCTATATAAGTGTGTGTATACTTGTAACTATTACTTGAATTAAGATATACAAGGTTTTGGGTCAATTTCTACATGGTATCAGAGCCAGGTTTGAATTGAGCGGCCTTTCTTTCTCAATCCGCGCAGACTGTTTCTGTCCGCTACCCGCTCGGCCTCCTGCGGCCTGCCGGTCTGTCCGCTCCGCTCCTCCTCTCCCTTGAACTCCTCTTTCCGTGGTTCCACCCCTCCCCTCCGTCATTTTATAGCCTTCCCTCCCTCTTCTTCTCCGTGGGCCCACCTTACCTCTCTCTCCTCCAGACCGCTCTAACTCTCGCGGGCTGTTCTCCTGCGCTGCGGCTTGCCTACAACCTGTTCTCCACCCTACCTCCTGCTACCCGCTCGCACCGGACTCCCTTGCTTGCTGCGGCCTACTCCGATTCGCTGCGGCCTGCCCCTCCATCTCTTGCTCGCTGCGGCCTCTTTCTGCTCTCTTCTGCTCGCTACCCGCCCGGCCTCCTGCAGCCTGTCTCTTCTGCGGGTTCTTGTTGATCGCTGCGGTCTCTTCTCTCTCTGCTTGAATCTCTCCTCGCGGGTTTCTTCTCCTTAGTTCTCTGCTCCGCCTGACCGTGCGGGTTGTTCCTCTCTCACCTGCATCTTGGTCGCGGTCTCCTCCGGCTCTTCCCCTCTCTATCCGCGTGGTCTGTCTCTACCCGCTGCGGACTTCTCTGTTCACGGCCTGTCTCTGCTCACTGCGGCCTGTCTCTGTTCGTGCGGCCTGTCTCTGCCCGCTGCGGCCTCTCTCTGTTTGTGTGGCCTCTCTCTGACCGCTGCGGTCTGCCTCTACTCGCCTCGCCCCGACTCCAGTTCGCCGCGGTCTGTTCCTGCTAGTCGCCGGCCTCCTCTCTGCTAGCGCCCGGCCTCCTCTCTGCAAGCCGCCCGACCTCCTCTCCGCTCGCCGCCCGGCCTCCTCTCTGCTAGCCGCCCGACCTCCTCTCCGCTAGCCGCCCGGTCTTTTCTTCTGCTCACCGCATGGCGCCTGATGATTCAGTTGTCACCTCTGTTGTGTCCTTCTCTACGGAGAGTATCACCTGTCTCTCTCATCATCCTTGTTGGATCGTTGATTCCGGCGCTACTCACCATATCATCTCCCAGAAGCCCCCAGCGTATCTCCAAACGCCTCATCCTGCTCGCATCACTGTGGCCAACGGTGACACCCTCTCAGTCTTTGGCTCCGCTGCTCTTCAGCTTACGCCAACCCTTTCTCTTTCCTCGGTTCTTCACGTTCCGGGGTCTCCCTTCAATTTATTATCAGTTAGTCGTCTCACACACGACCTTGACTGTTGTATTACATTTTCACCATCTTCTTTTCTTATGCAGGATCGCCGCACCCGGAGTACCATTGGTAAGGGGCAGCTGGTGAATGAGTTGTACATCTTGGATATCCCACCAACTCTTCTCTCCACCATCTCCACTGTTGATTGGCATTGCCGCCTTGGACATGCTCCCCTTCCGATTCTCAAACGGGCTCTTCCTGATATACCTTTACAGGAGTTCTCCTGTGAATCTTGTGTTTACGTCAAACAACATCGTTCCTCTTTCCCCCCTGCCTGTACCAGGAGTACTACTCCCTTATCGTTAGTTCATTCTGATGTTTGAGGTCCTTATAGGATCCCTAGTATTTTTGGCTTTCGGTACTTTGTCACGTTCATTGACGATTACTCCCGTACCACGTGGCTCTATTTACTACATGATCGCACTGAACTTCCCTCTGTCTTTCGCGCCTTTTTACTTGAGATGCGTACGCAGTTCGCCACCCCTCTCAAAGTAATTCGCACTGATAATGCTCGGGAGTATACGGGTCGTACCTTCTCCAATATCTGCACTGACTTTGGTGTCATCCATCAAACTTCATGTGCGTATACCGCTCAGCAAAACGGGGTGACAGAACGCAAAAATCGTCATCTTCTCGATGTTGCCCGCTCTCTTATGTTCCAAATGCACGTTCCCACCGAATATTGGAACTTTGCGGTTTCCACCGTCTGTCATCTCATCAACCGCCTTCCCTCCTCTGTCCTTGATTTTGCCTCACCCATCCAACTCCTCTATCCCTCCATCCCCCTCACCTCTCTCACACCACGGATCTTCGGGTGTATTTGTTATGTCCACCTTCTTGGCCCTCCTCCCGACAAACTTGCTCCTCGGGCCGCCAAGTATATGTTTGTTGGCTACTCCCGCACTCAAAAGGGGTACGTTTGCTACTCTCCTACTGACAGCAAGCTGGTCGTTTCTGCGAATGTCACCTTCTGCGAAGACCAGCCCTTCCACTTACCCCGCACCACCTGGTCTTCTGCTCCCTCTCTTCCCCGGCCTGTTGTGCCGGTCACGCCATCTGTGCCGTCTTCTTCCTCCTCTCCCCCCGTTCCTCCTCGGGTTCCTCCACCACTGATCCGTGTCTACTCTCGTCGCCCATTCAAGGATGCTCCTGTGACCCAGCTCCCCGCCACCAGTGATGTCTCTGCTACGGCAGATCACGCTCTCGTCTCTACAGCTCATCCCTTGGCCCACTACGTCTTTCTACATCGGCTAACGCCGCCTCTCTACGCATTTGCCACCTCTCTTTTCTCTATTTCTATTCCTAACAATGTGCATGAGGCGCTTCAACACCCAGGGTGGCGGGCCGCTATGAATGATTAAATGCGGGGCTCTCTGGGCTAACCGGACCTGGGATCTGGTCCCTCTTCCTGTCGGCCACACCTCTGTTAGCTGCAAATGGGTTTATGTCATTAAACATGCGGCGGATTGCACTATCGACCGTCTGAAGGCTCGCCTCGTGGCTCGGGGCTTTACTCTGCAGCATGACCTTGATTACGAGGAAACCTTCTCTCCCGTGGCCAAATTGAACACGGTCTGCGTTCTCCTCTCCTTGGCTGTTCATCGTCACTGGACACTTTATCAGTTGGACATTAAAAATGCCTTCCTCAACTACGATCTACAAGAGACAGTTTATATGCAGCAGCCTCCTGGGTTTGAGACCACGAGGGAGTCTTTGGTATGTCACATTCGGAAATCCATTTATGGTCTCAAACAGTCCCCGCATGCGTGGTTTGACAAGTTCAGTAAGGTGGTCTGTGCTAGTGGCTTCATTCGGAGCTCGGCTGACTTTTCGCTATTCACCCGACAACGGTCAATCGGGACTGTGATTCTTCTGGTCTATGTTGACGATATCCTGATTACTGGTGACGACAAGACAGGAATACAACAGATCAAGGAACAATTGAATTACGCCTTTCAGACCAAAGATCTGGGCAACCTTCGGTACTTTCTTGGGCTCGAGGTCGCACGACGCCCTGATGGTCTTGTGTTATCTCAAAGGAAGTACTGTATGGACCTCCTTCATGATGCAGGTTATTCTGGGTGCAAACCTGCGGATACTCCTATGAATGCAAATCACAAGCTCTCGGCCCATAGCTCTGACTCGGACAAGCTGCTTACAAATCCGGAATATTGCAGACACTTGGTTGGGAAGCTGATCTACCTTACGGTGACTCGACCAGACATCTCATTTGCTGTGGGAGTTGTGAGCCGTTTCATGCACGCTCCTCGGACATCCCATCTTCAAGCTGTCGAGCGCATCCTTCGATATCTCAAGATCACCCCCGGACAAGGACTCGTGTACAAGCCATCCACATCTCTATCTCTTGTCGCGTGTTCTGACGCTGACTATACAGGATCTATTGACGATAGGCGCTCCACAACTGGGTTCTGTACTTACTTTGGTGGACACCTCATAACTTGGCGTAGCAAGAAACAGACTGTGGTTGCGCGTTCCTCTGCTGAAGCCGAGTACCCGGCTATGGCTGCTGTTGTTTCTGAGCTAACCTGGCAAACTGGTCGTTTTTGCGGATGTCACCTTCTGCGAAGACCAGCCCTTCCACTTACCCAGCACCACCTCCTCTTCTGCTCCCTCTCTTCCCCGGCCTGTTGTACCGGTCACGCCATCTGTGCCCTCTTCTTCCTCCTCTCCCCCCGTTCCTCCTCGGGTTCCTCCACCACTAATCCGTGTCTACTCTCGTCGCCCATCCAAGGATGCTCCCGTGACCCAGCTCCCTGATGCCAGCGATAGCTCGGCTGCGGTAGATCACACTTCCGTCTCTACAGCTCATCCCTTGGCCAACAACGTCTCTCTACATCGGCTAACGCCGTCTCTCAACGCATTTGCCACCTCCCTTTCCTCTATTTCTATACCTAACAATGTGCAGGAGGTGCTTCACTACCCAGGATGGCGGGCTGCTATGCACAATGAAATGCGGGATCTCTGGGTTAACCAGACCTGGGATCTGGTTCCTCTTCCTGCTGGCCACACCTCTATTAGCTGCAAATGGACCTTTGTCATTAAACATGCGGCGGATGGCACTATCGACCGTCTGAAGGCCCGTCTTGTGGCACGGGGGTTTACTCAGCAACATGACCTTGATTACGAGGAAACCTTCTCTCCCGTGGCCAAATTGAACACGGTCCGCGTTCTTCTCTCCTTGGTTGTTCATCGTCACTGGCCACTTTATCAGCTGGATATTAAGAATGTCTTCCTCAACGGCGATCTACAGGAGACAGTTTATATGCAGCAGCCTCCCGGGTTTGAGACCACGGGGGAGTCTTTGGTATGTCACCTTCGGAAATTCATTTATGTTCTCAAACAGTCCCCGCTTTCGTGGTTTGAAAAGTTCAGTAAGGTGGTATGTGCTAGTGGCTTCATTCGGAGCTCGGCTGATTTTTCTCTCTTCACCCGACATCGGTCAACCGGGACTGTGATTCTTCTGGTTTACGTTGATGATATCCTGATTACTGGCGACGACACGGCAGGAATACAACAGATCAAGGCACAGTTGAATTCTGCCTTTCAAACCAATGATCTGGGCAACCTTCGGTACTTTCTTGGGCTCGAGGTCGCCCGACGCCCTGATGGTCTTGTGTTATCTCAAAGGAAGTATTGTATGGACCTCCTTCGTGATGCAGGTTATTCTGGGTGCAAACCTGCGGAGACTCCTATGGACGCAAATCACAAGCTCTCGGTCCATAGCTCTGACTCTGACAAGCTGCTTACAAATCCGAAATATTACAGACGCTTGGTTGGGAAGCTGATCTACCTTACGGTGACTCGACCAGACATCTCATTTGCTGTGGGAGTTGTGAGTCGTTTCATGCACGCTTCTCGGACATCTCATCTTCAAGCTGTCGAGCGCATCCTTCGATATCTCAAGATCGCCCCCGGACAAGGACTCGTGTACAAACCATCCACATCTCTATCTCTTGTCGCGTATTCTGACGCTGACTACGCAGGCTCTATTGATGATAGACTCTCCACAATTGGATTCTGTACTTACTTTGGTGGACACCTCATAACTTGGCGTAGCAAGAAACAGAATGTGGTTGTGCGTTCCTCTGCCGAAGCCGAGTACCGGGCTATGGCTGCTGTTGTCTCTGAGCTAACCTGGCTTGAAGGCCTTCTGGGAGACTTAGGTGTTCGTCTCTCATCTCCGGCAACCTTATTTTGCGACAGTCAGGCAGCAATTCATATTGCCAAGAATCCGGTTTTTCACGAACGAACAAAACATATTGAAGTTGACTGTCACTTTATCCGGGAAAAGGTACAGTCAAAGAAGATAGATTTGGAGCATGTTCCTGCTACCGACCAAGTTGCGGACATCCTGACGAAAGCTCTTTCCAGGCCGCTATACTATCAGTTCTTATCCAAGCTTGGTGCCTACGACTTGTACGCTCCAGCTTGCGGGGGAGTGTTAGAAAAGCCCATTTAAGGGCCCATGTTATTTCTTCTTTCTCTCTCCTTGTATTAGTCTCACATCATGTATGAGGATTTCTCCCTTCCTTCTTCTCCTATATAAGTGTGTGTATACTTGTAACTATTACTTGAATTAAGATATACAAGGTTTTGGGCCAATTTCTACACGATTGTTAGAATCCAAAAATTCAACCTAAAATCAATTGATTGAAGGTAGAGAAGCTCAAGATCTATATTAAATGCATAATGCCGTTAATTTTTTGTGTGCAACTATTCTGAATATGTCCCCTCACGTGTAGGATATGTTGATTACATTTTTTTTATAGGGTAATGTGGAATGAGCCGTTAGGCCTTGATTGCTATGCACCATATTAGAATCCAATCTTCCAACCTAAAATCAATTAGTTTAGTGGAGAGGCCCGAGATCTATATGAAATGCGCATGACTATGTTAGTTTCCTGGAAGCAGCTTCTTACAAAAATGCAGAGTAAGATTTCCCTACATTTCACCTTTGTGGTGAGTCCCTTCCCTGTACCCTCGCTGTGCGGGGATGCTTTGTGAACCGGGCTGCCTTTTACACATGGGTTCATACAACTTATTGCAGATTTAAAGAAAATTAAACCTTCAGGTCTCCATAATATTCTCATATCATATAGTCCTACACTCATACATGAGACGTCTTCATTTCAATGGAACACTCTAACTCCACTTACTATTTCCTCATCTATATCATAATTTCTGTATAATATATTGATTTTTCCTTTAAATTTACATAATCACTGATTCGCATTTCTGCACTCTTGCATTTTCTTATTAATACTTTCAATAGTAACCAAACAAACACCTTTCACAACCGTTCAAGAGATGCTTAAACCAAACCTTCACTGGCTCAAATCAACTCGCAGTCCTATTTGGATTTGTGTGCATAATTTATTTAAGTGCAAAAATGCATGGCAAGGTTTGCCTACATTTCATTCTTGTGGTGGGATCCTTCCCCAGACCCTCGTTGCCAAGGTTGTCAGGATCGAGATCCTAGATGAAATCGTTTCGAGATAGGATCCGATCTGATAGTAGAGTCGGATCGAGAATCGCTTTACAAAATCAGGATCGATTTACAAAATCTGGATCGTACAATCGTAAAATCCTATGATCTGGATCGTGATCCTGACAACCTTGCTCGTTGCGCAGGGATGCCTTTGTGCACCTGACTGTCCTTTTACTCAATCCCAATAGGAACACCTTATCTTTTAATTATATTGATATTTCTTGCTTCAATATATTAATTATATATTGAAATTTTGATCATTTAGAGATGTTTCATGCTTCAATATACCAATTATATATCGTCTCCTGCACCTTTGTTTGCATCTCAAACTATTGATTCACAGGTAGTTCGATTATACAATAATAGAATGAACGGATCCTGAGTGATCAATTTATTCAGAGTAATCTACATACTCAAACGGTTGTCTGAGTTTGAGACCTGTGAAAAACTGCCACCCTCCATTATTTCTCTTTACAATTCCTATCTTCACATTGAACATCTGCTGTGGGCCGTGAGCGTAGCACATTTTCTGAACGCGTAATTTCTTGTACTGTGTGATTGTGTTTCTTCATTTTTTCCTTGATTATCCATAACAGGGTTGTCAAGCTTCCATCTTTCAAAGATCTGGAAAAAATGAATATTAATTTTGCATTTTTCTATGCTTAATCCATTTGTTTTCCTTTTCAGAGAGTCACGGAAACACAAAATCAGGTTGTGATCACAGACAGAATGTGGGCAAGGCTGCTCTCATCGACCAACCAACCGAGCTTTCTAAGTCAGAAAATGGTCGAGGATGCAAGGAAGGAAGAGGAGTCTCCAACTCAGTTACTGGATGGGGAAGAAGATAGCTGCAACCACAACGGCGTGGTGCTTCTGTGATAACTGTGTTGCGATCAATTCCGCACGGTAACGTCCTGCAGAATTCGCGCTGATGTATCAGATGCATGCATTTGGATAAGCCCAGAAGATAGCCGTGTTATATTTATAAGTTATATATATTTAATTCACTGCCATATTATTATGTAAAATCTATATAATAATCAGTGCTATGATGAAACCTGTTCTATTCAATTTTGTAAGAATTTTGCAATTTTTCTCTATCATAATTATTGTTGCATCTCATTTTGTTTTAATTTTGTTCAATGTTATTCATGAAATAAATATGTTTTTATGGAGGATTTGGATATGAAGAAAGAAATGAAAAAGGTCGAATCATTTTAGACTTAGTCGTACCACATGAGCTAATTGTGACAAATATGTTTTTTTAAAGAGGGAAGAACATTTAATTACGTTTAAAAACGGGTCAAATAAGTCACAAATTGGTTATTTTATGACTCGTAAAATAGATAAAATGATTTGTAATGATTGTAAAGTCATATCAGGAGAAAGTGTGACAACACAACATAAGTTAGTAGCGTTAGACATATAAATTAAATATAATAAATTTAAGAAAAGGACCAAAAATGTTGTCAAAAAATTAGTGGTGAAACTTGAAAAATGAAAAAATAGGTTGTTTTCAAAACAGTAGTTATTGTTAGAAAAGCCCTCGTAAAGGCCCATTTAAGAGGCTCATTTTTTCCTTATATTTGTCCCACATCTTGGATTGGGATCTTCTCTTCTCCCTCTCTTCCTATATAAATGTATTCATACTTGTAATTATGTATTCAAGAAGTATATACAAGGTTGGAGGTCTCTCTCTTTTCCTGCTCTCTTTACATGGTATCAGAGCGACCGCTCTCTTTCTAGCCGGCTGGTCTGTGTGCAAACCACCTGGTCACCCGACTGACCGCGCAGCCTGCTCTTTTCCTGCTTAGCCGCAGTACCGGGCGGCTAGTCTTTCTCTACCCGCTGCTCCTGTTCCTCCACTTTTGTTGTGACCTGTTCCTCCTCCTCCTCCTCCAATCTCTCCCTCTTTTATAACCTTCTCTCACACGTGGGGTCCACCTTCTCTGCCTTCTGCACCTGCCCGGCCTTCTTTTCTGACTGAGCGGTCTCTTGCCTCTGCTTTCCTTGCGGTCTCTCCCTTCCCGCCTCTCGCGGCTTCTCGCAAGACGCTGCGGGTTTCTCCTCTCCTTCAGTTCTTGTTTCTGTCCGCATTTAGGTCGCGGTCTCTCTCCCTGCTGCTGGCGAACTCCACTTGACCGTGCGGACTTCCCTTTTATCCTTCTCTCCGCTAATCGCGGCGACCTGTCCAGTCGCTTGCGGCCTCTCCTTCTCCATTAACCGCATCTTGGTCGTGAACTTCCTGGTCGCTGGTAGAATTACCTTAACCGTGCGACCTGTCTTCACCGTGCGGCTTGTCTTCACCGTGCGGCCTGTCTTGATCGTGCGGCCTGTCTTGACCGTGCGGCCTGTCTTCCCTCCCCACCCGCATCATGCTAGTCGCTGCGTCTTCTCGCTCGCGGCCTCTTTCATTCTCCCTTAGCCGCATCCTGGTCGCGACTTTCTTTGTCGCTGGTCGTTCTCTCTTGATCATGTGGCCTTCTTCTTTACTCGCCCACTGCTACTCGCTGCGACCTGTCTTGTCACTAGCGGTTTCTCCTCTCCTCTACGTTGCATCCTGGTCGCGACTTGCTTGGTCGCTGGTGTATCCGACGTGACCGTACAACTTCCCCTGTGTCGCTTTCTCTCCCCGCCGCCCGACCTTCCTTGCCAAGCCGCCCGGCCTCTCATCCTGCTAGCCGCACAGCTTATCTTCTTGCCAACCGGCCTCGTCTTTTAGCTGCATGGCTTCCGACGCATCTGCTGCTACTTCTGCTTCGCCAACCCGTGAGGCTACTATGGCTTCTGAGCTCCGTGATGAACTGCGGATTACTATCATCTCTCTGACTGGCAAGCGCAATTTTGTCGAATGGGTTCACTCTATTCGTCGTGTTCTGCAGACGATGGGTCTTCTCCACCACCTGACTCGTGCTACTCCTGTTGCTCCCTCCGATGATTGGCTTTGCGATGATGGTCGGGTCCAGTCTTGGCTCCTCAACTCTATGGACACCGAACCCTACCGGATGGCCATGTATCATGATACGGCCAAGGCAATGTGGGAGGAGCTCCACTCTTTTTACTCTGGGCAAAACAGTCTTCAGCACCTCTATGATATTATCTCCGACCTTCAGAATCTTGCTCCTGGGGCTCCCGACGACATAATTTCTTTTGTTGCCCGGGCCAAGACACTAACCGAGCCTTGGATTCAACATCAGCCTCCTACTACAGATCTTGCTACTCAACGGGCCCAGAAAGAGGCGGTTACCATAGCGATGATGATGTCCCGCGTTCCGCCCCACCTCCATAGTGTTCGGGCCCAGATCCTCTCTTCCACGACGACTCTGTCACTGTCTGACGTCTGCTCCATGCTACTTCAGGTTACGCCTCCTACGGAGACCCCTCCCAGCTTCGCTCCTTCTCTTCTTCAACAGCCTCTCCTTCTGACCCCCTCCTGCTCGTGGCTCTTCCACTCGGGGGGCAGACCTCTGTCTCGGGAACGCGGACGTGGTGGACGTTCGTCTCTCAAATGCACATATTGTGGCCGGGGTGGCCATCTTGAGGCCACCTGTTACAGCAAGCATGGGTTCCCTCCCCACCTCGCTGCCACTTCCTCTACTACTCCTGCTCCCACTGGGGCTTCTGCCCAGGATCCGGCCTCCACTACCCGACACAATATTGATGAGTTCCGCACCCAACTCCATCAGCTACAGGGTGCCCTCAGCCGCTCCTTCGGCTCGGTTGCGTCTTTTTTTGCGAAAGGTATAACCTGTCTCTCTCCTAGCCCTCACTGGATCGTTGATTTCGGTGCTACTCACCATATTACTTCCCAGAAGCCCTCCCACTATCTCCAGATGGCTCATCCCCCGTGTATCACTGTGGCCAATGGTGACACTCTACCGGCCTCTGGCGCCGCTGCTCTCCAGCTTACACCGGCCCTTTCTCTTTCCACGGTTCTTCACGTTCCGGGATCTGCTTTCAATTTACTTTCTGTTAGTCGCCTGACAAATGACCTTGATTGTTTAATAACTTTCTTTCCCTCTTCCTTTCTTATGCACGATGGTCGAACCCGGAATATCATTGGTAGGGGGCAGCTGCTGAATGGGCTTTACGTCTTGGATACTCAACCCACTCTTCTATCCGCCGTCTCTACTGTTCATTGGCATCGCCGCCTTAGGCATGCTCCTCTTCCGATTCTCAAGCGGGCTCTTCCTGATGTTCCTTTACGAGAGTTCTCTTGTGAATCTTGTATCTACGACAAACACCATTGTTTTGTCTTTCCCCCTGCATGTACCCGGAGTAGTACTCCGTTATCCTTAGTTCATTCTGATGTATGGGGCCCTTACAAGGTCCCTAATATCTTTGGTTTCCGCTATTTTGTAACCTTTATTGATGACTACTCGCGTACTACATGGCTCTATTTAATGCATGATCGTACTGAACTTACATCTGTATTTCGTGCATTCGTAACTGAGATGTGTACGAAGTTCACCACCCCACTCAAAATCCTCCGCACTTATAATGCTCGCGAATATACGGGGCACACCTTCTCCACCATCTGCACCGAATTTGGCATCATCCATCAAACTTAGTGTGTCTATACCCCTCAACAAAACGGGGTGGCCGAACGGAAGAATCGTCATTTACTCGATGTTGCTCGCTCCCTCATGTTTCAAATGCAGGTTTCAATCGAATATTGGAATTTCGCAGTCTCCACAGCCTGTCATCTCATTAACCGCCTCCTTTCTTCTGTTCTTGATTTTGTCATTCCTATCCAACTCCTCTATCCTACTACCTGCCCAACCTCTCTCCCCCCACGTGTTTTTGGGTGTGTTTGTTATGTTCATATTCTTGGACCTTCCTCCGACAAACTTGCTCCTCGGGAGGCCAAATATATGTTTGTTCGCTACTCCAGTACTCAAAAGGGGTATGTTTGCTACTCTCCTTCAGATGGCAAGATGGTTGTCTCCGCGGATGTCACCTTCTGCGAAGATCAGCCCTTTCACTTACCTTCCTCCTCCTCGATTTCCTCTCCTGGTCTTCCCCGGCCTGCCGTTCCTATAACGCCCTCCTTTCTCCCATCTCCCTCCACCTCTATTCCTGCTCCCAAAGTCCCTCCGCCTGTTATCTGTGTCTATACTCGTCGCGGCTCCAAGGATGGTTCCCTGCCTCAGCTCCCAGCTCCCAGTGATACTCCGGCACCAGCGGATCCGGCTCCTGCTTTTACGGGCCATCCCCTGGCCTACTACGTTTCTCTTCATCGGCTCACTCCACCTCTTTACGCCTTTGCCACTTAAATTTCTTCTATTTCTATTCCTAACACTGTGCAGGAGGCGCTTCAACACCCGGGGTGGCGGGCGGCCATGGAGGATGAAATGAGGGCTCTTTGGGCTAACCAAACTTGGGATCTGCTTCCCCTTCCTGCTGGCGAACACCGTGTCAGCTGCAAGTGGGTATTTGTTGTTAAACATGTCGTGGATGGTACCGTTGAGCGTCTGAAGGCCCGCCTCGTGGCCCGTGGTTTTTTCTCAGCAACAAAGCCTTGATTATGAGGAAACTTTCTCTCCAGTGGCAAAATTGAACATGGTCCGAGTTTTTCTCTCATTGTCTGTTCACCGTCATTGGCCTCTTTATCAGCTGGATGTTAAGAACGTCTTACTCAATGGTGATCTGCAGGAGACTGTTTATATGCATCAACCTCCCGGGTTTGAGACCACGGGGGAGTCTCGGGTTTGTCATCTTGGAAATCTATTTATGGTATCAAATAGTCCCCGCGTGCTTGGTTTGACAAATTCAGCAAGGTAGTCCGCGATATTGGCTTCACTCGGAGCTCGGCTGACTTCTCTCTCTTCACTCAACACCGGCCAACCGGAACTGTGATCCTACTTGTCTATGTTGATGATATCCTCATTACTGGCGACGATACTACAGGGATACAACATACCAAGCAACAGTTGAACTCCGCCTTTCAGACCAAAGATCTTGGCAACCTACGGTATTTTCTCGGGCTTGAGGTTGCACGACGGCCTGATGGTCTTGTATTATCTCAAAGGAAGTATTGTATGGACCTCCTTCGTGATGCTTGCTATTCGGGATGCAAACCTACGGATACTCCAATGGACGCGAATCACAGGCTCTCGGCCCATAGCTCTGATTCTGATAAGCTGCTTACAAATCCGGAATACTACAGACGCTTGGTTGGGAAACTGATCTACCTTACAGTTACTCGACCAGACATCTCCTTTGTCGTAGGAGTCGTGAGTCGATCTATGCATGCTCCTCGGACATCTCATATTCAAGTTGTCGAGTGCATTCTTCGGTATCTCAAGAACGCTCCAGGACAAGGGCTGGTGTACAAGTCATCCACATCTCTATCTCTTGTTGCATACTCGGACGCTGACTATGCAGGATCCAATTATGATAGGCGCTCTACATCTGGTTTTTGTACCTACTTCGGTGGTCATCTCATAACCTGGCGTAGCAAGAAACAGAATGTGGTTGCTCGCTCTTCTGCTGAAGCTGAGTACCGGGCCATGGCTGTTGTAGTTTCCGAGTTGACATGGCTTGAGAGCCTTCTGGGAGACTTGGGCATTTGTCTCTCATCACTGGCGACCCTATTTTGTGATAGTCAAGCAGCAATACATATTGCCAAGAACCTGGTCTTTCACTAACGCACAAAGCATATTAAAGTTGACTGTCACTTTATTCGGGAAAAAGTACAGTCAAAGAAGGTAGATCTGGAGCATGTCTCTGCTACAAATCAAGTTGTCGATATCCTGACCAAAGCTCTCTCCTGACCGCTGTACTACCAATTTTTATCCAAGCTTGGCGCCTACGACTTGTACGCTCCAGCTTGCGGGGGAGTGTTAGAAGAACCCTTGTAAAGGCCCATTTAAGAGGCCCATTTTTTCCTTGTATTTGTCCCATATCTTGGATTGAGATCTTCTCTTCTCCCTCTCTTCCTATATAAATGTATTCATACTTGTAATTATGTATTCAAGAAGTATATACAAGGTTGGAGGTCTCTCTCTTTTCCTGCTCTCTTTACAGTTATGAAATAACTAGTTGATGATTCTTCTGTTGATCATAGTGTTTCAAGGGAAGTTATGTATTCACATTTAAGGACAAGCAAAAAAAACGTACTTGGAATATCAAAAGATCGTGCGCCCCAAATTAAGAATCTTGGTGGTGGAAAGAGAAAGTGAATGACAAAATGAGAGCAAAGAGGGTCAGTTGTAAATCAATTCACACTTGTAAGAATGATGAAAACTTGGTCAGATATAAAGTCGCCAAAAAAGTTAAATATGTCGTAAGTAAAGCAAGAAATCAAGCTTAAGAATAATTTTATAAGCGACTAGATACTAAATGTGAAGAGTGTGGCATATAAAATTGCTCGAGCTAGAGAATGAAATACAAGATATTTAATCCAAGTAAAATGCATAAAGGATGAAACAAATACAATTTTAACGGTTGATGTTAATATTAAAGAGCAATTTAAAAGATATTTTTATCAATTTTGTAATAAAACAAAAGACAATTAATTAAACTTGGAAAATTTAAGTAAATCAGAGTATTATAGAATATAATATTTTATCGTAAAATTCAAGTATCAGAGGTAAATGATGCTCTAAAGAAGATGAAAAATGGAAAAGTGATTGGGTCAAACGATATACCCATCAAAGTATGAAAATGTCTAGAGAATTAAGGAATTGTGTGGCTTATATCTTTTTTTAATAAAATACTGAAGTCAAAGAGAATCTCAAAATAATAGAGAGAAAGTATCTTGGTATTTTTGTATAAGAACAAATGAGATATACAAAATTGTATTAATTACAAAGAAATTAAATAGATGCCGCAAAATTATGTGAACGAGTAATAGAAAGAAGAATAAGACGGGAGACTAACATCTCAGAGAATCAATTTGGATTCATGCTAGGGGCCTAGGGCGGTTGACCATGAAAGCTATACATCTCTTGAGGAGACTCATTGACAACAAACGAGAAAGAAAACAAGACTTGCATATGTTGTTTATTGACCTTGAGAAGGCTTATGATAGAGTTCCAAGAGAGATCTTATGGAGTCTTAGAAAATAAAGGTGTAAATGTATTATACATCCAAATAATCAAAGATATGTATACAAATTCAATGACAAGGGTGACGACATCTGGAGGATTAACACGGGAATTTTCTAACAATGTTGGCTTACATCAAGCTTTAGCTTTAAGCCCTTATCTCTTTACCCTTATCTTAGATGAGCTCACAGGACATATCCAACAAACAATACCTTGGTGTTTATTGTTTGCGGATGATATCGTTTTGGTCGATGAGACGTGTGAGGGTGTAAACGCAAAATTTAAATATTGGTGAGACACTTTAGAAAATAAGGGTTTAGGTTGAGCAGGGCAAAAAATAGAGTATATGGAGCTTAAATTTAGCAATGCAAGAAGGACGGATGACTTTGTTATTAAGTTGGGTGATCAAGATATTTCTCATAGTGAGTGTTTTAACTATCTTGGATCGATAGTTCAAAAGGACGAAGACATTGATGAAGATGTGACACAGAATCCAAGCGAGTTGGTTGAAGTAGAGAGGCGTATCAGGGATCTTGTGTGATCGTAAAGTACCATTAAAACTTAAGGGCAAGTTTTACCGTACTGCGATTAGACCAGTAATCCTCTATGATTCTGAGTGTTGGGCGGTGAATTGTGTCCATGAGCAAAAAAATGGGAGTTGCGTAGATGAGAATGCTTAGGTGGATGTGTGAACACACGAGACTGGATAGAATTGGGAATGAATGTATCAGGGATAAGACAAGAGTAGCTTCAATTGTAGAGAAGATGCGAGAAGCTCGACTAAGATGGTTTGGACAC
This sequence comes from Platanthera guangdongensis, assembly GCA_039583875.1. NCBI lineage: Eukaryota > Viridiplantae > Streptophyta > Magnoliopsida > Asparagales > Orchidaceae > Platanthera > Platanthera guangdongensis. The sequence goes on from CM077159.1 coordinate 161,024,187, forward strand.
GTGCAAAGGAGACCAATAGAGGCACATGTTAGGCGTTGTGAGAGTCTAGTCACTAGGCATGTTAAACAAGGGAGGGGTAGACCAATAAAGACTTTGAATGAAAGTATAAGGAAAGACATGATGTACTTAGGCATTAGTGAGATTATGACACAAGATAGGGCACAATGACGACAAATGATCCATAAAGCCGACCCCGCTATGGTGGGATAAAGGCTTGAGTGTTGTTGTTCTTCATGAAACAACCTATTTTTGTGATGTTATACTTGGAAAAGAGTATGTTGTGCTGAACAAATTCAGATGGGGACACATTATTTTCATCAATCTTATGAGTTTTATCTTCAGAAAACTCCTCTTGAGGCAGATTTATTTGATGGTTTTGGTGTTTAGATAGTTCAGAAATATAGTAGGAGCTTAAATGTTATTATATTTGCAGTGGTTCTTAAATAGACCATGCTTGGGAGAGCTGTGGGAGACTGTGAACACAATTATGGGAAGTATAGCGTTTGTGTAAGTGTGTTCACAGACAATATTCTCATAAAACAATGTTTAGGCTAAAACACACCACTGCTATGTAGGTGTAGTCTGTCTTATAAAGTGTAATTTGGGGAAAAATGCCGCTAAAGTTTGAAAGGTAGAAAAACCGTCACTATTGCGCTTACTGTTACAGTTTCATGTTGCCACCTCTCAAACACCATAGTTGTAGTAAACTGGGTCACAAACACAATATGTAATGTACCAAAAACTAGTATTGTCAAAAAAAAAGGAAAAAAGAATATGATTACCTAAAGGTAGAAAGTAGTAATTAGCGACCGTAATATTTTGTTTTTGTGCGGGCGGAATATTAAGTTATTTGAAAAAAATTGAATATGACGAAAATATGTCTACATTATGTCACTTGATGATATTTTTGTGAATTTCTATTTTATTGTAATCTTTCTATATAATGCCCTTCGGTTTTAAGTCGTCGTAAAAATTAAATTTTGGGTTAGAAAGTATCTTTTTGCATTATGATACTGTCCATGATCAATTTATGGGCAAAGTCACAAGGCAACAAATTATTTCCTATGGTTTTGACCCCAGTGTGTGTAGGCATTGCAATTGACACTTAGGGCAGTTTGGCGCAACGATGGTAGGCGTGAACGTGATGATTATGAACTATCATTTGTGAACGCTAGGGCACACCTAAAAGAAGACATCCTCTTTTATGTTCAAAATTAGTTTATTTGTAACCGTTGCTATGTCAAACGGTTACAACTAAAAGTAGAAAATCCACGAATCTCAAAACACAAAAAAACCTGATACACGGTGCTTGCTCCTGGTTCCCCTCCGCCACCGCCATTGGAGCCGGCGGTAGCCTGCGCGGATACCACCGGCGGGTCGCCGGTCTCGGCGGAACCCCGGGGGGGTCCGGAGGACGGCGGGCAGGGCCACCGCCGGCGGTGGCCCTGCCCGTGAGACCCAGTCCCGGTTTCACGGGCAGGGCCACCGCCTGGCGGTGGCCCTGCCCGCCGGCCTCGGACAACCTCGGCGGGTTTGCCGGAGACCGGAGACCCCTCCGTTGGGATCCGGGGCAGGCCGCCGGCGGCTCCGGCAGCGGTGGCTGAGGAGATCCCGCGACTTCTTCGTTCCGTCTAGAAGGACCATTATAGAGGAAATTGTAACACAGGAAATTGGATTTAATTAATTAAATAAAAATCAAATTTAATCAATTAATAAATAGAAAACAAAATAATCATTAGCTTTTAAAAAAATTATCAAAAAAATACAAAAATTTAAAATTAAAAAATGCAAAAGAATATAATATTTTTAATTAAAAAATCCACAAATGATAAATTATTAAAAAAAAGGCGGGCAAAGCCCGCCGTCGCTGATCGGGCAGGGCGAAGTCGGCCGTCGCAGATTGCGGGAGGGCGAAGTTGGCCGTCGCAGATCGGGGGAGGGCGAAGCCCGCCGTCGCAGACCGGGGGAGGGCGAAGCCCGCCGTCGCAGATCGGGGGAGAGCGAAGCCCGCCGTCGCAGACCAGGTACTGTCGCACTGGGCATCGTCGTAGACAGGAGGAAGGTGAATCCGTCGTCGCATACCGGGTACTGTCGCACTTTGCACGAGGCCGGAGCCCGCGGGGGGGGGGGGGGGGGGGGGGGGGGGGGGGGGGGGGGGGGGGAGGCCTTCGCCTTCCGGATACTGTGATGCGTGGCCATCGGGTCGGAGGCCCATGCCAGTCACTCGTGTGGTATATGTATATATATATAAACAAATTTAAGTCCAATTAAATGTTCTTAAATAATTAATGGATGAAAGCAATGAATCATCAAATTAATATCAGGCTAGGCCAGAATATAAGAATTAATGCCCGGCTAGGCCAGAGAATTTAGGAGGGCATTGCCGATGCATGTGCATATTAAATGTACGTTACTAAGCTCTATCTCGCCACCCAAAGTAGCTAAATGAACCCGTTGCTCCTACACTATTCACGTTTCCTCTCAAATCCTGCCTATGCCGGGGTTGGTACTGCTTGTTGCCCCGTAATGGCAATGTTAATAGCACCCCTGAAGTCTCTATTAGCAACCATTTCAACGTATTATTTTGATCTCTTTTGAGTCTTTATTAGCCAATAGAGAGGTGCCATTCTCGCCAAATGCAAAACTAAATGACCATGTGAACGTAGCAATTACCCCGGGCGCGCATAAAATTAAATGTCGAGCGACCCGCAACAATATATATTTGTTGTGTATATCCCCCCAACTACCGCCGGCAACTCTCTCGGATCCTTTAAAAACTCTCCACTCTCCCCCATCTCACTCTGAATTGGATTATGGCAAAAAAATTGTGGCGTAGTTGGAGCAAGCTTGTGGTGATGCTATGCATAAGTGTAATGAACAACTCTGGTGTTCTTATTTCTTCAGCTGCAGAAGTATCTCATCTTCCCAGCTTTGAGGGTGCTCTTCCCTTTCATTTGGAAACTGGGTCAGTCTTTTTTGTGTCTGTATCTATGCATACATATATCTATATATAGAGTGGGAGTGAAGTGTGTCTATATATAAAGTACAATCCGCGTTATGAAGGGATGTGAGTGAAGATTTTTTCCGTACGCGGTGCGGGAAAAGGTGGGTCGTCGATCTTGCTTTGTATTTCTTGCATCCCCTGTCTTTTTTTCTTTTGCTTGTTTTTGGTTGACGTTGGATCTAAGAATGAACGCGCATGATTTCTCATGCTCCCAGAATAAGGAACGCTAGGCATAAGTAATTATTGCTCATTAGTGAACGGGGTTCGCAGGCATAAAAAAAAGAAGGGCAAAACACCTCTTTTATTTTCAAGATTTCAATCCCCAAACTTTCAAAACTTTTGATTTAAGTCGCCAAAAGTGATTGCCTTTAACTCGATCTCCCTTAGGGTACGTTCGGTTTGCATGAATTGAAATTGAGGAATTAGAATTGATCAATTCCAAACCAAGACAAAAATCTAATTTACTTCTTTTCAAGGAACTTCTTTGGAATGTTTTTCTATGTAGAAGGCAAGATATTTCTTCTCCTTGAGGCATTTTCCCTGGTAAGGCTTGAGAGTTCCATTGCAAAACAAGGCATGAGTCCTCCTTGGGGCGGCCAGGTTTATTTCTTCTCCTCGAGACCATACTTGTATTGTTTCATTTTAGGATCATCCTCCGATCCTCACTGCTTCGTGTTGTAACGCAATAGTTTTTGACGGATCGATGAATATGTTATACAATAAGGGCATGTGTTTGGAAAAAGGAAAGCTCGAAGTGTATGAAGATGATCTAGCAACGTCCTAATTTCTCCTCTGTATGAATATGTTTTGCTGGAACCTTGTAATAATAAAGAGCTATAAAGGAAAGCCATTAGATTGAATGAAAAGAGGGTTAATTAAGGCTCTGTTTGGACTGAATTCTAAAAATTTTGAATGGTTGGGAATTGAAAACTTCAAAATAAAAGGCTTAGGATACATAAGTGTTTTGCCTTAACAAAAACAAAATTATGCATGAAATAGCTCCCTTAACTTTAATTACCTTATGAAATAGTCCCCAATACATTTTTTAAACTGAATCTTGACTCTAAACTTTGCACATTTTATGAAATCCGTCCTATTTAACATTTTTGTCCAATTTTTAACTGTTGAAATTACCATGCTCGCTCGACCGAGACCTTCGCAAGTTTGCAATCAATCCTTGCCAATGTTGCCATCTTCTTCTCCCCTTATCTTTTCCCACCGGCCTTCTTCGCCGGAGAAGTTGAAACTCTGTGTGTTGGCATCCTGGAGCTGTTTCACGACTGGCGCATACGAAGAGTTGAGCCAGCTGAAATCTTCTATTTTTTGAATCTCTATGTTAACTCAAAAATATTTCATGGAGAAACGGGGCATCAGCAGTATGTAGTTCACCTTTTCTGTCCAACTTCATATTTGTCGAGTGGGGCCTTTCAAAAAGACCAGACAGGAAAGGTAAGTTTGGCACAAGCCAGTCGGAAGGGCGAGTGGAATGGATACCTCCTCACTCGCCCCGAGCGAGTGGCATGGGCGAGTGGGGGCGAGAGGGACATCTTGGTCTGCACTCGCCCCGGGGACCAGGCAAGTAGTGGGCGAGTGGAGCGAGCCGCTCCACACCCGCCCCAGGCTCAGGGGGAGCGGCGAGTTCCAACTTCATCGTGCGCCATCCCTAGGCGAGTGGGAGTAGCATAGTCAGCTCGCATAGTTGTTTTGCCAGGAAATCCAGTTTGGCCTCCATTAGCCGCTTCAAACCGCAAACCAGTTTTGAAAAACCCAAAAGCGGAATTTCACTATCCGCAAACCAGTTTTGAAAAACTATAAATAGACCTCCAATGCCTTTGGAGAAGACCCTTCTGTTAGAGCGCTCGAAGCATCCGCGTGACCATCAAGTTTGGAATGGCCTCCTCGTTGCCCCTAGCATGGGTATTTATAGGCAAACCCTAAAAACTCGACTACGGGTTGTTGGACTCCTATCGGATCCTAACCGCAACCCAATAAGCACCCGTCATGCCTATTTCAATATACCTCAACAATCTCCTCCTATATTGTAAATAGGCGTTAGCACATTACAGGTTACTTAAACAATAGTTAATAACGACCAAAATGAGTTTTTCAGAAAACCATAAATATGAGTTTTAGATAACAAAATGCTAAACTCAAACACAGTCCCAAACATAGCAATGGAAAATCTGACAGAAAACTCAAAAGCTGAAAATTGATCTATACAAACAATAGATCATCTTCATCTGGGTCGAAATCAACTTTCTCTCCTCCAATCTCCATGTGATCTGCAAACAAACACAATAAGAATGTCATGAGGCAAATCTCTATGAATTCTAACATTTGTCAATCAAAAGTAAAGTGATTAGTTCTAGCAGTAAAAGAACGTAATACTCTAACAAGGAATAAAGAATCTCATATCAACATCTCTATCTAATTTACACAAAATTAGAAAATTGATTTCATAGAATCAAAGCATGTTCTATCGATTATTAAGATTATTATTCAACATTTCACAATTGTGTTATATCATCAAGTTTAGAATGATATAACAAGTTGTGACCATCATATCATCAAGTTTGGAATGATATAATTAATAATCATAATATCAGGACTCATATCAGTAACTTCAGTATTCCTTTTTGGAATGATACCCAATTCAGACTTTAAATAAAATAATTGTATAAGACATCAAATTTGGAATGACTGACAACTAATCATCTCTAGTTTTCATCAAATAGCATCTGAAATACTTCAGTGTACTCAACTCTAGATGCTTGAATGTAAGCAGACTACGGTTCTAAAATTTAAAACATAAGCAAGGTATTAAGTCCTCCTAAATGGACTTTAATCACATCTCCCCGATATTTTAGTTGTTAGAACCTTACTTAAGCCTTGGTAAGGACATCAGCTACATTATCTTTTGACCTCACGTTCAAAAAGGAGATTATCCCCTGACTGGTGAGATAGGTCAACCAGGCCTGTTTCATCCTTAGTTGCCTTCGCTTTCCATTGAACAACGTGTTTGTAGCAATGGTCTTTGTGTCTTGATTGTCACAATATAACGAAATAGAGTACATTTTCAGACTCGTCATTGGAATATTCATTATCAGATCTCTTATCCACTCTGCTTCTTCTTCAGCTAAAGCGAGAGCATAGAGTTCTGATTCCATAGAGGATAGTGCAATGCACGTCTGCCTCTTTGACTTCCAAGCTATTGCTGCTCCACCTAGGGTAAACACAAAACCGCTAGTGGATCTACTATCAGCAATTTCTGAGCATCAGGAGGCATCAGAATAACCCTCAAGCACATGAGGATGTCCACTGTAACATAAAGCATACTTTTCAGTATACTTTAAGTATTTCATTAGCTTGTTCAAGGCGTCCCAGTGGTCCTTCCCAGGGTTACTCGTGAATCTACTCAACGTGCCGACCGTAAAGGCTATGTCAGGTCTAGTGCAGGTTGTAGCATACATGAGACTGCCTATGAGTTTGGAGTAATCCAACTGTCTAATAGGTGAACCTTCGTTCGGTTTCAGTCTATTGTTGTAGTCGTATGGAGTCTCAGCCTTTTTGCTACTAACGTAACCCCACTTTTCTAGTAGATTCCTAACGTAGTGACTCTGACTAAGGGTTATACCCTTTTCAGTAAAGTTCACTTCCATACCTAAGATGGTCTTTAACACTCCCAAGTCTATCATGCTAAATTTAGCCGTCAAGGCAACTTTCACGTCTTCCACCTCAGACTGATCAGTGTCTAGAATTAGCATGTCATCAACGTACAAGCATATGATTGCGAATTTATCTGAATTTGTTCTTACGTACAGACATTTATCTGATAAACTAGACTTAAAGCACAAGTCCTTAACACAAGTGTCAAATTTTTCGGCCACAATTTCGGTGCGTGCTTCAATCTGTATAGTGACTTAATCAACTTACAGAGCTTAGTCTCTAGACCTTCTACGACAAATCCTTCAGGTTGGTGCATATAGATCTTCTCAGTCAGATCTCTATTAAGAAATACAGTCTTGACATCCATTTGATGAACAACAAAATGTTCAATAGATGTTAACACGAGAAGTATCTTAATTGTCGCAAAGTGACAAACAGGTGAGTATATATCAAAGTAGTTTATACAAATCACTTGAGTGTAACCCTTGTCAACTAGACGTGCTTTGTATTTAGCGATACTCCCATCAGGATTAAGCTTCTTCTTCAGAACCCACTTATTACCAATGGTTTTAGCCCCTTTGGGCAAATCGACCAAAGTCCATGTGTTGTTCTGCATGAGAGAGTTCATCTCTTCGTCTATGCCTTCTTTCCATAATATAGAGTCTCTAGATCGCATCGCTTCCTTATAAGTTGATGGATCAGCTTCAACTTGGTAAGTCACAAAGTCTGTACCGAACCTTTTAGGCATTTTCTCTCTACTAGATAGTCTTCTGGTATCTAAACCACTCGTGTCTACAAGCTCAGTGTCAGAGTTATGTTGTCCCGGCTCAACTAAAGGTTCAGTACTAGTGGCTGGCAGACCTGGCAGTGTCAGGTTCTTGTCCTTAAGAAACTTATCATCAAAGAAGACAGTGTCTCTTGATTCTATTACAGTATTAGTGGAGAGATTCAGAAACCTGTCTACAACACTATCATCTGCACATCCTAGGTAGACACAAGTATTAGTCATGGGTCCAATCTTAGCTCTTCTAAAGTCTGGTATCCTAACATAAGCGATACAGCCCCAGGTCTTAAGATTGTCAAAACTAGGAGGTCTCTTAAACCAAAGCTCGTAAGGTGTCTTAGTCAACTTTGCATGAGGAACTTTGTTAAGAATGTGATTTAACGTGAGGACGGCTTTACCCCAGTAAGCAGCAGGTATGCCAGTAGTCAACAATATGGAGTTAAACATTTTTGTTAAAGTCCTATTTTTCCGCTCAGCGATACCGTTGGATTGTGGTGAATACGAAGCAGTCGTTTTAGGAATTATGCTATTACTGGCAAGAAAATCTCTGAACTCCCCCGAGACGTATTCACCTCCTCTATCACTTCTTAGCCTTTTTATTTTCATGTCAAGTTGATTTTCAACCCTTTTTTTGAAAACACGGAATTTTTTAAAAGCTTCATTTTTGGATTTAAGAAGGTAAATGTGGCTAAATCTAGAGTAATCGTCGATAAATGTTATCAGATACTTCCGACCTTCTCTTGTGACAAAGCTTTTGTAGTCGATAAATGTATTAACTCTAGCAATTGTGTGCTCCTAGAAACCTGACTAAAATGTGTTCTAGTTATCTTAGTTTGAGCACAAATTTCACATTTTTCAAATTTGGTTTTTGTGTCGAGGGGTATGTTGTGAGTTCTAGCTAGCAGGAGAAGTTTTCTATAATTGGCGTGTCCTAGTCTTGCATGTAAAGTCTTAGGATCTATCAGATTAGAGCTAACCTGATTTACTAATTCGTGTGCTAGACTCGGCCTATACATCCCGTTAACGACATATGCGCAGCCAAAGTAATGTGAGTGAACCATTAGGGTTACCCGACCACCACTAATGTTAAAAGACATACCCGCATCGCACAACAGACTAATCGAGATTAAATTAGCAGCTAATGTCGGTATAAATTTAATATTTTTCAAAGTTAGAGTCTTACCTGAGCAGAGAGTCAGGGTAGCGTTGTCGACCTTCAGCACGTCAGCTACAGATCCATTCGCAACAGTGACAGTCTCTTCCACCTCTTTTGCATCCTCCAGAAGGTTTGGATTGTGGAAGACGTGGCAGGTAGCACTTGAGTCGAGCCACCACTCTGAACTGGCTGTCCCTTTACCGACCATGGCAACAAAGTCGGTAGGCGTGGTCTGGTAAACCATGTTGGTTTGATTATCAGTCCTTGGTGTGCTGGATTCGCCCCGTTTGGGTTGTCGGCACTCCGAAGCGCAGTGACCCCACTTATTGCATTTGTAGCACTTGCCTTTGAATTTCTTCTTTATCCGTTTGCTGGTGGCAGCAACTGCGGGTGCGCTGGTCGGTGGGCGAGTCTTTCTAGGCTTAGGCTTTCGCTTAGGATGTGTGATCATGTTAGCAGTAGAGGACTGCTTGCTGATCGTCTCTATAGCGTGCCTAGTCCGGTTCTCATCCTCAATGCAGATGAAGCGCTTGAGGTCTTTAAGACTCACCTGCGTCTTCTTCCGGTACATCTAAGTCTTGAAGGAATACCATGTCGTGGGCAATTTGAAAATGATCTCCCCTGCAACAAATCCATCTGGCAGAGGGATGTTCTCACTGTTGAGCTTGTCCACCAGATTTGCGAACTCAGCAACCTGTGGCAGGATTTTCCTTTCCTCAGTGAAGGTGAATGTCATAAACTTGTCCACCATGTGCGTCTTGGACATGTTCTCCTCCTCCTTGAATTACTCCTCTAAGACTTCTCTGTTGGGTCCGGCGTTCCTTCACTTGACCCGTGGCGCTCTTCTACTTATTTAAGAAATTAAGTAGCACCCTTTCCAACAGTCCGGGCTTTTGGAACAGTTGGTTATGCGCTTGATCCATCAATTGGTATCAGTGCAGGTCACGGGGGGTTCAAGACCGGGGAGCGCTATTAAATCCTGATTTTTCCCTTCTACCTGTGTGGGTCCGGCGGGTCAGGCAACCGTGGACATGTGGTAACCCCACCTCTGAGCCGTGAAACCGTGGACATGTGGTAACCCCACCTCTGAGCCGTGTGGGCCATGTGGTTGTAACCCCACCTCTGAGCCATGTGGGCCATGTGGTAACTCCACCTCTGAGCCGACGGGTTGTGCTGGACGCGGGGGGGGGGATTGTTTGGTCCGGCGTTCCTTCACTTGACCCGTGGCGCTCTTCTACTTATTTAAGAAATTAAGTAGCACCCTTTCCAACAGTCCGGGCTTTTGGAACAGGTTGTTATGCGCTTGATCCATCATTCTCAGATCTCCTTGGCCCTTTGCATCTTGTCGTACATCTCTGCAAGCCTGTTGGAGAGGCAATTCAGGATGTAGTCTCTACAGAAGTCTTCGTCGTTGACCCATTGATCTTCATCTTCGCTTCCTTTGAATTCTTCAAAAACAGTCTGCACTGTGTAGAAGATGTTCAGGTACTTCATGCCGAACTGAGTGTTGCGCTTCCAGGCATTGAACTCGGCGTTGGAGAATTTCTCCAGCTTGATCATCGGCACGGGAGACGACAGATTGTTTATTTCTCCTACTAAATGACTTGGAGCGCTACTAGCAATCTAAACAAGTGCAGTAAAACAAGAAAGAAATCACCTGAGCGAGGCGACGACAGTCTTTGGATCCAATCCAGAAATAAAATTTTGTTGCTCCCCAAGTTGCAGCAGAGAAGTGTTTATTTTGCTCCTACTCTTCGGCTAATCACGGTCGCCAACAAGAGCTTCCACCACTTATACAAATGGTTGCGGCAGAGGAGCACAATTCCAACAAATGAATTGAGAGAAGGCCAACAAGTCTCAGCTGCACGAATCTCCAGCAATGAGAATCACCAATAACGAGGAATGGCAACCCTCTTTGTTCTACCAGCAGTGAAACAGATCCTAGCCGCGGCTAAATCAAACCTCCCGGGCTGCAGATCTGAACTCGGCAGAAATGGAGTCGAGAAAACAATGATCTTCCTCCCACGATCGTGCCACAGATCGGCGGAATCGGGAGAAAATTGCGGAAGGCGGGAGAACGACAGGTCGGGATCTTCCTCCCTGCGATCGTCGACGGGAGGTAGCAGGATTCACGATCCGCCGCCGCCGCTGTGTGGAACCGCTATCTCCCGCTGCTCCCGCTGATCGAGTGTGCCGCCGATCTGCTACCTCCGAGAATGATAGAGCGCTCGAAGCATCCGCGTGACCATCAAGAATCGGGAGAATATCGCGAACGGGAGGGATGCAATAACGAAACTTCGAGAATGATAGAGCGCTCGAAGCATCCGCGTGACCATCAAGTTTGGAATGGCCTCCTCGTTACCCCTAGCATGGGTATTTATAGGCAAACCCTAAAAACCCGACTACGGGTTGTTGGACTCCTATCGCATCCTAACCGCAACCCAATAAGCACCCGTCACGCCTATTTCAATATACCTTAAGACGTTCTTGGCTTCTCTCTCCTCTGGTGGATCCCGGTTGGCCAGAGCCTCCACATTATTTGTCGTGATTTTTGGTTGGATAGTTTGGTGCTCCTCAGTGCTCTCCAAGGTCCCCAGCTCAGCATTGGCTAGAGAGGGGAAGTTCTTTTCGATCTTTCGAATGTGTGGCTGCACCTCCTCGCCGCAGATCAGAGGTCTGTTTGTGGTTGCCCACCCTTGTGGGGAAGTTTCTAACTTGTTTTGAGTGACCGGTCAAATGTTCTAACCCGGGAGAAGTAAGTGCAAGCTGCCTCATCGGTGCGAACTCCTCCTTAAATCATGGTTTTCGGGTTCAACATCCTTGGGGATCAGATGGAACTATGGAAGACGAGATGGTAGGGATGATCGACATTCGCGGCTGTCGAGTTGACGGCAACGGATGCAATGAAGATGTTATCGGAGAAGTCGCAGAAGCTTCTCGGCAGCGGTCCACGATGGAGATTCCCCGAGAAAATCGAGTCTGATTTTTGAAATCCAGACGGATTTTTGAATCCGCGATTCTACAGTGGAGATTTTGTGCTTGCAAAAAGAGACAGTCAGATAATATGCACAATAGATCATTGTGCATTACCCGTACCCAAAAAAATGCTCCTCTCTCACACACACACATTAGGGAATTCAATTTTGACTCTACTTATTGTTCTTTTTTCCTTCTTTTATTGATTGTATTAATAATTATTATGGTATTACATATTTACAGTATTCATATTATTGTTATTATTATTATTATTAAAAACATGTATATTTATAAAAGATTTCCCGGCTTGAACCAATAAAAATGAAATACACAGGTATGTTACAGTGGAGAAAGGGTCGGAATACTTCTACTATTTTGTGGAGTCTGAACGCAATCCCAGTGAAGACCCGCTTATCCTGTGGCTCATTGGCGGCCCTTACTGTGCTGGCTTCACTGGATTGGTTTGGAGTATAGGTAAGCAGCTAGCTGCACTGCACACAGCCCTCTCCAAGTTTGCATAATTACAAGTTGCACCCCTCTAAATATCTTTCAAATTTACATTTATCCCCCCCCCCCCCCCCCCCCCCCCCCCCCCCCCCCCCCCCCCCCCCCCCCCCCCCCCCCCTCTAAATTTCTCCAATTTACAAAAATACCTTCTATTTAGATGAAAAATGATGAAATCAGCCAAATTAATTTATGAAATTTCAATTTTATTAGTTTATATCAATGATTCTAGATTCATTACAAAAAGTAAAATGTGAGACATCTTTTTCATTATAACATTTCAGGTGGTGGTCAAAGTGCAACTACTTCTCCGTTGCCCCTGACTTGCGTTATATAGGCAAACCATACGTTTGATACAGGTATCGGATATTTCGGTATCCGAACAAAACCCGTTAAGTGTTCAAGCTTGTTATATATCCAAATATACAATAACATATATAAGCTAAAATTGAAATATCATAAAATAATTTAATGTATTGGATCACTTTTTATTTATATTTTTTTAAGAAAAATGTCACATCCTTCAATATAGACTCATTGTAAAGAGTAAAATTAAATATCGCTCGCTGATTTTATCATCTTTCATTCATATTTGTAATGAAATGAACATTTTTGTAAACCGAGAAACTTAAAGAATAGTAAATGTAATTTCGAAAGATAGAGAGTGCAACTTGTAATTATGCGAACTCCCAAAGAAGATCCCTACAATTAACCCTATATATAGGCATATATATATAAATATATCTTATATATATAAATTAATATACATATCTCATATTTTAAGTTTTGACCGTTGGATCTCATCAAATAAATCTTATTCATACATAAGAGAGAGAGGGAGGAGAGGGGGAGAGAGAATGGTAGAGAGATTGTGGAAGGGAGAGGAGAAAGGGGCGGAGAGAGAGAGGGAGAGAGAGAAAGGGAGAAAATATGAAGAGAAAGAGGGCGAGAAATTAATGTTTTTACGCCAAAACATAAATTTTTTCTTGATAAAATAAAAATTGTAATATCGATTTATATTTTTTACGGTCATTTTGAGTACTCATATGTATATATTGCAGGCGCTGCCCGCCTTGATGCGGGCGCAGCCCGCAACGACGCATCGAGCAAGGGCGAAGCCCGTGCGGAGGCGGGTGAAGCCCGTGCGGAGGCGGGCGAAGCTCGCCTAGATGCGGCCGAATGTCGCCCGAAAGCATCGAACACGGGCATAGCGCGTGCGAATATGCTCGTATATATATATCATTCTATTTATTATTAATTCTATATTGTAAATGCATGTATGTATGTATGCCCAGGCCCTCTAAGATTTAGAACCGATGCATATAATGACACGTCTCTCACATTGGTTTATAATCCTCATTCTTGGACAAGGGTGAGTGCCTTCATTGTTTACAATGCTATTGTTATTAAATTAAGGATCGGCGGCGAGTTATCGATCGCAGCTTCTCTCACAACTGATCTTTTTTGGATTACAGATCTCTAGCATTATCTTCTTAGATTGGCCGATTGGAGCGGGATTTTCTTTCTCACAAAATGCTGAAAAATATACCTCGGATGATATTCATTCATCAAAAGAAATCTACGTGTTCTTAAAGCAGGTATCATGATCATCGCATATATATTCAAGCCGCAATTTCGTTCATGCGTATATATACAATACAATCATACTTTATAAACCCTATCGTCTATATAATCTGTTGGGGTTCAGCCCCTAAAGGTGCAGTTTTTTGTGCAGGATTTCAGGAGTTGCAACCTGGTTTTTGGGGTGGCTACCTTTTTAGTGTTGTCTGCTTTTGGGCTGAATGGACAGTTTTTTTTTATTAAAAACTGTGTGCAGTTTTTCTTTATAAAAACTGCTGCGGGACCTTTTTTAAAGACCACTTCTTCTTCCCGATTAGAGAGGCTAGGTCTTGAGAAAGTAGCAGCGGAACCCCAGCCCGTGTGCCGTTCGCAGTCCGCCATCGCCGCGCCCGCGCTGACCGCCGGCCGCCATCGCCGCGCCCGCGCCTTCCTCGGCCGCCATTCTCGCTGCTGCAAGGAGTTTTGCCGCTGCTGTAGGCGGTTCTTCGCCGCTTGAAGGAGGTGTTTCCTCGGTGCTATTGGAAGGAGTTTTCTCTACCGTTTCAAGGGCTTCTTCGTCTACGGTCTCAGGTGTTCCCTTTCTTGTCTTCGTTTGCTATTTTGCTTGAAGAGAGAGTAGGATTTTTATCCTTGTTGTAGAGAAGTTGTGGCTTGATCTTGGTGGTAGAGAGGAGTGGATTTGTGTGTCAAATCCGGAGGGCTTTCTAGGTTTTGGGCAAACCTAGATAATTTGTTGTAATCCTTATTTATTATAGTGGATTTTCGTTGTGCCGTGCCCCGTGGTTTTTGACCTTCAAGTGGTGAAGGTTTTCCACGTATATCTCTGTGTTCATCTGTGTTGTTTTTGTTTTGCTTCTTATTGTTTTAACTCTATTGATCGGTGGGGGTTGCCGTTATCTTCGGACCCCTCGTTCCCTAACAAGTGGTATCAGAGCCAGGTTCTTTGGCTAGTCGTTTGTATTTCTCGGTTTCTAACTTGGTGCGGTAGGTGACGACCATCGGTCCGCTCCCTATCCTCTCTTGTTAATCCCTTGAAATAAATCGACTTGTGGACCGTAATAGAGTTGTTTGAGAAAGCAATGGAACAGAGCACAAGGATGGTCAGTATGAATGGCAAGAATTGGAGCATCTGAAAGCCTCGGATGGAGGATCTTTTATATTGTAAAGATCTCCATGCTCCGTTGACAGGGAGACCTGCTTCAGTTAAGGATGATGAAGAGTGGAAGAAAATGGATCGAAAGGCAGTAGGGTTCATTAGACAGTGGCTCGATGACTCTGTTTTTCATCATGTTTCCACGGAGACCTCGGCTCAGGCCTTATGGAAAAAGCTTGAAGCCTTGTATGAGCGGAAGACTGCAGGTAACAAGGCATTTCTGATTAGGAAGCTTGTCAACTTGAAGTATCGGGAAGGTTCACAGATGACTGAGCATCTGAACCTTGCTCAAAGTATTATTAATCAGTTGGAGTCCATGAAGATCACTTTGGAAGATGAACTCCAAGCTCTGATGATCCTTAGTTCTTTACCCGAGAGTTGGGAGACTCTAGTAGTGTCGTTGAGCAACTCAGCACCTGATGGCGTGGTAACCATGGAGATGGTGTCTGGTTGTCTCCTAAACGAAGAACTGAGAAGGAAGGATTCTGGATCTTCCACTTCGGGTGTTTTTCTCATGGAGGGAAGAGGTCGGTCTGTGAAGAAAGATGTGAAGCACAGGGACAGTTCCAGGAGTAAGTCCAGGGGCAAGTCTAAGAAGGATATCGAGTGCTACTATTGTAAGAAGAATGGTCATTTCAAGAAGGATTGCTTCCAAATGAAAAGAGACCTGAAGGGCAAGACAAAGGATGTTGGAGAATCTAGTGGTGATGCGACGACTTCGATTGTGGAGGCTGAGCCGTTATGCTTGCAGTGCAGTGGGTCGTCTTGCCAGGACTGCGTTGACACAGACTGGATTGTGGACGGAGGTGCATCCTATCATTGCACCCCTCACAGAGACTACTTCTATACCTATTCTGCGGGAGACCTTGGTGTGATCCGGATGGCAAATTCCGGCAAGTCGTTGATTGTTGGTAGTGGTGATGTCCACTTGGAGACTGAATTGGGGAAGATTATTCTCAAGGGCGTAGGCATATTCCTGACTTGAGAATGAATCTGATTTCCATTGGTAGGCTTGATGATGGTGGTTTCACGAGCATTGAAGGTGGAGGGACCTGGAGGTTGTTGAAGGGTTCTTTGGTAGTAGCCAGAGGAAGGAAGTGTTGTGTCCTTTATCGTACTAAAGCCAAGATCTGTGGTCCAAGTGTGAATGCGGCAGAGAGCGACTCTATGGAGTTATGGCATCGCAGACTTGGGCATATCAGCGAGAAGAACTTGAAGATCTTGGGGAAGAACAAGGTCCTTCCGGAGCTATCAGGAGGGCTTCCTGATACGTGTTCGCACTGCTTGGCCGGTAAGGAGAAACGTGTTTCCTTTGCGGATTCTGAACCAAAGAGGAAGGCGTAGTTATTATACTTGATACACACTGATGTGTGTGGTCCTATTGAGCCCAAGTCTGTGGGCGGAGCCGCTTACTTTGTCACGTTTATTGACGATCACTCCAGGAAAGTCTGGGCATATTCTGTGAAGCAGAAGAGTGATGTTCTAGCAAAGTTTGAAGAGTTCAGAGCGAAGGTGGAGAAGATGACTGGGAAAGAAATAAAGCGAGTTCGATCTGACAACGGGGGAGAGTACACTGGTGCCTTCGACGCTTACTGCAGAAGGCATGACATAGTACATGAAAGGACAGTCCCGAGGACGCCGCAACAGAATGGGTTAGCAGAAAGGATGAACAGGACAATTATTGAGAAGATCAAATGTATGATTTTTCAAGCTGGCATTAGCAAACAGTTTTGGGCTGAGCCTGTGCAAACTGCTGTATATCTGATAAATCTGTCTCCTTCTGCACCTCTGAATGGTGATATTCCAGAGCGTGTTTGGTCCGGGAAAGAAGTGTCGTACGGACATGTGCGGGTGTTTGGGTGCAAAGTCCACGTTCATGTCCCCAAGGAAGAGAGATCGAAGCTTGATGAGAAGTCCCGGGAGTGCATCTTGATGGGATTTCCCCATGAGCAGTTTGGCTATAGACTCTGGGATCCTGTGAACAAGAAAATGATCAGAAGCAGAGATGTGATCTTTGTTGAAGATCAAGTGGTTGGTGAGCATAATGCTGCGGAGTCACAGGTTCCACAGTTGCCACCTGCGGAGGAGAGACTCTATGTTGATGATGGGCCAGTAGAGACTGTTGCTGATGATGGGCATGCTGAGGAGGAAGTTGGTGAGCTTATT
The DNA here is from genome assembly GCA_039583875.1 of Platanthera guangdongensis. NCBI lineage: Eukaryota > Viridiplantae > Streptophyta > Magnoliopsida > Asparagales > Orchidaceae > Platanthera > Platanthera guangdongensis. Next base: position 161,041,177 of record CM077159.1, read on the forward strand.
CCTGATGAGGAGATGATTCGGATGTAGGGGAGCTCTGCCAGTTGATGTACCACCTGTGGTGGAGGTTCCTCTTGTCAGATCTGAGAGAGTCAGAAGGCCCAATACCAGGTATTCTCCTCATGAGTATATTTTGCTTACAGATAGTGGAGAGCCTGAGTCCTATGTGGAGGCTCAGAGTGCTGAAGATCGTGAGGCTTGGACAGCTGCTATGGAAGAGGATTTGTACTCCCTTTAGAAGAACGAGACGTATGATTTAGTCTTATTGCCTAAAGGGAAGAAAGCTTTGAAGAACAAGTGGGTCTTCAAGTTAAAGTTGGATGAAAATTGCTCTCAGCCAAGGTACAAGGCGAGACTTGTGGTGAAAGGTTTCAGTCAGAAACAAGGTGTCGATTTCGACGAGATTTTTTCCCCAGTGGTGAAAATGTCCTCTATCAGACTGGTGTTGGGTATGGCTGCCTCCATGGATCTTGAAGTCGAGCAGATGGACGTCAAGACGGCATTTCTACATGGCGATTTGGAGGAAGAGCTATATATGGAGCAGCCCGAAGGCTTTGTGGCTAAGGGGAAGCATCATCTGGTCTGCCGGCTCAAGAAGAGCCTTTATGGGTTGAAGCAGGCACCCAGGCAGTGGTATAAGAAATTTGACTCTTTCATGATGAAGAGCAAATTCCAACGGACCAGGGCTGATCACTGTGTGTATGTGAAGAGGACTGAGAAGATGTTCACTATTCTGCTGTTGTACGTAGATGATATGCTGATTGTTGGGGATGACAAGGCCAGCATAGCTGAGTTGAAGAAGGAGCTCAGTGAGTCCTTTGAAATGAAGGATTTGGGACCGGCAAGGAAGATCCTTGGAATGAAAATTACCAGGGACAGGAGTGCTGGTCAACTATGGCTGTCTCAGTCTGAGTATGTGGAGAAAGTGCTGAAGAGATTCATGACGGATAAGGTAAAACCCGTTGCTACTCCTCTGGCCGGGCACTTCAGACTTTCTAGTTCTCAAAGCCCCTCATCTGAGGAGGAGGTGGAAGAGATGAGCCAAATTCCTTATGCATCCGCAGTGGGGAGCCTGATGTATGTTATGGTCTGCACTAGGCCAGACATAGCTCATGTTGTGGGGTATGTGAGCCGTTACTTGGCAAACCCAGGGAAAGTCCATTGGAGTGCTGTGAAATGGATACTTCGCTATCTCCGAGGTACCTCAGACCTTTGTTTACAGTTTGGTGGAGGTCCACCAGAACTTATTGGGTACTCGGATTCGGATATGTCAGGAGATGTTGACACGAGAAGATATACTTCTGGATTCGTGGTCACTTTTGGAGGGGGAGCAGTGTCGTGGCAGTCAAGGCTTCAGAAGTGCGTGGCATTGTCGACGACGGAGGGTGAATATATTGCGTTGACTGAGGCGTCAAAGGAGCTTATTTGGATGAAGAAGTTCATGCTAGAGCTTGATCTCCGACAGGACGTGTACACAGTTTTCTGTGACAGTCAGAGTGCTATATTTTTGGCCAAGAATCCCGCCTTTCACTCCAGGACGAAGCACATTGACGTGAAGTATCACTGGATTCAGGATGCTGTGGAGGAGAAGTTGTTGGTGGTGGAGAAGATCCACACGGATGAAAATCCCTCGGACATGATGACGAAGGTCATCCCAAGGGAAAAGCATGATCTCTGCCGGCGTTGATCGGCATGATCCCCACCTGAAGGAGTCAAGGTGGGATACTCTCCTTTATGGTCTGAAGGGGGAGTTTGTTGGGGTTCAGCCCCTAAAGGTGCAGTTTTTTGTGCAGGATTTCAGGAGTTGCAACCTGGTTTTTGGGGTGGCTACCTTTTTAGTGCTGTTGCTTTTGGGCTGAATGGACAGTTTTTTTTATTAAAAACTGTGTGCAGTTTTTCTTTATAAAAACTGCTGCGGGACCTTTTTTAAAACCACTTCTTCTTCCCGATTAGAGAGGCTAGGTCTTGAGAAAGTAGCAGCCGGAACCCCCCAGCCCGCGTGCCGTTCGCAGTCCGCCATCGCCGCGCCCGCGCTGACCGCCGGCCGCCATCGCCGCGCCCGCGCCGTCCTCGGCCGCCATTCTCGCTGCTGCAAGGAGTTTTGCCGCTGCTGTAGGCGGTTCTTCGCCGCTTGAAGGAGGTGTTTCCTCGGTGCTATTGGAAGGAGTTTTCTCTACCGTTTCAAGGGCTTCTTCGTCTACGGTTTCAGGTGTTCCCTTTCTTGTCTTCGTTTGCTATTTTGCTTGAAGAGAGAGTAGGATTTTTATCCTTGTTGTAGAGAAGTTGTGGTTTGATCTTGGTGGTAGAGAGGAGTGGATTTGTGTGTCAAATCCGGAGGGCTTTCTAGGTTTTGGACAAACCTAGATAATTTGTTGTAATCCTTATTTATTATAGTGGATTTTCGTTGTGCCGTGCCCCGTGGTTTTTGACCTTCAAGTGGTGAAGGTTTTTCACGTATATCTCTGTGTTCATCTGTGGTGTTTTTTGTTTTGCTTCTTATTGTTTTGACTCTATTGATCGGTGGGGGTTGCCGTTATCTTCGGACCCCCGTTCCCTAACAAGTGGTATCAGAGCCAGGTTCTTTGGCTAGTCGTTTGTATTTCTCGGTTTCTAACTTGGTGCGGTAGGTGACGACCATCGGTCCGCTCCCTATCCTCTCTTGTTAATCCCTTGAAATAAATCGACTTGTGGACCGTAATAGAGTTATTTGAGAAAGCAATGGAACAGAACACAAGGATGGTCAGTATGAATGGCAAGAATTGGAGCATCTGAAAGCCTCGGATGGAGGATCTTTTATATTGTAAAGATCTCCATGCTCCGTTGACAGGGAGACCTGCTTCAGTTAAGGATGATGAAGAGTGGAAGAAAATGGATCGAAAGGCAGTAGGGTTCATTAGACAGTGGCTCGATGACTCTGTTTTTCATCATGTTTCCACGGAGACCTCGGCTCAGGCCTTATGGAAAAAGCTTGAAGCCTTGTACGAGCGGAAGACTGCAGGGAACAAGGCATTTCTGATTAGGAAGCTTGTCAACTTGAAGTATCGGGAAGGTTCACAGATGACTGAGCATCTGAACCTTGCTCAAAGTATTATTAATCAGTTGGAGTCCATGAAGATCACTTTGGAAGATGAACTCCAAGCTCTGAATGATCCTTAGTTCTTTACCCGAGAGTTGGGAGACTCTAGTAGTGTCGTTGAGCAACTCAGCACCTGATGGCGTGGTAACCATGGAGATGGTGTCTGGTTGTCTCCTGAACGAAGAACTGAGAAGGAAGGATTCTGGATCTTCCACTTCGGGTGTTTTTCTCATGGAGGAAGAGGTCGGTCTGTGAAGAAAGATGTGAAGCACAGGGACAGTTCCAGGAGTAAGTCCAGGGCAAGTCTAAGAAGGATATCGAGTGCTACTATTGTAAGAAGAAGGGTCATTTCAAGAAGGATTGCTTCCAAATGAAAAGAGACCTGAAGGGCAAGACAAAGGATGTTGGAGAATCTAGTGGTGATGCGACGACTTCGATTGTGGAGGCTGAGCCGTTATGCTTGCAGTGCAGTGGGTCGTCTTGCCAGGACTGCGTTGACACAGACTGGATTGTGGACGGAGGTGCATCCTATCATTGCACACCCTCACAGAGACTACTTCTATACCTATTCTGCGGGAGACCTTGGTGTGATCCGGATGGCAAATTCCGGCGAGTCGTTGATTGTTGGTAGTGGTGATGTCCACTTGGAGACTGAATTGGGGAAGATTATTCTCAAGGGCGTTAGGCATATTCCTGACTTGAGAATGAATCTAATTTCCATTGGTAGCCTTGATGATGGTGGTTTCACGAGCATTGAAGGTGGAGGGACCTGGAGGTTGTTGAAGGGTTCTTTGGTAGTAGCCAGAGGAAGGAAGTGTTGTGTCCTTTATCGTACTAAAGCCAAGATCTGTGGTCCAAGTGTGAATGCGGCAGAGAGCGACTCTATGGAGTTATGGCATCGCAGACTTGGGCATATCAGCGAGAAGAACTTGAAGATCTTGGTGAAGAACAAGGTCCTTCCGGAGCTATCAGGAGGGCTTCCTGATACGTGTTCGCACTGCTTGGCCGGTAAGCAGAAACGTGTTTCCTTTGCGGATTCTGAACCAAAGAGGAAGGCGTAGTTATTATACTTGATACACACTGATGTGTGTGGTCCTATTGAGCTCAAGTCTGTGGGCGGAGCCGCTTACTTTGTCACGTTCATTGACGATCACTCCAGGAAAGTCTGGGCATATTCTGTGAAGCAGAAGAGAGTGATGTTCTAGCAAAGTTTGAAGAGTTCAGAGCGAAGGTGGAGAAGATGACTGGGAAAGAAATAAAGCGAGTTCGATCTGACAACGGGGGAGAGTACACTGGTGCCTTCGACGCTTACTGCAGAAGGCATGACATAGTACATGAAAGGACAGTCCGAGGACGCCGCAACAGAATGGGTTAGCAGAAAGGATGAACAGGACAATTATTGAGAAGATCAAATGTATGATTTCTCAAGCTGGCATTAGCAAACAGTTTTGGGCTGAGGCTGTGCAAACTGTTGTACATCTGATAAATCTGTCTCCTTCTGCACCTCTGAATGGTGATATTCCAGAGCGTGTTTGGTCCGGGAAAGAAGTGTCGTACGGACATGTGCGGGTATTTGGGTGCAAAGTCCACGTTCATGTCCCCAAGGAAGAGAGATCGAAGCTTGATGAGAAGTCCCGGGAGTGCATCTTGATGGGATTTCCCCATGAGCAGTTTGGCTATAGACTCTGGGATCCTGTGAACAAGAAAATGATCAGAAGCAGAGATGTGATCTTTGTTGAAGATCAAGTGGTTGGTGAGCATAATGCTGCGGAGTCACAGGTTCCACAGTTGCCACCTGCGGAGGAGAGACTCTATGTTGATGATGGGCCAGTAGAGACTGTTGCTGATGATGGGCATGCTGAGGAGGAAGTTGGTGAGCTTATTCCTGATGAGGAGATGATTCCGGATGTAGGGGGAGCTCTGCCAGTTGATGTACCACCTGTGGTGGAGGTTCCTCTTGTCAGATCTGAGAGAGTCAGAAGGCCCAATACCAGGTATTCTCCTCATGAGTATATTTTGCTTACAGATAGTGGAGAGCCTGAGTCCTATGTGGAGGCTCAGAGTGCTGAAGATCGTGAGGCTTGGACAGCTGCTATGGAAGAGGAGTTGTACTCCCTTCAGAAGAACGAGACGTATGATTTAGTCTCAATGCCTAAAGGGAAGAAAGCTTTGAAGAACAAGTGGGTCTTCAAGTTAAAGTTGGATGAAAATTGCTCTCAGCCAAGGTACAAGGCGAGACTTGTGGTGAAAGGTTTCAGTCAGAAACAAGGTGTCGATTTCGACGAGATTTTTTCCCCAGTGGTGAAAATGTCCTCTATCAGACTGGTGTTGGGTATGGCTGCCTCCATGGATCTTGAAGTCGAGCAGATGGACGTCAAGACGGCATTTCTGCATGGCGATTTGGAGGAAGAGCTATATATGGAGCAGCCTGAAGGCTTTGTGGCTAAGGGGAAGCATCATCTGGTCTGCCGGCTCAAGAAGAGCCTTTATGGGTTGAAGCAGGCACCCAGGCAGTGGTATAAGAAATTTGACTCTTTCATGATGAAGAGCAAATTCCAACGGACCAGGGCTGATCACTGTGTGTATGTGAAGAGGACTGAGAAGATGTTCATTATTCTGCTGTTGTACGTAGATGATATGCTGATTGTTGGGGATGACAAGGCCAGCATAGCTGAGTTGAAGAAGGAGCTCAGTGAGTCCTTTGAAATGAAGGATTTGGGACCGGCAAGGAAGATCCTTGGAATGAAAATTACCAGGGACAGGAGTGCTGGTCAACTATGGCTGTCTCAGTCTGAGTATGTGGAGAAAGTGTTGAAGAGGTTCATGATGGACAAGGTAAAACCCGTTGCTACTCCTCTGGTCGGGCACTTCAGACTTTCTAGTTCTCAAAGCCCCTCATCTGAGAAGGAGGTGGAAGAGATGAGCCAAATTCCTTATGCATCCGCAGTGGGGAGCCTGATGTATGTTATGGTCTGCACTAGGCCAGACATAGCTCATGCTGTGGGGTCTGTGAGCCGTTACTTGGCAAACCCAGGGAAAGTCCATTGGAGTGCTGTGAAATGGATACTCCGCTATCTCCGAGGTACCTCAGACCTTTGTTTACAGTTTGGTGGAGGTCCACCAGAACTTATTGGGTACTCGGATTCGGATATGTCAGGAGATGTTGACACGAGAAGATCTACTTCTGGATTCGTGGTCACTTTTGGAGGGGGAGCAGTGTCGTGGCAGTCAAGGCTTCAGAAGTGCGTGGCATTGTCGACGACGGAGGCTGAATATATTGCGTTGACTGAGGCGTCAAAGGAGCTTATTTGGATGAAGAAGTTCATGCTAGAGCTTGATCTCCGACAGGACGTGTACACAGTTTTCTGTGACAGTCAGAGTGCTATATTTTTGGCCAAGAATCCCGCCTTTCACTCCAGGACGAAGCACATTGACGTGAAGTATCACTGGATTCAGGATGCTGTGGAGGAGAAGTTGTTGGTGGTGGAGAAGATCCACACGGATGAAAATCCCTCGGACATGATGACGAAGGTCGTCCCAAGGGAAAAGCATGATCTCTGCCGACGGTTGATCGGCATGATCCCCACCTGAAGGAGTCAAGGTGGGATACTCTCCTTTATGGTCTGAAGGGGGAGTTTGTTGGGGCTCAGCCCCTAAAGGTGCAGTTTTTTGTGCAGGATTTCAGGAGTTGCAACCTGGTTTTTGGGGTGGCTACCTTTTTAGTGCTGTCTGCTTTTGGGCTGAATGGACAGTTTTTTTTATTAAAAACTGTGTGCAGTTTTTCTTTATAAAAACTGCTGCGGGACCTTTTTTAAAGACCACTTCTTCTTCCCGATTAGAGAGGCTAGGTCTTGAGAAAGTAGCAGCCGGAGGACCCCCAGCCCGCGTGCCGTTCGCAGTCCGCCATCGCCGCGCCCGTGCTGAACGCCGGCCGCCATCGCCGCGCCCACGCCTTCCTCGGCCGCCATTCTCGCTGCTGCAAGGAGTTTTGCCGCTGCTGTAGGCGGTTCTTCGCCGCTTGAAGGAGGTGTTTCCTCGGTGCTATTGGAAGGAGTTTTCTCTACCGTTTCAAGGGCTTCTTCGTCTACGGTCTCAGGTGTTCCCTTTCTTGTCTTCGTTTGCTATTTTGCTTGAAGAGGGAGTAGGATTTTTATCCTTGTTGTAGAGAAGTTGTGGCTTGATCTTGGTGGTAGAGAGGAGTGGATTTGTGTGTCAAATCCGGAGGGCTTTCTAGGTTTTGGGCAAACCTAGATAATTTGTTGTAATCCTTATTTATTATAGTGGATTTTTGTTGTGTCGTGCCTCGTGGTTTTTGACCTTCAAGTGGTGAAGGTTTTCCACGTATATCTCTGTGTTCATCTGTGTTGTTTTTGTTTTGCTTCTTATTGTTTTAACTCTATTGATCGGTCGGGGTTGCCGTTATCTTCGGACCCCTCGTTCCCTAACATAACCCTGATATTGTTTGTATACGATTTTATAAAAGTAATTAATTTTTCATTCATTCTTGACGAGTAATATATATGTAGTCCCATGTGTGAAATTTGAGCTCAAACAAAACAAGTTGAACTATCTTTGGACATGTTAGAATAATTTGGTCTGTTATTTGTGATTGTTTTGCAATCTCACCCTCTCTCTCTCAAATATGAATATTTGAATTGAGTGCTAACACCATCGAGAATTCATAACCGTTAGATCAACTCAATGGATGATAGAGACAACTAGGAAGTGGGAAAAAATCTCTTTCGGACCTCTAGAACTTATATGAGAGGGTGGGGGGGGGGGGGGGGGGGGGGGGCTATAGCCTATAGGCGGCCTTAATTTAGAAGATGATTAGACTAAAAGTAAAAATAAAAAAAAAAAAACTTTTTAATTATTGAGGTGATGGGAAAATATGGAATACAGGGAGTGAGTGGGTGAGAGAGAGTACAAGGTTTGTGAGGTTGCACACTTGGGGCAGCCCGTGCGCCATCTCTTTAGGTGTATACCCGAAACAATCATGAAAAGGCTTCGTCTTGGGATGCAGGGGGAGTGTTGTACTGAACCGTGCTGTTGAAACCAAGAAATCGATCTCTGTGGAATTCGGGGTCCCTTGAAAGGGGTGACCTCACACTTACTACACTCAGGGGGATGTCACGGACCAAAGGCTCAGGAAATTAGGAACAAATACTCGGCTCTAGCGTGGAGGTCCCACCTCACATCCGGAAGACCTTGATGATCTCCCCCTCCCTAGCCAATGCAGAACTATGTGCCTTGGAGGATGAAGAAAGAGCATGAAGAAGTCATGCCATACAAGGCACTCCTAAGGGTCTATTTATAGTTTTCTGAGAATTGTCTGCCAATAACCAATCTCCGCTGCCCCAAAAATTACCGAAATACCCCCGGGTTGGTCTGCCAACAGCCAAATCTCGTTGTTTTGAACAGCTATTCGCAGCCAGCCATGGGCAAAAGGGCAGACCCTCAGGCTGGAGAGAGCTAGACGGCCTGGGCGAACTGGCGGTCTGGGCGAGACCAAGGTTGGCGAGCTGGGCGAGCTGGCCTGACGAGCTGGCCTGACGAGCTGGTCTGACGAGCTGGGGGAGCTGGCCTGATGAGCTGGGCAAGCAAGCCTGACAAGCTGGCCTTACGAGGTGGGCGAGATGGCCTGACGAGCAGGGCGGTGGGGGGGTGGCCCGACGAGCTGGCCTGACGAGGTGGGCGAGCTGGCCTGACAAGCTGTCCTGACGAGCTAGGCAAGCTGGCCTGACGAGCTGGTCTGACGAGTTGGGCGAGCTGGCTTGACGAGCGGGCCTGGCGAGCTGGCCTGACGAGCTGGGCGAGCTGGCCTGACGAGCTGGGAAGACGAGCTGGCCTGACAAGCTGGCCTAACGAGCTGGGGGAGCTGGACTGACGAGCTGGGGGAGCTGGCCTGACGAGCTGGCCTGAAGAGAGCTGGGGGAGCTGGCCTGACGAGCTGGGGGAGCTGGCCTAACGAGCTGGGCGAGCTGCCTGACGAGCTGGACGAGCTGACCTGACGAGCTGGCCTGACGAGCTGGGTGCAGGGCGAGCACATACCGGGCCCGCCCCGTACAAGGGACTGGGGGGAGGCAAATACTTCATCCCCCTATTAGTATATTATGCAGATTGAGCCTAAATTGGCCACCAAGAATGTCAAACCTCTTGAAAAGCTTAAAAAATGCATAGCTAGTCTCATGTCATGTTTTGGGGCTCTCACTTCGCGAATACGAGATTGTACACGTGCAGTGCAACACATGCAACGGCTGCAAGTGAATTCATCTCACGCACACATCTCGGTACACGCCAACAAGAGATTGCTAGTCTCTCCCTTTCTATATATAGTCTATATTTTAATCATCCAAGCACACAACTCTCGAGATCTATTTGTTTCTCCATTAAATGTCGTTCTTCGATAACGTATCAAAGCAATCGGTCAGAATTAATGCCCCGCCAAGCCAAAATTTATGAGGGCATAAGGCATTGCACGTGCATATGCTTGTTAAATGCAAAGTTCTATCTCCCCATACTCCCTATCGAGAGAAATTTTTGGATCCACGCCCCGTCTTCAGATTTGGAGATGGAGCCGCTGCAATGATGCCACATATTAAGTGATTTTTTATTAATACTTTAGCTTCCTGCATGAAAAAAAATTCCCATCTTTTTTCTTTCCCGCTCTTTCCCGCTCGGTTATTTCGAAGAAGCAGAAGAAGAGAAGACTTCAAAAGAGGAGGGCTTCAAACCAGAAGGAATATTGTACTCCTATTCTCGGTGACATTGCAAATCCTTTCGTGGTTTTGGTCGTTAATGGCGGAGATTGTCCCGAACGAGGAGGTGAATGATACAGTTATAGTTTTTTTTATGAAAATTGTCAGTAAATAAAGAAGAAGATGATCTTTATGCGAGAGTTTTAAAGCGCATGAAATTATTATATAAAGTAATATTATTGCTGATTGCAAGTATATCATAAATGATATCTTGACTATCAAATTATGATATCCATGTGGCCTTGGATGGACAAATAGGTGTGAAATATTGCAATCATCAATTAATTTCTTAGTTTCACCGTGCAACTTGGATATTATAGGTAATGGTACTTCAAAAAATACAGATACAAAACAGGTAGTGCACAATATATGTGTTTTTCTTGTTTTGAATCTTCTCTGTATCTCTGTAAAATAACATAAATGATCGCAGGTTAATCAAAATTGATTGTATGATAATCAAAAACAGTCGCATTTTAATTAAGCATGATCGCATTGCAATGATTTTGTAAAATGTTCGCAAACTAATAAATAACGGACGCATTTTAGCTAAACATGCTCAGTCTAATAAAAGGAAATGGAAATGAAAAACTTCAGTAATAAAAAATGGAGCTAAAAAGGGCAGTTAAAAGAATAAAGAAGATGATTGTTCGCCTAAACTCTAAACGATATCTCCTACAATGGAGGTTTTATATGCGAGGATAAAGAAGAAATCTTACACCACGTGGCTCGAAAGGAAGAGACAACGAGGAAGATGACTGTTTGTGGGAAAAAATAGTCACGTGAATTAATAAAATCATTTAACATGTGGCATCATCGCAATAGTCCCGTCTCCAAATCTGAAGACGAGAAGCGGACCCAAAATTTTCTCTTCATTGACGGATGTCAGCCATTCAACCCGCATAATGCCTTTGTATGTTGTTCCTACAAAAAAATTGCTCCCCCAAAGTAAAGCTAGCAGAGTACTAGCTATGTGTGTATGTGTGTCATTGCACAAAGACACCCCTTTGTCTACTCTCTCTTCTCTCGTGTTTCTACTCTTAAAATCACATATATTTATTTGATTTAACAATTACAATAATATCATATAATAATTATGGAAACCTAAAAATTAGATTTTGATAATTTATTTTTTTAATGCATAATTAAATAGATAAATATTATAATTTAAATTATTTTAAAATAAATAAAATAATTTGATGCCATTTTTAATAAATGATGAATATGTATAAATTACCCATAAATGTATAAATATAAAGTTTAATAAATGAAGCAGTGGCTCCTACGCTATCCTCGCTTCCTCTCAAATCCTGCCTATGTCGGGGGAGACTCCTACGGCGGAAAGTTGGTTCCACTTGTTGCCAAAGAGATCGTCCAAGGTATATTAATGTCCTCCAACAATATTTTATTATTATTAATACTTGCTAATTATCTCAATCATATGCATATATAATTACAGGAAATGAATTAGGGCAGCTGGATCAACAGCACTAGTTATTAATTTAAAGGTAAAAATGCATATATATATTTTATATATATATATATATATATATATATATATATATAGATAGATAGATATATAACTATGTAGCTAGCTTTAATAATGTGTTTTGGTTTGGCCAACCGAGATAGGGATATCTGGTAGGGAACGGTGTAACTGCAGTAAGAGCTGATGTTAATTCCCAGGTTCCTCGTGCTCATGGTTTGGGAATCATTTCTGATGAACTCTTTGAGGTGCTCTCTCTCTCTCTCTCTCTCTCTCTCTCTCTCTCTCTCTCTCTCTCTCTCTCTCTCTCTCTCTATCTCTATCTCTCTCTCTAGAATCTCTTTATCTCTCCAAATATTGATTAGTTGCTTGCATGATTCTGCCGGGAATTCTCCTCTATCAGCTGTTAGTTAAAAGTTGCGAGGGAAAGGATTATGTGCAGCCTTTGAATGCCCGCTGCGCTGCAAATATGAAAATATATAATCAGGTAATTAGCACCATTCATTACTAACACAAACACACATTCTCTCTCTCTTCCTCCTATAATTATCCTAGACGATTGTTAACCGCAACCTGTCATTGCTAACAGCACCTCAAAGTTAAAAAAAATGCACATTTAATCTGCGGTTAACCACAACCCGACGCCACTTTCTAAAGCTGCTGGCTACCTTCCTCCGCTGTAAATTTGAAAAATTACATGTTACCCTTCTCTATATAAACACATATTTCAGTCCCTAACTTTTACTTCATTTATTAGCAGTCCTAAACTTTTTTTTTTGTAGTTTACTCCCCAACTTTTTCCTCCTTTTTTATTTAAATCCCTAACCATGACATCTATTCCGTTCACTGTATCACACCTAAAATAACTAACTCAAATCATAATAAATACCCCCAACTGAATGGATCTAAAACAGTCAAAACCAACATTACACGAATATTCATCCTCATTATGACTTCTATTTGGACTCATATTTACATCTATTGGAATTGGAATTAGAGTATTTGTGCATTCAAAATCATCTTTGAAAAGATCTTCACCCTCAAATAATATATCCAATGCACTATCAATACTATCAGAGTCACAATCATCCACAAGGAAATCGTTTTCACCCATAATAATTACAAGAAACACAAAAACATACATTAGGATTTTTTGTAAAAAGCTAAGGCTATCGTTTAAAATCACTGGAATGTTGAAAAAACTCTAATGGCGGATGGATGCCAGTAGAAATCATTGATAAATCACAAAATTCTGCATTAGTTTTCCTGCATTACTCTAATAACTACAAGAAACACAAAAACTTAGTTTTCCTGCATTACTCTAACTATAAATCACCCAAAAAAGCTGAGAACACATCCATACTAACCATTGCATTAGCTTAGAGTAATTTTTACTGAGAACGCAACCATCGTTGAGAAAACCCTCAAAGCATTGATTGAAATCACAAAAAATTTGCTGCAGGAAAAAACCCTAAAAACTATTGTTTGAAATCGCAAAAAAAAACCCAGATGCAAAAATATTTACTTCGTTCCTAGCCATAACTCACTGGAAAAATACTAAGAAATTTGATTAACCCAAGATAAAGATGATTAGGTGTGTTCTAGGCAAAACCCTAAACCAAATGAACCACTCGCAGAAACCATTACCTGCCTGAGTTGATGCCGTTGAACTCGTCGTGGATCAGTCTTAGCCCGAGGGACTTTGTCTTCGAGTGCTCGCCGGAGAAGCCGCCGGCAAACTCATCGTGGATCGGCCAATTGGAGTGGTGGCGGTGGAGATTTGGCATGGTAGAATGGAGAGCCGACTCCCAAAAAAACCTGACGGAAAAGCAAAAGTTCAAGCTTTGCTGTTTATTTAGGACTTATATGAAATGTTGAAGGTTTGGGACTTTTTTGGTCAAAAAAAAAGTTTAATATTAATGGAAGTAAATGTTAGGGACTAAAATAGGTTTTTTGCCTTTAAAATTATATAAAAAAATCTCTCTTGTGAGTTTACATTTTGGGATATGTTTGGACAAAAATACCCCCTCAACTTAGAGGAGATTTACATAATTTCAAAAGATAGAGAGGTGCAACCTGTAATTATGCTAAGTATACTCCAAAGATTTTAGTAATTAATAGTATGTATATATTGATGAAACTTGCTAACAAACTGCATCAATAGACAGTTCATCACAGAGATTAACATTCAGAACGTGTTGGCGCCTACATGCGCTGGATCGATGATGGCGGAACGAAGAAGGGCTATGGTGGATGGCAAAATTAATACAGAAATAATGCTTGATCCACCAAAGTCGAGTGACGATCCATGCAGCGAGGTGAAAGCAAATTTCTATTTTTTTTGTTCTGAGTTTTATAGAAGTTAGGTGTTGTTTATAGCAAGGCTTTGAGAATTACAGCTTGCACCCCTTTCACTTTTGAAATTACAATTACCCCCACTCAATGTTTACATTTCATAACGTCTCATGCATACACAAAAAAACCATCTAAAGATTTACTCGAAGGGATATTTTTGTGGATGAATGTGATGAAACGTAAACATTGAGTGGAGGTATTTGTAATTTCGAAAGTTAGTGGGGTGCAAGTCGTAATTACGCAAATGTTCACGGGAAGTCCAAGTAAATAATTACCTAATATATTGCAGAAATGGCATTGGCTTGACATGTTAAAATGTATCTCATATTCTCATCTGTATAAATCGATACAATAGGCTCAAATATCATATTAATATGCATCAAAAGAAGAAAATAGATGGATATAACTTAGAATTCATTCATAAAGTTCATTCTAGCATCAATAAATCTTCGAATAAACTTAAAAATAAACACGACTTTGAGCTAGAACAGCCTAATTTCTTAAAACCGGATCTGATTCGTCGGTTAGCGGTTTCATAATCCTTTTTTTGGTTCTCGGGTTGTTCATGGCTGCACCGGTTCTCAAGCTTCATCGGACCTGCCGATGATCAACTATTCATTGAGTGCTAGTAAGAATTGTATATTATACATATGACTGGGTTATTTACCGAGACATCTCCTTGAAGTTTGTTTGTGTAATTACAGCTTGCACCCCTCTAACTTTCAAAATTACATAAACTTTTCTTCATTATTTATATTTCATAACATCCATGCTATTCCGTAAATCTTTAGGGGGGGTTTGTAATTTCAAAATTTAGAGAAGTCCCGATAAATAACCCTACATAGGAAAATAGGATGAAATGACGACGGTTTGAAAGTAACATTACTTCCATTCCATGCATGCAGGATCTATCACATCTAACCAATTTATGGGGAAATAATCCTCTCGTGTGGAAGGCACTCCATATAAAGGAGGTATCATGTGCATGCTCTTTCAGGGCTTTCTTTCTTCCTAGTGTATACCTCTTCTTTCGTTTGACAGACCCATGAAGTTTCATAATTATTATGGCTCAGTTTGGCACAGTGGCGGTGATCATCAACGCGGTAATTTTTTTTTGGCGGAGGTCATAACCTTTGTTATGCCAAACACATACTCATGGCAGTAACGTTCTTGTCCAAACCCATTGGAGCAAAAACGCCGTGTCAAACGGACAACGATATGAACCGCTGCGTTCATGGCCGCCGCCTCTATGCTAAATGGACCCTAAGATGATTGTCAGAGCTAAATATTAAATGGATATTAACAAATCATTAATAATATGTGTTGTGTTGAATCAAACCAGAGAATACATCTGATAATATTGTGGGCTAAGTTGTTAACGATATATATCTATATATTTGACTGATCGAGATTCCTATGCGTGTTTGTGTGTGTGCAGGGCACTTTAGAAAACTGGCAATTCTGCAAGGAGGATCTCAACAAGAAGTACATATACAGTGTTGAAAGTGTCGTGCCTTACCACTTTTATCTAGCCACCAAGGGTTACCGTTCTCTTTTTTATAGGTTTTGAATCCAAAAATCCATGCATATATAAGATTTACTAAAACAATTCCTAGAAGTTAGCATAATTACAGATTACAGACTACATCCCCTCTTATTTTTAAAATTATAAAAATATCCCTTGCAAGTTTACATTTCATAACATACATGAGAGAGGTTTTTGTAATTTCAAAAGTACGAGGGGTGCTACTTGTAATTTAGCAAACTTAGAGGGAGGTTCCGATAAATGACAATATATATATAGACACACACGAGCAGTCTGGGGAAGCCCTCGTGCCCCCAGGAGAGTACTTGCATCGATCATCTTTTCTAATGCGCAAAGTACATCGATGATCGCATCCTGATCATATTTTTTTTGCCACACACAGAAGAAGGCGAGTGACACAAGTGCAAGAGGGTTTCTCCATATCAAACTTGATGTAGGGTAGGATATGGGGTTGCACAAACCGAGACTACTAAGGGCGGAATGCAAATGCGACACACAAACCGTAGTCTAAATGCAATATAACCGTCGTTTACGGCGATGAATAATTCCGAGTAATGAAAATATTAACACCACCCAAAACAATTAAAGAACAAAGAAACACATTCAAATTAGCAATTACGTAATGGCTTTCCTCCGCTCGGAGGGTCAAAGCTAAGCGTGCGGCGAATTGGTCCCACAAGCAAATAATAATCGGATAGCAACAAATTTCTACATAGCACGAATCTAAGCAAAGCACGATAATCAACCAATAATAATGTCAAAACAAATGTTCCAATACAATGAGAGGCTCACCAAAATAGCAGGCTGACCGAGGAACTGTAGATTCCGGAGCCGGATGCGTAGATCGGTGATCGAAAGTGGAACCGGCGACGTGGAAATAATGGTGGTGGCTGTCCTTGGTGGTGGATGGCGAGATCGGGCTGGAAATTGATAGATCCGGCCACGTGGGAGTAGATCGATCTTGACTGATCTAGAATCTTAGGGATGTTTGGAAGGTGGATCCACGGAAAGGAGTTGGCGATTTGGAGAGGAGGGGATTTAGGGGGTGGTGGACTGTTGGACAGCAAAGAGGGGGGTGGTCGGCGGTGGGAAATGGGGAGGAGGGGTCGGCTGGAGGTGGGGCTGGCATGAGGAGGTCTGGCGGCTTGAAGAGGGGCCGGCGGGTGGGCGGTTCGGAAGGGGGGGGAGGTTGTGGGGGCTGGCGGCTGCTGTAGACAGCAAGACGGCTGTTGGTGGTGATGGAAAGGGGGGCTGCAGTGGGGGAAAATGAAGTTTGAGGGATGGAAAACGATGGCAAAGGGTTGGGAGGATAGTGGGAAGAAAACCAACTTAGGAATCGTCTCTTAGGGCTTCACAGCGTCGGCACCGAGGGGTGATCGCTGAAATCCGGGAAGAAGACTCCAAAATTCTACAATGCCTTGGATCAACCTCTAACACCTCTATTTAGAATAACATGAAGACTAGGACATCTCAATCAACGACTATTATTGGTCGGGGGGAACCACTTAAATATAACAATAATAAACAAAAATATATAAAGTAATATATGATCTCGACTCGGGACGCGGATCCAGACACATTCGCAGAGTCGGGTCGGCAACCCGGTCAAGTCCTCCTGCGCGAATACACGAAAGTGGGTCCCCCCTTGCGGCGAACCCCTCTGATGCACGATCTAATGGACCTCCATCAACTGCCCCCGACTAAAAAGTTTTCATCTCTGATGAATGAAGACGATCGTACTAAAATCAAAGTATAAGGGCGAGTCGATCGAGCTCTGCTGGTATTATCCAAGTGTCGTCTGCGTCTAGACGGCTCTGCCAATGTACCAAGTAGTGACATCGTGGCCCGTCTATGGTGAGAACAAACTGCTGGGATCTGACCTCTGTGATGCTCTCAACTCTCGAGTGGTGGAACCCGCTGCAAACGGCGGTGCCATCGGTGAAACGAGAGAAGACGAATCCACAGGTGGGTGGGTGTCAGCAGTGGGTGGACTGTAGTGGCTATCAGACGTAAGTGGGTATGAGAGTGGTAAGGCAACGAAAGGGGGGTGGGGACGACTGGGTATCTCCACTGCTCAGGTCCACATACTCGCGAGGCTCATAGGACGGCGTCAGATTCTCGACATTAAATACTGGATGGATTCTCATACTTGCCGGAATATCGAGCCGGTAGGCGTTTGTCCAAATACAACTTATAATAGAGTATGGGCTCATTCGCCTAGCGTTTAACTTTTTGGCAGGCCCCGAGGGGAGCCTCTCATGGTGGATTCGCATCATTACCTTCTCATTTTCATTAAACATGTATTCTCGCATTCACGTATCAGCATGGGTTTATAGTTTTCATTGTTCGTTATAATTCGTCGGCGAACCGACTCATGCAAATGCTGTGCAAATGACTCAGCAGACTCACAAAGGCGCGACACTAAGGGACTCGGGATGAGGTCAATGGGTTTTTTAAGGTCGTATCCTGATACTATATGAAATGAACTCAACACGATGGACATATTGACTAAACTGTTATGAGCAAACTCCGCAACTGAAGGATCTAAGTCTCAACTACCCGCATGCTCTCTTACTAGACACCTCAAAAGGTTCTCTAAGCTCTGATTCACTGCTTTGATATGCTCGTCCGTCTGTGGATGATATGCCGAGGAGAACCTAAGTATGGTGTCATTCTTATGTCACAGGGTCTTCCAGAAGTAACTCGTAAATCTCACATCGCGGTCAAACATGATCGACCTGAATGGGTCATACAATCTAAAAACATTCCTCATAAAGATAGATGCTACGTGAGTCGCATCTGCCGTTTTACGACAAGCAATAAAACGGTCATTCTTGTCACGGCATCAAGGCGAACCAAGACGAGCGACGGGCGCCTGGACGCTTAGGCGATAAGGCGGACTCCTAGGTGGACAATAAGGCAAGCAACCCGAAGAGACAATGTGGCTTTATAAAAAAAATATTACAAAATAAAAAATAATAAAAAAAATTTGTTTTTTTAATGACTTTAGACTGCGGTTTTTATGAAAACCGATGTCTATTCAAAATTTTTTTAAAAAAATATTTATTACAAGGCGTCCAACGCCTTATACACATTCGAGCGCCTGCACGCCTAGGCGACGCCATGACAAACATGAAAACGGCAAGCAATAAAGTGTGTTATTTTCGAAAACCGATCTACCGCCACAAAAATAGAGTCGTGTTTGAGTGTTTCCACAGAGTGCGGGGGAGTCCGAGAACAAAGTTCATGTTGATGTCCTCCCAAGGGCGGTGTGGAACAGATAAAGTTGTATACATATCCGTGTTCTGCTTGGTACCCTTTGTCGTTTGGCAGATACGGCAATGGCAGACAACGCAAGTCATGTCCTTCTTAAGGCTGGGCTAGTAGAGACGGTCCTCAACAATGGTTATGGACTTATCTCGCCCAAAGTGTCCTGCGACCCCGCCCACATGCTACTCCCAAATCAAGTAATCAAAGTACGAAGTCTTGGGAATGCACAGGCGGGAGCCCCGGTACAGGTATCCCTCAAAGATCTGATAGCCCTCAACAAGTTCTAGTGGGTCTCGGGATAGGGTTGTGTAAATCTCACCAAAATCGGGGCATGTAGGGTAATCTAGAATCACTCTCTCAAGCCCGTCTACACGTGCGGTCACCGTTTGTAGCAGGGAGACGCGGCAACTCAACGCATCGGCCGGTTTGTTATCAACACCAGCTCGGTGCTTAAGAACATAATGAAAGTCCTGAAGGTACTCGACCCACTTGGTATGTCGGTGTCCCAGCTTGCGTTGCAAGTCGAGATAGCGTAAGGTCTAGTGGTCGGAATACAACACAAACTCCTGAGGAAGGAGATAGTGTCACCAGTAGCGCAGAGACTGGACAATGTCATAAAACTCTTTATCATAGTTCGAGTATTTCTGCTTGGCCTTGTTCAGTTTCTCACTAAAATAAGAAACTGGGTGTCACTCCTGGCTCAATACTGTTGGGTTGACAATTTGACTTGGTCAAATTGTCAAAGTCCTTTTGTTTAAGTTTTTTTTTATTATTATCATTAAGTTTTCATGCATTTATGAAGGGAGAGAGAGAATGTAATAAATGGGTAGGTGGGAGAGTTGTATTTATTAGGAGAGAGTTTTTGGGTTTTGGTTTTGCCTATAAATAGGCCTTGTGTAGTTCATTTTGTTTTTTGTGAAAGTAGAGAAGAAAATCCTACCCATCTTGTTGAGTTTGTGAGAGAGAGCGCTGCAGCGCAAAGGGAGTTTTGGAAGTTGGTTTGCCGAGCGGGTAGAGGGGCAAGCCGGGCGAGTTGTTTCTAACCGGGGCGACTAGAAGTAGAGGCCGCGCGGTCTGGCGAGCGCGCAGCGAGTGAGAGCCCGCGAGCTTTGTTGACTCGCGTGTCAGGTGATCTCGGCAGGGGGAGCTCGCAGAGCGGGTGGAGCTCTCGCAGGTGGAGCTCGCGCGGGTACAGGTGCAAGTTGGGCGGTCAAGTGCGAGTGGGTGCAGGCTCGCCTGGTGTTTTAGGCGCGAGGTGGTGAAGGAGATTCGCTGGGATTGAGGTCGCGAGTGGTGGCGGGAGCTCGCTCCAGAGAGGCGGTACTCGCCTATAGAGAGAAGGAGCCCGCGCGGCTTGCCGGGGTGTAACGCGCCGACCTGGCGGACTCGCCAAGTGGTACTCGCTTAATAGGGGAGGTCGCGCGGCTTGACTTGGCGGGCTCGGTTTGGTGTTGACCTGTGGTGCCAAGTGAAGTCATTTGAGGTTTGGGATCGCGTGGGAACCATACCGTTTCCAACAAGTGTATCAGAGCGAGGTTCGGACCCTCGGGAGGTTTGAAGTAGAGGAGAGAGATGGAGTTTGGAGGTGCAGTGCCGGGCAAGTCCCCAAGTTGACGAAGACCAACTATGGGAACTGGAGCATCCAGATGAGGGTACTACTAGCTCCAAGGAGTTGTGGGAGGTAGTAGAGGATGGGTGTGGAGGTGCTGACTGCGAAGCAGAAGCTGCGCTAAACAAATGCACAGAGGACCGCATTGAGAGAAGCTAAGAAGAGGGATAAGAAGGCTTTGTTCATTCTGTACCAAGGGGTGGATGAAGCTACGTTTGAGAAGATCTCGGACGCCGAGACCTCGAAGGAGGCATGGGAGATCTGCAGCGCTCCATGCAGGGAGTAGACAAGGCCAAGAAGGTTAAGTTGCAATCCTCCGAGGCAGTATGAGATGATAAGGATGCAAGGCTCAGAGAAGGTTGGCGACTACGTGACCCGTCTGCGGACGCTCACAAATGAGATGAAGAGAAACGGGGAGACGATAGACGAGGTCAGCTTCATGGAGAGCTCCTGCGTTCTATGTTAAGAAGTTCCGACACGTGGTGGTGGCCATCGAAGAATCGAAGGACCTCACAGTGATGACGGCGGATGAACTGATAGGTTCGCTACAAGCACATGAGTATCGGATGGTGCAAGATGAGGAGGAGTCGAGTGGCTTGGGGAAAGCACTTCAGACTCAACTCAATTTTGGAGAGAGTTCAGGAAGAGGAGGAGGCCAGCGTGGTCGAGGCTACCAAGGAAGAGAGGTGGTGAGAGTGAAGATGGCAACGAAACCGCCTCTTCCCTCTAAGTTTGGATGCAAGGAGACGGCATGTCTTGCGAAGACAGGAGAAGAGGAGGAAGCTTGGCTGTGGCACCACAGGGGCATCTGGGGTTCACAGGCCTGAAGCTGTTGTCGGATCCAAGATGGTGGAAGGGCTGACTATGATCACACCTCCTCAAAGGGTCTGTGAGGCATGCACGAAGGGAAGCAAAGAAGAGAGACATTTGAAGGTGGGCAAGTCTCGGAGAGCTACAAGGCAACTGGAGCTAGTCCATTCAGACATTGCTGGTCCGTTTGAGACTACTTCAATAGGTGGAAGCAAGATACTACATCACGTCACGACGTCAGCAGGAAGTGTTGGGTATACTTCTGAAGGAGAAGGCAGAGGCTCTGGACAAGTTCCAAGAGTTCAAGGCGATGGCTGAGAAGAAGTTGGGCAACCACTGAAGGTGCTCCGGACAGATAGAGGAGGGGAGTACACCTCTAGGCTGTTTGATGACTACTGCAGAGAATGGGGGATCTCACACCAGCTGACGGCGGCGTACTCGCCTCAACAAAACGCAGTGCCGGAAAGGAAGAACCTAACCATTATGAACATGGCGAGGAGCATGGTGAAGGGCAAGGGGTTGCCAAAGAAGTACTGGGCGGAAGCGGTACAGGTAGCGGGGTGTACTGCTAAACCGTTGCCCTACAAGAGTGTGAAGTTCAAGACGCCGTTTGGCTTGGTGTGGGAGGAAGCCCAGTGTGAAGCACCTGAGGGTCTCGGGGTGTGTAGCTTATGCTCACATCCCGGACCAGAGGAGGAGGAAGCTGGACGATAGAAGTGAGAAGTGCATTTTTGTAGGCTACGCTCCTGCGAGCAAAGCTTACAAAGTTGTACAACCCGGAGACGGAGAAGGCCATTATCTCACGAGATGTGGTATTTGAAGAAGGAAGCTGCTGGAGCTGGGATGAGGCGGTGAAGAACACCAAGGGGATGTTTTTCGAGGACGAGAGGAAGAAGGTGGAGAAGGAGCTGAAGCGGAGATGGGTGGAGCGGAGCCACCATCACCACCAGGCGGAGGTCCAGGGGGAGCTCGCACCCTTACTCTTAGTGGCGCGAGCGACGAGTGGAAGCAGCCCTGGAGGAGCTAGCACTAGTGGGAGCAAAGACTACCGTCCTCAGCCCAGGATGCGGAGGCTGATGAGATATATGAGGAGACGGCACCGACGCTTAATAATTTTTCTTTATATTGTCTCTTAGCAGATGTCGAGCCGTGCTCCTACGATGAAGCTGCCAAGGAGAAGAGTTGGAGGAAGGCGATGGATGCGGAGATCGCTTCCATAAAGGAAGAACGAGACCTGGAGATGGTAGACCCTCCTGCTGGCCACAAACCCTCGGGGTGAAGTGGGTGTACAAAGTAAAGAAGAACAAGGATGGCGGAGTGGAGAAGCACAAAGGCCAGGCTAGTGGTGAAGGGATACCGTCAAGTCCAAGGCGTGAACTACGATGAGGTGTTTTCCCGTGGCGCGAGTTGACACCATCCGGTTGATCATTAGCGCTAGGGATCACCATGGTTGGAGGATCATGCAGATGGACGTGGTCTCAGCATACCTGAAGGGTACTTGGAGGAAGATGTGTACATCGAGCAGCCTCCAGGGTATGTTGTGAAGGGGGAGAGGAAAGTCTGCAAGTTAGACAAAGCACTCTACGGGTGAAGCAAGGGGCAGGAGCATGGAACGGAAGGATAGATGCTTACTTACAGAAGCATGGCTATCAGAAGAGCCCGCATGAGCACGCACTCTACACCAAGGTAGACAAGGATGGAGGCATGATGATTATCTGTATACGTGGATGACATAATCTTCACAGGGAACAATGCTGGGATGTATGAAGAGTTCCGGGGTATGATGAAGAGAGAGTTCGAAATGAGGACTGGGTGAGCTAAGCTACTTTCTGGGAGTAGAGGTGCAGCAGAGAGAAGACGGGATCTTCATATCCCAGAAAAAGTATGCTGAAGAGATTCTGAAGAAGTTCAGGATGGAGGATAGCAAGCCTATCTCTACTCCTGCAGATCCAGGGATGAGGCTGAGTAAAGAATCAAAGGAAGGGGCGGTGGACTCCACTTTGTTCAAAAGTTTGGTGGGTAGTCTACGCTACTGACCTTCACCCGACCAGACATCATGTATGCGGTCGGGGTGGTGAGCAGGCATATGGAGGAGCAAAGGAAGACCACTTCACGGCAGCGAAGAGGATCCTGAGGTACATCAACGGAACGAGAGGTCACGCGGCTGAAGTACTCCACCGGAGAGGAGCTGAAGCTGGTTGGGTACTCCGATAGTGACTATGGAGGCGATGTGAACGATCGGAAGAGCACTTCCGGATATGCATTCAACATGGGAACAGGGGTGTTCTCTTGGAGCTCGAAGAAGCAGGCTACGATAGCTCTATCGTCCTGCGAGGCTGAGTATATTGCAGCAGCAGCTGGTACCTGCCAAGCCATCTGGTAAGGAATCTGTTGGAGAGCTTGCAGCACGAAGTGGATGGGCCAACGATTATGTTGGTGGACAACAGTCGGCCATCCAGCTCGCGAAGAACCCGGTACTAAATGGAAGGAGCAAGCACATCGAGACGAGGTATCATTTCCTCGTGAACAGGTGGAGTTGAAGACAGTGGAAGTGAGGTATTGCCCGACCGGAGAGCAAGTCGCGGACATCTTCACCAAGGCTTGAAGGTGGACACGTTCCTGAAGCTCAAAGGCAAACTCGGTTTGGGCAGTGCTGCCAAGTTTGAGGGGGAGTTTGTGGGTTGACAATTTGACTTGGTCAAATTGCAAAGTCTTTGTTTTTTTAAGTTTTTTTTATTATATCATAAGTTTTCATGCATTATGAATGGGAGGAGAGAGAATGTAATAAAATGGGTAGGTGAGAGTTGTATTTATTATAGGAGAGATTTTTTGGGTTTTGGTTTTGCCTATAATAGGCCTTGTGTAGTTCATTTGTTTTTTTTGCTGAAAGTAGAGAAGAAAAATCCTCCATCTTTTTGAGTTTGTGAGAGAGAGCGCTGCAGCGCAAAGGGAGTTTTGGAAGTTGGTTTGCCGAGCGGGTAGAGGGGCAAGACGGGCGAGTTGTTTCTAACCGGGCGACTAGAAGTAGAGGCCGCGCGCGGTCTGGCGAGCGCGCAGCGAGTGAGAGCCCGCGAGCTTTGTGTGACTCGCGTGTCAGGTGATCTCGGCAGGGGGAGCTCGCAGAGCGGGTGGAGCTCTCGCAGGTGGAGCTCGCGCGGGTACAGGTCGCAAGTTGGGCGGTCAAGCTGCGAGTGGGGTGCAGGCTCGCCTGGTGTTTAGGCGCAGGTGGTGAAGGAGATCGCTGGGATGAGGTCGAAGGTAGCTGTGTCGGGGGAGCTCGCTCAGAGAGGCGGTACTCGCCTATAGAGAGAAGGATCACGCGCGGCTTGCGGGGTGTAACCGCGCGACCTGGCGGACTCGCCAAGTTGGTACTCGCTTAATAGGGGAGGTCGCGCGGCTTGACTGGCGGGCTCGGTTTGGTGTTGACCTGTGGTGCCAAGTGAAGTCATTTGAGGTTTGGGATCGCGTGGGAACCCATACACGTTTCCAACAAATACGCCACGGATACCAACATCAGACGCATCACATGCAATCTCAAAAGCACGGCTAAAATCTGGCAATCTCAGAACAGGAGTCGTCGTCTGTCTCTCTTTAATTTCCTCAAAAGCTCTGGTGGCAGCGGGGGTCCACTGAAATTATCCCTTCTTAAGACGACTTGTGAAGGGAGCCATAATCTTAGTAAACCCCTAGACAAACCTCCTATAGAAGGTGACAAGTCCGTGGAAACTGCGAGTCTCGTGGATGGTCGCAGGCACAGGCCAATCTCAAATGGACTTAACATTCTCAGGGTCGACAGATACTCCTGTAGAAGACACGATGAATCCTAAGAAGTGATCAGACTCTGACAGAAATGAGCACTTCTTCAAGTTCACATACAGTTTCTCCTGCCGAAGGATGCCGAAGAGAAGTCTCAGATGATCTAGGTGTTCGGCCTAAGTCTGGCTATAGATCAGTATATCATTGAAATAAACCACAAGAAACTTACATGTGTATGGCCGCAACACCTGCATCATAACTCTCATGAAGGTGTTAGGGACATTCGATAGCCGAAAGGCATGACTAGCCACTCGTAAAGACCGTCTTTGGTCTTGAACGTGGTCTTTCACTCATCTCCCTCATGAACTCGTATATGATGGTACTCACTACGGAGATCGATCTTGGAGACGATCTGGGAACTGCACACGTACTCACACTCTCACGAATAAACTGCTTCTGAAGAAGCTCGTCAACCTACCTCTTGAGCTCAGCTTGCTCATCCGAGTGCATACGATAATGGGGCAGGTTTGGGAGATCGATCTTGGTGCATACGATATCTGCAAACTCATCTAGAAAGGGATGCACCGTTAAGGGGTTGTCAACAGGGGTGTCCTCAAATGCCTGATTGACGGCCACAACGTAAATGATATTTGACTCAATACTATCTCGCAGGAACACACCTCGCCTCAAGATATGTAGGGTCCTCGAGGCACTCGTGCTCACAGACGGCTTAACCACACCCTGGATCTCTCCCTTGGTTGGGTAGGCGCCAAAGTAATCTTTCACCCCTTGTCGTAGAAGACACGCATGTTTGAACGGCCGAAACACGTGACGTCGCGATCAAATAGCCAGGGGAGGCCAAGTAACACATGGGCAACGTCCATGGGAATGACATCACACCATACTCAATCCTGAAACGAGGCAATGCTAATCGAGACGAGGCAGCGTTGTGTGACCTGAATCGCCGTCTTATCTACCCAGACGACACGATAGGGGTGGGGGTGAGGCTCTGCCTTCACCTACATCCGGTCAAGCCCATTTGGGCCATGATGTTTATACAACTCCCGTCGTCGATGGCCAACTTGCAGGGTCCGCCTGCACTAGGAAAGTACATGTAAAAGATAGTGGTGCATCGTCAATCCTCATCTACACAAGGGGTGTGTAGGAGGCGCCTAATCACTCCCACCTCCAATGATCTCTCTGTGTCACTCTCCCAACCTTCCTCGATAGTGGCCTTAATTTCCTTTGTAACCTCCTCATCTTCCTCTAAAACATGCTCTTCACCCTCAACTAGCAGGGTTCGTGTGGGGCACTGCGTTGCCACGTGTCCTCTACCAGAACATCTATAACACAGAATACCCCCAGATCGCTGGCCATCAGTGGCGATGGCCTTACCCTTAGTGTCTGTGGGAACACGTGATGTAATACTCCAAAGTTCCTGAAAGTAATAGGGAGTTGGTTATTGAGAGTTACCGCCATGTGGTAGAGCTAGCACTGGCGGTATCTAGTTGAATTAAATCAGACCTTGTTTCAGGAAGGTATCGCGCGGTGGTAGAGTGATACCGCGCGACGATAGTTGAAATAAATCAACTTTCGGCTTTGGAAAGTACCGCCCGACGGTAGTGATAACGCTGGCGGTAGCGTGCCACGTGTCAGATGAGGTTGAGGCGATCTTGAGCGGCAGAGCTGTGCTGATTAGGCTAAGATACCGCGCGGCAGTAGCAAAGATACCGCGTGGCGGTAGCTATCTGATAAAGGCTTGCAATGAGATCATTTTCTCATTGTTCTCTCATTCTCTCTCTCCCTTTCTTGGATTTTGAGGAAGAATAAAGGAAAGGCCAGGAGAACAAGGGCAAGGTTGATCCACCCTGTTGTGAAGGCATTCGTGTGGTCGGATTCGCGAGTCGAAGCCAGATCCGCGGAGAGGAAATTGTGGTGATCAGTTCCATTCGGATCAAGTGCAAGCTCGTGGCTCCTAAGCGATCGACAAGAGTAACGACATTTCTCCTTGAACAAGTGAAGTCCTCAATTTGCATAAGTGCATGGAACCCCTCACCAAAGGGTGAAGAAAAGGGTGGTTACCAGCGGGTAGATCGTTGAGATCTCCGGTAAAAAATGCATATAGAATCCGGAATCGAAGTACGGAATAGACATGTTGTGTGAAGCCCATCTGGACAGGTTAGTCTGGATTGGTGATGATTGATTTGCGTGTCGGAGAAGACTCCGTGGATAAATATATAGTTTTCAGGGTCAGGGGTGTGCAGGAAGCTGCAGTGATAGTACTGGAGGTTGGCTCTAGAAAAACACCAAAAGTGGGGAATAAATGATATTTTGTCCCCTACAGTGTGGTGGTAGCGATATCGCCGGCGGTAGCTCCCAATGAGCAATGATTGAGAGGTCTATCTCTTGGAGACTTGGGGGCCATTGTGATAAGCTGAAAGCCTGAAGAGCTCAGCTAAGGTAGCTGTGAGAGCCAGCCCGATTGTGGTTGCGAAGCGTTTGTCCACGAGACAAGGTGGGTAGCATGTGAAGATGTTGAGCCTGGAGAGCCCAACTGTTATGGCCGTGAGAGCCATTGTTGTGATCATTGCGAGCCCAGGTCCTGTGGACAAGGTGGGTGGCAATTGAAGCTGAGAGCCTGAAGTGTCCGGTTATAAGGCCAAAAGAGCCAAACGGGAAAGGGGAGGTTGATCCGCGTCGCGGCTTGGTGTGTTTGACGATTTGAGCAACGGGAAAGAGCTGATCTGTACTCGCGTATGTCGTTCGGACTAGATTGTCTAAAGTAACTAGCTTTCGTCGTTGTCATAATGAGAGTCTTAGGCTATGATCCGGAAAGACTAGAATGCTCAAGTGGACCATCAAGTCTGGGACTATGGATGGTGGTGGGACCCTGGGAAATCCGGTACATCGATAATGTGTCCTGAGTGCACAGGGCCTGAGGCCGATCGAGCCCACGTCCGTGGCAAATAGTGCTTAAATGCGCATTTTGTTGCAAAAAGAAACATATACTGCTGGTTGCCATAAAGGAGAGTTGATGCCCCGAGTGAGGGGTGGAGTCATTATAATTTGGTCAGCTAATGCTGACCGTTGCTTTATTTTATCACATTTTGGTGAGTCGTGCTTATGCAGGTGATGGAGAGTCAAGTGGAAAGTAGCAAGTTGAAGTCCCTTATGTTGCGATTGGCTGGCCCTCGAAGGCTCAAAGGCGAACGCTTACTATTTTCATGTGTGGCTGACCTGTGTGTTGATGCATGGAAGATACAT
Organism: Platanthera guangdongensis; assembly: GCA_039583875.1. Classification (NCBI taxonomy): domain Eukaryota; kingdom Viridiplantae; phylum Streptophyta; class Magnoliopsida; order Asparagales; family Orchidaceae; genus Platanthera; species Platanthera guangdongensis. The sequence continues at coordinate 161,069,101 of CM077159.1, forward strand.
TTGTAAAGAAAACAGTTGTAAGGCCTTAAGCTCAGACCATGTTGTGTATTAAATGTCATTCCTATGTTTTGTGGTGGACATTCCTGACATTTGGGTTCTAAAACTAATGCAATTGTTTTCGCTAGAATGCACTCTGAATTAGAATGCGTGAACGATATGATCTCAATAAGTAACTCCACTGCCTGTCCGTGAAATATGGCGTGGGGTCACGGTCAGACCTTCTATTATATTTTACGTAACAGATGAAGGTGTTATACGTGAGGGTGCAGCCGTGGTGATCTGGGGCGGAGCGGGTTTCCTAAAAGTCGAAGAATCAGTCTGAGATGGGAACTGTCTCGTGCTAAATGACCGGGGGTACTGCTTGTACTCGAGAGCGAGCTGAAATATCTGATCGACAGTCTCTAAGCGATGGGGAATCAACTCTTTCTGAATTTCAGAACGTAGGCTCGCCTTGAAACGAGAGGCAGTGGCAATAAGCTCCTTCGAGACGTCACTCCTAACGACTAGCTCGTCGAAGCGAGTCATATACGGCAACAGTGAGTGTCTCCTGCCATAAATTCTATAACTGCTCAAATAACTGGTCTCGGTAGGACGCGGGGAGGTACTACTCGTTCAGTCTTTGCTTCATCTCATCTCATCTGGCGCTGGGGTAATAACCATCTCGCTTCAAAGCTCTCTTTACGCTAATCCAAAATACCTATGCATGTCGACCAGCTTTATTTTTGCGAAGCGACACAACGCTCGTCACTCATATCATACCACTCGAAATAGTGGTCCATGTCCAGGAGTCAATTGCTAAAGGCTTTCGGATACAGACGACCATCGAACGAAGGGGCGTCGAGTCGAATAAAACGAGTGATGTCAAATTGGTGGTTACCTCTTCGTGGGTCGAATAATACTCAAGGTAATCATCATGGGCGTGGTCGTATCGAGCGGGTGGGGGACCGCGCTCTCTCCGGCCCGGGGGATAATACTCATCGCGGTGATGATCACGACGACCGTAAGGGGGTACACGATCTCTGGAATCAGGCTGAGGCTGACGTGGCATACGGTACTCAACACGCTGATGTGGAGGTCTATCACGCACCAAATCAAGATTTCTCCTTGCTGGCGGAGCTGGGGCTCGGTGAGGAATATCACAATGATGGCGGTCTACTGGAGGCTGACCATCTCTCGGACGTTGGTCAGGACGCGGAGGAGCATTAGGGTCGTACTCGAGTGAATCTTCACGCTGTGTTGGAGTGTCCCTGACATTCTCTAAGTGGTCTAAACGAAGATTCACCTCAGCAAGATCATGACGCACATCGTTGCACCTAAGGTGTCAAAACGATCTAGGATAAGGCGCTGAAATTCAGCAAAAACTGCACACGAATTCGAGCTAGCCGTTCGGTCGTCGGTGACTTGTGGATCTACGATGCTTCTTCTAAAAATCCTACCACTACAGAGCATGCAGATGGCCCGATCTGGGCTCTGATGGCAATTGATGTGGGGTATGCTATGGGGTTGCACAAACCAAGGCTACTAGAGGCGGAATGCAAATGCGACACGCAAACTCTAGTCTAGATGCAATGAAATTGTCATTAACGACGGTGAATAATTCGATCAATGGAAATATTAACACCACGCAAAACAATTAAAGAACAACATTCAATTTAGCAATTACATAATGGCTTTCATCCGCTCAGAGGGCAAAAGCTAAGGATGCGGCTAATTGCTCTCACAAGCAAATTATAATCGGATCGCAATAATTTCTATAAGCATGAACCTAAGCAAAGCATGATAATCAACCAATAATAATGTCAAATCAAATGTTCCAATACAATGAGAGACACAACAAAGTAGCAGGCTGACCGAAAAACTGTAGATTCTGAAGCCGGATGAGTAGATCGGCGATCGAAAGTGGAACTGGCAGCGTGGAAATAATGACGATGGATGTTCGACAGTGGATGGCGAGATCGGGCCAGAAATTGATAGATCCGGGCACGTGGGAGTAGATCCGGGCTAAGGAATGATATATGAGTGGTGGGGATGATGAACGGGTGATGAAAGTAACGGATCGGGGTACTAAAACTGTAGATTTTGACTGATCTAGAATCTTAGGGTTGTTTGAAGGTGGATCCACGGAAGGGAGTTGGCGGTTTGGAGAGGATGAGATTTGGGGGGTGGGTGGACTGTTGGACAGCAAAGAGGGGGGTGGTCGGCGGTGGGAAATGGGGAGGAGGGGTCGGCTAGAGGTGGGGATGGAGTGGAGGTCCGGCGGCTTGAATAGGGGCCGGCGGGTGGGGCAGTTGAAGGCGGGGAGGCTGTGGGGGCTGGCGGTTGCTGTAGACGGCAAGTCGGCTGTTGGTGGTGACGAAAAGGGGACTGCAACGGGGGAAATGTAGTTTGAGGGGTGTAAACAATGACAAGGATTAGGGGGAGGATAGGGGGGTAGAAAACCAACCTAGGAATCATCACCTAGGGCTCCACGGCGTCGGCACCGGGGGGTGATTGCTGGAATCCGGGAAGAAGACTCGTTAAAATTCTGCAATGTCTTGGATCAGCCTCTAACACCTCTATTTATAATAACATGAAGACTAGTGCATCCCAATCAACGACTATGGTTGGTCGGGGGGAAACCGCGTAAATATAACAATAATAAACCAAAATATATAGTAATATATGATCTCGACTCGCGACACGGATCCGGACACATCCGCGGAGTCAGATCGGCGATCCAGTCAAGTCCTCCTGCGCGAATACACGAACGTGGGTCCCGCCTTGCGCCGAACCCCTCATGGTGCACGATCTGATGGATCCCATCCAAAATGCTCACACACGCGCTCATGCACGCACGCGCCTATGCATGCACGCACGTGCACGTAGGCACGCATGAGCGCAAGCGCGCATGCGCACGCACACGAACAAACACACCCGTGATGTTCATCCCCCATATACTGTGTATTGGCACGTTTAGATTGACAGAAAACAATGTGCGTGCAGTGGGGATCATGATTTGAAGGTCCCCTTTACAAGAACTATGGAGTGGATCAGATCTCTCAACTTCTCAGTCATTCAAGGGTGGAGATCGTGGCATTTTGGTGGCCAAGTTGCAGGGCAAGCACGCAATAATCCTCTTTTCATCATCTTTTTACTTGCACTCTAATTAAGCTTTATTATCTTATTTTTCAGGCCTAATAATTAATGATCAACTTCTTCCTTTTGAATCCTCAGATACACTGTTCTTTTCTCAAACAACCTCACTTTTGCAACCGTGCTGGTAATCTTTCATTACTTTTTTAATATATAAATTTTTTTTATTGATAAAAGAATATAATATAGACAAAAAAACATAAATTAGTTCCCCAACTTTTTATCTTGTTGAAATTAATAATAATACTTTATTTTGTAAGATTTCAGCCACTATAGTTTATGAAATAGGTGAAATCAATCCCCCCCCCCCCCTCTAATTTCCGTTAGTTCGGGTTTCAGCTTCAACACTCGTGCTTTCGAATTCACTGACACATCGCCTGCACATTTCTATTGCGATGATTTTTCGGCAGCTAGCGGAGGCGATGTGTCAGAGATGAGCTTAGCCAGCTTATTTAATGTTTAAACAATTGTAATTAATGGTAATTAGAGGGGGTGGGTGGGATTGATTTCACCTATTTCTTCAAAAAAAAGTATTATATATATATAATATATACCATTCATGTTTATATGAATATTAAGGGTTTAGAGTAATCATTTATTCACACACACACACGTAAGAAACATTATTAATATTATTTGCAGGGTGGAAGTCACACGCCACCAACTAACAAGCCCATCCAAAGCTTTTCTATGTTTGAGAGGTGGATGTCTCATGAGCTTCTTTAATGATTACTCGAGGATGGAGAGGTTGAGGCGGTGATGCATGATGGTGATTAGTTTACTATTTAGTCTATTATTCTCTCATGTCAAATAATTCATTGCTACTTTGGGTCAGCCCGCTATTTGATCTAGCACAATATCTGCCTTTCTTTGTTGATCGCTTGGTTCCATCTATTATGTAATAAAATAAATAATAATTCTAATTATTATAACTATTAGGGCTGTGTATAGTCGAATTAATGTTTCTTAGCATCCATATCTATTTTAGCTAAGGCAAAACACATTCATAAGTGTAGGATTTTTTTGATCGAAAACATCAAACAAATATAATAAAAATGGGTGATTGTTAGGTTTGTAACTAATGTCTCAAGCATTAATAGAGAATATTGGTTTATGCTCCTTTTGAGACAACGTTTTTGCACAATGAGCTTGGACAAAAAAAAACACCTTCAAAGAATGTATGTTTGATATAACAAGGATTATGATGGACACTAAGAAAAAACAAGTTTTGAACACAACGGTGGATGCAGTTTTTTATGTGAGGTTATGTTCACGAACGATAGTTCATAAATACCGTGTTCAAAATCAGCACTGTCCTGCCAAACAAACCCTTAGTATGAGAGAACAAAATATAAACAAATTTAAAATCACGGGACACATCTCATGACTTATTTAAGAAGGCTTTATTGTGATTAGATATGTTACAACTACAATGGAGTGGCATACTACTTATAACGACTTATCTCGCAATATCTGACATTTGTGTTGTTGTTCAACTCAATCCACATATAACACTGGAGGTTTTGGCAGTCCTTTTGAATGGTAAACTTCTAGATGAAAGGAAATGTGTTAATGGACTGAATGGCTACATCAAGATTAGCTACAAAATATACTATCTAATTTCATCCACAATCCTGCATTTCACCATACATCTTGTAATTACAAGCTAAATCTCAGCACCCAACTTGAAAGGTAGTGCATATATATGTAACAAGTTCAATCCAACACTCGGCTCGATTGAAGGGTAATATATAAGCAACCACAAACCAAACCCCAACAACAGCTCAAAAGGTTTCCTAAGCAATCATAATCGGCCTCAATTATTATGACTATCATAAGAACCCACCTTGCATATTTCCATTAACCCATGTTCGGCAATTAACTTCACTCGAATGTCTAAACCTATCCAGGAATAAGGATTCTTACAGAAATCAACATCGTCATTTGTCCTTGATAGATCAAGGCTTCGTTTGTTTGGGCGTTATGGCCGGCCGTTTGGAGCAAACGACGTAGGACAGCGGCTAACCAAATGGGACGGCGTCTTCGTTTTCTCCGTTTGCGCCCGCAGCAAGGAGGAAAAGCTCTCTCGTCGCTCTGTTTCAATCCCCACCTCCCCCCCCCCCTGGTCCCAATGCTCCTTTCCAGCCGCCGGATGCTCCCGCCACCGTCTAAACAAACGAAGCCTAAGAATCATATGATTGCCATTTACAACCTTGATAGCACAATGGATGACTTCACATGTACGCATTTACATAGATATCACTATATCATTACGATCTCAAACTCAGTCCAACATTATTGAATTGCATCTTCATTTATATCCCTCCACCCAAAAGGATAAACCTAGTTACAACCTAATTCATCTAAATAATATTTCAACGTGTCTTATTCATCCACTATTCAATACCATCGAATTCCTATTCGGACTCATTTGAGTTTTTTTATTTCTTTGAAACTGACTCACAAAAGTCGCTCTAATATATTATCATCCTCAATCACAAGGTTCATCAACACATCTTAATAAGCTTAGTTTAACCACGAAGGTTCTAAAAAGTTATTTCTCTTTTCAACATAGATTTTGAACTATCGAAATGACGAACCAAATGATCTCCCACTACCTCAGAATTTACATATGGCTATATTATATCATTACTAACATATTTCATTTAAGATTCTGAGTTAATGTTGAAGTCTCCAATGTCAACAAGTTATGATATAAGTGTAAATTAGCATTTTTGCATACAATAGCGGGTGCAGAAATTTTTTCATGTGTGGGCAGACCTAAAAACTAGAAGACAAATTTTTGCACGAGAAATGTGAAAATAATATATTAATAACTCAAAATTTATACAAAAACTTTGCTTAGAAAGAAGTACATAACCTTGCTCACAAGACTCCTCTACGAGCTTTCATGTTTTGAAAACATTTCATTATGACCTCATTGTTGATAGTAAAAAATATAAAGTGAGCTCAGAAGACCTCGCCCAACTGGGGCGAGCCCAGAGGCCCTCGCCCAACGGGGATGAGCTTAGAGAACCTCGCCCAGCAGGGGCGAGCTCAGGGGGCCTAGCCCAGTGGGGGCATGTACAGAGGGTCTCGCCCAGAGGGGGCGAGCTCAGAGGGCCTCGCCCAGCAGGGGCGAGCTCAGAAGACCTCCCCTAGCATGGGCGAGCTCATAAGACCCTGTCCAACAAAGGCGAGCTCGGAAGACCTCGCCCACTATGGGCAAGCTCAGAAGACCTCGCCCAGTAGGGTGAGCTCAGTGAACCTCGCCAAGCAGGTGCGAACTCAGAAGTCATCGCCCTAGTATACACAAGCTCAGAAGCCCTCGCACAACAGGGGTGAGCTCAGAAGACCTCGCCCAGTATGGGCGAGCTCAGAAGACATCGCCCATTAGGGCGAGCTCAGTGGACCTCATCCAGCAGGCGCGAGCTTAGTGGACCTCGCCCAGAAGGGCAAGCTCAAAATACCTCGCCTAAGGAGAACCAGAAGATCTCACCCATCAGTGGATAGCTCAGAATCCCTCACCCAGCAAGGGCGAGCTCAGTGGTCCTCACCCAACAAGTAGCGAGCTCAATGGACCTTGCCCAACAGGGGCGAGCTCAATCGACCTCACCCAGTAGGGGCGAGCTCAGTAGATTACGCCCCAGTTTTGCCTATATATATGACACCAGAGAACAAGAGAGAATGTTGTTTACCCCCCCCCCCCCCTCAAGGTTCCTTATGACCATAGAGCTTGTCTCTCTTATGCCCTGCTCAGCTTTGGATTTGAAAGGGAAGGTCCTATACACTTCCGGGTAAGCGCTGGAACCTCCACGCTGCAGTCCGGGATACTATTTTTGTGCAACCCAAGAAGCTCCTGCCTCTCTCATCTCTCCCTAGTCTAAGCTTGCCCGTCCTAACCACTAGACAAAAGCTTTTGGTCCCTTTCGGTCTGAATCTCTTGTGAACCGGGATTTTCCTGTTTCCAACAATATCTTTTTCAATATATGTCTCTAAACATACAACGAACTATTTAGCTCGACAAGTTATATATCTATCACCATATAAAATAATTTCACGCGATGAAAATGAAGGTTTGTAGTTTCTTTTGATTTATATCTTGATCTCCCATGAGCAACAAATTTGTCTTCTATATTTGGAATAACACTTTCATGTTTGTTACGAAAGAGAGTTGTCCCGTTAAATAAAGAATTTCATTGTCCCACAATGTTTGTAACCGTAACTTTGAATTTTTGACAAGAGTTATAACATTTAAAGGATCTTGATCGTTACTTTGTAATGCTTATGACAACTCATTGGTGATCCCTAGAACAATTTTCAATAAATGGGTCACAAATACAAAACATTACATAACATTCAATAATTCACTGACTTCAACTTTTTACTATGAAAGTATGTCATCATCTTCAATGAATTCAAGCCCATTAATAACTGGTGAGAACAAACTAACTAAACTAAGAAGAGTTTTATAATGAGAATTTCATCTTGTGTCTCCTGCTTTTTTCAAAGTTCTTGATTCAAATATTTTCCGATTAACTCCACCGCTTGAGATTTCTTCGATAACTTTTATAAATTCCTTCTCTCGAAAAATGGCTCTACATTTATATGATGCATCAATAATATTTGTTATAATTGTTACCATGCTAAAAAAACAAATCTTTTTTGTGTTTCTTTTCGACCCCCGATAACAAAAACATCTTATCCGCCCTGATCACCATGCTTGAGCTTGAATAGATAACAACATAAACAAAATACAACATATTTTTTGTGCTATACTCTAACTGTATAACCCGTAATTCGTCGAGATCAGATGCGACCGATGATGATCTGGAGGATCTCGCCCACCTAGGACGAAAGCAGAAGAAGTCACCTCCCATGGGCGAGATCCAGGATTCCTGGGGCGAGTTCCAGGCTCCCTAGGGAGAGTGCAGCCCCCCAGGGGCGAGCTCCAGGCTCCCTGGGGCGAGTGTGGTCCCTCCGGGGGGGGTTTCCAGGCTCCCTGGGGCAGTACTGTTGGATTTCATGTGCTGTGGCGGGGAGAATTTTTTAAAAAAAAAAATTTCCCAACAACCAAACAAAACACGGGATCAGATATCCAATATAAACGCCCTACTAGTTAAGCAATTAAGAAAACCTAACTCATCACATCTAACCATTGCAAAAGGGTTAAAAATGTACCTCTAGGGAACAAAATCCCTAGGCGGAAGAGGAGGCACGTTGAAGAGCTAAATTGCAATCCCACCGCAACGATGAGAACGATCGTCTTGCCTCTTGGTTCACCTCGAACCCGAACAGCGACCCAAGTCCGTTGATAGGAGAAAAGGGGACTCGCTTAGACCAACTCCGTCAAGAGCACCGAGGACTCCAAGTGGGCGATCACACTTGTCGTCGGCGTGAGAAGAGCGGAGTAGAAAATACCCAAACAAGGTCGGCTTTAGGGAACAACCAACACGGGAGATCTCTGTCGTAGTCGAGGCTCTCACCTTGAGCCCGATCTGGAAGTGCTCGGGCAGTTTCACGAGCCGTCTGCAAACTCCAGGTGTAGAACAACGACGGCGAGGAAGCAGCGGCGAGAGCAAGGATCACCGGCGAGGGGTGGCTGGAGGAGCGGGCCGACGGCGAGAACAGCGGCCAAGGCGCGCCGTCGGATGGATCCTAAAAAACCCTAGCCGAGAACCCCCGTGCTTCTTTGCTTCCGCTTTTTTTTTCTGCTCTGTCCCGTGAAAACAACTTACAGGTATATATATATATATTTATATATATATATATTTATATATATATATATATATATATGTATATATCTATCTATATATATATATATATATATATATATATATATCTTAACATATATATGTATTATATATATACCGGATATTCCCAAAACAAGCCCGTTTAGGTTGGGGTTATACAAACTCCAATCACTGTGCCCTTCTATTAAATAATTACAACAACTCGCCTTGTCGTAATTCTCTCTTTAATAATTGCACAGAGAAAAACAGTCTAAGCACGAAGTGTCACCATATATTCTGACTGAGTCTAATACGGTGAATCTAGGCTGTTCCCGTTCGTTTGGTGTGACCTCGCAGAGGGAACATGTCGTCACGGCAATAATACACCAATTTGTATTATTGACTATAAGAGGCTTTATCAAGGCATTATAGTCGTCACAACAACACGTTAAAGGAGGTAACCGAACTTAATGCCAGTGTCTAACTTTTGTCACATGATATCATAAATATTGTGCGAATTTGGGACCGTGTCAATCTCGCACTATATTTGTCTTTCTTGGTCTCATAAGCAAGAGTGTCTTTATAACTACATTAGTTATAATGCATGCTTTACAAACTCGCTTTGCCAAGGGGCCCGACTATATCAAAACTCAAACTAGTTTGGGGACAAATGATATTTTGATATATACATCCCTTACGCGTAAGTGCGAATAACGAACCATAGTATCTATCACCATCAAAAGATAGTCTTCAACTACAATCACATTGCTCACACCGACGCGCTTAATCTACATATCTCATATCTCCAAATCACTAGACACATTGTAAGCATTAATGACACTTAACACATTCCAATTTAATGTTACAACTTAAGATAGGCCAACCTCAATATGTATGAAACCAAACGCATACATACTCAAGTGATTAAATGATAACTATTATCAACATTTGTAGAACTACAATGTACTTTAATTCACATGACAATCCAAGGTGGTGGTCAATGTCCCTCTTTGACTACCAGGATCGTGAGCAAATAAAAACTAAGATCATATGATGGAACTCAAGTCTACAGCTCAAGACCAAGGGCATCTTCCTGAGCTATCATGATGCATCATCATATGACCTAGGGACAGAATGAGATAAACATTCATCAAAAAACATGAACTTAATAACATTAAAGACAACTTTCAAAACACAAATCCTTCAATCTCCCACCTGTTTTTAAAGTTTCTAATGAAAGAGATATAAAACATAGGAATCCTCCGTCATCAAACATCAAGTCATTCTCCATGGTCTTGCAACCCCATGGACTCGAAATGAATTTCTCCTTTGGCTTGAGACAGAGGCTTGGTGAAGGGATCAGCTGTGTTGCTATTTGTGTCAATCCATAAAAGCGCAATCTTGCCTTCTTCAATGAAGTCGCGTGTGACAAAATACTTCTGATCCATGTATTTTGTCTTGTGATGTGATTTCGGTTCCTTGATTTGTGAAATGGAAGCACTATTATCACAAAACAATCTCAAGGGCCCTTCACTAGATGCCACGACTCCCAATTCCTCCAAAACTTTCTTTATCCAGACTGCCTCTTTGCTTACCTCTGTGGCCGCCATGACTTCCGCTGCGGTGGTTGAATCAGCAGTAGTGGATTGTTTCCAACTACGCCAACTCACAGCTCCACCATTCAGAAGAAAAACGAACCCAGATTGAGATCTTCTATCGTCCGGATCTGTCATAAAGCTAGCATCCGTGTAACCTTTTATACGGAGCTCTTTATGTCCACCAAATACAAGAAACTTATTCTTGGTCCTCTTAAGGTACCTAAGAATATTCTTGACCGCCGTCCAATGATATGGACTAGGTGAAGCTTGATATCGACTCGTCATGCTGAGAGCATATGCGACATCCGGTCTCGTACAGATCATGGCATACATGATGGAACCTATGGCGGAAGCATAGGGCACATTCATCATGTATTCGAGGTCTTTATGTGATGAGGCACATTGAGACTTGCCTAGCTGAGTAGACGTCTTGATCGGCACATTTCCTTTCTTAGAATTTCCATATGGAACATTTCTAAGACTATAGCTATGTCAATGTAGATAATGACTCAGCCTAATAATCTACTGATCTGCCCTATATATCTTTATCTAACAATAAGATATATTGGGTCTTCACTAATGTCTTCATGTCCTTCATTGAAAAGAGCGTTTTCAATGAATTTCTTACTTGTTCCATTAATGATGAGTTGTTGTCCATTAAGAGAATATCGTCAACATACAAGATCAAGAATATAACATTGCTCCCACTAACCTTCTTGTATACACAAGGCTCTTCCTTGCTTTGAATGAACTCAAGGGTTTTAACTTCTTCATCAAAGCGTTTGTTTCAACTCCTTGATGTTTGCTTCAACCCATAAATGGCTCTTTGAAGCTTGCATACTTTGCCGCTATTTTGAGAATCTTCAAAACCTTGAGATTGCTTCATGAATACATCATCATCTAGCTTTTCATTTAGGAAGGCCGTTTTGATATCCAATTGCCAAATTTCATAATCGTGAAATGCGGCAATCGCCAACATGATCCGAATAGTCTTAAACATCACAACGGGCGAGAAAGTTTCATCATAGTCAATCCCTTGGATTTGACTAAAACCTTTCGCTACAAGTCTTGCCTTGTAGGTTGTCATGTTTTCATTCATGTCCATTTTCCTCTTAAAAATCCATTTACAGGGGATGGATTTCTTTCCATCAGGAAGGTCAACCAAGTTCCATACTTGGTTATCATACATGGATTGTATCTCGGACTTCATGACTTCAAGTCATGCTACGGAATCCTTTCTTTTATTGCTTCTTCATAGGTCAACGGGTCTTCTGTGTCTAGAATAAACACCTCATGAAGACCCATGTAAAAGTCAGGCTTTTTCCTTTCCCTGATCGACCTTCTAAGATCCTTTGGTTTCCCTAGCTCAGTCTGAGTTTCTTGAATTTCCTCCACTATGTCTGGTGGAGTCAATTCATGCTCAACACGAGTAAGAGTAACCGGAGGTGGTAAAGCAAGAGTTTCCTCCGTAACAATTTGCGGAGGTGGAATACTCATGCTCCCACTGACTAAAGAAACTTCTTGTGACTCTTGATGATCATATTGAACATCAGTGCTCATCTCGCGATCACTTTCTTGTAGGTTTTCTTGAGCTTCCTCAAGTGTCACCCTACGGTCACAGCTTTTGATTCTTTCAAGAAACTCTTTCTCTAAGAATGTAGCACCCTTCTTGACAAAAATAGTGTTTGTTGATTTGTGCCAAAAGCTATACCCTTTAGTTTCTCTTGGGTATCCAATGAAGAAGCACTTATCGGCTTTGGGGTCTAGTTTGGATGATTGCATACGTTTGACATATGCCTCACAACCCAAATCTTAAAGAAAGATGGATGGGTGGTTTCCAACCCATATTTCATGTGGAGTTTTCTCCACGGCTTTAGTTGGAACGAAGTTTAAAGTGTAAGCTGCCGTTAAAAGTGCATGACCCCAAAAATATAAAGGTAGATCGGTTTGACACATCATGGTTCAAACCATGTCAAGCAGAGTCCGGTTTCTCCTTTCGGAGACACCATTCCATTGCGGTGTCCCAGGAGGAGTTAGTTGTGGTACAATACCACACTCCTTTAGGTAAGTATTGAACTCATTGCTCAAGTACTCACCTCCACGATCTGTTCTAAAAACTTTCATTCTCTTATCTAGTTGATTTTCCACTTCATTTTTATACTCCCTGAACTTGGCAAGGGATTCACTCTTATGCTTCATAAGATAAACATAGCCATATCGACTATAATCATCCGTAAAAGTGATGAAGTACCTAAAACCATCTCTAGCACACACATTCATTGGACCACATACATCAGAGTGTATCAATTCCAATAAGTGTTTGCTCTTGCACCTTTCTTTATAAAAGGGTCTTGATCATTTGCCCCTTAGGCATGATTCGCATATATCAATTGCATCAGGATGAAAAGAACCTAAAAGATTAGTCTGATGTAATTTCCTTATACGATTTTCATTAATGTGACCAAGACGATGGTGTCATAAGAGAGTCTCACTTATGTGAGATATTTTGAGTCGTTTGTTACTGATATTTAATACTTGTTTATCATCACAACAATGTTAAGCAAATACAATCCATGGAAATGAAAGCACTTGCATAAAATAAATCATCCTTCTCAATCCTCATTTGGGAGTTCTCAATGACAAAACTAAAACCTTCTGCATCCAAACATGATACAGAAATAATGTTTCTCAAAATAGAAGGGACATGATAAACATTAAATAAAGTTAGACATAAACCACTAGATAAGGGGAGTTCCAAAGTGCCCACCGCAACTGCAGAATACTAGCACCGTTTCCAACCTTCAGCACTACCTCTCCTTTGGAGAGAGATCTCCTATCCTTTAGTGACTGCACATTTGAGATTAAGTGAGCACATGATCTGGTATCAATTACCCAATCAAGGATAGTAGTGGTTAAATTCAAACTCAACTCAATAACAAAAATACCTTTAAGACGCTTCCTTTCGATTTTGCCTTCATTCAAGTCTCTCTTGTACTTGGGGCAGTTCATTTTGAAGTGTCCCTTCTCATGGCAATGGAAGCATTCAGTGAGAGAGTTAGGAGAATTCTTCAATTGCCTCCCTGGAGGCACTATCTTGAGTACCTCCTTTTTGCCCTTGAGATGAAAATTTCCTTTCGATCTGGCCTTGAGACTTATTCTGTTTTTGAATATCTTCTTGCTATCAGACGCCACAGCTAAGACAGCATTTCTCTTTGTCTTGCCCATGTCAACCTCAGCTGTTTTGAGGGCGTTGTGGAGTTCATTTATGGTCATTTGCTTCTCACGCATATGATAATGCATGATGAAATCCTTAAACGAGTAAGGCAGTGATCCCAAAATGATGTCTTCCGCAATGTCTTCAGGAATTGGAGATTTCAGTTTCTCCAACTTTTCCAAATAGCCTTGCACCTTAAGGAAGTGCACTGAAACAGACTCACCCTCCATCATCTTGCACCTTGTGAGTGCGATTGTGGTCTTATAGCGCTCTTTACGAGCACTATCGGTGAACATCTTCTCCAATTGTGCTACAATTTCCTTTGCAGGAGTATCGAGAAATTTCCTTTTCAGCTGATCGCCAATGCTGGCCAGGATCAGAGTCTGCACGACACGTTGACTGTCATTCCATCTTTTTTGTTCCTCCTTTTCAGCATCAGTTGGTTTGTCAATCTCTTTCTCTACTGGGCATTCACCCTCTAGTATAGGTAAGAGATTCTCCATGCGCAACACGATGTTAAGTTTGAGGACCCAGTCAGAGTAGTTTGACCCGTCGTTAGCAAGTGGGCTTTTATCAATCATCGAACGCAGAAAATTTGGCAGTGTAGACATAGCTCTATTTTTAAAAAAAAGGAGAGTAAGATAGAGTTCATGTTCAGAATAATTTCCCTAAAAAAAAGGGCGTTTATATTGGCAGCCCAACTTTCGATATTGGCAGCCCAGAAAATAAGGAAAAACATACATAATATGACCGCTAATAGCAGCCCAAAATACAGAACACGCGACTTTTAAAAATAGCTCTACTATATGACATTTTTAGAAAAAGTATCCAACATGAAAGTTGTAGATCTCTTCGAGATCTACAACTTTTATGTTGGACATCTTTTCTAAAAATTTCATATAGTCGGCCTATTTTCAAAAGGCGCAGAACCCGGGCGGAAATATGTTATTTCCGCCCGGGTTCCGCGCCTTTTGAAAATAGGCCGACTATATGACAGTTTTAGAAAAAGTGTTCAACATAAAAGTTGTAGATCTCGACGAGATCTACAACTTTCATGTTGAACACTTTTTCTAAAAATGTCTATTTAAAAATTTATTGTTTGGGCTGCCAGTATCCATCGGGCTGCCAATAGCCATATTTTAGGCTGCCATTATAATTGGGCTGTCAATATCGATATACGGGCTGTCAATATAAACGCCCAAAAAAAATTATTAGAGAGATCCAAATAATGCTTTAAAATAGTAAATCAAGATCCTTTTAACCTAGTGGACTCATCCACAAGATTATTAGGTAGGTACCAATCACCAATCATAACATTTTAAGATAATCTTAAACACTTATGATTCTTGATAGTAATATTGCAAACAATTATTTTAAAAAACATAACACTTTCCCAAAGGACCAAGCCTAGATCTTGGTGATTTGATTAAGAAAACTCATCCTGTAAGGAAACTCATGCGAGTGACATTCCAACAAAATCATCAAGAAGTGCCTCACACAACCTACTCACTTGTGGCCTAATGTCGACTCGCATAAGTGCCACCATGTCTAGTGATTGAAATTACACTCATGTTCATTCAATATCACTAGCTTAGATGGACACGATGAGGAGGAAAGACATTCTTAAATTTTTCTTTTCACATTTCCAAAAGAATGCCGGAAATTCCAAAATACCTAACTCACGGCATTCTAAAAAAAATATTACATTCATTCCATACCAATTACATTCCAGAGTTGCAATAAAATAAGGAAAAACCAAAGCAAGCAAAGAACTTGCTAGGCAGGATCCTAACAATGAATGGACTATGTACACAACCCAACGTGTTTCACCTAGATCATTTTAAATCCAAAAAAAAGGATCTTCTCATAATCCAAACTAGGGTAGATTACGTTAACTTAAAACAGGGTTGTGACATAACCAATCCAAACCATTAGAAAAAAAACTAGCAAAAGAGGGTCACATTTTCATTGGATATCAACCTCGCTTTGATACCACTGTTGGATTTCATGTGCTGTGGCGGGGCGAATTTTTTTTAAAAAAAAAATTTCCCAACAACCAAACAAAACACGGGATCAGATATCCAATATAAACGCCCTACTAGTTAAGCAATTAAGAAAACCTAACTCATCACATCTAACCATTGCAAAAGGGTTAAAAATGTACCTCTAAGGAACAAAATCCCTAGGCGGAAGAGGAGGCACGTTGAAGAGCTAAATTGCAATCCCACCGCAACGATGAGAACGATCGTCTTGCCTCTTGGTTCACCTCGAACCCGAACAGCGACCCAAGTCCGTTGATAGAAGAAAAGGGGACTCGCTTAGACCAACTCCGTCAAGAGCACCGAGGACTCCAAGTGGGCGAATCACACTTGTCGTCGGCGTGAGAAGAGCGGAGTAGAAAATACCCAAACAAGGTCGGCTTTAGGGAACAACCAACACGGGAGATCTCTGTCGTAGTCGAGGCTCTCACCTTGAGCCAGATCTGGAAGTGCTCGGGCAGTTTCACGAGCCATCCGCAAACTCCAGGTGTAGAACAACGACGGCGAGGAAGCAGCGGCGAGAGCAAGGATCACCGGCGAGGGGTGGCTGGAGGAGCGGGCCGACGGCGAGAACAGCGGCAAAGGCGCGCCGTCGGATGGATCCTAAAAAACCCTAGCCGAGAACTCCCGTGCTTCTTTGCTTCCGTTTTTTTTTCTGCTGTCCCATGAAAACAACTTACAGGTATATATATATGTATATATATATATATATATATACACAAGCGACAGGCACGGGCCTCCGGCCCGATGGCCACGCGCCACAGTACCCGGCCGGCGACGGCGGGCTCCGCCCGCCCACCGGCCGGCGACGCCCGCGATAGCACCCTAATGAAACAATTAATTAATGAAATAAAATAAAATGAAACAATTAAAAAAATAAAATAATGAAACAATTAAAAATAAAATAAGTAAATATTAAAATTAATAATAAAATTAAAAAAATTCGTTCATTGCAGGCAAGTGAACAGTGGCGTGAGGACTGTTCACCCGCTTGCTACTTATAATAATTTATAAAAAATATAATAAATTATAAATCTATAAATATTATAATATTAATAATAAAACAGGGGGCCCGACAGGTGAACAGTAGCGGCAAGCCCAGTCATTCACAGCCCGTCAAACCCGCCACCATGCTAATTTCAAATATGAATGCACGAAATCTATATTTATACTCGAAACTACAACTTTATTTGGCAGTGTGGGACTAAAATAGGCGGGTGAACAGTGCTCACCCGCCTATTTTAGTCCCACACTGCCAAATAAAAGTGTTTTTTTGGGTATAATATATAATTTCGGGATATGTATTTGAAATCTGCATTGTGGTGGGCTGTCAATGCATGGGCTTGGCGGCTTGGCTGTTAAGGTGTGTTAGCGGACGGGTTTGTGTAACCTGATTTTGAATTTTTTTCACATAAATTTAGGATTCTAGTAGTAGGTTTAGGAGCTCTAGTAAAATGTGGAGAGAGAAGGCTAGTTTGATCAGACGGCTGCTGATATAGTGGAAGAGATCAGACGGTCATTGCTTTTTCTGTGAATTTCGAACTCATGCTATTTGCAGACCTCAGTATTTCTTTATAATATGGTATAGATATATATATATCTATATATATATCTTAACATATATATGTATTATATATATACCGGATATTCCCAAAACAAGCCCGTTTAGGTTGGGGTTATACAAACTCCAATCACTGTGCCCTTCTATTAAATAATTACAAAAACTCGTCTTGTCGTAATTCTCTCTTTAATAATTGCACAGAGAAAAACAGTCTAAACACGAAGTGTCACCATATATTCTGACTGAGTCTAATACGGTGAATCTAGGCTGTTCCCGTTCGTTTGGTGTGACCTCACAGATGGAACATGTCGTCACGGCAATAATACATCAATTTATATTATTGACTATAAGAGGCTTTATTAAGGCATTATAGTCGTCACAACAACACGTTAAAGGAGGTAACCGAACTTAATGGCCAGTGTCTAACTTTTGTCACATGATATCATAAATATTGTGCGAATTTGGGACTGTGTCAATCTCGCACTATATTTGTCTTTCTTGGTCTCATAAGCAAGAGTGTCTTTATAACTACATTAGTTATAATGCATGCTTTACAAACTCGCTTTGCCAAGGGGCCTGACTATATCAAAACCCAAACTAGTTTGGGGACAAATGATATTTTGATATATACATCCCTTACGCGTAAGTGCGAATAACGAACCATAGTATCTATCACCATCAAAAGATAGTCTTCAACTACAATCACATTGCTCACACCGACGCGCTTAATCTACATATCTCATATCTCCAAATCACTAGACACGTTGTAAGCATTAATGACACTTAACACATTCCAATTTAATGTTACAACTTAAGATAGGCCAACCTCAATATGTATGAAACCAAACGCATACATACTCAAGTGATTAAATGATAACTATTATCAACATTTGTAGAACTATAATGTACTTTAATTCACATGACAATTCAAGGTGGTGGTCAATGTCCCTCTTTGACTATCAGGATCGTGAGCAAATAAAAACTAAGATCATATAATGGAATTCAAGTGTTCTACAGCTCAAGACCAAGGGCATCTTCCTGAGCTATCATGGTGCATCATCATATGACCTAGGGACAGAATGAGATAAACATTCATCAAAAAACATGAACTTAATAACATTAAAGACAACTTTCAAAACACAAATCCTTCAAGTACAACCTCCCAGGGGCGAATTCCAGGTTCGTGGAGAGTGGCGAGTCCCAGCTTCACCGGGCACTCGCCAAACCCAGGATACCTCTTTAGTTCTGCTAATAGACCCTCCGAATAGCGGAGTTACGATGTTGGCAGACTGTTTTGGGTTGTGTATAGTAAACTAAAAGGCGAGATTGTGTTATTGACAGACCGGGCTTGGAAAATAGACCCCCATGGGCACCCTGGGTGGTGGGGGACTTCTTCTTGCTTTCCCCCTCCCACAAGGCTGATTCCAATCGGCGAGTGCTCTCAAGGCACTCCAAGGTGCCGAGCTCAGCATTGGTGAGGAAGGGGAGCTCTATTTGATCTTTCGGGTGTGTGGCGGGACCTCCTCGCTGTAGCTCGGGGTATGTCTCTTAGTTTCAAGCAGCTGGCCATGTGCTCTCGCTAACAAGCCTGATTGGAAAACTATGATTTTTTGGTTGGAAAGGTTTTTTCTGTAGATACCATCTATGAATTTTCTCCCTATCATTAGAATCATAATCATAAATACTCTTACGTAATCCCAGGTCCGCAGAAAGATCATCTATATTGAGTTCTAATCGTGGACATATAACTCTACAGAAAGAACCAATTGATTCTTTGATTGATTTTCTTTTAAATTATTTTTTATGTCGACCTAAAATAATGTTTATCTCAACTACTCAAAAAATACTAACAAACAATCATCAAATATAAACAAATTAAATGATTGAAGTATTTACCTGAATGAAGTAATATCAAACAATATATAATTTAAACAACAATACTCTTCATTGTCCTGATATAGTCATTAACTGATGTATCTGCAAAGTGTAACTTATCTGATATAGTTGTTAACTTGTTCATCAAAATAATACTCTACCTAATTCTTATCCCGATGAACAGTCAAATAGAAGCATCAAATTTGAATAGCCAAATAAGATCTTCCCTACTTGAGTTTCAAACCCATTTCAAAAATTTCATGAGCAGCATTAGATTGAATTAAGTAAGAAGTAAATTTAATTTCAAACTTCATAGAAGCAACTCTCGGCAGGATAAGAAAGCACCAAAAAACAGAGTATTACAGGGGGAGAGACGAACTTGATTCTATTAAGAATGCCATATTTGGTTTGAATCACTATGGAAGAGTGCCGTAGCCTTGACAGCTTCAAACCTTAGAACCCTGCAAATCATTTCAAAATGAAGATCCTAGGTAGAAGAACTAAGAAATCATAAGAAATAGAGAACTCGGAAATCAAACCTGTCAAGGCCAAGGAGGTGCATTTGAACCCTGAGCAGATGAAATAAATAACTCAGAAATACAGAACGTGGAAATAAAGAACTCGGAAATCTTGTGCAAATGGCAGTGTTACTGAGCCCTAGGTAGAAGAAGCCACCATCGAAGGTCAAGCTTCCGGAGTTGCCGAAGAAGGAGGTCGAGAAAGCCCTAGTCGGATCTGCACAAGATCGGCGTCGGCAAGCCCTGACACATTTGCGAGAGCTGGGAGGTCGAGAGCAAGGATGATTTCCGCTTCTGACAGGATCCCGGCAAGGAGAGGAAGGGGATTGCCGCCTTCTGACGTTCGCGCTCACGATCCCTACGCGCGAAATTAAGCGGGATAACCAAATGATGCTTTAAAAATAGGCTTTTTTACAAAGTGCACCCCAATATGTCTGTTTTGGCGTATTGCACCTCAAATATTCTAATATTGCATCTTGCACCCCTCCAATATCAATTTTTTGAGCGTTTTGCACCCTAGTTGATATTATAAGGGGTATTTTCGTCCAATTCGGGAAAATTTGCGCTATATTGGTTCTTGGTGGCCCGGTTTTTTGGCCTGAATTTTAGAAATAGTATTCATATTGGCCGGATTTTATTTTTGTCCGATAAAACGTGCTTGCAATCAAAGATATAACAAAATAATTGCGCAAAACTACATCATAAAACATTTTTGACCGGACTATTTTTGACCGGATTATTTTTGACCATAAATATTTAGAAACCAGTTAACCATCAACATTTTTGATCGGATTATTGGAACCATCAATTATTAAGCAACATATTTTTGATCGGACTTTCAATGGAGATTTTTTTCTAATTCGACGAACATATTACAAAATTTAGCAAACAAAATCATTACACAAAAGTTAGTCACATAGCAAAATACATCATAAAACAAAAGTTTCTCTCATTCCAAAATACACTATAACACATACACAAAGCTCATAACAAAATATAACCCGAAACATAGCATGATTTTTTAGCCAGTGTTAATGCACCAAAGTTGTCTTCGAAATTGCATCTAGTCTTGGAACTGCATACCTACATTAGAATGAAACATGTTGACTAAATATATTTTTTATAATTTATAACATATTTATAAATAACATACACACCTGCACAAAGATAAATGTCTTGGACCTGCAAAATAATATATGATTCAGTCTTCAATCTGTCCTACGCACCTGCACATGAAGATAAATATTAAGTGAAAAAAAAGTTAAATGTAATATAACTCTATGACATAAATGTTTTATACTATAACGGTCCAGGCCCATCAACATGGGACCCAACTGGAACCGCCGACCTACCAGGGTCCAGACCCGGGCCCACCACTGGTAGTCAGCCTTTCACATTCAAGCCTGCAGGCCATGCACCCCAACCCCTCTCCAGCCCACCGGCGGGTTGTTGGTGGCTGTAGCCTCCCTTTGATGAGGTAAACTCGATAGTCAAACCTGCACTATGGGGACTTCCCAGGAGGTCACCCATCCCAGAATTTCTCCAGCCCGAGCACGCTTAACTATGGAGTTCTTTCAACTCTCATCACCAATTGATCTGCTTAGAGGCATTTCCAGAACTTAGCCTCTTAATGAAAAATGTAGTCAAGGGTCTTATCTTTAATTTGCCACCCTAAACATGGGGTTTGGTGTAGTGTACAGTCCTGTAGGACATTTCTCCTAGGACTGGTCCTAGAGTATGGCAGAAATTAAATTGGATGCCTAGGTCAAACTATTGGTCACCTTGGCCCCAAATTTTGGGCACATGCATGATTAGGGCATACTTAGCCCCTGCCAAAATTTAGGAATTTTTAGAGAATATTTTCCTATAGTTTTTGCTAAAATAGCAAAATATAAATAAATAAAATATAAGGAGTTCTACACCTCCCCATGGTCCCAAATTTGGGTGGTATGTCAGTGGGGACATCCTTGGTGCATGATAAAATTTTCAGCACCTTGGGTTCACTGCATGTTGGAGAATCCACCTGCATGTGTTAGTTTATGTTATGCCTTGGTGTGCAATTAGCAAAAATGCAAATATGGTGTATTTAGTCTAATGCTGACATGCAAAGGTCTTGGAATTATGTTTTGCAGATCAATTGGTGATGAGAGTTGAAAGAACTCCATAGTTAAGCGTGCTCGGGCTGGAGAAATTCTGGGATGGGTGACCTCCAGGGAAGTCCCCGTAGTGCAGGTTTGACTATCGAGTTTACCTCATCAAAGGGAGGCTACGGCCACCAACAACCCGCCGGTGGGCTGGAGAGGGGTTGGGGTGCATGGCCTGCAGGCTTGAATGTGAAAGGCTGACTACTAGTGGTGGGCCCGGGTCTGGACCCTGGTAGGCCGGCGGTTCCAGTTGGGTCCCATGTTGATGGGCCTGGACCGTTATAAAAAAGTGCACGTTTTTGAATATAGCTAGTTTGGGATTTATTTTGAATATAGCTAGTTTGGGAAATAAAATTGGAAAATAGGTTTTCCTCAAGTACAAATCCTAATATTTTGCCAAGGCATAGATGTCCGGTCATCTCCTACCTCCAGCCAACGGCTGAGATCGAGCCGGCCTGGAGCAACTTTGATGGCGATTTCCGGCCCTTTTTACTCTTTCATTTGTACTTTATTGTGGACTATTATGATGTACTATTCATTTCTTTTACATGATTGTACTATGTGACTTGTGGACTGATAGTTTTACATATACAGTTTACTTCTTTCTTCTCATATTGGCCTACAGGTTAATGATCGTACTAGCCGGCAGAATCGGCGTGTTGCGGTGTCGACTAACCCGTGAGTTAGTGCCACCGTAAGACGGCGGTTCTGGGCATAAGATCCGGTAGCCCTCCTTGGTAAGGGGGAGGGGGGTCTTACAAACTGGTAATTCCTATGTGAGAGGTGGAGGGTTTGCCTTGTTTTTGTCACCATGCATGCATGGGTGGGCCCCACTCCATCCACCTCCTCCTCCATGACTCCATGGGTCGGCCAGCCCATGTGGGGGCTGATGGCATGAGTCCAAGTGGGCTGAAATTTTGGGCATGTGGCCGAATTAGGTATATCTAGGCCCTACCCAAAAATGGGAATTTTTGGGGAACATAAGTATATAGTTTTAGCCCAAATATGATAAATTAAATTTTGTTGATATTTGGAGCATATCAACTCCAAAATGCCCCAAATTTTGGTGGCCTGCCCTTAGTAGTATATTAGACCTATGGTAGAAATATTAGACAATTTAACCCTCTGCATGTTGAGATATCTCACATGCAAGATCTAAAAATTAAATGACCTTGGGCTGCAAATAGCAAAATGCAGAAATTTGGAAAGTGATGCCCAAGCCCATCCATAGGCCCAAATGACCTGAGATTTTGGGGAGTAACTGGTTTAGGGCATATTGAAGTCCTGCCAAAAAATGGGATTAATTGGAATTAAAATTAGGGTGGAATTACCAAATTACCCCTAGGCTTGTTTAGGTGATTCTTGGAGTAGTTCAACTCCAAAAGGCCCCAATTTTTGGTTGCATGTCCATGAGGACATTATTATGGCATGGTTAAAGTTTTAGCCCTTATGGATCACAGCAAGTTAGAGAAACACCTTGTATGCGATGGCTTGTAAAGGACTTGGTGTGCTTATAGCCAAATGAAGAAAAAAATAAAATATTGAAGGCACAGCCCTTTTTTGATCACTGACTTAGTATTACTTTAAGTACCCTATCCTCTTTGGGGAAAATAGATGAATTAGGGTTGACTTACCCTTGGATCCAAGTTCACACCCTAAGGATGGACCTTTAGGGGGTTGTGAAGGACATAGGGGCAAATGCCCTTGTATGGCCTTGTAAATCAGTAGAGAGTTAGTTTAGATATATTTAAGACTCTGGTTGAAATATTAGGGAATTTTGAAGTAGTTAAGTAACTCCAAGGTCAAACCCTAGTTTTAAGGTAGAAGCACTAATAGGCCAAAATGGTAACTTAACCTCATCTAAAAACTGTGAAAATGGGGTGAGATTTAAGGAGATCAACTAGGTTTGACCCTAGGTAGTGGGTGGTAGCCATGTGGGGCCCACTATAAGACCTTAGTCAAACTAGGTCAAACTAGCCTAAGTGGGGCACCCCCTTGACCCAAACCAAGTTGGGTGGTGCCACTAGACCCATTTCCACCAAGTGGGGTCAGTCCACCCACCATGGTTGACCAAGTCAACTCCCCAAGTCAACAAGTCAACAAATTGACCTAAAGGAATGAAATGAAGGCCAAGCCACTTCTCCTTGGACCAAGCCCACCAAAATTGGCCCATAGTCAGCCCAAGTGAACAAGACCAGTCCTACCCCTCTAAATCAGGAGAGAGAATACATGCAAAGGGGTAAAATTGGGATTTTTAGGAAAAGAGGAGAGAGAAAGGGGAATGAAGGAAATGGTGGCCACATGGCCACCCCATCAGCTGGTTTTGGCTGCCTAAAACCAGGTGGCCGACCTCCCCTCTTCATTTCCAGCAGAAAACCAGGGCTGAGAGCCACATGGCACCATGGGTGAAGCCTCCAAAGCTCAAACCGAGCTCACCTTGGAGTTAACTCCACATATAGTCCACCTCAGTCCAAACAGACCTCACCAACAGCTTCAGGAGACAGAAAGGAGTGGAATTCGACTGCTTAATCATGGAGAACGGTGGAGATTTGAGCTTTCGGGGTGGAGCTCGCCGGCGCACCACCACCACGGCAAACCGCCGCCTGACCCGTAGCCAAGCCTCGATTCAGGTTCGTTTCACCTCACCTCTACCCGTACTAGCATCTTAGATCGATTAGGAGAGATATCGGGCTCAACTAAGCCCGATGCCATGTGAGAAAATCGAGAAATTTCCAAGCTTTTGAAACCGCTCGGGTTCGCCGTCGCCGCCGTCTTCCGCCGCCTCATCGCCGGGAAATGATAGCCACCACCACCGTGAAGGTGATGGCACCATTGGCCGGAGGTGGCGCCGCCTCAGCTGGCCGGAAATCACCAGCAAAGTTGCTCCAGGCCGGCTCGATCTCAGCCGTTGGCTGGAGGTAGGAGATGACCGGATTCCGTCGGTTTAGCTTTAGGATTCGTGCAAATAAATTAAATGTTTTAAATTAATATTTGATGAATAGTTAAATATCTGTCACACTTTTTCAGCCACTTTGCATGTTACATTTAGGCCTCTTAGAGGCATTTCCAGAACTTAACCTCTTAATGAACAATGTAGCCAAGGGTCTTATCTTTAATTTGCCACCCTAAACATGGGGTTTGGTGTAGTGTACAGTCCTGTAGGACATTTCTCCTAGGACTGGTTCTAGAGTAGGGCAGAAATTAAATTGGATGCCTAGGTAAAACTATTGGTCGCCTTGGCCCCAAATTTTGGGCACATACATGATTAGGGCATAATTAGCCCCTGCCAAAAATTAGGAATTTTTAGAGAATATTTTCCTATAGTTTTTGCTAAAATAGCAAAATATAAATAAATGAAATATAAGGAGTTCTACACCTCCCCATGGTCCCAAATTTGGGTGGTAGGTCAGTGGGGACATCCTTGGTGCATGATAAAATTTTCAGCACATTGGGTTCACTGCATGTTGGAGAATCCACCTGCATGTGTTAGTTTATGTTATGCCTTGGTGTGCAATTAGCAAAAATGCAAATATGGTATATTTAGCCTAATGGTGACATGCAAAGGTCTTGGAATTATTTTCAGTGGTTCATTAGGGTAAAATTCATCCCTCAAATTAATTATGGAATTTTGGACTCAAAATCCCATTTATTGGAATTTATTTTGAATATAGCTAGTTTGGGAAATAAAATTGGAAAATAGGTTTTCCTCAAGTACAAATCCTAATATTTTTCCAAGGCATAGATGATGTCACATTTGACTTAGGAAAAATATATTTCCTCTATTTTGAAGAATATTTGGAGTAGATGTCTTAAATTGCCCATTTTACCCTTATATTATTAATTCTTGAAATAATGGATATATACCTCTGAAAAATTTGGAATTTATTTTACTGCCATAAAATGGTATTATTAGTTTTGCATGAATTTCTCAGAATTAATGGATGCATTGTTGTTTGTTAATTTAATACAATGGCATTTTGGTAAATATCTTATAATGGAATTTTATAGGCCATTTCACAATAAATGTTGATGATACTCTGCCAATAGTCATAAATTAGTGTCCTAAAAGTTCTGTAATTTTCCTGGAATTTTTGAGTACATAATGCCTATACTTCGTTTGGAAAATGGAATTTGTGTGTAATTGATATTAAATAGGAAATGAGAATAAATAATTTAAGGAAAATTATGAAACTCTGTAGGCAGCAATATTTTATCAGTATACATCTCAAGAAAAATTTCCTAGGTCAGTGGATACTTAATCATACTACTTCATGTGTAAAATGACCTAGTGTTTAAATTAAAAGATTTAATTAAAGGACTAATTTGCCGAGAAAAATTATGAAAATTTATAGGGTAGTTCCCCTAGTCTATACCACCCTAGGATAAATATTTAGAGGCAAGATGCCTTAAGGATTGGAAGATCACATTTTTAGGGTAACCATAGGACATGATCTGCATATAACACAAATAGGTCTTGCCTTAGGGGTTACCAGGGGATTGATTATCGGCAGAAGTAAGAGAGTTCAACATGAGTAACCCTGGTGGGTAGAGTTGCCTTAGTGAGGGATCAAAAGTGCAAGTCTTAGTTAGCAACTAGAGTGGGGGTCGGCGGAAGATCGTCGGTTTCCCGGTAATACCTTAAGTCACTAGGGTTATACTAAAGCAATAAGGAGAGCTGGGGAGATACATGGGTAGCCATCAACTAAAATAAATATCCTTGCGAAAGGGAACGCTGGGCGTAATCCCAACACAGTTCCTAGTGCCCCTTGAGAGCCCTTCACAGGGAATACCGGGGGCAGTCCTGAGATTAACTTTAAATCTCTAAGTATAATAAACCGTAGACAAGAGTAGTTTAATAGGTTAGGACATTGTTGTACCTTCTCGCCCGTGTGGGGGTTGGAGAGATTCATGATATATGCTCACCCGTTTGGGGTTGGAGAGAGTTGGTATAAAGGCACTAATGTGCGTTCTCACCCGTTTGGGGGTTTGAGGGAGTTGGCATAACGGCACTAATGTGCGTTCTCACCCGGGTTTGGGTTTGAGGGATTCAGGACGGGTTTTGGTCCTGCGAGCGGGAAGCTCGGTATGAATTACTTGCATGTGCATAAATATCGTGGCGGGGCATGCGGTACTAGCCGTTCGTCACACCGATGGCAGTACGGTGCACCAGGCGGTTGTGAGAGTTAGAGGGGCCAGTGGGTTGTTTTACACTGCGGTCTGGAGGACGATCCCCGATAACGCACATCCGACCCAACAAGACTGACGGGTTTGTCAGCAAAGTACGTACGCGAGACTCTAGAGTGCACCTTGGACGTGTACAGAGGCGTATGAGAGGGGTCCAAGGCTTGGTAGTGTGCATACCGGTCTAGAAGCGGAGACGCCCGCTCCGCTGCTGCCGTAGCCACAACGGTGGTACCCGAGAGTGATGCTAGCTCTCAAAAAGTGGGAACTAAAGGTCTGTGATCACAGAGTCGTTGTGTGTGTGTTGCACTTGCCTGCGCATAAAAAAAATTGCATCATATCATTCATTCATTTTAGGTCATACGCTTCATAGATCCTTATCATATAAATTAGTATGGGCTATTTTATATGATAAGTTAAATTTCCTGGAAATCCTAACTTATATATTTGTATGGGCATTTATATAAGTTAGGGTACGTTTGTGATGATAGTATAGTGGTAGCGTAGCTTATTTACTTGTTCATTCTACTGTTTCTTTGCTTTTCTTTACTGCACTGCTCTTACTTACTACTTGTACCGTACTTAGAATTGCTAGAGTAGAATTACATTACTTATTACAGCATTAGTTAGATATTGTCACCTGCTTCCACTTTGCTACCCATTGTTGTCCTCCGCTTCGTCCTCCCGCTCGGTGCCTAGGAGCTGCGGGGCGAGGTGCGAAGGAAACGACTTAGTCTTTTTGACTAATGGTCGGTGACCAACTATTTTTAGGAGCCCGTGGAGATGGAGCACCAGTACGTCGAGGAGGCAGGACATGAGGAGTAGATACCGCTTCAGCAGGCTACTACCACTACTGTGCGTCCTCAGGTGGGACGAGATCTGATGTTCTAGCATAGCTTCCGCATTTATGATTTTGTGAGAGAGAGATTTGATGTACTGGGCATAAGCCCTTTTTACTCTTTCATTTGTACTTTATTGTGGACTATTATGATGTACTATTCATTTCTTTTACATGGGATTTGTAACATCTCATTTCCAACTAGACCCCTAAGTGTGGTTATTGGCCATGACTAGGTCATGACCAAACCCTAGAAAGCCCAAGAAGACCAAGGAAACCTAAGAATGTGGGTGAGACCACTATGGTCTGCAAATAGTAAATTCCTGAACCTTTGTTTAAGATAACCATGGGGCTTCACCAAGACTTCAAGACCCCACCATGTTCTCATCAAACCATGGTAAGATCCATTAGATCAATAAGGACCCATGGAGGGCAGTCAAAAGGGTTAAGTTGACACAAGTCAACCCTAACCCTAAATAGGTCAAACCAACCTACTTAGGGTTAATTGACCATCCCCAAGCCAAGTGGACCCCACCCAAGCCCACCTAACCCTAGAGTGAGGTCAATGGGTCACCTAGGACCCATTGGGGTCCACCCAAGAGTCTAAGTTGACCAAAGTAAACTTTAACCCTAAATGGGTCAACCTAGCCTACATTGGGTCAAAATGGCCTACACAAGGGCCAATTGAAGTTCCCTTAGCCAAGTGGACCCCACACATACCTTCATAACCATAGTGAGAGGCCAACGGTTCACCAAGGACCCATTGGGGCCAACCAAAAAAGGCTAAGTTGACCAAAGTCAACTCTAGCCCTAAAGTAGTCAAGGTACCCTACTTAAGGGTCAAGTGACCTCTAAAGGGCCAATACAACCCTACCTAGGCCTCAGGGGAGGCCAATGGGTCACCAAGGACCCATTTGGGCCAACCTCAAAGAACAAATTGACCTAAGTAAACCCTATCCTAGGTTTGGGTCAAGCTAGCCCAAATGGGCTAACTCAAGCTCAAGCCCAACTCACTTGGGCTAACCATATTTTGGTGGATGAAATAAACATGTGGGCTGCCAATATGAGATTTACCAGCCAACTTAGTGACTAGGAGAGAGAGAGAGAGAGAGAAACTCAAAATTAAAGAATAATTTAGGAGAGAGAAAGGGGTATATTTAAGGGTATTTAGTGGAATAAGCCACTTGGACCCATGCCATCAGCCCCCACATGGGCTGGCCGACCCATGGAGTCATGGAGGAGGAGGTGGATGGAGTGGGGCCCACCCATGCATGCATGGTGACAAAAACAAGGCAAACCCTCCACCTCTCACATAGGAATTATCACCCACCCACCTCTATACTTCATCTCCTCATTTCCCCTCTCTCCTTTCAGTCTCACCACTCTCAGAACAAGGAGAGCAGCAGCAGAGAGAGAGAGAAACCGAGATTTGGCCGTGAAAACTAAGAGAGAAGCGCCGCCGCCGCCGCCATGGTTCCCTGCCGCTCCTCACGTCGCAAGGCCGCCGGGAAGGTCCTCCCTCACCTCTCTCTTCATGCTTAGATCTTAGGAATACCTAGGTTAGGGTTCGTGATCGAATGAGCCCGAGCCCGATACTTATTTTTTCAGCCATTAATGGCGGTTTTGAAGCTCTCGAGTGAGGTGGCGCCGCCACCTCCGGCCGCCCTAGCCGCCGGAAAAGCTCGCCCCCACCACCGTGAGGGGAGAGGAGAAGTTGGCCGGTGGATGCGCCGCCAGAGGCGGCCGGGAAAAGCCCTGTTAAAATCGGGCTGAGAACCAGGTGGATTGGAGAAGATGAGCAGCTGCCGTCCATCTGCGTCAAGATCTGTGCCATGCAATAATATAAATCCAGGAATTATTTAAATATATGAATAGTGTATCTTCTGTCCCCTAAAATACGATTTTTGCATGTCAAATTTTAGGACCCTTACAGCCTTTTTCATAAAATGTTCTCAACATGAAAATTGTAGTTCTTGGAGTCACCTTTAATTTGACATGTTACACATAATTTTTGGTTAAGTGTACTGCCCTATAGAGCCATTTTCCTAGGGCTGGTCCTAGCGTAGGGTAGAAACTAAAATGGGTGTCCTGCCAAAACCCTAAGTCCAAATGGGCTGAAATTTTGGGCATGTGGCCTAATTAGGTATATCTAGGCTCTACCCAAAAATGGGAATTTTTGGGGAACATAAGTATATAGTTTTAGCCCAAATATGATAAATTAAATTTTGTTGATATTTGGAGCATATCAACTCCAAAATGCCCCAAATTTGGTGGCCTGCCCTTAGTAGTATATTAGACCTATGGTAGAAATATTAGACAATTTAACCCTCTGCATGTTGAGATATCTCACATGCAAGATCTAAAAATTAAATGACCTTGGACTGCAAATAGCAAAATGCAGAAATTTGAAAAGTGATGCCCAAGCCCATCCAGAGGCCCAAATGACCTGAGATTTTGGGGAGTAATTGGTTTAGGACATATTGAAGTCCTGCCAAAAAAATGGGATTAATTGGAATTAAAATTAGGGTGGAATTACCAAATTACCCCTAGGCTTGTTTAGGTGATTCTTGGAGTAGTTCAACTCCAAAAGGCCCCAATTTTTGGTTGCATGTCCATGAGGACATTATTATGGCATGGTTAAAGTTTTAGCCCTTATGGATCACAGCAAGTTAGGGAAACACCTTGCATGCGATGGCTTGCAAAGGACTTGGTGTGCTTATAGCCAAATGAAGAAAAAAATAAAATATTGAAGGCACAGCCCTTTTTTGATCACTGACTTAGTATTACTTTAAGTACCCTATCCTCTTTGGGGAAAATAGATGAATTAGGGTTGACTTACCCTTGGACCCAAGTTCACACCCTAAGGATGGACCTTTAGGGGGTTGTGAATGACATAGGGGAAAATGCCCTTGTATGGCCTTGTAAATCAGTAGAGAGTTAGTTTAGATATATTTAAGACTCTGGTTGAAATATTAGGGAATTTTGAAGTAATTAAGTAACTTCAAAGTCAAACTCTAGTTTTAAGGTAGAAGCACTAATAGGCCAAAATGGTAACTTAACCTCATCTAAAAACTGTGAAAATGGGGTAGAATGAATAGTAGGGTGAATTGAACCCCTAGATATTTTTATTGGAATTTTATGGATTATATTTATGGTAGTTCCTTTGTTAATTATCAAAGTATCCAATTCAGTATTTGATTTAATTTGATCATTTAGTTTAATTGGAATCTAGTAGAACTTGGCCAGTAGAGGTTTTTGACATAAATAGAGGTCTCTGAATTTTATTATAAATTTTTAAAGGATTTTATATATTGCTTCCTTCATAAATTTTGTAAAGGCCATACTTGGTAAATAAATCATTTTAAAAGTAATTTAACTTGTAAAAAATGTGAATTTTGGCCATTGATGATTTTAGGATGATATCTACTGTTAGGAATT
Organism: Platanthera guangdongensis; assembly: GCA_039583875.1. Classification (NCBI taxonomy): domain Eukaryota; kingdom Viridiplantae; phylum Streptophyta; class Magnoliopsida; order Asparagales; family Orchidaceae; genus Platanthera; species Platanthera guangdongensis. Next base: position 161,100,371 of record CM077159.1, read on the forward strand.
TAATTAGGAATTTTTGAAGTATATTCATAGTACTTGATTCACAAATATGCCCTTGTAGATTTGTGTATTGAATTTATTTAGAATTAAATATTCTGTGAAAAATCATGAAAGTTTGGCCAGTGCTAATTTTAGGATTTTAGTAGTGTAATATATTTATCTCAAATTATTTGGATGACAATTTCAAGTAGTTGATTTACAAATCTTGGAATATGGGAATTTACTGCAAAAAAATAATTTCAGGCCCCATAAATGTTTGTGTAAAATGTCAAATTTGGAAATTGTCACTTTTGGATATATGGAATTTTATCATGAATTTATGAAACATTAATGATGTCTAAAATGTATACTTCATGATCAACTCGACTATAATTGTCCCTTGCAATAAATTATTTAAATAGAAGATTAATTGAGGAAAATACAATATTCGGGAATTAAATCATTTATGTCATGATAGGACTCCAGTAATAATCCTAGGTCATTCGGATGAAAACTCGAAGGACATTCTATCATGAACATCACTTAGTATAGGTCGGTCTGCAAATAGTAATTTGGGGAAAAGTTGTATTAGGATAAGAGTTGGAATATGGTGGAGTTAGTCGTGTTGAATTGTTTGAATAAAAGTGGATGAGTCACCTAGAAAGTTCTAAGGAGTGGTGGGAATCGTGTGGATGTGTGTTAGAAGGTAAGCGAGTTCGACGAAAGATCGTCGTGCCCGCGAGAGTGAAAGGTCTAAACTACCTTAGGATTAGCCTATCGGAATATGAGAAGGTAATGGGTAAAGGAAATCAACCAATAATATTAATAAGTACCTTGCGAAAGGGAACGCTGGGCGTAATCCTAACACAGTTCCTAGTGCCCCTTGAGAGCCCTTCACAGGGAATACCGGGGGCAGTCCTGGGTTAACGTAAACCTTAAAGAACAAATCAAAAGAGTAATTTAGTAAATAGGGTTTCACACTGCACTCACTAGTTGGACAAGTATTGGAAATGGTTAAGTCGTCCCGAGGTGTTCAAAGGGGCGCCATCCCGCGGTGTTCAAAGGGATGAGATTTGGAATAAGAGACGGACGTTTCGGTCCGGCGAGCTTTGGCTCGGTTGATACTTGTGACGGACGGGATGGTCCGGGGAGCTTTGGCTCGGTTGATACTTGTGACGGACAGGATGGTCCGGGGAGCTTTGGCTCGGTTCTGATACGATAAATTTGCATGTACATAAATCTAGTGGTGGGGTATGCGGTACTGGCCGTTCGTCACACCGATGGCAGTACGGTGCACCAGGTGGTTGTGAGAGTTAGAGGGGCCAGTGGGTTGTTTTACACTGCGGTCTGGAGGACGACCCCCGATAACGCACATCCGACCCAACAAGACTGACGGGTTGTCAGCAAAGTACGTACGCGAGACTCTAGAGTGCACCTTGGACGTGTATAGAGGCGTATGAGAGGGGTCTAAGGCTTGGTAGTGTGCATACCGGCCTAGAAGCGGAGACGCCCGCTCCGCTGCTGCCGTAGCCACAGCGGTGGTACCCGAGAGTGATGCTAGCTCGCAAAAAGTGGGAACTAAAGGTCTGTGATCACAGAGTCGTTGTGTGTGTGTTGCACTTGCATGTCCATCATACCCACTTGCATGTCATAGTATAATCGATTCATTTAACTCTGACACCTAAAGTATAAGTGGTATGAGACGCTTATACATTAGGCCCTGCAAAACGACCCCTTGGTCTATAAGCTTGTGTGGGCAAGTTTATAAATTAAGGTTATTTCAATATTTATATGCTGCTTGTGATAACCGACACCCCAACGTATAAAGTGGTATGGGACATTTTATATGTGGGAGCCTTGTAGAAGATCCCTTGGCTTATGTGTATTCACATAAGTGAAGGTTATATTCCTTTCTTACTTTACTCATTATAAACAGATTATAAATTGCTAGCTAGGTCCCCCTGTCACCTGTTTTTGATTTCTCTCCTCTTTCACGTCCTTTCCTTTCTTCCTCCCCGCTCGGTGCCTAGGAGTATGGGGGAAGGGGTGGGGGACGATAGGGCTTAGTCTTTTAGACTAATGGTTTTCGAACCACATCATATTAGGGGATCGTGGAGCCGAGTATGGAGGAGCAGCCCAGGAGACCGGTGCAGTTGGAGATAGGGCAGTCTAGCTTAGGAGTACAGCCAGATGGGACCGTGACTTTCGACTTCTAGTAGTTGTTTTGTTTTGCTTCCGCATGAGGGATCTGTAGTGAGGATATGGATGTACCGGGCTTCAGCCCTTTTATTTCTGTACACTTTATTATTCTGTGGACACTCCCTTCGTGGAGATTTTATATATATGTGATATGCTGTGGACTTGTCTTCTCTTGTACTGCTCCTTTTGCGTCAGCTGCGATCGATTTGGCCGGCAGGATCGGCGTCTTGTAGTGACGACCTTCCAGGGTGCGAAGGTGTCACCGCAAGGCGGCGGTTCTGGGTCTAAGACCCCGGAGTTTTAAAAAGAAAAAAAAAGAGGGGTCTTACAAGTGGTATCAAAGCGAGGTTTCGATCCAAAAGTAACAGTCCACAACCCCTCGGTCACCCCCGCGCGAGTTTAGTTTGGGGACAAACTAAGCAGCGGAAGCAGTGGTATGCCCATGTGGGGATCACATATATAATTGTCCATTTTAGTTAAGGTTGAAAAAGTTCTGACGATAAATTTTGTGACGCAACCTCCAGTACTGCCTACACAGATTCCAGAAGTTACACCACCGCCGCCGGTTCCCACTCAATTCCTACAGTCTGACATGGGACAAACTCTGACGGCTATCTTGGAAGCCTTCAGGAACCAACAGGCCCCGGCTCCGCAGCCTATTCCGGGAGACAACTGGCTCAGCATCTTTCGAGGACTCTCTCCCCCGTCCTACTTGGGGACAGAGGGGGTAATTCGGACACAGGAATGGCTAGACATCATGGAGGAGATGCTGACAGGGATACAGAGCCTTTGGGAGGAGAGGGTGCCACTGGTTGTTTCCTGCTTGGAGTCCCATGCCAAGCGGTGGTGGAAGACAGTTCTGGAGACTACCTTTGCTGATAGGGAGGCTGCCGAGGTGACGTGGGAGGAGTTCAGGCTCATGTTGTTGGAGCACTTTGTTCCGCAGTCGGCCCGACATGAGCTGGAGGACCGCTTCTTGCAGTTGAAGCAAGGTTCCAGGACGGTGATGGAATACCATCGAGAATTCAACCATCTAGCCCGTTTTGCAGACTCCTACCGGCTAGATGAGGCAGCGTACACCAAGAGGTTCTACAAAGGTTTACGGGAAGACATGAGGGATGCACTTCTTTTCGTTTCGGACAGGCCTATCACTCGTATTCTGGAGATGGCAAAAAAGTTAGAGGCAGATTGGCTCACCACCAGAGGCCGAAAACGGCCAACGGAGGATCAGAGCCGGGGAGCCCGAAGCGATCAGCGGCGAGGTCGTGCGCTAGAGGTACGAAAGGTGGAGGATCAGCCTCGACAGGAGGTGAGGCAGGAGCCAAGGGGGGGCAGTGTTGAAGTATTAGACCGGGCGGCTTAGCGGTCTGTTCCAGCGGTTTGTTGACCGAGCGGTCTGGCGGTCTCTCTGGTGCCTGGAGACCGGGCGGTCTATCGGTCTACCTCTGCGGCCTGTTCTATCCTGCTGGAGTTGCCGAGCGGTTAGCCCATCTGTCTAACCGCGCGGCCTATGCGGTCTCCGTTGTTCTAGCCGCTCAGTACTGTAAATGTTTAGTCCCACATTGTTTGTATACTCTCTTTCTTATCTCCTCCATTCTATATAAGGGAGGTCATACCTTTGTAAATGATATCTTTTTTGGATAATAAAATTTCAATTATTCAAAAGTTTATTCGCTTGTCTTCTACTTTTCGCTTCTTTTCTCTACTTTCTAACATGGTATCAGAGCACACGGTCATTTCCCTCTGATTCTGTGCGCTCTCTGTTGTTCGCGGCTTGTTTTCCGCATTCTGCGACTTGCTTCGCGACTTGGCTTCTCTCTGTCCGCACGGCTTGTTTCTATCCGCGCGGCTTGTTTCTGTCCGCTGCCATGTTCGCGCGGCTTGCTTCTTCTTCTCTTCTCCTACTGCTCTTTGTCGCCGCGACCTGTTTCCTTGTCGCCGCGCTCCTTGTTCTTTCCTACCGCTCCGACTTCCTAGTCGTTGCGGTCTGTCCCTATCCGCGTGTGTTGTCTCTCTACTCGTGGCTTGCTGCTGTGATCTGCCTGACCGTGCAGGTTGTTCCTTTCTCACCCGCATCTTGGTCGCGGTCATCAGCTCTTCTCCTCTCTGCTGTTCGCTCGGCCTTTTTAGTCCGCGCGACCTCTTCCCCGCTGTGCCTTTGACCGCCTTCTCGCCGCTGCTGTGATCTGCCTGACCGTGCGGGTTATTACTTTATTACCCGCATCTTGGTCGCGGTCACCTGCTCTTCTCCTCTCTGCTGTTCGCTCGGCCTTTTCAGTCCGCGCGACCTCTTCCCCGCTGTGCCTTTGCCTGTTTCAAGCCGCTACTGTTCGCGCGGCTTCGTCTGTTTTCTAACCGCTTCAGTTCGCGCAGCTTCTTCTGCTTGTCGGGTTCTATGACTACCTCCGGTCTCACCACTACTCCTGCAGCTCCTTCTCCTCCTCCTCCTTCGGGCAACCTTGGCACTGTGTCCAAGCTTGTTGGCTCCAACTATCCCGATTGGAGTGTTTCTTTCACCTTTCTCCTTCGTTCTCAACGCAAGCGTCATCACCTCACCGATGACCCTCCTCCTCGCACCTCTCCTGAGTTTGATGACTGGGATGTGAGTGATGCTCTTGTTCGCACCTGGCTGGCCAACAGCCTTTCTGATGAGTGCCTTCCCGTCATTCGCCATGATGAGACGGTCAAGGCCGCATGGCTTCACCTCGCTGCTCTCTATTCTAAGGGGGGCCAGACGTCCCGCATTTATACTCTCTATGCGGACCTCTTCGCCCGCCCTTCCATGTCCCCAGCTGCGGCTTATCAGCAGGTTCAGGCTCTTGGGGCTGAAATCCTCCAGAATCGCCCCTTCTCCGCGGACTTGGCCGACCAGCACAAACACTTCCAGGAACTCCTGGTTGTTTGTTATCTTCTTCGTCTTCCCGACTCTTATGATATGATCCTCCAGCAGATCTTGGGTGAGGCGGAATCTCCTACTTTGGATGCCACTGCGGCTCGCATTGCCGCCGTTACTTCGCTCCTCCAGCGGCCTCTGTTGGCCTCCCCCCCTTCCCAGGACTCCTTTGCTCACCAAGCTCAGCGGGGGGGCCCTAGTGGCCGTGGCTCCTCTGGCGGACGGGGTTCCTCCCGGTTCTTCTGCTCTCACTGTGGTCGTACTGGCCATACTGTTGACCGCTGCTGGCAGAAACATCCTCATCTTCGCCCTTCCGGTGATGCTCCTTCTTCGGCCTCCGCCTCTTCTAGGCCGTCTGCCTCTGTGGCCACGACGTCAGGTAGTGCCCACGTCGTTACCCAAGGTAAATGGCTGATTGACTCCGGTGCCACCAATCATATGACGGGCAACCCTCATTGCTTCTCCCGTCTTGAGACCCATGACCGCTTACCCCCTGTTCGTGTGGCGGATGGTTCCCCGTCTCCGGTTCATGGGACGGGCATGGTTCAACTCACTCCTTCGCTTTGCTTGGAGGATACCCTCTATGTCCCGAAGTTCCCGTGCAATTTGTTATCAGTTACTACTTTATGCCGGCAACTTCAGTGCTCCGTTTTATTCACTCCCACTACTTGTTCTTTTCAGGACCCGAGGACCCAGCGGACGATTGCTACTGGGACTGAGAGCGGCGGCCTCTACTTCCTCGACGATGTTTCAGCTCTTTCTGCCTACTCCTCCTCCATCGATCTCCTTCAGTGGCATCTTCGTCTTGGACATCCTCCTCCTCGGCTCATTCGTCAGCTTCTGCCCCACTTACCTCCCACCAGTTCTCCGCTCAACTGTGATGCGTGTCAGCTTGGCAAACATCATCGCTCTTCCTTCCCACCGAAGCAAGGCCGTGGCTCCTCTCGCATTTTTGATCTTATTCATTCTGATGTATGGGGTCCTGCTCCTACCCTCACAGTTGGTAGGGGCAGTTCCTATTTTGTCACCTTTATCGATGATTTTACTCGATGTACCTGGGTGTATCTATTAAAGGATCGCTCTGAGCTATTTTCTGTTTGGCAATCTTTTTACTTTATGATTAAGACTCAATTTGCTATTTCTATTAAAGTCTTACGTTCTGATAATGCCAAGAAATATCTGTCTCATGAGTTCTCCGCGTTCTTTCACCAACACGGCCTCATTCATCAAACGACTTGTGTTTACACCTCCCAACAGAATGGGGTGGCGGAGCGTAAAAACCGTCACCTGCTTGATGTTGCGCGTACTCTCATGACGCAGATGCACGTCCCTCGCTCCTACTGGGGCTACGCTGTGCTTCTCGCTTGCTATCTCATCAATCGCATTCCCTCCACGGTCCTCCACGGCCGGACTCCCTTTTCCCTTCTCTACCCCCACCAGGAACCTTTTCCTCTTCCTCTCCGTGTCTTTGGCTGTACGGCCTTTGTTCACGCTCCCTCCGCTACCCGCGACAAGCTTTCCCCCCGTTCCACCAAGTGTGTCTTTTTGGGGTACTCTACCACTCAAAAAGGCTATTGCTGCTTTGACCCCCTTCTCCGCAAGCAGTTTGTCTCCGCAGATGTGACTTTTTTCGAAAATGCTTCCTATTTCTCTCCTTCCTCTTCTCTTCCTTCTCTTCCTTCTGATATCTCCATTTCTTCCACCCCTCTTCATGTTTTCCCATCTTCGTCTCCTCCTCCACCCACTCCTTCCCAGTCCGTCTCCCCACCCACCCCTCCACCCTCCTCTCCGCTGCCGTCTCTCTCTAGTCCCGGGCCAGCCTTCTCCGCCACGGACGCTCCGGTCGCTGACGCTCCTGTCGCCGACGCTCCCGATGATCTGGATGTTCTCATTGCCCTTCGCAAAGGGGTGCGGGCGTGTACTCAACACCCGCTCACGGCTGTTGTTTCTTATGATCAGCTTTCTCCTTCTCGCAGGTCGTTTGCCTTGGCTATCTCTGCTACTTCTACTCCCCGTACCTACCAGGAGGCTCTCGCTCTCCCTCATTGGAAGTCTGCCATGGATGAGGAGATGGCTACTCTTACTGAACGGGGTACATGGACTCTGGTTCCTCCTCCCATGGGCACTGATGTGGTTGGCTGTCGCTGGGTCTTTGTTGTGAAATTTCGCCCCGATGGCACTGTGGATCGCTACAAAGCCCGGCTGGTGGCCAAGGGCTTTACTCAGACTTATGGAGTTGATTACTTTGATACCTTCTCTCTGGTTGCTCGCCTCAGCACAATCCGGGTTCTCTTTTCTGTGGTCGTTAACCGGGCTTGGGCTATTTCCCAGCTTGATGTGAAGAATGCCTTTCTCTATGGCGATCTTCAGGAGGACGTCTATATGGAGCAACCTCCTGGGTATGTTGCTCAGGGGGAGACACGTGTCTGTCATTTGAAGAAGGCCATTTATGGCCTAAAGCAGAGCCCTCGGGCATGGTTCGAAAAATTCAGTGGTATTGTGGCAACCATCGGCTTTCAAAGGAGTTCGGCCGATCACTCCTTGTTCATTCGCAAAACGGCCTCGGGACTGGTGGTTTTAGCCGTATATGTGGATGATATTCTCCTTACTGGTGATGACCAAGATGGGGTGGACTTGACGAAGAAGCACCTCCGTCAGCACTTGGTCACGAAGGATATGGGCTCTCCAAAATACTTTTTGGGGATAGAAATCTCTCGGAAGCCTGACTCCTTGGTTCTCTCTCAACGGAAGTATGCCCTTGATCTTCTTCAAGAAGCAGGCTTGACAGGTACCAAACCAGCTCATCTTCCCATGGCTGTTGGAGAGGACAAGACGTGGACGGATGAATCGCCTCCTCTATCTGATGTCACACGGTACAGACGTTTGGTAGGCAAACTCATCTATCTCACGGTGACTCGACCCGACATCGCCTACGCTGTAGGAAAGGTCAGTCAGTTTATGCAAGCTCCCAGGGAGTGTCATCTTCAGTCCGCCCTGAAGATTTTAGAGTATATCAAAGCAGCACCGGGCAGAGGGTTACTCTTCCAGAAGAATGGCCATCTGAGGGTTGAGGCCTACTCAGATTCCAGTTACGCAGATGACAAAGGCGATCGTAAATCCACGTCAGGTTTTTGTACCTTTGTTGGAGGTAATCTCGTAAGTTGGAAGAGCAAGAAACAGTCAGTTGTTTCCAGATCCAGTGCCGAAGCAGAATACCGGAGTATGGCGTCAACTACGTGTGAGTTAAAATGGTTGCGGGCTCTCATGCTTGACCTGGGCGAGGTATATGATTGTCCTCTCCCTATGTTCTGTGACAACAAGGCCGCTATACACATATCCAGGAATCCGGTCTTCCATGAGAGAACGAAGCATATAGAGGTTGACTGTCACTTCATTCGGGAGGAGATTTTGAAGAAACAGATTTGTACTCCTTTTGTCACCTCTGACAAGGAGTTGGCAGATATCTTCACCAAGCCGGTTTCTACTTCCTTCTTCCGCATTTGTGACAAGCTGGGCATGATTGATATCTATGCTCCAGCTTGAGGGGGAGTGTTGAAGTATTAGACCGGGCGGCTTAGCGGTCTGTTCCAGCGGTTTGTTGACCGAGCGGTCTGGCGGTCTCTCTGGTGCCTGGAGACCGGGCGGTCTATCGGTCTACTTCTGCGGCCTGTTCTATCCTGCTGGAGTTGCCGAGCGGTTAGCCCATCTGTCTAACCGCGCGGCCTATGCGGTCTCCGTTGTTCTAGCCGCTCAGTACTGTAAATGTTTAGTCCCACATTGTTTGTATACTCTCTTTCTTATCTCCTCCATTCTATATAAGGGAGGTCATACCTTTGTAAATGATATCTTTTTTGGATAATAAAATTTCAATTATTCAAAAGTTTATTCGCTTGTCTTCTACTTTTCGCTTCTTTTCTCTACTTTCTAACCGGCAGGTGACGATGGCCCCTCAGCCTATTTAGATGAGAGATGTGCAGAGACCGGGAGGTGGGGCTTACACTCCGTCGGAATGTTACCACTACCATCAGGTGGGGCACATCAAGAGAAACTGTCCCGTGAGAGGGATGCCTCCACCAGCACCACAGATTGCCCCACCGACTCAGCATTTTGGAGGCCGAGGACGTGGCCAAGGACGCAGATATCAGGGTAGAGATCGCAGGCCGGGAGGACAGCAGATTTATGTACTAGACCTGGCTCAACCCAGGAACCAGGAGCAAGTTATTACAGGCATCGTCTTCATTTGCGGCAAGCCCGCACACACTCTCTTCGACACGGGTGCTTCGCACTCGTTTGTGTCGAAGACCTTTATCCAAGGGTTAGGATGCGTGGAGAGGATCACCGCCCAGATATTACGGATACGGCTACCTGATGGGTCGGAGCTGTTCGCATCATCCCATTGCAACCTGGAGGCATGGATAGGCGGAAAACCCTTCGAAGCTTCAGCGACAATTCTGTTGCTGCCTCCAAGCCCAGACAGATGGGCAAACAGAGCGCACAAACCGGACACTGGAGGACCTGTTGAGACTGTGCATTGTGGACTGTGGAGAGCCCTGGGATAGGATGTTGCCCCTAGTGGAGTTTTCGTACAATAACAGTCATCAGTCTAGTATACAGATGGCTCCATATGAGGCGTTGTATGGGCGGAAATGTAGGACTCCGTTGTCTTGGATACAAGACGAGGGTCCAAAGATTGTGGGCATGGACTTTATCGAGGATACTGAGGTGCAGGTATGACTGATACGGGATAGAATGCTGGAGGCGCAGCGCAGGCAGGCGAAGTATTATGACGCTCGGCATCATCTAGTGGAATTTCAGGCAGGGGATCGGGTGTTCTTGAAGATCCAGCCGATGCATGGGGTTTCACGAGTACGTGGTCGGCGAAAGAAGCTTAGCCCGAGGTACATGGGGCCGTTTAAGATCCTGGAGCGGATCGGTCCATTAGCTTACCGACTGGAGCTGTCACCGGAGCTGGCCGGCTTGCATGACGTCTTTCACGTGTCTTCACTCAGGAGGGCTCTACTACGCCCGGAGTTGCAGATTACGGCCACTGATGGTCCGGTAGCTTCGGATCGATCTGTACATTTGGGGCCGATACGGATCGACGACCAGGGGATACGAGTCTTGCGCCGCAAGAAGATCCCGCTAGTAAAGGTCCAGTGGAGGAACCACGGATGAGAGGAGCATACTTGGGAGCCACAGGACCTGATGCAGGAAAAATATCCGGAGCTATTTAGTCAGGTATACCTCACAACCTCTCAACATGTTCATTTTACCTTCTTATTTTTTAAACTAGTAAGGCTACTGTAGGAAGAGTAGGGGCTAATCTTTTGTTTATTGGGGTCTTGGCTTTGCCAATTGGGCGAATTGGTCGTATATTTAGGTTTTTCCCTTTGAACCCCGCTTAGCAACCATGGCGTCGAAATGTAATCTTCCACTTCTTATGGGATGTTACAAGTTTCTTTTCTTCGGTAGAAATCCCCGTAGGCCTAACCTGGATTTCGGGGACGAAATCTTTATTTTGCTTATTGGGATTTGTAACATCCCATTTCCAACTAGACCCCTAAGTGTGGTTATTGGCCATGACTAGGTCATGACCAAACCCTAGAAAGCCCAAGAAGACCAAGGAAACCTAAGAATGTGGGTGAGACCACTATGGTCTGCAAATAGTAAATTCCTGAACATTTGTTTAAGATAACCATGGGGCTTCACCAAGACTTCAAGACCCCACCATGTTCTCATCAAACCATGGTAAGATCCATTAGATCAATAAGGACCCATGGAGGGCAGTCAAAAGGGTTAAGTTGACTCAAGTCAACCCTAACCCTAAATGGGTCAAACCAACCTACTTAGGGTTAATTGACCATCCCCAAGCCAAGTGGACCCCACCCAAGCCCACCTAACCCTAGAGTGAGGTCAATGGGTCACCTAGGACCCATTGGGGTCCACCCAAGAGTCTAAGTTGACCAAAGTAAACTCTAACCCTAAATGGGTCAACCTAGCCTACATTGGGTCAAACTGGCCTACACAAGGGCCAATTGAAGTTCCCTTAGCCAAGTGGACCTCACACATACCTTCATAACCATAGTGAGAGGCCAACGGGTCACCAAGGACCCATTGGGGCCAACCAAAAAAGGCTAAGTTGACCAAAGTCAACTCTAGCCCTAAAGTAGTCAAGGTACCCTACTTAAGGGTCAAGTGACCTCTAAAGGGCCAATACAACCCTACCTAGGCCTCAGGGGAGGCCAATGGGTCACCAAGGACCCATTTGGGCCAACCTCAAAGAACAAATTGACCTAAGTAAACCCTATCCTAGGTTTGGGTCAAGCTAGCCCAAATGGGCTAACTCAAGCTCAAGCCCAACTCACTTGGGCTAACCATATTTTGGTGGATGAAATAAACATGTGGGCTGCCAATATGAGATTTACCAGCCAACTTAGTGACTAGGAGAGAGAGAGAGAGAGAGAAACTCAAAATTAAAGAATAATTTAGGAGAGAGAAATGGGTATATTTAAGGGTATTTAGTGGAATAAGCCACTTGGACCCATGCCATCAGCCCCCACATGGGCTGGCCGACCCATGGAGTCATGGAGGAGGAGGTGGATGGAGTGGGGCCCACCCATGCATGCATGGTGACAAAAACAAGGCAAACCCTCCACCTCTCACATAGGAATTATCACCCACCCACCTCTATACTTCATCTCCTCATTTCTCCTCTCTCCTTTCAGTCTCACCACTCTCAGAACAAGGAGAGCAGCAGCAGAGAGAGAGAGAAACCGAGATTTGGCCGTGAAAACTAAGAGAGAAGCGCCGCCGCCGCCGCCATGGTTCCCCGCCGCTCCTCACGTCGCAAGGCCGCCGGGAAGGTCCTCCCTCACCTCTCTCTTCATGCTTAGATCTTAGGAATACCTAGGTTAGGGTTCGGGATCGAATGAGCCCGAGCCCGATACTTATTTTTTCAGCCATTAATGGCGGTTTTGAAGCTCTCGGGTGAGGTGGCGCCGCCACCTCCGGCCGCCCTAGCCCCTGGAAAAGCTCGCCCCCACCACCGTGAGGGGAGAGGAGAAGTTGGCCGGTGGATGCGCCGCCGGAGGCGGCCGGGAAAAGCCCTGTTAAAATCGGGCTGAGAACCAGGCGGATTGGAGAAGATGAGCAGCTGCCGTCCATCTGCGTCAAGATATGTGCCATGCAATAATATAAATCCAGGAATTATTTAAATATATGAATAGTGTATTTTCTGTCCCCTAAAATCCGATTTTTGCATGTCAAATTTTAGGACCCTTACAGCCTTTTTCATAAAATGTTCTCAACATGAAAATTGTAGGTATTGGAGTCACCTTTAATTTGACATGTTACACATAATTTTTGGTTAAGTGTACTGCCCTATAGAGCCATTTTCCTAGGGCTGGTCCTAGCGTAGGGTAGAAACTAAAATGGGTGTCCTGCCAAAACCCTAAGTCCAAATGGGCTGACATTTTGGGCATGTGGCCGAATTAGGTATATCTAGGCCCTACCCAAAAATGGGAATTTTTGGGGAACATAAGTATATAGTTTTAGCCCAAATATGATAAATTAAATTTTGTTGATATTTGGAGCATATCAACTCCAAAATGCCCCAACTTTTTGGTGGCCTGCCCTTAGTAGTTTATTAGACCTATGGTAGAAATATTAGACAATTTAACCCTCTGCATGTTGAGATATCTCACATGCAAGATCTAAAAATTAAATGACCTTGGGCTGCAAATAGCAAAATGCAGAAATTTGGAAAGTGATGCCCAAGCCCATCCAGAGGCCCAAATGACCTGAGATTTTTGGGAGTAACTGGTTTATGGCATATTGAAGTCCTGCCAAAAAAATGGGATTAATTGGAATTAAAATTAGGGTGAAATTACCAAATTACCCCTAAGCTTGTTTAGGTGATTCTTGGAGTAGTTCAACTCCAAAAGGCCCCAATTTTTGGTTGCATGTCCATGAGGACATTATTATGTCATGGTTAAAGTTTTAGCCCTTATGGATCACAGCAAGTTAGGGAAACACCTTGCATGCGATGGCTTGTAAAGGACTTGGTGTGCTTATAGCCAAATGAAGAAAAAAATAAAATATTGAAGGCACAGCCCTTTTTTGATCACTGACTTAGTATTACTTTAAGTACCCTATCCTCTTTGGGGAAAATAGATGAATTAGGGTTGACTTACCCTTGGACCCAAGTTCACACCCTAAGGATGGACCTTTAGGGGGTTGTGAAGGACATAGGGGCAAATGCCCTTGTATGGCCTTGTAAATCAGTAGAGAGTTAGTTTAGATATATTTAAGACTCTGGTTGAAATATTAGGGAATTTTAAAGTAGTTAAGTAACTCCAAAGTCAAACCCTAGTTTTAAGGTAGAAGCACTAATAGACCAAAATGGTAACTTAACCTCATCTAAAAACTATGAAAATGGGGTAGAATGAATAGTAGGGTGAATTGAACCCCTAGATATTTTTATTGGAATTTTATGGATTATATTTATGGTAGTTCCTTTGTTAATTGTCAAAGTATCCAATTCAGTATTTGATTTAATTTGATCATTTAGTTTAATTGGAATCTAGTAGAACTTGGCCAGTAGAGATTTTTGACATAAATAGAGGTCTCTGAATTTTATTATAAATTTTTAAAGGATTTTATATATTGCTTCCTTCATAAATTTTGTAAAGGCTATACTTGGTAAATAAATCATTTAAAAAGTAATTTAACTTGTAAAAATGTGAATTTTGGCCATTGATGATTTTAGGATGATATCTACTGTTAGGAATTTAATTAGGAATTTTTGAAGTATATTCATAGTACTTGATTCACAAATATGCCCTTGTAGATTTGTGTATTGAATTTATTTAGAATTAAATATTCTGTGAAAAATCATGAAAGTTTGGCCAGTGCTAATTTTAGGATTTTAGTAGTGTAATATATTTATCTCAAATTATTTGGATGACAATTTCAAGTAGTTGATTTACAAATCTTGGAATATGGGAATTTACTGCAAAAAAATAATTTCAGGCCCCATAAATGTTTGTGTAAAATATCAAATTTGGAAATTGTCACTTTTGGATATATGGAATTTTATCATGAATTTATGAAACATTAATGATGTCTAAAATGTATACTTCATGATCAACTCGACTATAATTGGCCCTTGCAATAAATTATTTAAATAGAAGATTAATTGAGGAAAATACAATATTCGGGAATTAAATCATTTATGTCATGATAGGACTCCAATAATAATCCTAGGTCATTCGGATGAAAACTCGAAGGACATCCTATCATGAACATCACTTAGTATAGGTCGGTCTGCAAATAATAATTTGGGGAAAAGTTGTATTAGGATAAGAGTTGGAATATGGTGGAGTTAGTCGTGTTGAATTGTTTGAATAAAAGTGGATGAGTCACCTAGAAAGTTCTAAGGAGTGGTGGGAATCGTGTGGATGTGTGTTAGAAGGTAAGCGAGTTCGACGAAAGATCGTCGTGCCCGCGAGAGTGAAAGGTCTAAACTACCTTAGGATTAGCCTATCGGAATATGAGAAGGTAATGGGTAAAGGAAATCAACCAATAATATTAATAAGTACCTTGCGAAAGGGAACGCTGGGCGTAATCCCAACACAGTTCCTAGTGCCCCTTGAGAGCCCTTCACAGGGAATACCGGGGGCAGTCCTGGGTTAACGTAAACCTTAAAGAACAAATCAAAAGAGTAATTTAGTAAATAGGGTTTCACACTGCACTCACTAGTTGGACAAGTATTGGAAATGGTTAAGTCGTCCCGAGGTGTTCAAAGGGGCGCCATCCCGCGGTGTTCAAAGGGATGAGATTTGGAATAAGAGACGGACGTTTCGGTCCGGCGAGCTTTGGCTCGGTTGATACTTGTGACGGACGGGATGGTCCGGGGAGCTTTGGCTCGGTTGATACTTGTGACGGACGGGATGGTCCGGGGAGCTTTGGCTCGGTTCTGATACGATAAACTTGCATGTGCATAAATCTAGTGGTGGGGTATGCGGTACTGGCCATTCGTCACACCGATGGCAGTACGGTGCACCAGGCGGTTGTGAGAGTTAGAGGGGCCAGTGAGTTGTTTTACACTGCGGTCTGGAGGACGACCCCCGATAACGCACATCCGACCCAACAAGACTGATGGGTTGTCAGCAAAGTACGTACGCGAGACTCTAGAGTGCACCTTGGACGTGTACAGAGGCGTATGAGAGGGGTCTAAGGCTTGGTAGTGTGCATACCGGCCTAGAAGCGGATACGCCCGCTCCGCTGCTGTCGTAGCCACAGCGGTGGTACCCGAGAGTGATGCTAGCTCTCAAAAAGTGGGAACTAAAGGTCTGTGATCACAGAGTCGTTGTGTGTGTGTGTTGCACTTGCATGTCCATCATACCCACTTGCATGTCATAGCATAATCGACTCATTTAACTCTGACACCTAAAGTATAAGTGGTATGAGACGCTTATACATTAGGCCCTGCAAAACGACCCCTTGGTCTATAAGCTTGTGTGGGCAAGTTTATAAATTAAGGTTATTTCAATATTTATATGCTGCTTGTGATAACCGACACCCCAACGTATAAAGTGGTATGGGACATTTTATACGTGGGAGCCTTGTAGAAGATCCCTTGGCTTATGTGTATTCACATAAGTGAAGGTTATATTCCTTTCTTACTTTACTCATTATAAACAGATTATAAATTGCTAGCTAGGTCCCCCTGTCACCTGTTTTTGATTTTTCTCCTCTTTCACGTCCTTTCCTTTCTTCCTCCCCGCTCGGTGCCTAGGAGCATGGGGGAAGGGGTGGGGGACGATAGGGCTTAGTCTTTTAGACTAATGGTTTTCGAACCACATCATATTAGGGGATCGTGGAGCCGAGTATGGAGGAGCAGCCCAGGAGACCGGTGCAGTTGGAGATAGGGCAGTCTAGCTTAGGAGTACAGCCAGCTGGGACCGTGACTTTTGAATTCTAGTAGTTGTTTTGTTTTGCTTCCGCATGAGGGATCTGTAGTGAGGATATGGATGTACCGGGCTTCAGCCCTTTTATTTCTGTACACTTTATTATTCTGTGGACACTCCCTTCGTGGAGATTTTATATATATGTGATATGCTGTGGACTTGTCTTCTCTTGTACTGCTCCTTTTGCGTCAGCTGCGATCGATTTGGCCGGCAGGATCGGCGTCTTGTAGTGACGACCTTCCCGGGTGCGAAGGTGTCACCGCAAGGCGGTGGTTCTGGGTCTAAGACCCCGGGGTTTTAAAAAGAAAAAAAAAAGAGGGGTCTTACGTATACATACCAGATTTTTTAATTTTTTAGCCGATGATGTCGTCGAGGATATAGGAACTACTCCACAATTCCTTTTGTTATGTCCTCTCATACCACATTGTGAACAAGAGTATTTCAAACCATGTCTCTTTATGCCATATTTTTGAGTTTCGAGCTCCTCTTCCTCCATTCGTCTTGCATGTTGTGGCGGCCTTCCGGCCTTCCTCCGAACAGTAGGCCACGGAACAATAGGATTTAGGTTTGCTAATGGCCATTCCATTTGAGAATTAATGGGATTTAGAAGGTGCTCGTAAGCACGTAAAAATATCTCCTTTTTGTACCAATGTATCACATAGTCTTCCACTTTTTCCCTTCGATAGAAAATACATGCAGTAGCATGTACACATGGGATACCAGTGAGATCTCATCGTCTGCAACTACAACTGTTGGAACCTAAGTCAATTGTCCATTTATCTCGCACATACCCTTGCACTTCAAATTTATTTTGTCCGTTCCACCCCAAAATATAGTCATGTGCATTTTTCTTATTGTTTTCAATTATTTTTTGGATGGAAGGACATATTTCTCCACTGCTTTTGAGTACCTTGTTTCTTTGAGTGTGTAGCCACTTCATTACGATTACCCTAATCATTTCCAACATGCTTATAATGGGCTTATCCCTAGCCCTTAAAATTACTTTGTTGAATGCCTCACAGTAATTATTAAGCAACATATAACATTTAGGCCAAGTGCTGAAATGAGACCTTGCCCAATGCTTCTCATGTCTATCCTTTACCCATTCATAGGCTTTTTGATCGCAAGCCTTCAACTTCTCCATTTCAATGTTGAAATCAACAACCCTTGTTGTGGATGCAGCTCTCCATAATAAATCTTTAAGTTGTATGCCTCTAAATTTCTGCTTGAAATTATTGTACATATGTCTTAAGCAAAACCTGTGCTCGGCATTAGGCAATAAATCCTCAATGGCTTTTATTAAACCTTTTTGCTTATCCGAAATGATAGTCCAGAAATGACTATTTTCAATACATAAATCTTCAATAAGAATACTAACAAATCATGTCCAAGTTTTAGTGTTTTCATTCGAAACATAAGCATAAGCAATAGGATACATATTGTTATTACCATCGATGCCAACTGCACATAACAACACTCCACCTGTACGTGTCTTCAAGTGTGTGCCATCCAAACCTATTATAGGTCTACAACCACTCATAAACTCTTTCTTCAATGCACCCCAACATATGTAAAATCCCTTAAAAATGCAAGTTTGAGATGCAACATCATGCTTACATTTAATTTTAACCGTGGTTTCCGGGTTGGTCTTGCGAATTTCCTCACAATAATCCCACAGCTTTGCGTATTGCTCATGTTCTGTTCCACTAATAACTTTGTTTGCATATTCTTTTGCTCTATACATTTTCCAAATGCTAAGAGGAGTTTTATTATCTATTTGCATTATCTCCTGCATAGAATTTACTGGCCAATCTGGATTGCTCCTAATATGTTGCTCATATCTAGTTGCAAGGAATTTAGCACTACAATGTTTGGAACTTGGAACCCTGCAACATGTATGATCTCCTTTAATTATCTTAACTTGAAATGTTTTTTCATTCTTCGAAATGAAGGAGGCAAATAAAACCCAACCACAATCGCAACTAACTTGAATTTTACACTGCAGTTTTTAGTAAATTTAATTGGCTTCCCTTGTACTGTGGCGTACATTCTCATTGCATCTCTAAATTCAGAAGAACTATTGAAACACATCCCAACATTAAACTGAAAATCATGTTCGTTTGCATTGCCTTGATAAACTTGAATATTTTTCTCTCTCAAAGAAATTGAGGAAGAGCGATCACCAAACTCTCTAATATGTATGCCAACATTTGTGCTACAATTTGTTTTGGCCGCCTTTATTCCACAAACCAATTCAATTTCAGCGTCGATACTTTGATCAAACAAGATATCATCCCATTCAAAATCACTATCTACTAAATCATCAGAAAAATCACTGTCATCGGATTCTTCAACGGAACTCACTGAATCACTGTTGCTATTTAAGATCTCTTGTAAATTGTTTTCTTCAACTAAAACATTTTCCCAATCTAAATCTAGAATAATAGCATTGCTCACCATTACTAAATATTATTGTAGCAAATTTTAAAATCAACTATAACTGAAATTAAGGTGCATGGATGAAATGTATACCTGCCATAGCAAAAATAGAGAGCTGTAGATTGAAATCTGAAACTGGAATTGGTAGACTGCTGCACCTACAAAAAAGGATGAAATGTATATCTGTCATAACTTGAAGGAATCGGTCAAAAGAGAGCGGTACATTGAAATCTGTAACTGCTGCACCTAAATAAATAAAATCCGGACATATTATACTTGGGAGCTGTACAAAATTCCTAATAGGTTCCTCTAATTTTAATGGTTAGGTGTACAAAAAAACTTGCATAAATAAGCTGCCCCAATCATCATAAACAAGTTATAAAGTGGTGCATGTATGCAGGAACACCCACTAGAACCTTATACATAAATAAGCTGCTATCAACCACATGATTGAAATTATGAGAGCACAAGCTAGTTATCATGAACGCTTCAGAACAAGCTGATGGATGAGGTGGACTGGCTCCCAAATTCATTGGCAAAGCTTTCATCTCTCACCACCCTCAATCTCGGTGCTCTCGAACTCAACACAGCGGCCAACCAGATCAGTTATATCATGAACGCTTCATCTCTCTGAAAACAGCTTGTTTTCCATTCCAACTGTAATTGGGTTCCTTTCTTCGCTCACAGAACTCAACTTTCGAGCGAACCAGATCAGTTAACTGTAGTTCAAATAAGCTCTCATCTCTCCCAGATGCAATCGGCCATCTCATACACTTAAAGAAGCTCAACATAAAATGAAAAGGAAACAAATCAAGCTTTTACCTAGGGTTGTCGGGCGAGGAAAATGTGGGCTCCGACACTCCTTTCAGTTGGCCAAAGAATAATCCATGGACAATGTCGGACGATTAAGCATGCTTTGCGTCGGCGGTGACGGCGTCGGCGGTGAGGGCGTCGGCGGTGAGGGCGTCGGCGGTGAGGGCGTCGGGAGAGTGTCGGCAGAAGCGGAGAGAAGCCCGACTCCATGAAATAGAAAATGAAAAATGGAAAGAAGCGAAGACCTAACAGGGGTTAAGCATATTTTTTGAATAAAGACAATATTACCCCTTCAAAATAAGCCCTGGGGTGCAATATGCTAAGGAAAAGCATATTGAGGGGTGAGATGTGCAATATTAGAATATTTAGGGTGCAGATTGCCAAAATGTGGATATTGGGGGTGCATTATGCCAAAAAGCCTGAAAAATAATATGGTTTTAATAAGGGATTAAGTGGACAAAACACCAAAATGTCTCAAACTTAAACCCAAAAATATGTTTTAATGAGGGCTTTTTGGGCAAGTGAATGTTACACCATGGGTAGAAATGGGTTTCCTTATAGTATAAAAATAATATATATACTGGTGCCGGAAATGGGTTTTCCTTAATTTGAAAACCTATTTCCGGCACCAGTATATATTATATATACATAGACACTCCGTTTAAACAAAATTCACGCGACCAAGGGCGACAATATCCCGTTGGTGACGGCTGCGCCCGCCCTTGATTGATTGGTTCCTCTTGGGCAGCCTTCCATCGCATGTGCACGGCTTCGGCCGCAGTATATACATATGAGTTCTGAAAATGGCCGTAAAAATATAAATCAATAATATAATATTTATTTTGTAAAAAAAAATTTCACATAAAAATATTATTTTTTCTCCATTTTCTCTCCTTATACAAAACCTTCTTTGAGAAGCTTTTTCACTTCCTCCCGGATAGGTTCCTCCAACTTTGTGGAGACGGTCCTCCTCTTTTGGCGGATGGGGCGTGTCTTGTGGTCAAGATTCAAACAGTGACACGCCACATCTGTGTCGATGCCCGACATGTCAGGCACACTTCGGGAAAAAACGTCAATGTTTTTCTGGATGCACTCATGCATCCTCTCTCGGTCCCCGGGGCTCGGCCCGCCTCTGACCCGCACCCTCTCTGTCTTTCCCGCCTTGGTGACAACCTCTACCTCCACAACCTCCTCTGTCGGCTCCAGCCTGGATTGCTCCCACTCACTTCTTAGCTTCTCCCCCTGCTCGAGTACCTCCTCCTCCGCTTTTTAGACTTCCATTGCCACTAGCTGTCGGGCTCTCTTGCAACTTCACTCCTCCCTCCTAGACTCCAACCATCTCTTCCTCTTCTCCCTGCACCATCTTCGTCACTTCCTTCGTCACCTCCAACTCCTCGGCTGCTCTTCCCTCGATCACTTCCATCTCATCGTCTGCCTCCTCCTGTACCGTCAACTTTCTCTCCAACTCTTTCGCCCCCGCCATTCAGTCTATGGTGTTGACAGTAGTCACATAACATTGTCTCGCCACCTTTAGGTCTCCCCAGATTCGGATTTGGACCCCCCGTTGTTGTACTTGAGACACTAGTGAAACGAGCATGAGACGCAACGAAAGTCGCTGATGAGGGGACGCCCGAAGATGGCGTTATAGCTACTTGAAGCGTCCGCGATGACTAACCGACAATTCCTCGACACTCCCCCTAGTGTCACATGGAGTCTGACTCCCCCTTCGACTTCCTTCCTCTCCCCTGAAAACCCGAACAACGGTCCATCTGAGGCAAACACCCTCCTAGCCTACACCTCCGTCTCATCGAAGGTCTTCTTGAAGATCACATTCACGGAGCTTTCGTAGTCAACCCGTGTCTGAGAGACCGTGAAGTTCTCGATTGCTATTTGGATCACCAAAGCATTGCAGAACGGATCCTCGTAGTCTGACATGTCTTTCGATGAGAAGGTGATCTTCTCCTCCGGAGGGGGAGTTTGCTAGGTCGATGCGACGCTCCTCCTGAATATTGTCTGGAAGCTCCCCTTGCGGGTGGCTTTGATTCCCACTCCCCCATGGATCACCCTGATCCCTCCTCGGGCGCCCACGTCAGCCATGTTTCGCACCTATCCTCCTATCCTCCCGGCAGAACTTCCTTTATCCTCATCGGCGGTTGCTGCTGAACCTGACCTCTGGCCTCCCTCATCTTTAGGAACTTTGGGCAGGTGGTCGTCGCGTGACCCTCTTCCTGATGGAAGTCACAAAAGAGCAATGTCACCCTGCTTGCTCTTCTTCTTCTTGTTCCTACTTCTCTTCTCATCCCCCTAACCTGGGCGATCGCCATCACTTGATGTTATTGTGGAAGGGGTGCCCTCTGACCCTGCCTCCACACTGATGGGTTGAAGCGCCCTTAACCTCCGCGGAAATTCTCCCCACCCTAAAATCCTCTCACCTGTCCTTAGGCAGGTCCCTCCTGGGGCCTCCAAGCCAACCGGTTGTTCGGCTCCTGATGCCCCCAACCTTGCTGCTGCTCCTGGATCCCCTAACCTTGTGCCTCTTCCCTCCCCCTCTCTTCTTGTCGCCTTCCTGCTCCCGACTCCTTCACCTCCTTCTCGGCTAACGTGGCTAGCTTCTTAGCGAATGTCGGGTTGGTCATCTCGCTTTCTATCTCCTTTGGCTCCCTCTACGTCAACTCCTTAAAGGAAAGGGGGGCACCCATTCCAGCTCCATGCTGAAGAATCCCTGCCTCGGGCCCAGGGTGAAGACGAGCATCAGGGTATACCCCGAAACCTCCTGAACCAGAAGGATATCTTCCTGGAACCGATTAACATAGTTCTCTAACGTCTCCTCTGGCTTCTGCTTGATTGCGAACAGACACTCAGCTCCATTCTTTCCTTTCTTAAACGTCGAGAACCTCAATAGGAACCCCAATGCATTGATCTCGTCCTCAAAGGTCACCTTCATAGCAGTAAGGCAGTCTATGATGTCGTGAAATTCGTTCACATGATCCAAAATAAGTGATCTCTCCCTATATCTGAACTCGCCCAACTTCTTTTGTAAATACAATTTGTTGATGTCAGTATTCTTGACATACAATGTCTCTGGAGTTTTTCAGGGGTTTCTTTGCATCAATGATACTCGCGACGTGATTGTACATGTTGAACTCCACAAATCATCTGATAAATCCACATAACTTCTGGTGCGTCACCTTCCACTTATTTGGATCCATGCATTTAGACATCTCCTTAGAGATGGGAGCATGCCAATCATTCACATAAATGAGATCCTCATCAGTAAGTACCACTGGTGGTAGTTCACGCCATTCAATTTCACTATTTGCTTGGAGCCTGAACATGAAGCAGACTTTATCATGTCATGTCACTAATCGTACTGACATTAGTTTTCTGAGCCAATTATTTCAAAGAAACAAATCAAAAAGGACATGGAGCAGATCGATGACCATCACCTACCGCGCCTGATCACTAACCCAAGATATCTGATCGGCTTGTCTCGAATCTCAGTCAGGTCAGCCCGATAACTGATCAAATAATTAACCTAGCTCTGATACCACTTGTTGGGTTTGAGAGCGTGTAAACCCGATCTGGGAAATTGCAAATTAATTTAGTGAGATCACATAAATAATCGTTCTAGCATATACAAATAGAGAACACATAAGCAATTTTTAACGTGGAATCTCAGTTGGGTGAAAACTACAAAACGATCAGAGTCAAACCTTGAAAACCTTTTCACTAAAATGTTTATAAAAGCACGCAAAATTTTTACAAATTTTCCTTCTCGATCCACAAAGGATCTTTACCGTGCCGCACCACAAATATAAATTACACAAATTATAATTAATAAATTGCAAAATACCAACACGAGAAAACGACGAATTTAAGAAATCCTCTTCAGTGAGCCTACTCGAATTCTTGCAGTTCTCTGTGAATCTAATTTGTGTATCAAGACCACGTCAGCGCCGTTGAACGACGTCTAAACAACTTCTCAAGCAGCGGCAGCGGCGATGACTTCCAAATGATGGTAGCGGTGACCTCCCAACAACGGAGATGGTGACTACTTTTCAACAATGACGGCAACGGAAAATTTTTTGCTGCGGGTAACGCAGGATGGGATGCTGCGGAAATAAATAGCCGGGTCCCACTCCTTTTACTTTTCAAAATTCCTGTTTTTCCCTCCACCCCGCTTCTCAGCAGCTGCGGGAGCAAAAACCGCCGACCGAAACTGAGTGAACTTCGGCAGAACAAAGGTGTCTCAGCTCTCTTGCCACTCACCGCCCCTAGTCCTTGTGCAACTCGCCGCTCCTTCTCCTTCTCCGACAACGTTCGTGCTCCCTACTGTTTTTCTATCGTTTCAGCGCAGGTATTGTGATCTAGTGCTTATCCTAACATTATAAACTTCATCGGATTTCTCTTATATGTCTCTGTATTTTTCGGGAAAGTTATAGGCAAAAATGTCTGAAGTGGGAGCAACAAGTAGTCAGGGTTTTGGTAGTGTTGTTGGAGAAGAGGTAACTGTAAGTTAATGCAACTGCATTTCTTTGATGATTGTAACAGCATTTTTTGTAATATCAGCACAGTTTTCAACTGCATTCCTTCGAAAATTGTCAGCTCCCAAGAAAACCTGTGGTGTTTCCAGTAGTTCATTCAGAGGACGAGACCTACGTTATGTATTGTCAGTATGCTCATTGCACAGGTTTTAGTGTCCGAAAATAACAAATAACCTACTGGACGCACACTCGGATTATTAGATCTCGGGAGTACAGTTGTGCCAAAACCGGTTTTTGAAGTGTCGGGCCGTCTCTAAAAAAGTATCGAAAATTGGAGACACGGACATGTTGTCTGACATGTATATTTTTTTCCGCAAACAAAGAAGGTAGGAATTGGACAGTGTCGAAGTTCGTTGAGGAGCACAACCATCCCCTTGCCATCGAGAAGGAGCAGCATTTGTTGAGATCGCATCGTAGCATTTCAAACATGCAGGGTAATCTTATGAAAAATTTGACAGATGGGGGGGGGTTAGAACTGTTCATGCATACAACTTTCTATCCAATGAAGTTGGCGGGGTGGAGAATGTTAGGTTCTCCAAATCTGATGCCTATAACTTTGTGCAGCGGGAAAGAAAGGCCTTGATAGAGAGCGGTGATTCACTTAGTCTGTTGAAGATACTCCAGGGAAAGCAGTTGGAGGACAACATATTTTCGTTCGATGTTCGTACGGATGAACTAAACAGGTTAACAAGTTTCTTTTTGATGGATGGGCATAGCAAAATGGATTATAACTGCTATGGGGATGTTATTATATTTGATACAACCTACACATTGAACAAGTACAATTTGGCTTGTGCTCCATTAATCGCAGTCAACAATCAATGACAGAATATTTTTATTGGCGGCGCTTTCATCGTTGAAGAGACCATTGATTCCTTTGTTTGGGTGTTTGAAATATTTTTAAAATTTGTCGGAGGCAAACAACCAACGACTATATTCACGGATCAAGATCAGGCAATATGCGTAGCGATTGGCAGAGTACTTACCGTGAGTCGTCACCGCCTATGCTAGTGGCATATCTCCAAGAAGGCCCCCTCCAAAGTATCATGCTTCAATAAAGACAAAAGTGTCCGTGCACTATTTTATCAATATTTAAGTAAGTGTGACGACGAGATTGAGTTCGATAGGCATTGGAATGAGATGATTTTCAAGGGATCTCTAGAAGATAACAAATGGTTAGGAGATCTGCATCAAGTTAGAAGAAAGTGGTCCACGACGTTCAACAAAGATGTATTGGATTTGGGTATATTATCAACATAACGCAGTGAATCGGCCAACAATGGCCTGCATGGATGTTCAAAGAGCACGAGTACACTAGTGGAGTGTTTCCACGGGTTGGAGAAAATGGTCGGCTCTTGGCGTAGAGCCGAGCGTGACGAAGATTTTAGAGGCAATCAAGGGACGGTATGCTTAAAGTTTAATAGTTGTTTACTCCGCCATGATTCCAAATTTTACACACGCAAAATGTTTAGTATTTTTGAGAAAGCGTACATGGAGGGAGACGTTGGCGTTTGCGTTGTTGATGAGACTAGATATGACGAAAATCATTCTCTATATGTAACGAAAAAATGTGACGGTTCTGAAGAAGACAAACGATGGTTTGTGAACTTGCATTCCGATTCCAATGAATCTCAATGTTCATGCAAAGGTTTCGAGACGCGGGGCACACTATGCAAGCATATACTAAGGATATACAATATGAAAAATGTCCGACAAGTTTCGAACCAATACTTGATTAAAAGATTTTCTCAAAACGCCAAAAAAATATATACCTACCAAATACCCCATGCATGTTACAGTGCGACTCCAATTTGGTATTTAGAAATCATTTGGTGCGTTATTCATATGATCTCGCAAACCGTATGAGGAACTGCCAACCTGCAAGGGCAAAGATCCTGACGGTATTAAATGGGTTGGGTAAGGAAGTTAACGACATGGTGGTGGCGGAAGAAAAGAAAAGCAAGGGTACACTGACGGTCAGAAGGAAAGAAACACTTCACTCATTAGGGATCCTGACAAGAAGAAACCAAAAGGAATTTCAAATGCACGTTTGAAGGGACATTGGGAGACAAGAACCAAAAAATCAAATATTTCTTTCAACATTCAAATAATTTTCCTGTTGTTGTTGTTTGTTTAACTCAATTCTTTTTTTTGCTTATCATTTTCAGAGAAAAATCTCACAGTTAAATCAAAGCCCATATTTGTAGGGAGGCTTCGGGTGAAGTGCGTGAGACAGATTTTCTTAATATATCGTCCCAAAATCAGCAGCCTGTCATGGCCGATGTACAAATGGATATCAACAAGGATAGTTTTTTTGACTTTGTCGTTTGATTTCCCTAGCGTCCCGAATGTGTTTAAGCCTCATATGTAATGATGTTTGGTGTCATATAATTTATACTGTAACTCTGTTTATGTATGTAGAGAAAAATGATTCTAAACATTTCAAATGCACGTTCAATGTATCTTTGTTTACTTACGTTTCATAACCTATTAGTCGGATTATTGAAACTAATTTGAGACAAAGCAAGATAGCCTGTTTGCAGCATTTGCATGTACTTCAGCATGCATTGCAGCAGTTCTGTTTGCAAGATAGCTTGTTTCCAGTTTGTGGTTTCTTTTATTGCTCATGATAACCTATTAGTCAGATAATTCAGTTGGAAACAAGCATATGCCAGTAATACAACTGCAAACAAGAAACCACAAAAAAAATATCTTCCACAGTAATGTTAACACGCAGCCATCTTGTCGGCAATCTGCCTTGCAAAGGTTTTGAAAATTTGAGCGGCGATTTTGGCCCGAAAACGGGGCATGTCGGCTTGCCATCCATGGTGATCCTACCAAGTGACGACTTCCGACGACGTTACCACCTCCATGTACTTTATAACAAACACCCCGCAATTGTAGCTATTGCTTTGTTGTGGTGATTTCTTTGCGTCCTCCACTGGCCAATCAATGAATCCTTCAGGAAATGCATGGAGTGCATCTTCCTGAAGGGCTTTTAGCTACATGACATGAAAAAAAAGAATTAGAAGTGCACAATGTTATAAAATAAGCCAAAGGAATAAATCATAGCCGGTTAAACGTACATTTGCGCGTACACCAGAATGGTGCAGACTACTTGGAAGGGAGTCGAGGTACTCCCACCTTTGTTCCTTCAACCAGCCTACTAGCAAAGCCCAATGACTCCCAAGATGATACGACATGAGAACTAAATCTGAAGTCTCAACCGACTCGGGGGTAATGTGGCTTATCAGAGCTTGGTAGTTCCTCGCCTTGCTCTGCATGTAGTACTGCAAAACCGAGAATGTTTTATAAATGAGTACGTAATAAAACTTAGAGATAATAGTAGATATTCAAGTAACGCACGGCGTGGTTGGGCGACACATAAAGGAAACTTCGAACTAGATCAGGGTTTTTTTTCCTACGGGCTCCGAGGACCATAAAGTACGCATTCAAATGCGTATCCATGACCCAACCAACCCTAGAAGGCCATCCACATCAACTCTAGTCATTGAAATATTCTCGCATTCGATAATCAACACATTCCTGTTAAAGGTCACCAAATAATGGACATCATAGTCAAAAATGCATGAAACTAATAATGTTCAGCAAAAAAATACCGTGCCATAAACATAAAAGAATTACCTATCAACCGCTTTGCTTAACACTAAATCGAGGGTTTTTCTTGTTTTATCTGGCACATGGAGTCGTCCCGGATAATCCGGCTCATATTCAATGATTTGGCCCTTCTGAAAGGTTCGTTTAGAGACGACCTTGGCCCGTAGAAAACCCTTCCTTGGGGTCCTACTAACTAACTCTTGCGAGCGAATCTGTGTGGGAGACACTAACGTGCACTCGAGAGTGGAAGCGGGTTGCGACAACGGTGTAGGGGATACTGATGTCATGATGGGTGAATGAGGTGAGGGTGGTGAATGCGGCGGTGGTGATGGAGTAGGAGTAGGCTTTAGCCCTGCTTGAAATTTCAGGAATAAAGACACGCAAAAAGTCTTTAATCCCTCCACCTCCGATTTAATATAAGATTTGAGGCGGGCTTCCATGCCTCTCCAATCCTCGTCGGATTTAACATTACTTTCCCCTTCTTCTTTATCTCCGACCTAATCTTCTTCAATAATTCTTTCTCTTGCTTCTTATATTTCATTTTCTTCTTTTTCTCACTCTCATAGCCAAGAGAGTCCACCTTCACGTCCCTCTTTCTCTTCTCCTTCTTTTTCGGCCCTGCCTCAAAATTGGACTCCAGTTCCTCAACTCCAAGCAGTGACAGCTCGTCATCACCAACATTAGCAAAGATAGTGATAACCTACGTAATGATTCAAGATAAAAGACCAGAATATTAATTTAGCTTTTACATATTAATACCTAGATTGAGCATAAATCATAAAGGGGAACACATACATATTTTCTTCGTCTGAGGTTGCGTTCTACTTCAAGGCAGAATTTAGTACTGTAGCTAAGAGTGGGAGATCACGATATATGCGGGGTCGTGCTGCCTCGACCAGTGGTGGCTGAATCTTTGTGTGCTCGTATAGCCACACCTTTACGAAAACACATACGAAGTTGGTAACATAAAAAATAATATGAAAGCTAAATAAAAATGCTTGCATACCAGCAACACAGTGGAGCAGCCCTCCAAATACCCGATGTTCTCCCATGCCCCTCTTACTTCGCAAATTTTGCTCAATCCATCAAATTGGCTATGCAGGAAGCCATGGATTGTCTGCGGCCAATTGTACTTCACAAAATCCTGAATATCTTTTATGCGATTGAGGCAAGCTGGGACCTTCAGATTCTTAAGGGGGGAAAAAGAACATGCATAGTAGATATTTAACTACAAGGGAGATCCTTCTCTCCTCCAATGTAGGGGACCACTCCTCTTCGGTAACTTCCCTTAATTTTTCATTGAGGCACTTATGTGTGAGATCTAGGAGGGGACTCCGAGTTAACTTAAACGGAACTCCAGAATTTGGGAAGCCTAATACGAGTGCGACCTCGTTGACGGTAAGTTTCATTTAGTAGTTACCTATTAGGAACGCTTGCTTATCCCTATTATATAACCTGAGAAGAACATACATCAGTGGTATGTTCTGTGGAATCCCAGGCATCATCAGTAGTGGGAAAATGCAAGCCAGGCGTAAGGCTTCTTTAGAGTGTTCAGACAACATATTCACCAGGGGCGTAACGTGCGCAGTGAATGACTTGGATGAGCAACGGGATGACAAGTACTTACTTCCAGGCATTTTAGCTGGAAACAAAGAAAAAATAAGCAAAAATAATGCTAGTGCAAACTATACAGTAATATGCATGTAAGGAAACTACAAACAAATAGGCATATATGAGAAATTCAACTGGAAAAAATACGGGAGTACACTGATAATGCAACTTGAAATAATACAGAAATATGGAGGTAATGCAACTGCAAGCTGTACGGGAATAAACTGTTAATGCAACTGCAAATTCAACAGTAAAATACATGTAATGCAGCTGCAAACAAGCATATGCAGGTAATGCAGCTGCAAACAAGCATATGCAGGTAATGCAACTGCAAACATATTACACTAGTTCTCAGGGTAAAAAACTGCAAACAGGAAATCAAAATAAGAAAAACAACTGCAATCAACTAGCAATGCAATCGCAACCAATCTAATTTATTGCAAACCCCTAAACAAGCGCTAGCAAACGGATAAATGCGACTGCAAACATATTTGTCATATATAATTTAGTACAAATTCGGATTGAAGTACAGCAAAATGGAAAATTTTATACATATTACACTACTTTTCCTGGATCTTCTTTTTCAGGTTAGGGTTTCAGTGCTGGAAAAACTGACGCAACTTGGCGGTACTCCACAGCTTCCGATAGTGAGAGGCTATGCAGGAAGACTGTTCCAGAGAAAAACTCGAGCGATCTGCGGGAGCTCGAGTTATTGACGGAGCGGCGGGAGCAGGAGCGGCGAAAGGTCGAGGGAGCTGCAAAGAGTCGGGAGCTTCCGGGAGCAAGAGCGGCGAAAGGTTGAGGAAAAACATGAATTTTGGAAAGTAAAAGGACTGAGCCCCGACTATTTATTTCCGCAGCATCCCATCCTGCGTTACCCGCAACAAAAAATTCGACAACAACCTCCAAATGATGGCGGCCACGACCTTCAAATGGCGGAGGATCTCCTATACTCCGCTTTTCGCGAATGCAGCAACCTCGGTACTTCTCTTTTGCACTTCTCTTGTTCGGTGTTCTCTGTTTTTGAAGATGTTTTGTAACAAAGATAAGTTGATGTGTACCTTTTAATATATTTTTTTCACATGAACTGCTCCAAGGTGAGGCAAGTCAAATAAAATCTTTATGGATGCTCCATTTGTGAAAAAAATCATATGATCCGCATGGGAGTTGGTTGACATTTTATTAATATATCCTATATATTATTATATTACTATATGATAATAAAATATAAGAACCGTAAATTTGAGCCGTCCAAGTTATTCGATTTTGTTGATCTTACACCTGACAATTTGGTACATCTCATTACGAAGCTCTCGACATCCATCGCCACGGATTTTCTCTGTTAGTGTAAATTTGGACAAATAACGGGTTCGGAGGCTTAACGGGTCAGTTCGGGTACACGGTTAACTCATACCCGTAGTAACTCCTAATGATTTTGCCTATTTATACCCACCTAGGGGCAACGGGTAGGGGATTCCACTTAGATCCCATCTGAATGCTTCGAGCAACTTCCACATTCTCGAACCATATGACCCCGTTGCTCGAACTCCTGTAACCGTTTTTTCTCTCCTTTCGTTCTCCCGTCCGGTAATCAAATCAGGAAGAAAAAAAAGTAGTCCGTGCATTCGATCGGAAGCGGAGGAAGAAAAGAACAACATTTTCGCCGCTTGGAGAAAGTTGTGGCCGCCGGTGTTCAGATCGGGAGAAAGGCCCCGTTGATTTCTTCTGCTGCTTCATCGGAAAAGAAAAAACTGCCCCGTTGATTTCTTCTGCTGCCTTGTTGCTTCATCGGAAAAGGAAAAAATTTTGCTGGAGGAGGCTGATGTGTTCTGAGCTTTTCCGTCTCCCGAAACCATCATTCGCGTGCGGATCTCGTCGCAGTTGATCGGGAGAAGGTTTTTACGGCCGCCGCTGGAGAGATTTGTTTCCGCCGTTCGCCATCGTCGCTAAGGATTGTGAATTGGGCTGGAAGGTCACGCAACCTGAAATAAGAACCACCGCCGCTGTCAGTCGACCTCTTCCATCGATGGAGCCTCCTGAAGTTCCCGCACCATCGTGCGCTGCATCTCTCGTCGATCCCTGATCCAGACGCCACCGTCAGGCTCTGTCCCAGACGCCGTTGCCGACCTTAGCTCCTGTTTCTGCCGCCGATCCCTACTCCTGGTGCTACCGCCATTCCCGGTCCCGAGCTACCTCGCCAGCTACATCTGGAGTTGTGTATTCACTATTGGTCCGATTCCAGATTGACACTTTTTGGAGTTTGGAGCCATTGGAGCACAATAACCTGCCCTATCTCCTGCTCGAAGGAAAACCCGACACTTCTTCTTCCCAACGGTTGAGGTCTTTACAAGGAAGATCAGAGATAGTAAAGAACGATGATGAAGGGTAACAGTTTCTCATCTCTGGTTCCTATGATCAAATTGGAGAAGTTTACGGCGACCGAGTTTACCGATTGGAAGTTGAATACGGAATTTGGAATGAAATATCTGAACGTGTTCTACACAGTTCAGTCTGAACGTGCTGACGTTATGGGGATTGAAGAGGAAGCCCAGTAGATCGCTGATGAGGACTTCTGTCGCGAATACCTGCTGAACTGCTTGTCCTCCAGCATGGTGAAGGCGTACATCAAAATGAAGACCGCCAAGGAAATCTGGGAGGCACTGGAGGAGCACTTCAGGAAAGAGCAGTATCTGTCCAAGGCGCACCTGGTGGACAAATTCCACTTCTTCATGTTCGACGAGGAGAAGACGATTCTCCCTCTGGTATCGGATTTTGAAGCATTAGTAGATTCTTTACATAGTAAGAATATTTCTCTGCCAGACAGTTTTGTTGTTGATACGATTATTTTTAAACTACCCTCTACGTAGCATAACTTTAAAACTGAAATGTACCGCAAGAAGATGCAGGTCGGTCTTAATGACCTCAAGCGATTTATTCGCGTTGAGGAGGAAAATATGACTCGACACGCTTTAAAAACTGTTAGCAAGCAGAAGGCTGCAGCTAACATGCTCCTTAGTTCTAAACGCGTGCCGAACCCTAAGAGGACCAGACCCTCCCATGGTAGCTCCCAAGTTGCAGGCCATATCAAATGCAATAAAAAATTTAATGGCAAGTGTTTTAACTACAACAAGTGAGGACACAGCGCGTCTGATTGCAGGCTCCCTAAAAGGGAAAGAACCAAGACACCACAGGATGACAACCAAGCCGATATGGTTAGCCAAGCTGAGCCTTCCGACTTTATTGCAATGGTTGAAAATGCTAAGGCCAGCATGAAGTGGCACTTGGATTCGGGGGCGACGTGTTACGTTTGTAACAATTCTGCTCTTATGATAGGGCTCACTACTGTGAAAGAGTCTGTGATGGTGGCCAATGGCGGGACAGCTGACGTGCTGAAGGTGGGGAATGCAACCTTGCTGCTATCCTTAAGTAAGTCTTTAATTTTAAAAAAACGTCAAATTTATTCCTTCATTAGTTGCTAACTTAGTGTCTATTAGTCTATTATATAATGCTGATATGTCATTTACTTTTTGTAACGGTAGAGTAACACTGTTAGTTAACTCACACTATTTTGCATGTGCATGCATAAAAAATAGGATGTAGCGACTAAGTTTAGCAAACGAATTAGTTCAAACAAACTTAGTTAGCCCTACGACTCTACATGAGAGACTAGGACACGTGAACTATAGAAAAATGTTCCAAATAACTAGAACTCACCAGATCACATTAGACACTAAGTCACAGCCTGAGAAATGTGACGTGTGTGCTCAGACTAAGATCACTAGAAAACTTTTTAGTGCGGTTACTAGGAGCACAACACCCCTAGAGCTTATACATTCCAATATATGTGACTTTAAAACTTTTGTCACCAGAGGAGGAAGGAAGTATATGATCACATTTATAGATGATTGTTCTATGTTCTGTCACATTTATCTTCTTAAAACTAAAGATGAAGCGTTTGAAAAGTTTTGTTTTAAAGTTTTGTTTTTTTTCAAAACCAGGGTAGAAAACCAACTAGACATGAGAATAAAAAGGTTTAGAAGTGATAGAGGAGGAGAATATATGTCCAGTGAGTTGCGGGGTTTCTTTGCCTCTCAAGTGATCATAACAGAAACCACTGCTCCTTACTCACCCCAATCGAATGATATAACCGAGCGAAAGAATAGAACGTTAACAGAAATGTTGAATTCTATGTTGCTTACTGCTGACATGCCTACTGCCTATTGGGGAGAAGCAGTTTTAACTGCAAACAACATTCTGAACAAAGTCCCTCATGTTAAGTTTGACGTCACACCCTACGAGCTTTGGTTTAATTGACCCCCGACATTAACTAAACTTAAGACCTGGGGCTACATAACCTATGTCAGGGTCTCTGACCCTATATGGTCTAAACTTAGACCTCGGACCAACACGTGTGTCTACTTAGGTTGTGCTGAAGTTAGTGCTGCAGATGGATTCTAAGACCTGTCTAGTAATATAATTATTGAATTTAGGGATGCTCTTTTTTTGAGGATAAGTTCCTTAAGGATAAGAACCTGACAATTCCAGGTATGTAAGCAACTATTACTAAGTAAGAACCTGAATCAGTACTGAGCACCTCCTATTCAGTCCCGGTAAACAATAATGTCCTAGAGTGTAGACGGACTTCGGTAAGAGGGCGAACTCCCAGAACCTTTGGTAGTGACTTTGTCACTTACTACGTTGAGGCTGATCCATCCACCTATAAGGACGCGATGAGATCAAGGGATTCCCTGCTCTGGAAAGAGGTCGTTGATGAAGAGATGAACTCTTTGCTTCAGAACAACACCTAGACGTTGGTTGATAATCAAAAGGGATTAAAACTATAGGGTGTAAATGGGTTCTGAAAAAGAAGCTCGACCCTAATGGTAGCGTAGCTAAGTATAAAGCACGCCAGGTGGCTAAAGGTTTCACACAAGTTAGTGAGGTGGATTACATTGATGTATATTCACCAGTGTGTCACTTAGCAACCATTAGGATACTCCTTGCTATTGCATCTATTGAGAACTTTGCTGTTCATCAAATGGATGTTAAGAATGTGTTTTTGAACGGAGATCTGGCCGAAGTAATATACATGAGCCAACCTGAAGGTTTCATCGTAGACGATCACAAAAGTAAGGTCTGTAAGTTAATCAAGTCGTTATACAGACTAAAACAAGCACCAAAATTATAGCATGAGAAGTTTGACTATAGTGTAAGGAACACGAGATTCATGTTAAGTCACTTGAACAAATGTTTTTACATACGTCATAGATCAAACAAAGTCACTATAATATGCTTATAAGTTGATGATATGTTGATTCTTGGTTCTGATCAATCCGTAGTGGATGACGTAAGTCGGAACTAATGAAAGAGTTTAGCATTAAAGACTTAGGTGTAGTTCAGACTATACTAGGCATGCAGGTGAGCTTTGGGAAAAATGATATTTCCCTAAGTCAAAGCCACTATATAAAGTCCATGTTAGATACGTGGGGATACAGTGAACGTGGAGCAGTGGAGACACCTTACGATTACAATAATCGCTTGAAGCCCAATGATGGAGCTGTGATTAGACAGTTAGATTATGCTAAACTGATTGGTAGTCTCATGTATGATATGGTCTGCATAAGACCTGACTGTTGAAACCGGAAACTCGGACTCTTGTGGAGTTCGCCCTCGGGGAAGGGGGTGATCACGCACCTACTTCGCTCCTGCAAACAAAACAACAAAAGAGACAAGGGAAGAACCGACCCAAGGGCTCGGCGGGGAGGACCCACCACACACCCGGAAGACCGAGCTAAGGCAACCTCAGAAAGAACTCGAGAATTAAGGAGTTAGTGAGTACCCAAGGGTGCCCTCTGAGGTGCCCCTTGGGTTCTATTTATAGAATTCTGAAAATGGCCTGCAAATAACCAACCTCCGTTGTTTTGAACAGCTATGTGCAGTCCAACTTGGTGTGCCAACAGCGTAGCTCCGCTGTTCCAACAAGCTATTCGCACCCATGGGGAGGGCATCCAGGTAATTTTACCTTTGGGCCTCTACTGGGCCCACCACACGGATATGAAGGTCAGCTCGCCACTACTCTCCCCTCGCAGGAGGCGGATGCGACCTGGCTCCCGCGGCTCGCCTACTCTTCTTGGACGAGCCCGAGCCGGGCCACTGCGACCAGCCAATACCCGTGCCGAGGCGGGCCGGCAGCCGAGTCGCGTATAGGAGAGCGGGCTGGCGGCCATGCTTCCAACTACAACCATGGGAACCTCGGAGGAGGGCTTGCCAATTTGGACTCGTCAAACCTATCCTCGAATACAGTTCGATGAATGCCGACCGAAAAGCTCTGCTCGACGAATGGCGACCCAAACTCTGCTCGACGAAAAGCTCTGCTTGACGAATGATGACCCAAACTCTGCTCGACGAATGGCGAGCCAAACTCTGCTCGACGAATGGCGAGCCAAACTCTGCTCGACGAATGGCGAGCCAAACTCTGCTCGACGAATGGCGACCCAAACTCTGCTCTACGAATTCTGAGCGAGCGAGAGGGGTGAAGGGGCCAACTCGCATGGTTTGCTTGCCCGACCTGGGCGAGA
Organism: Platanthera guangdongensis; assembly: GCA_039583875.1. NCBI lineage: Eukaryota > Viridiplantae > Streptophyta > Magnoliopsida > Asparagales > Orchidaceae > Platanthera > Platanthera guangdongensis. The sequence continues at coordinate 161,136,012 of CM077159.1, forward strand.
GCGAGTTGGCCTCCTGTCGTCTGCCTCTCGCATGTTATCCTGGTGCGGGCCGGGTTGCCTGGTCCGCTCGCCTGGCTCGGTGGACCCACTCGACGAACATAGGGTTGTACACAATCCCCGCTCTTTTTGAGCTTGACCAATCTCGAAAAGAATCATCCAACCCGCATGTTCGGCGAGTGCTGTGTTGAGCTGTCATGGAATTTTCTGGTGGGTCCCACTCCCTGACTATAAATACACCACTGAGCCCTTAGATGAATCCTCACCCCATTTCGTCTTTCCAAGCGAACTGTAGCTGTACTATACCAGTCAGCGAGGATATGCGAGCCCGTCTGGCAGCCGCGGGCCAGAAGACTCGGGACGTGGCCCTCGAGGCCACCCCTTGGGTTGCGCGTGGGTCTCCTGGCCCTCTCTTCAGGCCGGTAAAAGGAAGGATTGTTAGGCGGTCCCCGGCGAATAACTTCCCGTGTTCCAGCTCGGCCATTGGCACCGAGGTCGTCCCGGAGGTATGCACACCTCCCTCCCGATTGGTTGTTCTATTTCTTACCTTTTCTCTCGTAGGTACTGCTGCGTGAGGATGAGGGCGATTGGGGGGAGGATCGCTCCCCTCCTCCGTCATCTGTGCGGGTCGCCAGCCCCTCGGGCCTAGGACGTCCCCCCCGAACACCCCTCGATCGCTGATTCCCCCTGGGCCAGGGAAATCTCTTGCAGCCTTCGAAGGAGAACCCTTTCAGGGTCGGCCGGGTTTCTCCCGACCTTCCACCGGTATGGACGGCGTGCCAAACCCTGGTAAGCCCGCACTTGGCGCTTGTTTTGTTCTCGTCCGTCCCCTCTGAATCTCTTCTTTGCAGGCTACAACGCGATCTCCTTTGAAACTGAGATGAGCGAAGGGTACTCGCCTCTGCCTGACGTGGAGGGTGTTTCGGATTACCTGGGTGACCCGGCTGATGCGGTGGGGATGAAGAGGCAGGTGACGCGGCTGTTCCAGAAACATACTCTGTTGCTTCACGAGATCGTCAAGAGAGTCGATCGGGACAAGGCCGAGACCGAGGCTCGGCTCGCGGCTTTGGAGGGGGCTCCGCGCGCAGCAGAAGGTGGTGAGGTCACCTCACCTGACGTGCATATTACGTGGGCCGAGGAGCGTCAAAAGAGTGTCATGGAACAAGTTAGTCTGGCCCAGCAGGAGTTGGTGGCGGTGCATGATTACCAATATCCTCGTGTGTCGTCGCGAACCGGAACGCAACGACGGGGCAGGTGGAAGTGGATCCAGTACTGATCCACCCTCTCTTCCCCTTTGTTCGTGGCCTATCGCTGGGTCAGGTCGCGTCTGCGCTTCGAGCCGACTCGCTTCGGGGGGGGGGGGGGGTTACTATTACTTCAAAAACTTATTCAATGTTTGTAACTATTTGCGACTTTTCTCGCCCGTCCATGAGACTGGTTTCTGATTTCTGGTGTATGTCGTTTTTATCGTGTTGTTGCTTGATACTCTCTGAGGTGGGCATGAATGCACCTACGTCCTCCGCTCGCCGCTCTCTCGGGCGAGTGCGAGTCCATAGGATGGACTTGCCCAGCCTGCCAACCTGATCTTAGCGGGAGTGGGCCAGGGGCTCGCCGGCGGAGAGTCTCCCCGGCTCGCTCAGAGTCCTGGGCGGCTGCGGGCCGCAGCTCGCCCGCCCGCTTTTTGTGCGGATGCGGGCGGGTGTGACCCGCTACTGAATGGCCTCGGCGGCGCGGTTGTGGGCTGGGAAGTTGAACCGTCAGGCCTGATTTTTGCTATACGCACTTTTCCCGTCGGCGAAAAATTTTCCCGCTCTTTTTTTCTCTCTATAAATAGGCCTTGCCGGTTCTTGTCCTTCCATCGCTTTTAAGCACTTTCTCCTCTCCTGCTCTTCACGAAGCCCGGCTCGCGTGCCCCTTCAGAGGTTTTCTCGCTCGCTCGGCGATCATTCTGTGGAATGGGTGGCGGCAGCAACGACGCGGACGGGCGAAGTAAATGCGCCTGGACATTCTCGTAGCATGACTTCCCCCACGCCGTTATCTCTTAGCGCGAGTACTTAGACGCTCTCGACGATCACGTCCCGCCTGGATTCTCGGCGAGACGGCCCGGGGAAGGGGAGAAGATCAACGATCTCTCCAGGGATGAGCTCGCCATTCCGCTGACTCACTTTGAGGTGTGTCTTCGGCTTCCTTTGTGGCCGGAGGTTCGTCAAGTTTTGAAGTACTTCGGGGTCGTCATAGGCCAGATGACCCTGAAGTCTGTGGCTCTCATGGTAGGGTTCGCCTGTTTTTTGCGGGAGGAGCGGGTCGAGTTCAGTCTTGCGGTTTTCCGCAAATTGTTCTCCTTCCGCGCGAACCGGGACGGGACCGTCTACTTCTCCAGCGCTCACCTCAAGGTGCGGGAGACCGTCAACAAGAGCCACAACTGGCTCAAGAAATTTTTGTTCATCAAGGGGGGCTTCGGCAACGTCCCTTTCTCGCCGGTGCAGCTCAGCGAGGCGAGTTACCACCCGCCCAGCCTGGGGGGCCATGAAGCCGACTTGTGGGGTTCTTCACTGGGAAGAACTTTGAGGTCGCGTACCTGCACCGCAACCTGGATTAGGGCAGAGCATAATAATCGAAACTCGATAATCGCTCGTTAATCGCTCGAATTTTTAGCCGAACCGAAATCGAAATAAAATGATTCGAATCATTTTGACTCGAATCAAAATGACTCGAAATTAATTTCGAGTCGATTTCGAGCCAATCATGAGTCGCTCGATTTATGATTTCGAGTCGACTCGAATTTAAATATTAAATAATTATTATTTTGAAATGACCAATCGGCGATTCGGCGGTCCGGCGGATTGAGACTCTGGCCCTTCTGCGATGTTTGGGAGGTGTGCAACTGTGCAGTGTGAATCATTAATGTAGTGTGCACTGTGCAATGTGCAACAGCAGTGTGAATCATTAATGTAGGGTGTAGGCGGGCGGTAGTTTCTAGATAATCAAAATCAATTATGATTTTACTGCTTCAGCCCTTCATCTTCTTCGCAAGGCAGAACCGCAGAAGGCATCAAGGTAGAAACTTCTCCGGCTTTTCTTGCAAGTCTCCAAGTCTGCAAGCATCTTCCTTCTCCTGAAGGATTCCTCCGTCTCTGGCCCCGCCGCCCCGCCGCCCCGCCGTATTCCTGGACTTCAGATTTCCAGCTTTCTTTTACGGCGACCTTGAACTGCAAGGTTGCGAGAAGCCATCACGGCGGCAGCACCACTGCCACCACATTTCTTCCGGTTGCAACTAGATTTCTATTCTTCCCATTGACCTAGACAGCACAACCAACCTTCCTTTTTGATTCTCCAGTCATTAAGGTATGCATTTATTTATTTTTAGTCTCTTCATTTTTGATTTTCCCCCTTTTCTCCCTCCCTGCTTAAGGTTTCTTTCATCTATGTCTTCCATTTTGATTTTCCCCATTTTCATCATGTTGGCTGATGTGTGAGCCTGTGAGGTGTTAGATTAAGGTGTGAAGGAGCTTGTTCTAATGTTTTAGGAAAGAATTAGAAACAGAGCCTAAGACTGTAAAGACATCCCCAACACATGATTCCTGGGTATTCAGAATGTTTAGAGGACTCTACAGATGAGGAAAATTTTTGATGGGGGAGAATAAGTTCCATATCCACGGATCCACCCTCTAGACCTTTCATTAAATAACCTGCTCCAAGCTCCAGCCTCCAACAATATTCAATTTCCATTAAACCCTCTCCCTAGCAATTTCTTATTTGTTATATCTGCTTTGAGATTTGTGCTTTGGAGCACAAATCACTGGATAGGATGCATCTAATTAGCTTATTTTCATTCAGTTTGTAACTTTGTATCATACCTTCTATTATTAATAATGAAAAAAAGAATTTGTTTTTGGACTAGCAGTATACTGGACCACTGGTGTCTGGTGCAGGAGTCAGGACCACGGGTTTAGTGTTTTTTTTTGTTTAAATACAGCAACAGGATGCAGTTATTAACATTATTGATATAATAAGTTGTTGAAGCTCCGTTTGACACGGTGGTGGCGTTCATGAACATGGGGGTTAAATTTTCATTCATTAACGTCCACCTAAAGAACTTCATCCACTTTTATGTTCAAACAGATGATATTTGTTATGCGATCCTTAACGAATGATGGTTTTACCATGTGTTTACTGTTTACGACCGCCACCACCGTGCCATTTTAGTTTTTTATTCTACAAATGTATCATTTTAGTTGGCTTCTAAGTATGCTTGTTACCGAATTAGAGAATTGGTCTGTAAGAATTACCATGATCTTCCAACAAGAATGTTTTAATTTCTAGCATTGTTTATTTGAGTGATGGGATTGGGTCCTTGTTTTTTGTGTTAGCCTTTGATTGACATTTAATTCAAATTAACTTTTCTAATTTTTTAACTATTATTTCCTTTTTCAGTGATCCTTATACTCTTTCTTAATCAAGATTCCAATATTGCGGTATAACTATACTCTTGGTGTTCTATCTTCGATTATTGTGGTATAACTATACTCGTTGCTGACAAGGACTTGAAGCTCGAACTTGGTAATTCCTTGATTTCCTTCTTGGGTAAACCATCCTATTCATAGATGTTCAATCGTTCCTTCTATGGTTAAAAACTATTGCAATGTTAGTGCTAAAATATGAATCAGAAACACTTTATATTGTTGCACAATTTCGGTAGATTTTCATTGTTCTAAACTTAGTAGTTAAACAAAAACTTGTTTTTTTTTATAATATTTAATATTTTTTTCAGATATGAATATTATTAATTCAGTAGATGAGGCATATTGTTACTATTTTTTCAGATATGAATATTATTATTATTTTCACATAGTCAATCATATTAGTCTTAGAGCTTTGTAATCTTGTATATTTTTATACATAGTTAAACAAATACTTGTTCATATTTATGCTTTTTTTGAAAAATTTAACAAATTTTTATTTATTCAGATATTATGAATTTAGTAGAGAATTATAGTGACTCGTCATCCTCACCGGTAGAGAATGATGAATTCATAAATCCCGACGCAAATGCAATCATTACTGATCTTAATATTAGAGATGTGGACGTTGCAACCATCTCCACTGTCCCTATTCCCACTGAGTCTTCATTAGGCCAACAATCTACAAAAGTTGAGAAGGACAACAAAGGAAAAAGAAAAAGAAGTGAAATGTGGGAGCACTTCAAAGTTGAAAAAATGAAGGATAGAAGTGGAAATATTGTCTCCAAATGGCAATGTAAGCATTGCTTCAAAACATACAAGTATCAATTGTCTGAATCCACCTCAAATTGTGCGAGACATATTAAAACTTGTTATAAGCTTATCCAGGTTAAGAAAAATCAAAGCACATTCAATCAAGAGAGAGTTAATATGGTAGATGATGATATTCAAATGCCTCCCATTTGTGTGTCTGGATCTTATGACTCGGTTAGCATTAGGTAACTGCTAGCCAAGTTCATAATTACTGCTGAACTTCCATTCTCAATTGTTGAGCAACCATTTTTTAATGTTTACTCTAAAGCTCTAAATCCTAATCATGTAAAAATTTCAAGACATACAATGAAGAATGACTGCATGAAATTGTACGAAATTGAGAGGGACAAGCTTGTGAAGGTTCTTAAAAGGGTGGATAAAGTTGCACTCACTAGCGATTGTTGGACATCTAACCAATCTATTGGTTGTTTATGTATTACTGTTCATTATATAGATTTTGATTGGATACTCGAACATTCTATTATTAATTTCTTAGACCTTGATCCACCTCATAGCGGTCAAGTCATATATGATGCAATTTGTGAGTCAATCTTGCAGTGGGGAATTAAAAAAAAGGTAATGAGCATCACTCTTAACAATGCATCTGTGAATGATATAGCTGCAAGTCATTTACAACAAAGTTTTGCAAGTTCCAACCGCTTATATTTAGGCGGCAAAGTGTTTCATGTTAGATGTTGTGCTCACATACTCAACATTCTTGTGCAAGATGATTTAAAAGAGATTTCTTCATTGATTAGCATTGTTAGAGAAGCTGTGGGATACATAAGGAAGTCACCTTCACGTCTTAAATCATTTGTTGAGTCGGCCAAATTATTAGGAATTTCTACATCACGAGGACTTTCTTCAGATGTGAAAACAAGATGGAATAGTACATATTACATGCTTGATAGTGCTTATCATTATAGATTTGTCATTCATGATTTTTTAGAAAAGATAAAGGTTTGGTGTGGGACTTTCCTGAGGAAGTGTGGCAAAGGTTTGATAAAATTAAGAATATTTTAGAAGTCTTTGAATCTGCAACAAAGTTATTTTCAGGAACTTCTTATCCAACATGCAACTTATTTTTGTCTGCATTGATTGTTATCAAAGAAGTATTGGATAAATCTTCAACATCTAATGATGAGTTTGTACGTGTCATGGTCAAACCAATGAAAATCAAATTTGACAAATATTGGAGTGATTGCAATTTACTTATGTGTCTTGCTATTATTCTTGATCCTCAAAGAAAGTTGTTGTTTATCACTTACGCTTTCAATAAATTGTACAATAATTATGAAGCGGTCCAAAAAGTGAAAGTGGTAAAAGATAGCCTCTTTGAGCTTTTTTTCCACTTATTGTGATAGCAGTAGCACCGAACATCACACTACAATTATCAGTTCTGAATCATCCTCTTCAAGTAGAGTGGGAGTTATGGGACTTTCAAGTGCAACAACTCATCAACAACTTATAACAAATTCTGTTCTTCTTGGCTTTAATGATTTCTTGAGTTCTAGCTCTTTGACGCAACCTCTTAAAAATGAATTGGAAATGTATCTAGAGGAAGCACTGGTACAACCTCCTCTTGAGAGTAGAGATAAATTTGATGTCCTAGAATGGTGGAAAGTATATTCAATGAAATATGTGAAGCTCTCTAAGATGGCAAAGGATATCCTCGCAATACCCATCACAACTGTGGCTTCCGAATCAGCTTTTAGTGCTGGAGGGAGAGTACTTGATGATTATAGAAGTGCTCTAAATCCTAAAACAGTGAATGCTCTAGTGTGTTCTTCAAATTGGATTCGTTCCCAATATAAGCATCGTGCCAATGTAAGTACTTTTATTTATTACTCATGAATGGTTTAATTAGTCCTCGATTAAATTGTTTAATTCTGATGTGTGTTTTGCAATCACAGCTTTGTACAACCCCGTGTCCGGCGAGCAAGATCACCAGGGGCGAGCAGACCAGGCCAGGAGCAGCAGGCGAGCTCGGCAGCGGCAGGGGGCGAGGCTGAACTCGGCAAACGACGACCAGAGATCGACGATCGGAGACCCCCGAGCTCGGCGTTCGCCAAGCGAGCCACAGCTCGCGTCCTCACAGTGGAGATCGGCAACGATAGGCGAGCAGTACATGCCGAGGTGGCCAGAGCTCCCAGCTCGCCTGGGTGTCTGAGGTACTTTTTACTATTTTGCCCCCGCTGGTCTGCCCATAGCCCTTCAAAACAGCAGAGTTTGGCTGTTGGCAGACCCAACCAAGGGTTTTCTGGTAATTTCAGGTCAGTTCTTTTGGTTATTGGCAGTCCGGATTTCAAAAGCTATAAATAGGACCCAAGGGGTACCCTAGAAAGCAGGTTCTCCCCTGTGCTCTTCTCCCCAAAATCTTCAAGTGTTTTCTGAGGGTACCTTAGCTCGGCCTCAGGCTAAGGAGGGGAAGCGCTCTGAGATCTTCCGGGTTTGTGGTGGGACCTCCCTGCCGAGCCCTTGGGTCTGTTTCTCCTTATTTTGTTTTTTTTCTTGCAGGAGCGAAGTAGGCGCGAGACCACCCCCTTCCCCAAGGGCGAGCTCCACAGGAAGCCGGGTTCCGGTTTCAACAAGCTTGATGTTGATAATTTAACAAGTTCTCTACCAGATGAGATCATGGGGACTTCTACTAATGATTAAATATACATTAAGGTATTTTCGATTGTTTAGATAATTTCGAGTTATTTAAGTTACCTTCGACTTGAGCTGTACTTCTCATATTTGCAGGTATCATGTCATCATTTTATACTGAACATGTAGTCTTGTAGACTTGTACTGATAATTTTAAATATGATATCATAATTTACTTGTGAAATATTATTTTTATTGCTCCTGCCAATGCTTTCTGCAATTCTTCTAATAATACATATATGTTTACTATCATCATGATTGGTAATAGGTTTGCCGCTTTATCAACTCCTACCCTACATTCCCTACAAAGCTATTGTATCTTTGGATATTGGAGTCTGGAGTGGTGTTTGGGAAGAGATTCTAGAAGGTTCTCACTAATCACTTTGTTATACTTCAGTGCACTTGGCTTGACATTTGGTATTTATTGATATATTGTTCGTATGGTAGTTATTGATATAGAAGTTATTTATCATGTAAAATTGAATTTATTTTTCATTGACAGTATAATTCACATTTAGTTATTGATATTGTTGCTTTGTTTGGAACTAGTCTTTTGTGATTGTACTAGACATGCTCTTCCATGCATAATTACAAACTAATGATATAGAAGTTTTGGTATTATGTCAATTGTCAAATGCATAAATGCATATTTTTCACTTATTTAAACACATATCTTATGCTAGTCGGTAGCCTATTGAGAATAGGATGACTTACTGATTTTAGCAAAAAATAAAAAGAAATCGGAAGGTAAAAATTATTGGAAATTTTTCTTCTATTTTTTTTTGCGGTCATTATTCTTTCACTCTCAACTTGTCTAGTCTGGTTAAATATGATGGCTATCCTAAATCTTGGATTCCATCTTCAATGGATAGCTTTCAGCTTGCCCTTCAATTTGATATTTCAGTAATTCAGTGATGGTCATAGCATGTCCTTGTGCACTTGGCTTGGCAACTCCCACTGCTGGTATGGTTTGTTGCATTAGGCAACTGCTGAAGTTTATTTTTTATAAGGAACTGGTCCGTTCCATATCCTTTAGTCAAAAGTTGAGATATATCTCTATAAGAAGTAGAACCTACTGCTTATTCTGCTGAAGTTTTGACTTTTGAGCATGCAATTGCATTTTGATAAAAAATTTATCATGACATGTTGTAAATCAATGGTGATTAATTTGATTCAAAAGCTGGAGAAGTTAATAATCTAACTACTTGAACTTTAGTTTTCCATAACTTCTGTGTTGGCAGTGTAAAAGCTGTAGCAATATTGGTATTCTATAAACTTAGAATTTTAAAATTGATTGTTCTGTTATGATTTACAAACTTTTGTGTTTTTTATAGATTAAGGAGCAGAAGCAGATATCATATTCTAGACCTTCATAGCACAATCAACTCAAAGCTTAATATTTTTTTGGAGTGATTATCTAATATGGACTCTTTATGAATTTTGTTGGACTGTTTATGGATTTATATTGAGCTACTTATGTCCTATGAAGTGTGAAGTGTGAACTGTTTATTTTGTTGTTTTGTGATACTTTTAGTCAAATATTTCTATTTGGGAAGATGTTTAATTTTTAATTTCTTCATTATGGGATTTGAGTCATTTTTATTTGGTATGTTCGTATGTGAAATTTTCTTGCCTTGGTATTTGGAAAATAATTGTTCTAAAATGTATAAGTTATATATAATAATAATTTTTCTAATAAAGTTCAAGCAATATAAATTTTAAATGATCAACAACCCAACGTGGCATCTTCAATTTATTGTGATTTAAAAAATATTTTCTAAATGATGCTCTTAAACTCTTTATAGTTCATTAAATAAAATTAATTATGTATAAATTTGTAATAAATTATTTTTAATAAAAAATATTATTTCGAGCCGACTCGAAATTGATTCGAGCCAGCTCGGAGTCGAATCGATTTCGAGTCGAGCCGGCTCGGAGTCGAATCGATTTCGAGTTCGAGTCGATTTCGAGCCGAGTTCGAGTCGAAAAATTCGATTTCGAGCTGAGTCAAAATCGCTCGAACTCGACTCGATATCAGCCCTAACCTGGATAGCCTTGTCGTCGTCCCGCCTGGGGGAGGTAAGCGACTCGTCATTACCCCGCCTCGCTGTTTTATACTCTCGCTTCACCCTTTCCCTCCTTGGCAGGCGAGCAGGACGTTCCCCTTCACCCCCCCTTATGAGAGTTCCAGAGTCGCCTCCAGCGTCCTCGCCCGCGCTCAGGTCGCTGACGCCGCTCAGCGCGACATCCCGACGGTCTCTGCTAAGAAGCGGCCGGGCCGCGAACAGCCTACTCCCCCGCCCAAGAAGGCGAACACTGCGGGGGAGCTACCCGCCATGGGCCAAAGAAAGGGCAAGGCCCCAGCGAATCAATCGGCTGAGGGTCCCGCCCTCTTGAATGCTTCGACCAGCGAAACCCCGGGCGAGGTGGCGGACACTTCTGGTCCGCCAGACGGGGCGCATGCTGCCGCGAAGCCGGTGCCGAGAGGGCACCGTAATTTCGGCTACGGCGTGAAATACCTGGACGAGCTCGGCGTCCCGCTTCTGTTATGGGACAAAGAGTCAAATCGCGCGGTGGTTTTGACCCTGCTGCCGAGTTGGTTGGAGCAGGACACTATCAGCGAGGAGGCCTATAACTTCTCGTTTGGCCTTTACTCGCGGGAGGACGCCGCCATTTACGACAAGGAGGCGACGCGATTGTTGGTGCACGAAAGCGCACAAGCCCAACTCTGCGGCCTGGAGCTGGCCCATATGGTTGGGCGGCGCTGCACCCAGTTGGAGCGGAACGCCACCTCTCTTAAGAACTTGGCGGACGAGAAGGAGGAGACCCGTAAACTTGCTCAGGGGGAGGCGGATCTCCAGAGGAAGCGGGCCGATGCGGCCGAGGAGACCCTCGCTCAGTACTTGGGAGGGGTGGTATATTTTTCAGCCCGCACTGATTTATAGTTGTCGTTTCTTTTCTCGAATCCATCTTCTGACGTTCTTCCTTTTCGCAGGATGCGGTGACGGCCAGCCGGATGGGTGCCAAGATCGCTACCCTCGGCCAGGACAAGTTGGTGCTGGAGACGCGAGTGCGCGAGCTAGAGGCTACCGCAGCCGCCCCTCCGCCAGCCAATAGCAGTTGCCCGCTTGAACATCACTCTGACTACGAGTTGAAGGTGTTGATGCAGAAGAACGCCGCCAGCGCCGCGAAGTATACGATGCAGATGCTGCGGCGTGCCGACCTCCTCAAGAGCGAGGGCGTGGGACTCTCGGCGAGCGAGGTGGTGCCGGCACTGTTCCTTCCTGTGCCGGACCCCGGGGATAAGTCCTACCAGCGCCTCTAGGGCTTCTCGCCCACGATCTCGCGTCGCCCTCGCCCCCGCGACTCTCTTGTTATATGTATATCAGTATATTTTTGGTTGCTTGAAATGTACGCGCGAGCCGTGTTATTACTTTGCGATTTTTGTCTATTCCTGCCCTTATAAATGCATCCTCGCTCGCGTTATATGTATGTTTGCTATTATTGGGCGATGTAAATTCTCCCTTTCCGTACTCTCAGTCGTTCATCTCGCGTTATGTTGATGAGGTCGCACGCCTATGGATTTGGCTTAGGAGTTATTGGAGACCCGATCGGTCGTATCGCTAGCGGCGACCTGCCCCTGCAGCCTGGTCTCGCTGAGATCACTACTCGTTCACCAGGAGAGGCGAGCAGGTTCGTCGCTCGCCTGAGCCATCAGATTTCTTGCGGGCTGACCCTCTCGCAATGCGGCCTGGGTTCTTCCCCCCTTTTGGCCGTCATTTTGGGCGCTGGGCGACTACGTTAGGCCCCCCTTTCAGTTAACTTTGCGACTCCGATTACTCATTATTTGGACATCTGGTTCCCCGACTTCTGACACTGCTTTGCGCATCAAGACCTCCCCCGTTAGCTGACGAGTAGTTGATGTCTTTTCCCGATGAGTGACATACAACCCTGCCAGCTAGGTGAGAGTCTGATAGCAAGATCTGCTTGAGGTCTAAGGATGACACCGAGTGACTTCCAGCCCTGCCAGCTAGGTGAGAGCCTGACAGCAGGATCTGCTCGGGGTCAAAGGCTAACGCCATCGAGTGACTTCCAGCCCTGCCAGCTAGGTGAGAGCCTGACAGCGGGATCTGCTCGAGGTCTAAGGATGACACCGAGTGACTTCCAGCCCTTCCAACTAGGTGAGAGACTGACAGCGGGATCTGCTCGGTGTCCAAGTCTAACGCCATCGAGTGACTTCCAGCCTTGCCAGCTAGGTGAGAGCCTGGCAGCGGGATTTGCTCGAGGTCTAAGGATGACACCAAGTGACTTTCAGCCCTGCCAGCTAGGTGAAAGCCTGACAGCGGGATCTGCTCGGGGTCCAAGGCTAACGCCATCGAGTGACTTCCTGCCCTGCCAGCTAGGTGAGAGCCGGGCAGCGGGATCTGCTCGAGGTCTAAGGATGACACCGAGTGACTTCCAGCCCTATCAGCTAGGTGGGAGCCTGACAGTGGGATCTGCTCGGGGTCCAAGGCTAACGTCATCGAGTGACTTTCAGCCCTGCCAGCTAGGTGAGAGCCTAACAGCGGGATCTGCTCGAGGTCTAAGGATGACACCGAGTGACTTTCAGCCCTGTCAGCTAGGTGAGAGCCTGACAGCGGGATCTGCTCGGGGTCCAAGGCTAACGTCATCGAGTGACTTCCAGCCCTGCCAGCTAGGTGAGAGCTTGACAGCGGGATCTGCTCGAGGTCCAAGGATGACACCGAGTGACTTCCAGCCCTGTCAGCTAGGTGAGAGCCTGACAGCGGGATCTGCTTGGGGTCCAAGGCTAACGTCATCGAGTGACTTCCAGCCCTGCCAGCTAGGTTAGAGCCTGACAGCAGGATCTGCTCGAGGTCTAAGGATGACACCGAGTGACTTCCAGCCCTGTCAGCTAGGTGAGAGTCTGACAGCGAGATCTGCTCGGGGTCCATGGCAAACGCCATCGAGTGACTTCCAGCCCTGCCAGCTAGGTGAGAGCCTGACAGCGGGATCTGCTCGAGGTCTAAGGATGACACCGAGTGACTTCCAGCCCTGTCAGCTAGGTGAGAGCCTGACAACGGGATCTGCTCGGGGTCCAAATACACTTCGCTTCTTCATGAAAACTCATCGTGACAGTATTGGCGTGTTAAAAAACTTTCATTAAAAAACAAAACACCACTTACATGTTTCAAGGGAAAAAGCATTTTAAGTCGTCGCCACTCCAGGTGAGACTCAGGGTCTCGCCCTACACATTTTGGAGTCGATACCCCCCTGATCTTAAAGCTTCCCCACGGTTGTCGACCTCCCTGCTGCATCCACCTTCTTCAGAACCAAGTCCCCCTCCACAAATTGCTTGACTCTGACGTGCTTGTCAGAGTACTTGGCCATCCTCCTCTTCACCTCTTCCTGCCAGACGGCGGAAAGGTCTCGCAGTTCTTCCACCATGTCAAGGGAGAGCCGCAGCTCCTCCTCGTTCTCAGCCGGTCATTCTTCCCTGCCTTCTCGGGCCAGAACAACTCGAGGTGTTTGAACTTCAAATTCCACGGGGAGCACTGCCTCACACCCATGAGAGAGCTTGAAGGGGGTCTCTCCGGTAGCTGTGTTGGGGGTGGTCCTCAAGGCCCAGAGAACCGCGGGAAGCTGCTCCACCCAGCTCCCTTTCAGGTTTTCCATCTTCTTATTTAGGAGGTTGACAATGATCTTGTTCGCGGCTTCCACCAGCCCGTTGCTTCTGGGTGGTGTACCGAGGCGAACCTGAGGTTGATCCCAAGCTGCTCGTAGAAGCTGGTAAATTCCGCGCTGGCGAACTGGGGCCCGTTGTCCGTGACAATGGCCTGGGGGAGCCCATGACGGCAGATGATCTCCCCCCACACGAAGTTCCTGATGACCTGAGAAGTTACCTTGGCCAGCACCTTCACTTCCAACCACTTGGAGAAATAATCAATCATCACCAGTAGGAACCTCCTCTGCCCACTGGCCTGGGGGAATGGTCCAACCAAATCCATTCCCCAAATGGCAAAGGGCCAGAGGGCTGTGATACTTTTAAGTCGCTGGGCCAACTGTAGCTGGAGGGGAGCGAACAACTGGCATTTATGGCACCTTCTTGCGAACTCTGTTGCATCATGGCCCAGGGTGGGCCAGAAGTACCCCTGCCTGACAATCCTCCCTTCCAGGGTCCGACTCCCAGAGTGGCTCCCACACTCCCCGGAGTGTACTTCTTCCAAGATTCTTTGTACTTCCCATTAGTCCACACACCGAGCCAACATCCCCGAGAGAGTCTTCTTGTACAACTGCCCGTCCTGGAGGAGGTAGTACGCCGATTTGTGTCTGAGCTTCTTCTTGTCCACCCCCTCTGGATACGCTCCCATGGAAAGGAAGGTCGTGACTGAGTCCATCCACGAGGGCCGCTAATCTATCTCCATAAGCTCCCCCTCTTCGATGGAAGGGCGGAATAAGTCGGTGATGGCACCCCCCCCACCCGGGGACCATACTTCGCTAGCTGATCTGCCTGCTCGTTCTCCTCCCGGGGCACGTGCTTGATAGAAAAAGTCTGGAACGTGTCGATGACCCCCTTTACTTTGGCTAAGTATAGCCGCAGGGTAGGCTCTCTCGTCTCGAATTCCCCGTTGATTTGAGAAGCTACTGCCATGGAGTCAGTAAGGACCTCCACGTCCAACACCCCCAGCTCCCTGGCCAGGGGCAGCCCCGCTATCACGGCCTCATACTCGGCCTGATTGTTGGTGATGGGAAAGTGCACCACCACCGTCAGCTCAATTCTAGTCCCTTGAGGGCTCTCCAAGATCACCCCTACTCCTAGGGAATGCCTTCCTAAGGCCCCATCCACCTTCATATTCCAAGGAGTCGTACGAGTGAGCTCTTCTTCCGCCACCTCAATCACATAATCGGCCAAGAAGTCGGCCATCGCTTGAGCTTTGATCGAGAGGTGGGGGATGAAGGAGACGTCGAACTCACTCAACTCCACCGACCACTTGGCCAGCCTGTCGGAATGCTCCATCCCGTCAAAGATGTTGCGGAGGGGATGGTCAGTTACCACTTGGATTGAGTGTGCCTGGAAATAGGGTCGTAGCCTTCGGGCTGAGATGAACAGGGCGAAGGCCAGCTTCTACAAAATTGGATACCGGAGCTCGGCCTTCCTCAGGACCCGGCTCACGTAATATATAGGGAGCTGCTTCTTCCCCTCTTCACGAACTAAGACAGAGCTTAAGGCCTCCGCCCCTACCCCGAGGTATAGAAAAAGGTCTTCCCCTTCCTTCGGCCCTTGAAGCAGTGGAGCCCGAGTCAACTGCACCTTGAGGGTATGGAATGCCTCCTCGCACTCCTTAGTCCACTCGAATTTCTGACCCCCCCCCCCTTAACATTTTGAAGAAGGGGGAGCATTTCTCCCCAGCCCGAGAGAGGAACCTACTTAGCCCTGCCAGCTTCCCTGTCAGCCGTTGTACCTCCTTAGTATTCCGTGGCGATCCCAGCTCTATGATGACCTTGACCTTATCCGGATTCGGCTCGACCCCCGCAGGGGTGAGGAGGTGTCCCAAGAACTTCCCCTTACTGGCCCCGAAGACACACTTCAAGGGGTTCAACCGCATCTTGTACCTGCGTAGGGTAGAAAAGGTCTCCTCCAGGTCCTGGAGATGAGAGTCCACATCCTGACTCTTGATCATGAGATCGTCCACGCACACCTCCAGGTTCCTCCCCTTTTGTTCCTTGAAAACCCTGTCCATCATCTTTTGATAGGTCTCCCCTGCGTACTTTAGCCCGAAGGGCATCATCTTGTAACAGTAACATCCATCCCCCGTGATGAACGATACATCTTTGACGTCTAGGTGGTGCATCCTGATTTGATGATAACCTGAAAATGCATCTAAAAAACTCATCACAGAAAAACCAACGGCTGAGTCAACCAGCGAGTCGATCTGAGGCAAGGGATAACAGTCCTTAGGAAAAGATTTATTAAGTAAGGAGAAGTCGATACACATATGCCACCGGCCGTCCCCTTTTTTCACCATGACTACATTTGAGACCCAGCCGGGGTATTGGATCTCGGATATGAAGTCGGCCTTGAGAAGCTTCACCACTTCCTCTCTGATGGGCTTCGCCAGCTTGTTCGCGGTGGACCTCTTCTTTTGTTGGACGGGGAGTGTTCCCGGGTCCAAGTTGAGGTGGTGGCAAGCCACATCCGCGTCAACCCCCGGCATCTCCGCGACGCTCCATGCGAAGATGTCCACGTTCTTCTGGATGCACTCTAGCATCCGGCCTTGGTCCTCCGGGGTCAGCCCTCCGTTGACGCGGACCTTCTCCGCCCTGCCTTCGTGGGTGTGGACCTCCAGCTACACCACCTCTTCTGCAGCTTCCAACCGGGACTGCTCCCCCCATTCTTCAACACCCCTCTCCTCCGGGACGAGGGCCTCCGCCTCCACCTCCTCTTCCACGGCCATCGCCTCGGCCGACTCCTCCTGATCTCCTCATGCTGCCTCTACCACAACGTAGCTCTCCGCCTCAAACTCCTCCCTGCCAGCTTCTTGCTCCGCCTCCTCCATCCTTCGCTCCATCTCCTCGGCTTCCTCCTGCCAAGAAATGGAGTTCACGACGGTGACGTAGCACTCTCGCGCCACCTCGAGGTCTCCCCTGACCCTGACCTGAATCCCCTCGGCATTGAACTTCAAGCACTGATGGAATGATGAGGGGACGCAGCGGAAGGCGCTGATAAGTGGCCTCTCGAAGATGCCGCTGTAGCTGCTGGGGGCATCCACGATGACGAACCTGCTGTTCCTGGACTGCCCCCCAGGGTGACATGGAGGTCTACTCCTCCCTCCACTTCCTTCCTCTCCCCCGAAAATCCAAACAAGGGCCCATCTGAGGCCAACACCCTCTTCGCATCTGTTAAATTTTCTCAACGTGGTCAGCAAGATAGCTCAAATGCCAAATTAATATCTTCGGAACTACCCAGTTCTCACGTTGAACCA
Organism: Platanthera guangdongensis; assembly: GCA_039583875.1. NCBI lineage: Eukaryota > Viridiplantae > Streptophyta > Magnoliopsida > Asparagales > Orchidaceae > Platanthera > Platanthera guangdongensis. The sequence continues at coordinate 161,152,912 of CM077159.1, forward strand.
GCGGAAAACCAAGGAACAAAGGTTAATCCCAACAAACAATGGAAGCACAAGCAGATCTTTTATTCATTCACTTCTTTACAACACGAGGCATACATAGCGAGACATGATTTCGCTAGTATAACAGTTGTAAACAGAAAGCACCAAAAACCAAGCCGGGCGGACAGCACCGAAGTCCGCCGAGGTTGCCGAGGTCGCCGAGTTCGCTGAGATCGCCTGAACTTAAACTGCACTCCGTCGAATAGCCACGGAGTCCGCCGAAGCCGCGAGGCCGCGCGGACACACCGTTATTCGTCTCCTGCTGAAGCTGAACTGAGGAACACCCCCTACCCGCCTGAAGCCGGCGGACAGGTTATTGAAGCTGGCAAAGATGAAACAGAGCTGACAAGCCGTAGAGCGACCTCCTGCTGAATCCGCAGAGACCGCACACTTCCAAGTACTTGACCGAAGTCAAAGCCAAACTCCTGGCTCCTTGAAGCTACCCGCGCGACCTGCACACAGCAAACGTCAGCACTGAATCAATCCGCGCGGACAGACAAACTGAGACCGCAGCTCCTCGCCCAACCCAACTTACTGTTCACTCAAGTTACTGTAGACCTGTCAGGGGGGTCCTATTTATAGGCGAGGTGAGGAGTGTGGTCACCGCCCTAGAGATAGCGACACCACCCTAGCTCGCGCGATAGCAAAAACACCGTCCGCTGAGTCCGCAAGGACTTAGCCGGATACCAAGGAAAATCGCCAGGAGCAAGACAACATTGGCGAACCCTCTCCAGTCCGCCCAAGCTATGCGGACAAGGCATCAGTCTGCAAAGCTTCCAACCACTACAGGACAGCAACCCCCTTCAATGACTGTCCGCACCAACCCGAGGCAGTCCGCAAGACTCAAGCATCAGTCCGCCACAAGTTCACGACCAAAGGCAGACAGCAACAGTCCGCCCGGTCAATCAGCGGACTTGGCGGATATGGCGGACACTATGGTATTGGCACAGAGTGACCAAGTCCAAAAGCCATCAAGGGCCAATGCGAGCATGGCGGACTCAAACACCCGTCCGCCAAACACCGAAGCTCAGACCGCCAGCAGTCCGCAAGCTCCTCGCACTCCTGCCCTATCGCAGCAGCCATCTCCCGGACTCCAAAACCAGTCCGCCAAAGACCTCCACAGCAATGCACCTGCTGTACCACCAGAGCTCGACAAGGCCTCAGCCAATCTCTAAGCCCAGTCCGCAACAGCCCATACCGCGGACACGAGCCAAACGCCTATCAGCACAAGCTTGCACCGCGACCACTGAGCAAAGCACCAGTCCGCAAGCCTCTATCCGCTCAGGCCGCTCCTTGGCAAAACCAATCAGCAAACGCTCTATCCGCAGATAACAGGCCGCATAGTCCGCGGACTCCATGCAAACAACCCGCTCAGAAGACAGCCGGCTTTCCACTAGACCTTCCACCAGGCCGCACATCGCAGTCCGCCCAGTCCGCCTAGTCCGCCAACACTGTCCGACCAGGCCGCCCGGCCTGTCCCGTCAACCACTTTCACTTCACAAAATTCAACACTCCCCCTTGAAGTGGGAAGTGGTGACCAAGCCCAACAAGCTGCGCAAGCGTTCAAAGGGCCCCTTCGACAGTGGCTTCGTGAAGATGTCAGCAAGATTATCTTCACTCCGAACATGCCCGATCAGCAGAGATCCTTCCAACACCTTCTCCCGAATGAAATGGTGATCAATCTCTATATGCTTGGTCCTGGCGTGACACACTGGATTGTTAACCAGTTTGAGAGCACTCTCATTGTCACCCCAGAGTAAAGTCGGCCCTTGCACTTCTTCATGAACATCCTCTATAAGCCTCCTCAACCAAACGGCTTCCCGAGCAGCCAAGGCCGAAGCCTTATACTCCGCCTCTGTGGTTGAAACCGACACCGAGTCCTGCTTCTTGCTACACCACGAGATGCTAGCTGAACCGCAAGTGAACACATAACCTGAAGTGGACCTCCGATCATTCGAATCACCGCCATTGTCAGCATCCGTGTACCCGAGCAACGCAAACTCCGAGTCCCTTCTATAGAGGAGTCCCATGTCAGAAGAAGCCTTGACATACTTCAGAATACCCTTTGCCGCCACTAGATGAGATTGCCTTGGTTCAGCCATATACCGACTTACTCGACCAACATCATAAGCAATGTCCGGCCTTGTAATCGTCAGGTAGATCAAGCTCCCAACAAGAGCCCTGAACACCAAGGGATCATGAAGAACCCTTCCCTCATCTCGTCGAAGCTTCAGCCCAGGTTCCAGTGGAGTAGAGCACTTCTTCCCTTCGCCCATGCTGAACCGCTTCACAATGCGATCAGCATACCCTTTCTGGCAAATGAGAACCCCGCACTCCTTCCTCTCCACTTCAAGACCGAGAAAGTGATGCAACTCTCCCAAGTCTTTCATCTCGAAGCGTATAGCAAGCTCAGCCCTGAGCCTTGCTACTTCCCCCTCCGAATTCCCTGTGATGATCATGTCATCCACATACAGCAGGACCAAGACATGTAGCTCTCCCTTCTTCTTGACAAACAAGCTTGAATCCGAGTTGGAAGCAAAGTATCCACAGAATTGCAAGTACTCTGCAATCTTCTCATACCACGCTCTAGGAGCTTGCTTCAGCCCATAGAGAGCCTTCCTGAGTTTGCAGACATATTCCGGATGCTTTTCAGAGACAAAACCAAGCGGCTGATCCATGAAAATGTCCTTGTCAATCTCTCCGTAAAGAAAAACATTCTTCACATCGAGTTGCCACAACCTCCATCCCTTGCTAGCAGCCAAGGCGATCACCACTCTTACTGAAGTCATCTTCGCAACTGGACTGAATGTCTCCTCATAGACTTCTCCATACTGCTGTGAGAATCCTCTAGCGACCAGGCGAGTCTTGAACTGATCAATGCTCCCATCAGCCTTCTTCTTCAACTTGTACACCCACTTGCAAGTAACCGTAGTAATGCCATCAACCTTGAGCACAAGATCCCAGGTTTCATTCTTCTTCAGAGCATCAATCTCTTCCTTCATGGCACCTTCCCACTCCTTCACTCTAGTGGCCTCGTTGAGGTTTGCAGGCTCTCGCTCATCCAGAGGACCTGCAAAGAAGCAGGAGACAAAGCTCACTGCATTCCCATCACAGTACCGAGTCGGTGGCTTAACCACCCTCTTCGATCTCCGAAGGATCGGCTCCTTGCTCACTGCTTCCGTTGCTTCTTAGGGCTCAACTCCTACCTGGGGCAAGCATTGAGCAGTGCTCCCCCTGCTTCCTGAGCCAGAAGGCTCAGCCTCGGAGTTAGAAGCAACAGGAGCTGCTGGTGAAACAGCAAGCTCCTCTTCTAAGCCTTCAGCAGACGCCACCGGTGCTTCATCAACCTTGCTACTTCCGGTTAGCTCCACCGAGCCACCTCCATATGACGTCAGCTCGTCAAAGACAACGTCTCTTGACACCACGAACTTCTTCGTCACAGGGTCCATTCATTTCCATCCCTTCTTCCGCTCATCATAGCCAACAAAGACAAGCTTCCTTGTCTTCGCATCCAGCTTAGTCCGTGAAGCATCTGAGACATGCACGTAACAAGTTGAACCGAACACCCTAAGGTGTCCAACACTCGGCTTCTCCTTCAGCAACAGCTCAATAGGAGTCTTCATGTTGATAGGGCTGAGTGGCATCCGGTTGATAACATAAGCAGCACAAGACATCCCTTCCGCCCAAAAGGACCTTGGGATATCTTTCGCATGAAGCCAACATTTGCAGGTCTCCGTCAGATGACGGATCTTCCGCTCCGTTACCCCATTTTGTTGTGGAGTGTGAGCACAAGTAAGCTCCTGTTGGATTCCGTGCTTCCTGCAGAAGTTAGAAAACTCGGAGGAGACAAACTCACCCCCGTTATCTGTTCTAAGCTTCTTGATCCGCAAGCCAAGCCGACCTTCTACCAACTCCTTGAACTCCACAAACAAACAAAAGGCTTCCGACTTCTCCTTTAAGAAGTACACCCAAGTATACCTTGGGTAGTCATCAACCAAGACAAGCATGTATCTGCTTCCACCAAGGCTGACAGTAACCGTCGGTCCCATCAGGTCGCCATGAATACACTCTAATGGTTTCTTGCTCCTTGTTTGTGAGTTATCAAACAGAAGGCGATGTGCCTTACCGTATTGACAACCCGCGCAAACATGCCCGTCACCAAAGGAGGACAACTTAGGCAACCCCCCCACCAAACTTCTACTAGACATCGCCTTCAGCTTGTCCATACCAACATGCCCCAGCCTCTCATGCTAGATAGCAGCACTATCATTGACCCTCATTCTATCAACATAAGCACTGGTGGAAAGAACAAACAAGTTCTTCACCCTCCTCCCAATATGAGCAACATCAGCCTTAACTGCTGATACGTTGCGAAGGAACCTCACGTCTGTTGGCCCAAATAGAACGTGATACCCAGCGTCCACCGCATTGGTCACCGAGAAGAGGTTTTTCTTCATGCCCGACACGTGATACACACTCCTTAACGTGAGTGGCCCCTGATCACTACCCAAATACACAACCCCCTCTTTCTCTACTGCATAAACAGTAATATCAGCAGTGATAATAGCTTCATTACCTGAGTAAGCCTGCATGGAGGTGAACTTCGATTTGTCTCCGGTGAGGTGATGACCACACCCAGAGTCCACGATCCACTCGCCGTTGAAGTCCTCAGCATACAAGGCCCGGACACAAGTGCCCGTCATAAATGCTCCGCCCCATTCTGCTTCTTCACTTCTCGAGCAAGCTACCTCCTTTCCCGCAGCATGCCCAGGCTACAGTTTGACCTTGCAGTCCCGCTTGAAGTGCCCTCGCTGATGACACCGGTAGCACTTCAAGTTCTTCTTCCAGTCCTTAGGAGCATTGCTCCTCTCCGGTGGATATGAAGTTGAAGTCTCCTTCTCACCAGCGACCTGCACCTTCTTCTTCTTCTTCCCTTCCCATCCTTTCTTCTTGCCTGAGAAGAGAGCTTCGCTGCCTTCCTGATTCAGGTTCACTCCAGCCATCTGCCTTGCTAAGCTCTCCTGCGATGCAAGCAGATTCTCCAGCTCCAGCAAAGACGGCTGAGTAGCCCACCCTTGAATAGATGTTACAAAGGCCACATATTCCTTCTGCAAGCCGCGGATAATGTGCCTTTTCATCTTCACCTCAGAGATAGGCTCATCAGGATCCAGTGCCGACAGCTCAGCACACAAGCTCTTCATCTTTAAGAAGTACTTGGAGATGGAAAGGTCTCCCTGAGTTGCCCTGGCCAACTCATTCTCCAGGAACTGAAGCCGCGCCACATTCTTCCTATTGAACAACTCATCAATGGTTGTCCAAATATCAGCAGCCGACTCACACCCAACGATGTGATCAAACAGTTCCAGAGACACGGCTCTCTTCATAATGAACTCCGCCTTAGCATTTGTTCTTCTCCAGAGCCTAACCTGCTCAGCAGTACCGAAAGCAGCAGTGACTTCCTGCCTGTCGTCACCACCGACGACTTCCCACAGCTCCTCGCCAAGAAGATAACTCTTCATGCACGACTTCCACTTCTTGAAGTTAGTCGGCGTTAAGAGTTCAATGCCCAGACCTCTTGCAAAGCTCCCTTCCATTGCAACACCTGTTGGCAACCTTTCAGAAGCTCCGAGCAACAACACAAGTTGATCACCACTTAATCACTGAGTAACAACACTGGCTGACTTCCGCTCACACAACTGAACCTGCCTCTGATACCATGTTAAATTTTCTCAACGTGGTCAGCAAGATAGCCCAAACGCCAAATTAATATCTTCGGAACTACCCAGTTCTCACGTTGAACCAGCGGAAAACCAAGGAACAAAGGTTAATCCCAACAAACAATGGAAGCACAAGCAGATCTTTTATTCATTCACTTCTTTACAACGCGAGGCATACATAGCGAGACATGATTTCGCTAGTATAACAGCTGTAAACAGAAAGCACCAAAAACCAAGCCGGGCGGACAGCACCGGAGTCCGCCGAGACCGCCGAGGTCGCCGAGGTCGCCGAGTCTACTGAGATCGCCCGAACTTAAACTGCACTCCGCCGAATAGCCATGGAGTCCGCCGAAGCCGCGAGGCCGCGCGGATACACCGTTATTCGTCTCCTGCTGAAGCTGAACTGAGGAACACCCCCTAACCGCTTGAAGCTGGCGGACAGGTTATTGAAGCTGGCAAAGATGAAACAGAGTTGATAAGCCGCAGAGCGACATCCTGCTGAATCCGCAGAGACCGCACACTTCCAAGTACTTGACCGAAGTCAAAGCCAAACTCCTGGCTCCTTGAAGCTACCCGCGCGACCTGCACACGACAAACGTCAGCACTGAATCAATCCGCGCGGACAGACAAACTGAGACCGCAGCTCCTCGCCCAACCCAACTTAATGTTCACTCAAGTTACTGTAGACCTGCCATGGGGGTCCTATTTATAGGCGAGGTGAGGAGTGTGGTCACCGCCCTAGAGATAGCGAGACCACCCTAGCTCGCGCGATAGCAAAAACACCGTCCGCCGAGTCCACAAGGACTTAGCCGGATACCAAGGAAAACCGCCAGGAGCAAGGCAACATTGGCAAACCCTCTCCAGTCCGCCCAAGCTATGCGGACAAGACATCAGTCCGCAAAGCTTCCAACCACTACAGGACAGCAACCCCCTTCAATGGCTGTCCGCACCAACCCGAGGCAGTCCGCAAGACTCAAGCCTCAGTCCGTCACAAGTTCACGACCAAAGGCAGACAACAACAGTTCGCCCGGTCAATCAGCGGACTTGGCGGATACGACGGACACTATAGTCTTGGCACAGAGTGACCAAGTCCAAAAGCCATCAAGGGCCAATGCGAGCATGGCGGACTCAAACACCCGTCCGCCAAACACCGAAGCTCAGACCGCCAGCAGTCCGCAAGCTCCTCGCACTCCTGCCCTATCGCAGCAGCCATATCTCCCGGACTCCAAAACCAGTCTGCCAAAGACCTCCACAGCAAAGCACCTGCTGTACCACCAGAGCCCGACAAGGCCTCAGCCAAGCTCTAAGCCCAGTCCGCAACAGCCCATACCGCGGACACGAGCCAAACGCCTATCAGCACAAGCTTGCACCGCGACCACTGAGCAAAGCACCAGTCCGCAAGCCTCTATCCGCTCAGGCCGCTCCTTGGCAAAACCAATCAGCAAACGCCCTATCCGCAGATAACAGGTCGCATAGTCCGCAGACTCCATGCAAACAACCCGCTCAGAAGACAGCCAGCTTTCCACTAGACCTTCCACCATGCCGCACATCGCAGTCCGCCCAGTCCGCCTAGTCCGCCACACTGTCCGACCAGGCCGCCCGGCCTGTCCCGTCAACCACTTCCACTTCACAAAATTCAACAGCATCCACCTTCATCGCACCAAACGCCTTTTTAAAGACGACGTTGACGGAGCTTCCATTGTCGACGAGGATCCTGGAGATGGTAAAATTTTCGATGGCTATCTGGATGACCAACGCATCGCAAAAAGGATCCTCATGATCCGCCATATCACTCCTCGAGAAGGTGATTCTCTCCTCTGGCGGCGGGGTCTGGGATGTGGGGCCAATGCTCTGACGATACATGGTGTGGAGGCTCGCCTTGCGGGAATCCTCGACCCCCCCCCCCCCCCCCCCCCCCCCCCCGTGGATCACTCTGATCCCTCCTCGGGTCCCAACATCCACCCGGTCTTCGCAATGGTCCTCCTCCGTCTGATGCAGGACCTCCTCGATCCTCACTTCCGGACGCCACTGTTGTTGTTGCCGCTCCCTGTTCCCTCTCATTTCGAGAAACTCTGGGCACATGGCTGTGTCGTGCCCTTCCTCATGATGGAAGTCACAGTAAGGTAACTCCACCATAACCTCTCTCCTCCTTCTCCTTACTACTCTCCTTCTTTCCCCCATGGCTATGGCCATAGCCTATTCCTGATCGGGGAGTCGAGGTCTATGGGCCTGCCTCCAGCCCGGGGGGTGGAATTAATCTTGCCCCCTGGTGGTAGTCCCTTCCTTGATACCCCCTATGTGGCCCCCCTCCTTGCCACTCGGGCCTCCACCCCAGCCGACGGTCAGGCTCTTGACGCCCCCACCTTGGTTGCTGCTGCCCCTGGAGCTGCCTCTGCTCCCTCTGTCGGGGCTCTCCTCTCCTCTCCTCCTATCCTCTTCCTCCTCTTGTCTCCTTCTCTTCCTCCGTGGCCCACCTGGCCAGCTTCCGGGCGAACTCCGGATTTGATGCCTCCCCGTCAACTTCTCTCGCCGCCCTCTCCATCAGCTCCTCATAGGAGAGGTGGGGGGTATTCTCTTCAACTCCATCCTGAAGAAACCCTGCTGCAGGCCCAGGGTGAAAGCCATCATCAGACTATGGCCCGGCATCTCCTGGACCTGGGTGACCTCCTCCTAGAACCGATCCACGTAGCTCCCCAACGTCTCGTTCACTCCCTTCTTGATGTGGAACAGGGACTCTAACTCCTTCTTCTCCTCTTCGAGGTAGTGAATCTCAGCATGAACCCTCGACGTAAGTCCTCAAAACAGTAGATGGAGCTGGCCGACAGCTGATGGAACCACTTCCTCGCCTTCTCCTTGAGGGTGATGGCGAAGAGTCGGCACTTGAACCCATCTGACATCTGCCGGATCGAAACCACGTCCTCAAATCATTGGACATGTTGGACCGGGTCTTCCTTCCCGGTGTAGTAGGACATCTCGGGTTCCCTGAACCCTTCTGGAACTGGAGCTGAAGAGACCAACTCGCTGGAGGGGCTGCCTCCCCCTACGGGGCGAGCTGGCGAGTCTCGCGAGCCCAGCTCGCCGAACCGGCCTCGGCCTGCCGAGCCGGGGAAGAGCTCGCGCCTGGGGAGCTCGCACCCCCGGCCCTCCTCGGAAATTTCCTTCCCAGCTCGCCTGTCGGGGGCGTCCTCGCCCAAAGAGGGGGTGGCTGCGATCTGGAATGCTGGAGTCGAGCACTCGGCTCGCGTGCCGAGTGCGAACTTGACGAGGCCCAGCACCTCATTCCTGAAATCTTCAAACATCCCCACCGTGGCAAGAGGCGGGGGGGGGGGGGACCAGTCCGACCTGTTAGATCCCTGTCCTCCTGTCATCTAGCTCGCTGAAGCTTTTCTGCACTGACCACGCTCCACGCTCACCGCACCAAAATGTTGAAACTGGAAACTCGGTCTCTTGTGGAGTTCGCCCCCGGGGAAGAGGGTGATCACGCACCTACTTCGCTCCTACAAACAAAACAACAAAAGAGACACGGGAAGAACCGACCCAAGGGCTCGGCAGGGAGGACCCACCACACACCCAGAAGACCTGAGAGTACTTCCCCTCCTTAGCCACAGACCGAGCTAAGACAACCTCAAAAAGCACTCGAGAATTAAGGAGTTAGTGAGTACCCAAGCATGCCCTCTGAGGCGGGCCTGAAAATGGCCTGCAAATAACCAACCTCCGCTATTTTGAACAGCTATGTGCAGTCGGTCTGCCAACAGCGTAGGCTGTTCCAGCTATTCGTACCCATGGGGAGGGCATCCAAGGGGCCTCTACTGGCCCAGGCAGCTTACTCTCCCCTCGCGGGAGGCGGGTGCGACCTGGCTCCCGCGGCTCGCCTAAGCGCGAGCCGGGCCACTGCGACCCGCCAATACCCGTGCCGAGGCGGGCCGGCAGCCGAGTCGCGTATAGGAGAGCGGGCTGGCGGCCAGGCTTCTAACTGCAACCATGGGAACCTCGGAGGAGGGCTTGCCAATTTGGACTCGTCGAACCTATCCCCGAATACCAGTTTGATGAATGTTGACCGAAAAGCTCTGCTCGATGAATGGCAACCCAAACTCTGCTCGACAAATGACGACCCAAACTCTGCTCGACGAATGGCGAGCCAAAATCTGCTCGACGAATGGTGAGCCAAACTCTGCTCGATGAATGGCAAGCCAAACTCTGCTCGACGAATGACGACCCAAACTCTGCTCGATGAATTCTGAGCGAGTGAGAGGGGTGAAGGGGCCAACTCGCATGGTTTGCCTGCCCGACCTGGGCGAGAGCGAGCTGTCCTCCTGTCGTCTGCTTCTCGCGTGCTATCCTGGTGCGGGTCGGGCTACCTGGACCGCTCGCCTGACTCGATGGACCCGCTCGGCGAACACTGGGTTGTACACTGACATAGCCTTTACAGTTGGCATGTTAAGCAGATTCACTAGTAATCCTAGCCAAGACCATTGAGATGCCCTCGATAGGCTAATACAATACCTAAAGCACACTCAAAAGTATGTTTTATGTTACCATGGTCATCCTCCAGTTTTGGAAGAATATTCTGATGCATCGTGATGCTCAGAATTAAATGACAGCAAGTCCACTAGTGGATTTATATTCACACTTGGAGGAGCAGCTGTAACCTGGAAGTCCAAGAGGCAATCATGTATTGCACTATCTTCTATGGAATCCGAACTCTACGCTTTAGCTTCAGCGGGAGAAGAAGCAGGGTGGATAAGAGATTTGGTGATGGACATTCCACTGTCGAGCCTGAAGTTAAGTTCTGTTGCAGTTTACTGCGACAATCATGCTACTAAAACGATTGCTACGAATACTTTGTTCAATAGCAAAAGAAGGCAACTACAGCTGAAACAGGCCTGATTGACCTCCCTTACGAGTCAAGGGATTGTGAACCTCGTTGATGTGAGGTCAAAAGATAATGTTGTAGACGCCTTGTCGAAGGGCTTAAATATAGTTCTCACAATTAAAACATCGGGGGAGATGAGATTAAAGTTCATAGAAATATGAAACTTCCTCATATGTTTTCGTTTTGATAGCAAGAACCTATAGTCGCAACATTCAAGCGTATAATAACAGACTGAAAACCCTAAATAATTTATTGATGAAAGCCCAAGATGGTTAGATGCTAGTCATTCCACACCTAATGATTTAACATCTTTCTCGTTGTAAGCTGATTTCAGAATTATTCAACTGGGAATAGAAAGTCGTTGTATGAGTTAATCTAATATTAGTGATCATAGCACATTATTCCACATTTGATAATGTTGCAAATGACGGTGTGTCAAGTCATATGATGAGGTACATAGTGGTCACTAATGCATAAGATAATAACATTTGATTTATTAAAATCAAAACTTGACTGGTCCTAGCTAGACTGGATAGAGATGCTGACAGTGTTACTTCACTACTGCTATAAGTGCTAAGCTCATTTAGGTAGAGCTAGTTTACTTTGATACGTCACTGCATATATTTATAAATTCATAGAGTCTGACTCATGAAATTCATTGCAGACACTGATGAAGTTGGAGGAGAGAAAGTGGATTTTGACATAGATGATGATGATCTACTCTCTGAGTAGAACTGTTATACGTTTATTTGTAGTCATTTTTATTTTCCAGACTTATTTGATATTGAGTAACACATTTATATTTTTTGTGATTTTTATGTTATTGTTTAAAACTTTTGTTCATGTTTTATGTTAAGTTGTGCTAACTCTTATGGAATGTGTAAAGTCAGAAACTTATTTTGATATTCTCCACTTTCTGCACTCCGAAACGTACACGTTATTTGTCACAAATATATGAGGAGATTGTTAGTGTATATTTGGACTAATAACGGGTTCAGAGGCTTAACGGGTCAGTTAGGGTACACAGTTAACCTATACCCGTAGTAACTCCTAAGGGTTTGCCTATTTATACCCACCTAGGGGCAACGGGTAGGGGATTTCACTTTGATCCTCATCCGGAATGCTTCGAGCAACTTCCACATTCTCTGCATAGGATTGGAACCCGAACCCAATAAGAGCTCCATTCTCCTTTCCAAACTGGCCACACATTTTTTTATTCATTTTAATATTTTAATATTTTTTAATTATACTTAATTTGAACGTGAAGATTTGAAAACAGCCTAGCCTACGGATACAAACATTTGGCCTTGATTTATCTGCGAAATTTTTTGGTCCGAGCCTCAGACGAAGATCATCGTCCGAGGCCTGAGTGATTTTGACCCGCGTCCTTCCTTTTTTTTCCCACTTCGTGTTTTTTGTTTGAGAAACATATATATCAGTTATTAAAATATACATACATATATAATTATTACGTATATATGTAAGTAGTTGGAAAATTGTATTTCTATCTTATATATTTAAAATAATATGTGAGAGATTATAAGTTTATTTAAACTATATATAATAATCAAACTATATTCATTTCAATCAGATCAAACAAATTATATATATTATCATAAATTTTATTTAAATTATAAGTATTAACTAGAAGAATTAAGGAATACTCATTTTAGTTACATAAAAAAATTAATTTCAAATATAAAAGAAAATGGATGAGAGATTATATTTTTTATCTCAGATATTATAAAAAGTAGTTGAGAGATTATATTTTTATTTGAGTTATTACAAAAAATATCTGAGAGATTACATTACTATCTCGGATATTACTGAAAAGGGTTATGATAATATATTTCTAACTCGGATAATATGAGAAACAAATACATCTATATTACAAAAATAAACATATATTGAATATTATATTACATAAAATAATTCATGCGAGTGCTCAAAATAAATAAATATACGTTATTAAAAGTTTTATTTAAATTATGAGAGATTACAATTTATCTGAGATTTTACAAAATATAGGTGATAAATTATATTTTTATCTCAGATATTATAAAAATATTTGTGATAATTTATTTTTAACTCAAATAATTATACACAAAATAGCTGAGATATTAGAACTCTCTCAAACATCATATCAATTCAGGATAGTTTTATTATATTTTTTTAAAATATTATCCTAACTTTATTTATTTAGGCTTCATTTGGCGCGACTTTTGGACGTCGCGTTTGCGGCAAACGCCGCCGCAAGGAGGGTAACCAAAAGCCCGACGACAACGTTTGTTGCGTCTCCACCCGTCACGCCTTAAGGAATGAAGTCGATAGCAGTGTTTCGAATGGCGGCTTCCCCCCATAGTTAAGCAGCGACCCTGCTCCTCCCGCGCCGTCTCCACCCGCAATGCCAAATGAAGCCTTAAGCTCTATTTGTTTGGGCGTTTCGCTACTCCGTTTTGGGCAAACGCCGCCGGAAGGCGGATAAACAAATGAACATTCAACGACGTTTGCTCAGTTTCCACCCGCCCGCTTTGAGAAACGCCCAAAAAAACTCCGTTTGGAGCAGCCACCTCCCCCCTCTAGTTCGAACACTCCGTTTCCACCCGCCAGATCAACCCGCCACCGCCGAACCGGAGGGGGGAGGTGGATGCTCCAAACAGAGCTTTTTGGGGCGTTTCTCATGGCGAGTAGGTGGAAACGGAGCAAACCCCGCCGAAGGTTCATTTGTTTATCTGCCTTTCGACGACATTTGCCCCAAATGGAGCGGCGAAACGCCGAACCAAAGATGGGAACAGGTGGGGCCACTGTGCATAGTTTTAATGTGCATTGCAGACCCCACAAAATTATAAGCCTATCCTCCTTCTCATTGGTGGGGATCAAAAGAAAAATCCGCTGCCCGGATCCAATTTTTACTCCTTATACAGCCACCAGCTTGGCGGATTGAAAAGCTGCTGTCCAGATAGAGCTGTTTTAAAATAGATCTTTGGGGAGCAGTTTTGAAAAGCTGCAGAGTATTTGGGTGTTCTGTGCAGAAGTGCGCTTTGAAGAGCGATTTTCTATTTTTAGCTGTTTGGAGAAATAACTTTGGAAGCTGTTTTTTAAAAAACTAAAATATAAAAATATATAAAAATAACTGATAACAGACGCTTTTTACATAGTTCTAGAAAAAAGAAAAAAAAGGTCTTCCAACATCCGGCGACTGCTTTTTCCAATCCTTCCGATCACCTGTTCGAAAATAAATTGATATGAATCAAACTTTTGATAATTTACAGCATCGACCACAGACCAAAAGATAAGAAGGTTTTCATATGCTTTATTGCTCACACAAAATTGGACGAAACACATGTGAAATTGAGTTACCCAAAGAGACAGCTATAACGCCAACATTCAATTTATTAGGCATATATCTACAACATGGTGATCCTTTACCAAGCTCAAGGGTAAGTATTTTCCATGGAAAGGAGATGATGACGTGGGGCAAAAAAAAACCTCAGAACAATATAATTGGCTACATACGTAGGCAATATATACATTTATATATAAAAGTTCAGGGGCAGATTTTTACAAGTTCTTTTGGTAGAGTGATTTGTCTAATGGAGTGGGTGATTAATCTTTCAAGGGTTAGTCCACGCTGTTTGAGTGAGTGGGTCCCCAATATTATATGTAACTTTGTTCTATTTGTTGCAGCAGTGAATTCCTCACACTCTATTTCGTCTCCACCCAAATTCTTGGCCAACATCTACTGACACATCAAAAAAATGATATCTCGATAGGAAAATTTTTAGGTGCACATAATGCACGCTTCTTCTATGCCCATTTAAATACCTCCAATAACGTGGGGCCCGCTTTCTTTCTTCTCCTTTGGAAAGAAAAAAAAGTGGAAAAACCCCGCCTCTTCCATCCTCGCCTCCGCCATCGCCGCGCAACTAGGGTTTCACAGATCCTCCTCCCCTCTCGTGACCCTCTGTACACGTCGGCTGCGGCTGAAGCCATCTAGGGTTTCGGTGAACCATTGGCAAAGAAGAAGAGTTAACTGTGGATTGGCGGAAGATCATAACCGGAAGCACATTGAAGGTATCCTGCGGTATTTTACATGAATTTTTTCCTTTGGTTTCACCATTTTATGTTGTTTCCAGTCTCATGTGTCTTCCATCTCTTCCAGTTATAAGTTTTTTTTTTCACCTTAAAAACTGGTACATTCCAGTTTTAACATAGTATTTCAGTTTTTATTTCTACCTTAAAAACTGACATATTCCAGTTGTAAAGTTGTGTTTCCACCGTATAAACTGGCACATTCCAGTTGTAAAGTTGTTTTTCAACCTTAAAAACTATCGCATTCTATTCCAATTGTAATCTTAGTATTCCAGTTGTAACCTAGTTATTTTTCTTGTTTAAATATATTTCATTCCAGTTGTAATCTAAAGTTTCCAGTTGTAACTTCGTTATATTTCTAGTTTTAATTGATTTTGTTATTGTTTATTGTCTGTAGATGTCAGGTTCAAGTTATTTGTATAGCCGGTGCGCTGTAAAATCTTTTAAAGACAATACTAAACCTTTATTGGATGTCCTATCTCATGACTCGATCGAGTCTCTCCGAGAATGTAGGATTTTAGATTTGTTCAATATGCCGGTTATTCAACAAAATGTCTCACTGTTATATTACATTATGAAGTCTTACTCTGTCAGGAGAAATGCCTTTCTTCTGGGTAAATGTTATGTTAAATTTACAGTGAATGAAGTTGCATGCATTCTGGGTCTTCCGAACTGCGGAAGGGAATTTCTTTTTCAGCGAACCCCTTTATCCAACTGGAAGCATAAGGATTTGGCGCAGGAGATAGTCGCCCTCACTAATGAGGAGGTCTCCTCAACCTTAGAGCTTAGGAGAGTAAATGCTCTTGTTAGATATGTATTGGCAGTACTATTCTTCCCTCTTAAAGGTCTTAAAGTACCAACTTACATTTTAGATTTCCAAGGATTGAATGATTTTGGAGCAGTTAACTGGCCGATGGCCATACATAGTTTCCTTCATTCTCATTTTGCTCGTATGAGTCACGCTGCTGCTAGGGAGGAGATGACAAATCTAGGCTACCTTGAGGGATGTACTGCCATCTTGGTGGTAAGGAAGAACACAAACTTCTTATGTATCTCTGTTAAACTATAATTTTATTAATTATTTATATTTATTTCATTTCCTTTTGTAGGTATGGTTTTTTGAACATACTTCTATAACAGTGCCAACTTCTGAAATGCTCACACCTCGATTGCACCGATGGTCCTCCAAACTTACCATCAGCGTCACGCAATGTTCAAAACTCCAAGCCAAACTATCAAAGCCCAACAATGTAAGCAGTTCATTATTATTTTTTTAATTATTTGATTCATAGCCATATAGCACGAGTGATTATTTGCATTCAGGTTAGGAGGGCTTTTGTTTATATATCAGTTGAGGAGCAAGACTTACTTGGAGGAGAAGAAGAGACAGATTCAACAGATTTTGAGGAGGAGGAGGAGAATCGAATGGCAAAGAAGGAGAGTAGAGAGAGGGAGGAGGAAAACAAGGAGAAGAAGGAGAAGGAGAAGAAGGGAAAGGAGAAGAAGCTGGAGGAGAAGTGGGTTAGGGAGAAGAAGAAAAAGGAAGAGGAGGAGAGGAAGACGGAGGTGGAGAAGGAGATGAAGGAGGAGAGGAGGGTTAGGGAGAAGAAGAAAAGGGAAGAGGAGGAGAGAAAGAGGGAGGTGGACAAGGAGATGAAGGAGGAGAAGAAGGTTTTGAAAAAGAAGAAAAGGGAAGAGGAGGAGAGGAAGATGGAGGAGCGATTTCAAGGCTATGTAGACGAACTCAAAAAATTTATTCAAGAGAAGTTTGATGTATTGGCAGCCCTATTTCGGGAAGGGAGACCAAGTGCAAGTGTTCTACAAACACCGTCACCGTCAACACCAAGATCATCACCAAAAGAAAAGGAGGAGAAAACAATAATTACAACACAAAGTAGAAGGATCACACCGGTAAAGGGAAGACAGAAGAAGAGGGGGAGGGATAACATAGATCCCTACAGAAGAGCGATAATGCCATATCCCGGGAGGGATCATCTTTCTCCCCAACATAAAGAAATAATTGACTTCGTGTTGGGTCGATACCCTGATCGGTACGTAAAGTTGTATTTGCTTTAGTATTCTTTTTGGGATTTTTATTATTTACTCAGTGCACTTTATGCAGGGATTCTATTATTATTGAGAGAGGAAATATTTATATTTCTCGATCGAGTCTTCTTGACATTTTAGGGACCGGGTGGGTGTGCTCCTCCCATATAGATGCATATGCCTACGTTTTAAATTCCCACAAAGAAAAGGAGGGCAATAACATGATCAGTTTCTTGTTCGTATCTTCCAACCACGCGGTAATGAAAAAAACTTTTAAGTTAAACTCATTATTGATTGTTATTTATTGTTTGTATTTTTCTCCCTATTTATCTACAGTACTTTAAAAGATGTGGCAAAATAAGCCATAGGTTGGTAGATCATATAACTCATGACTCATTTAGAGTTGCCGATGCTATCATGATCCCATGCCATGTTGCAAGCCACTGGGTCCTGTTGGTGGGAAATTTGAAGGGCAGGTATTGGGATTTCTACGATTCACTTCCGAATCCCATGCATAGGACATCCCTCCGTGAAAATGTATGTTATTATATTTTGCAATGTAATTGCAAAATATTTATCTTTCATGCCTGACTATATTGTATTTTTATGTATAGATAAGATTTCTTCATGAGGACAGATCAGAGGTGCTTCCAGGAGACATTATTGATTGGCCAATACACGTAATCGAAGGGCTTCCCACACAGGACAACGACAACGATTGCGGCATCTTCGTGATGAAGTATATGGAGGCGAGCTTGGGTAAGGATCAGGTGGATTGGAAGAGACATAGTAGCTGGCCGAAGGAAATGCCGAGAATCAGAGCTGAAATTGTTGCAGCACTACTCCAAACATTCCAAGCCTCTTTGCTAATTTCAAATGGTTATTCTTTATCGCAGTGATGAGACATTGATGTTGTTGTGTCTAAGGATACTATCTTAGTTATTTATTTATTTTTGCAAAACGGTTTTCAAAAGAGAGAATGTGGACGTTGGTAAAACGGTTTTCAGTACCGAAATTTCATTCAACATTTAGCTCTACAATGAGCAACAAGACGTTGAGCGATTGATTAGTAGAACTTCTGAGGTTTAATATTAATATGCTTAAACATGCTAACAATCACCATTTAAATACATCTGTAATTGCAGAGAAATTTAAATATATGTCATCCGCCAGGACAACGTTGTTTAGATTCGGGCAGTGAGTCGTATCAACTGGGGCCGAGTCTCGATCCAGAGACAAATTTCCTATGAAGTCGTACTCCTTGGGTTCTATCTTGACATTTTCCACGGCATGATCTTCTTCCTTTGACTCTTTTTTGTCTTCTGAAAAAAATAAACATGTACAGGAGTATTAGTAATTGTAAGTGAAAAAAATAATTGCAAATAAAGTTTCTTACTTTTTCTTTTCGTTGGTTTCTCCCAATGACTCTTAGGTCGGTTGTTTGATTGCCCCTTACGTCGCATTGCCGGTGGATCCCGAACTTTACCCTTGTCTTTTTGATTATCAGGAAATATACCATTTTTCGTCTTCTCATCATCATCTAATATCTCATCTGATTTCTTAGCAATTTCATTCATGGCACCTAGTACATACTCCCTGACAATCTTGCAATCTTCTACCCGACGAGTGAGATCATAGGTAAACCTCATCATATGACTCATGGACACTAAATTGGAGTCAAAGTCATCCACACTTGCACTCTTGAAACGATACACATCTTTCTTCGCCTTAAGAGTGAATCTGCTGAGTGTGTATTTCTCAGGTAATTGTGTCACATTTTTATGATTATACACCCTTAAAACATGTTTGCATAATATTCCCTTTGTTTGAAACCCTCTGTATGAACAATCGGCATCATAATTGATTGGATGAAATGATACGAACCACTGTTTAACATTATTGGCTATGTCAGACTGTTGTGTAACATACAATATATGATCGTCAGTTATTCTTGATTCCTCTACAATACAAACACCAACAACACCGTCCATAAATGCTTGCTCAAACAATGAATAACTCTTTCGAGTGTAAATCTTTGATATTTTTTTGAGTAGTAGACAGTCCTTGTACTTTAATGTTACACTACCATGTTTGTATCGAAAATCTTCATCGTGTTCGGATCGACGCCAACTTGAGGTTAATTTGTCCAAACCAACATAACATTCAACAAGTGAACTTGTTGCTTTAGAACAACCATGTAAAACATTATTGGCTGATTCACTCCTTTGGGTCGATAATATACCGAGATATAATCTCTCTTTATTGAAAGCGGTTGACCATTTCATTCTAACCTTAAATAAGTCCTGCAACCACCTGTTTTCACCCAGGTTTCCTCTTCTTATCAAATCACTCCAACATTTCTCAAATTCAACCTCACTATCACATTTACTCATACAATTGTAAAAAAGAGATCTAATACATCTATCATGATTGAAAGCCGGTACCTTTGACGGTGCTTTCTTTGAGATGTGCCACTGACACAAACGGTGTCGAGTATTGGGAAAAACTCTCTCAATAGAAACAGCCATTGCCTGGTCTTGATCCGTAAATATCGTGACGGGTTGTTTTCCCCCAACAAATCTCAAGAAAGACTCAAACACCCAACAAAAAGATTCAATGGTCTCCGTTGCTATGAAGGCCCCGCCTACAAAAATATTCTGCAAATGGTGGTTAACAGCAATAAATGGGGCACATGCCAAGTTGTACTTGTTTAATCGATATGTGGTATCAAATATAATAACATCACCGAAACAATCGTAATCAATTTTGCTACGCCCGTCGATCCAAATAAAACTAATCAGCTGGTTCATTTCATCAGTTTGAATATCATAGGAAAACATATTATCCTCTGATTGTCGTTCCTGCAATATTTTTGACAGGCTAATGACGTCCCCACTATCTATTAGAGCTTTTCTTTCTCGTTGGACAAAATTATAGGCATCGGTCTTAGAAAACCCTACATTTTCAACACCACCTACTTCATCGACGAGAAAATTGTATGCATCGGTTGTTCTAAAACTCACACCGGTCATATTCTTCAGAAGACTAGTTTGGACATTAGATATACTGCGATGAGACCTCAGTAAATGCTTGTCATTTTCTGATGCTAGAGGGTGATTATGTTGCTCGACGAATTTCGTAGCCTTCCAATTCTTCCCTTCTTTATCTGCATTGAAATATATGCAGGCTAAACAACCTGTGCGAGTATCCAACCTGCGGTATCTTTTTTGATCGTCAATCGTCGGTTTTGATACCTTAACACCGGACTTGGAGCAACAATACCATCGGCCCTTAATAATCATCGTATGTGTCCAATAAACAATATTCTGCTTTCTAACACTAAAGCCTGTTTTATGAGCATAGTCGCAATACACAACATATGCTTCCTCCTCACTGTGCACAATAGGGAATGTTACGCTTCCTCTCTGCAAATTAAAACATAATTACAGTTGTAATTGAAACAAATACAGTTGTAATTGAAACAAATACAGTTGTAGTTAGGAATCGGGCAAATAGTATTCCAACTGTAATTTGAAGATTCAGCTGGGAAAAATATACATCTTCCCCCTTCTCTGTTCAAATAATAGAATGAAGGTAGAACATTGACAGAGAAGGGAGCTTAAACACTTACATTGCCATAACTATCAACTACTGATTGCTGGTACATTTGCTGCATCAAGTAATATAGACTACTTCTGAGATTTCAAAGGTCCGAGAATACCTACATTTGAAGAAAATCCATGTAAATACTACATCAGAAGTATTAGTTTCAATTATAGCTTGCTTACCAACCAGAGGCAGATTAGATTGGAAAAATGAGCTGCCTCAGGAGCTCGAAAGGCCTCAGGGTTCACCGAAACCCTAGATGGCTTCAGCTGCAGCCGACGTCTACAGAGGGAAGGAGGATCTGTGAAACCATAGTTGCGCGGCGATGGCGGAGGCGAGGATGGAAGAGGCGGGGTTTTTCCACTTTTTTTTCTTTCCAAAGGAGAAGAAAGAAAGCGGGCCCC
Source organism: Platanthera guangdongensis (assembly GCA_039583875.1). NCBI lineage: Eukaryota > Viridiplantae > Streptophyta > Magnoliopsida > Asparagales > Orchidaceae > Platanthera > Platanthera guangdongensis. The sequence goes on from CM077159.1 coordinate 161,173,686, forward strand.
ATGTTATTGGAGGTATTTAAATATGCATAGAAGAAGCGTGCATTATGTGCACCTAAAAATTTTCCATCTCGATAACACTGAGCACCAGTACCTTAACTTCTTACCAAATGTACTGATGTAGATTCAAAGCTATAACAAAGCTTTTAAGGTTCGATGGGCAACATGTGGCTTGAAGCTTTTAAAAAATATATTGGGTAAAAGCTTGAAATCTGTCATTAACTACAGGAGATCCTCTTTTGCTAATCTGGAGAGCTTCCCCGCATTGCTCTTCCAGTCCTTATTTGCAGATGCTGCAACCATTTAAACTAGTAAGAAGTAATTGTATCACGACGAAAAAAGCAATCAGATAGAAATGTGGAAAACTAATGAGAAGTATAGATCGTAGGCTGGTAAAAAGAAAAGAAACTAGGGCTTTGATGGGGGGAAAGGCGAGTGATGCTCCGCTTAGGTTGTGGGAGAGTGAACTTACGGGGAGGCGAAACTCCGCATTTGAAGCAAGCAAATAGCTTATCGACGTCGTCTTTGGGATTGTACTCCATTATCGACGATCTCCTTCCTCTTTTCCGGTGGAAGGAAATTTCACACTTGGGGAGAAGAGGGACGAAGTGCTGTCGCCGATGTCGCCTGTGTTCGGGAGAAGGAGAAGAAAGATCGACGGGATCGGGGAGAAGGAAGGGACGCGGGATCGGGGAGAAGAACGACAGGGGGAAAAATATAAACCGCGATTTTTTAGAGGGCTGAACGCGGGGGAAGGGGCTTCCGAAAAAGAGCTCTGGAAGCGGTTCTTCGAACCACGATTTCATTAAAAAGCTATCACAAACAGATCCAATAACAGCTCTGGCGGCTGGGAAAGAGCTTTTCCAGCCGCAGGAGCTGTGCCAAACGGATCTTAAAAAAAAAAAAAAAAAAGACGAAAACCGAGGACAAAAATTCGCGATTTGTCTCCGACCTTGCCCCGCCTAAAACCCTAAACCGCTCCTGGCTGCATGCCCAGTTCATGCAAAAACCCTGTTCCAGTTCTCTTCAATCTCCAAGATGCAAAGCATCCGCTTTATTCTCTCCCGTACAAGTGTTTCCCTTCTCAGTGAATCCAAACTTATTCACTCTCCCCCCGTCATCTACATCGATGCTGCCAAGAGATTATCTCCCACCATTTCATACTTCTATCAACGGACCTTTCATTCGCGCGACCAGTTACCGGAAGAAGAAGACGACAATGCAGGCGCTAGGGCTTGGGCTCTTTGCAATCTCACCTCAGAGAAGATCGTGGACAGGCCAGAGAGCGGGAAGGGTGCGGATTCCAGTCACCCTGCGGAGGAGAGTGTTCCACTGAAGGAGAAACTGGAGGTGATTGAGAGGACGGTGGAGGATTCAAGTGATAAAGGTGGGAAAACAGAGGCTTGGATAGTGCAGAATAGATTGCCTTCTCGAGCTGGAAGAAGAGCTGGGGGGAAGAAATCCCGTGAGAAGAGTGCTTGGGTTTGCACGGAGTGTGGCGAGAATCATGGGAAGTGGTGGGGAGTTTGTCCGTCCTGTAAAACTTCTGGTTCATTGAGGCGGTTTGTGGACTCTAACTCGAAAGGGGTGTGGGATTTTGGCAAAGAGCCATTGAAGCCGGCGGTTCCTCAAAGGTTGATCGATGTGACCACGGGGATGAACCAATCTGAATGGAGAATACCATTGTGAGTTTTCCATGCTTTTTAAGATGTTATTTTCACCCTAAAATTCACTGAAATTTGGCTGTAAATGCAAATAGGTTATTTGTCCTGTAACTTAATCTGTAAATCTCTTTGTTCATGCTCTGCACATTGGATCATTCCTTGTAGAGTATTATGGTATTCTATTGCGCAAATTTGTATGAATGCTGCAAACTGTTAGTTATTTTCAAATTTATTGCTAAATCAATAAGCTATAGCAGTTTTAGCGGCATTTGAATTATTTTACCAAGACATGAACAGGTATTTTTATTTCATGAGAAAGATGAGTGTTTTTGATTGCTCCACATAGTTAAATGCCATGTATGATATTTTTGAGTTGGCTTAACTTTTGACATTCTATTTATTGTAAAAAAATATAGGCTAAATGACATAAAGCACTCCCGAAATGTAGGGTTTTGGCAAAATGCACCTCAAATTGTTAAATTTGGCAAAATGCACCCCAATTAGAAAAAGTCTGGCATTTTGCATCCTGGTAGGGTGGTGGTGGCTGTGCTTTTTCCAGTATTTTTATAATTGTAGGATGCATTTTGCCAAAATTAACAATTTACGGTGCATTTTACCAAAATTTTGCAATGCGAGGGTGCATCCTGCCAATTACCCAAAAATATATTATATAAACACATTATATTGTAGGATTAACGTAACACGAAGTGTACTTTCTCTTTGGGCTATGTCAGCCGAGGCAAATTTGTGAAATGGGCTTTGTTATCATTTGATCGGGCTAAGTCACCTAGATAGACCTGTTTTAATGATGGAGGGTCATTCTTAATGAGTCATTTATGACAAGTCTTTTCTAGTCATTCTAATAGCAAGATTCTCATAAAAGAATAATTGTTTAAGGCAGGTCGACTAATAGTACTCATCCACTATGTTAGTTTGTAATATTTGTACACAGTAGTTGCTCTTAGTACTTGCCCACAATAATCACTTATAGAACTCACCAATATTGCTCAGTGCTGTTGCTTTTAGAAGGGTTCTATTTCTTCTAAGTGTAGTATTCATGTAAAATTGTATGAAATGATTCAGATTATCGGCATCTGTGAAAAAAGCAAGCTTGTGGAATTACTGAGTTTTATTGTTTTCTTGGGGGGGGGGGGTAGTTGGATCTTTCCTATCTATTTTTTTTTCTCGAACTCTAACTCAACATGAAAAAATAATAGAAATACCTCTCGTCAATGATAAAAGGAGAGAATTCTATTTCTTTGGCGAGAGGGGATTATGCTATAATATATTGATGCCTACTCTCTAACCACAACCTTTGACCATCTTCAATCGGCAATTACACTCTATTTATTAATGTAAGATCCTTGAGGGATCAATTACAACTATTTGTACAATTTCCACATTCTTAATGATGCAAATTCAATAACTTTTGATCATTGACAACCCAACAAACTCCGCCATGCACAAACCCTAGCTTTGAAATAGAATTTTCTCATAGAGAAATTTGGGCTTTCAAAGTAATTGTTATTTCCATTCTTGTACAAGGGTTCATATTATTAATATAAGCGAGGCTTATCGTATTTACCAAAATAAGCAAACAATAAGAGAATATAACAATAATCTAAAAGTTACTGAAGGATTGAAGGACTCCAAAATCTAAGGAAGAGTGCTGAAATTTCAATTAATTCAACTGTGTATTCATTAGTGAGCAAGTACTCATAATTGACAGAGAGAACATGTACGCACAACCTGATAGCGAATTCTCCACACTGATTAGGTGATGGTGTGACCATTTGTCTTGTTAATCTGCAATTTTTATGAGTTATCTGCTTAATATAACTTCTCGTATCTGATTAGAAATGACACAAGTCTACAATATTGATGGTCGATGAGGTGACAAATAACTTATGTAGATCAACGACGTATGTATTATCATTGATCTTGTTGAGTACGTAGAATGAGCCAATTTTCCTTAGTTTAGCTTCCTGTATTGATCACTTGGACTTCACTCTTTCTTTGGATACACCATTACCTGATCACCAATGTCATAGATTTTTCAGCTTCTGTGCTTATGGACTTGCACTTCATATCTTGTCTTGGACTTTAAAATATTCTCACGGACCTCCCTTGTATTCCTTGTATCTCTTATGATAACGTAGTCGCTGAGGCACTTGTTGTTCTTTTATGTAGTTTGTGGAGCCATGTTCGAGGGCCTCCACATGGTATTTCACTGAGTGACGGGCCTTTGACACATGAAGGAACATGCATGAGGGCTGCGGAGAAGGACACAACAGTGGGAGAAGACCACTAGCAGAAGGTCACGCGCAAGAGCGGGATTTGGAGCAGCGGTAGACTCTGTTGTCGGGGCTGGATGCGGAAGTCGGAGCTGCAGTTGGATGAGGAGCCGGGAGCGAGGGGAGTATGCTTATACATAGTGCTTGTCGAGCCCGGACGGAGCAGTGACGATATGCTCATGGAGGCCGAATGCAGGCCCTCAGACAGAATCATAAGTTGTGGGCGAAATCATATGTTGATCGAGTGGGAAGAAGCACAAGATGTGGCCGACGATGTGTGGGCGTAGGATGCGACTCTGTCATTATGTACGCCCTTGTGCGACGTGATCCCCCATAAAATACACGACTTTTCCAAAAAATATAGTAAAAAGCCGAGTAGTAAATATAAAAACAAACATCAGGAAATAGCATGTCCAGAATTAAATAAAATGAAAAAAAATTCAGGCTATCTGGAATGTATTGGGGAGTTGTCTGGGATGGAAGCCGGGTAGAGGAGGTGGGATGTAGTTTGATGGATCTGGGAAAGGGTCCCGGGGCTGGGTGATGTTTGGGAGGAGCTTTTAACAGGATCTTTATGCAGGGAGGGAGGACCTGCTTGCAGTTTGGCTTCGGGGAGGTGGGGAGCTTGGACAGAGGCTCAAAAGGGATGGATGAGGTCCTGGGAGGAAAATGAAGGCTGTGGGGAGGATTAGGGAGGGCTGGATAGGCACTGCCGCCTGCTGGAAATGAGTTCCAGAGAGTGAAGTCAGATTTCTGGACTGATTGGGAGTGGAAAGAGGGTGGTGTGCTTGGCAGGGGCCTGGAATCGGCCGTTTAGTGACAATTTTTCGTATATTGGATGAGTTGGCAGTTTATAACTAGGAGGGGAGAGGCTGGTATGAGATAGTATTGAGAAGTGGGGTTTAGTTTGAGGAGGTAGTGGCAAAAATAAGAGGTTGTGAGTGGTTATGTGGTGTTTAATAGGTAGCGCAATGAGGTGGTTAAAATTGATAACGCGATGAGGTGTTTTAGGGTAGTTGTTGGAGGGTGGGTGAGGTGGTGGGGAGCGTGCCAACCACGTGGAGGTGGCGGACTGCTATGGGGTTGGGTGAGGGTGGTGTCTGGAATCTGGATATGGAAAATGAGAGAGGAAGTGGGGGGGGGGGGGGTGGGGGCAGCCAAAGGGGTGGGGGCAGCCAAAGCGGAGGTGGTATTTCCTTCACGCCTAGTTTCTGACATCGGGTGACCAAAAAGAGGTATTCTTCTATCAAACTCTTGATCCCTCTAAATGAAGCCTTCTACTCTAATTTATAGAGTTCAGGACCGTCATGAATGGTCATGGTCTTCTTATTATGACAGTCGTACAAATGTGTTGAAACTAAAATCATAAAATTCACAAAAATAACAAGAATTCTTAAATCGCCGGTCTACACAATCTAACTAGCTCTGTCATTATGCATGCCCTTGTGCGATGTGATCCTTCATAAAATACACGACTTCTCAAAAAAAAAAAGTAAAAAGCCGAGTAGTAAATATGAAAACAAACAACAGGAAATAGCATGTCCGGAATTAAATAAAATGAAAAAAATTCAACAACAACACTCAAGTCTTTATCCCACTATAGTGGGGTCGGCTATCTGGATCCTTTGTCGCCATTGTGCCCAATCTTTTGTCATAATCTCACTAATGCCTAAGTACATCGTGTCTTTCCTTATAGTTTCATTCCAAGTCTTTATTGGTCCCCCCTCCCTCATGTAACATGCCTAGTGACTAGACTCTCACAACCTCTAACAGTTGCCTCTAATGGTCTCCTTTGCACTCGTCCAAACCATCTTAGTCCAGTTTCTCGCATCTTCTCCACAATTGGTGCTACTCTTGTCTTATCCCTGATACATTCATTCCTAATTTTATCTAGTCTCAGTGTGTCCACACATCCACCTAAGCATTCTCATCTCCTTAACTCTCATTTTTTGCTCATGTACACAATTCATTTGCCCAACACTTAGAACCATAGAGCATTGCTGGTCTAATTGCAGTACGGTAAAACTCTCCCTTAAGTTTTAATGGTACCTTACGATCACATAAGATCCCCGACGCGCCTCTCCACTTCAACCAACCCGCTTGGATTCTGTGTCACATCTTTATCAATACCTCCATCATTTTGAACTATCGATCCTAGATATTTAAAACACTCACTACGAGAGATATCTTGATCACCCAACTTAATAACGAAGTCTTCCTCCCTTCTTGCACTACTAAATTTAAGCTTCATATACTCCGTCTTTGCCCTGCTCAGCCTAAAATCTTTCTTTTCTAAAGTGTCTCGTCAATATTCAAGTTTTGCGTTTACACCCTCGCGTGTCTCATCAACCAAAACGATATCATTTGCAAACAATAAACACCAAGGTATTGCTTATTGGACATGTCTGGCGAGCTCATTTAAGATTAGGGTAAAGAGATAAAATGAAAAAGTACAGTAAAAATAATAGTAGTCATCCTCCCATTGTCTGTCTACATTAGAGTTTATTGGGAGAAATGGGGGTCACTATTAAAGAAAAAGAATAAGGTAATGTGGTGTGATTTTAAAGAAATCATCTCATCTTAAAAAAGGCACCCATGAAGATGAAGGCGTGCGACACATTGAATCAAACATGGGTGAAGGTATTGATTCCTGCAAAAAAACAAACAAACGACAAGCCTTCTATTTAATTGAACTGTTGGCTATGTTATATACAGGTTTTGTAAGGACCTGAAAAACATAGTTGTAATAATTACTTTGAACATCATTAAATAATGTTTCCTTTTCATTTGTTTATTTCCCACTGTCTTTTATGCTATCGGTATCCAAGTTTCTATTTTTATAAATCAAATGATTCAGAGTATACCATGGTTCTTGGTATATATATATATACAGACACACGAGTGCCCGACACGGGGCTCCGCCCCTATGACCAAGCGCGACAGTACCCTGGTAGCGACGACGTGCTTCGCCCACCCCCGACGGGTCGCTGCGGGCTACGCTCGCAACATATACATATGAGTACTAAAAATGGCCGTAAAAAAATCTAAATCAATATTATAATATTTATTTTGTAAAAAAATATATTTTTATACGTAAACAAATTATTATTTTTCTCTCTATTCCTATTCCTCCCTCTCTCCCCCTCTCCCTCTTGCAGCACACTCCCCCCTCTCCTCTCTTTCTTTATAATACTATATAATAAGTTAGATATAAAATTAAGCCCACCGCCCTCTCTCTTTGCTCTCTCCCTTTCTCTTTCTCCCTCTCTCTCTTGTTCTTAGTGGCCTGTAGGTTTACGATCCCTATGATTTTTTATTTTTTTAAAACCCGTGGATATTGAAGTTCCGCAAGCTGTACTTCCAGATACTGTATTTGAGGCAGTTGTTTGAATTCCTAATAATTAAATAATGGATGACTATAGAAATAGTGATGAAGAACCAGTGGCCTTAATTACACTAATAGCTTTTAAAAGCATGAATTTAAAAACCATTTCATATTTCTTTATAATGGTATATATATATATATATATATATATATATATATATATATATATATATATATATATATATATATATATATATATACGAGCAACTCTGCATGGGCTTCGCTCGCGCTCGCTGGCTCTTAGCGGGCTGCGCCCGCATTCGAGCAGGCTGCGGCCGCCTTTGAGCACTTATTTTTATTCAAAACATATTCATATAAGTACTTGAAATATTCATAAAATAATATAAATTAATATTCCAATTTTTATTTTGTAAAAAAATACATCTCTTGTAAAAATTAAATATTTGAGCAAATAGAAGATCAAAATAAGTTAAAAGGCGATCAGAATGGGCCTGGATTTCATAAGAAACATCACCAATAAATCAATCTGCAAATTGATACAACAACAACATTCAAGCCTTTATCCCACTATAGTGGGGTCGGTTATATGGATCCTTTGTCATCATTGTGACCTATCTTTTGTCATAATCTCACTAATGCCTAAGTAGATCATGTCTTTCCTTACACTTTCATTCTAAGTCTTTATTGGTCTTCCCCTCCCTCGTTTAACATGCCTAGTGACTAGACTCTCACAATGCCTAACAGGTGCCTCTAATGGTCTCCTTTGTACGTGTCCAAACCATCTTTGACGAGTTTCTTGCATCTTCTCTGCAATTGGTGCTACTCCTGTCTTATCTCTGATACTTTTATTCCTAATTTTATCCAATCTCGTGTGTCCGCACATCCACCTAAGCATTCTCATCTCCATAACTCGCATTTTTTGCTCATGTACACAATTCACTGCCCAACACTCAGAACCATAGAGCATCGCGGGTCTAATTGCAGTATGGTAAAACTTGCCCTTAAGTTTTAGTGGTACTTTACGATCACATAAGATCCCTGACGCGCCTCTCCACTTCAACCAAACCGCTTGGATTCCGTGTCACATCTTTATCAATACCTCAGCCTTTTTGAACTATCGGTCCAAGATATTTAAAACACTCTCTACGAGAAATATCTTGATCATTCAACTTAATAACGAAGTCATCTGTCTTTCTTGTATTGCTAAATTTAAGCTCCATAAACTCCGTCTTTGCTCTACTCAACCTACAACCCTTCTTTTCTTAAGTATCTCGCCAAGATTCAAGTTTTGCGCTAACACCCTCGCGAGTCTCATCAATCAAAACGATATCATCCACAAACAATAAACACCAAGGTATTGCTTGTTGCATATGTCTGGTGAGCTCATCTAAGATAAGGGTAAAGAGATATGAGCTTAAAACTGAACTTTGATGTAAGCCAACAGTGATATGAAATTGCTGTGTTAATCCTCCAGATGTCCTCACCCTTGTCACCGAATTTGTATACATATCTTTGATTATGCCAATATATGAGACATTTACACCTTTCTTTTCTAAGACTCTCCATAAGATCTTTATTGGAACTCTATCATAAGCCTTCTAAAGATCAATAAACAACATATACAAAGCTTGTTTTCTTTCTCGACATTTGTCAATGAGTCTCCTCAAGAGATGTATAACTTCCATAGTCGACCTCCCTGACATTAATCCAAATTGATTCTCCGAGATGTTTGTCTCTCGTCTTACTCTTCTTTCTATTACTCGTTCCTATAATTTCGTGTTATGACTCATCAATTTAATTCCTCTGTAATTAATACAATTTTGTATATCTCATTTATTCTTATACAAAGGCACCAAAATACTTTTTCTCCATTGGTCTGTCATTCTTTTTGACTTCAGTATTTTATTGAAAAAAATGTAAGACACAAAATTCCTTCATTTCCTAAACATTTCTATATTTTGATAGGTATATCGTCTGGCCCAACAACCTTTCCATTTTTCATCTTATTTAGAGCATCTTTTACCACTGATACCTGAATTTTATGATAAAATGTTATGTTTCTATACTTTTCTGATTTACTTAACTATTCCAAGTTCAATTCATTGTCATTTGTTTCATTATAGAGTTGATAAAAATTTTCTTTCCATCGCTCTTTAATATCCACATCATCAGTCAAAACTATATCCGTCTCATCTTTTATGCATTTTACTTGACTTAAATCTCTTGTCTTTCTTTCTCTAGCTCGAGCAATTTTATATATGTCACGTTATCTATCTTTGGTATTTAGTCGCTTATAAAATTCTTCATAAGTTTGACTTCTTGCTTTACTTACTGCCTGTTTAGCTTCTTTTTTGACGACTTTATACCTGACTAAATTTTCATCAGTCCTACAAGTGTAGAGTGATTTATAACTGATCCTCTTTGTCCTCACTTAGTTTATCAGCAAATTGATAAACTAAGAAAATCTTAGCACTTGACCTCTTGTTAGACAACATATAAATTTATCCAACTGAACATAAAATCAATCATTAGAGAAAAAAACTCAGATCTCAAAGATTTGTGATCCAAACAATGGCAATTTCCAATAGACATACAATAATGGAATCTCTGAGGAAAAGCAAATTACAAAATGGAGTCGATAACATGCAGTCTCAACAATATGTCAAATCAATTGGACGAAATTGGCCGGACAAAATTGGGTTTCGTTCAAAGAATCAGTCTTGATAATATTTTTTCAAAACACAGGATTAAACTTCGACCAGAACCACTTCCTCAACGACGGAGCCGTCGCCGCCGCTGCCATCGGCACAAGCAAGGACTTCCCGTCTCTGCAGAGAGCGAGGCGTGTGTGGGGAGCAGAGGTGAAATATGATGGCGCTGGTGGACGGGAAATCCTCCTGCTTCCATCGTCCCCCCCTTCGCCTTCGAGCTCCTCCGACTTCCGTCGTCCTCCTGTTCCACAACGCTGGCGGATTGGAGTTCCTTATTAATTAATTAATCTGAAAATAGAAGGTCGACGACTCTATACCCGCCGCCGCTGCCGTTGCCTATTTCCGTCTCCTCCTCTGCCACCGCCACCGCCTCCCTAGCTCTGATACCTTCTTCCTTTTCCGGGAAAAGATGCTCTTCCTAGATTTGTCGGCGTCAACCTCTTCTCCCTAATCAAAAACCACCCGCGCATCATATCTTCTTCATCACCACCGCCGCCTCCACCACAACCTCCTTCCCGTCGCAGGTTCTTCTTCTCACTTACCCCTGTTTCTTCTGTTTGCTGTATTGGCGGCAGGGATGGCAACGCTAGGGATGGCGACACTGGAACAATCATCTTCTACGCAACCTCCTCCACTGTCGGCTTCTTCATTGCAACCTCCTCCATAGACACCTCCGACGATGAATTACCAGAGCAAGAAGAAAATCACGAATCTACCACCGCCAGCGTTCTTCTCAGTTGCCACAATCTTTACCACCGCCGAGGAGGAAGAGATTATTATGTAGAGGAGCGGCGTGACACAGGACTGACAGGAGCGGCGGGTAACTGTCGAGGAGCATGTGGCTTGTCGTGTAACTGTGGGTTTTGGCTTGCCGTGTGGCAATGACTTTTGCTTTTGCGGGTTTCGAGGCGGAAATAGCTTTTGCAGGAGGCGGGATTTGCTAAAGCAGAAGTAGCAGGGGTCGGGATTTGCTAAAGCAGAAGTAGCAGGGGGCGGGATTTGCTAAAGCAGAAGTAGCAGGGAGATTTCTTTGTTTGGCATAAATCGGATGGTGGTAAATTCTTGTAGCATTTTGATCGTGCGGTTCAAATCAAAAGTTTGGTGTGCTTGGTAGATATGTGTATTGGTGTGTGTGTGTGTAAGGGCATCCCGGTTCACACAACATCCCCGAACAACGAGGGTCTGGGGAAGAGTCCCACCACAAGGGTGAAATGTACGCAAACCTTACTGTACATTTTTGCAAGAGGCTGCTTTCAGGACTCGAACCCGTGACCTCAAGGTCACACGGCAACACCTCAACCGGTGCGCCAAGGCTCTCCTTCTAATGTCATTTTTAAGTAATCTTCAAAAATCAAATCAAACTTGCTGAGCATGCTTGTTTAGATGACTTGTAGACAAACTAATTGCAGCTTTAGAGCTCAACTTGGCATGTGAAAGACAACGAGTATCCTTTATTCAATAATCACCAGTTCTAGAGGAGAAAATTCATTAGGTTCGTTATACCCTTTTGTTTGTTAATGGTAACAGATATACCTTTGGAGTATTTAGTTTTAATATTACTTTTCCAACAAGAATACAAAGATATTATTGTCCTTTAGAGAAGCGTAGGTAACTAGGTTTTATGGAGAGGCTTTTGGCTGGGCCTGGATTGCTGTTACTGGTATAGGTTGCCTTGAAATTTAAGCTTCCTCTGATGCAGTCACTTTTTTTAGCTTGGTTATTCTTGTATATCCCTGAGTTGATATTCAAGAATATGTGAGATTGGTTTAAATTTAATATATTTTATGGTTTTATTATATTCACGTGCATACATGTGCAGAACTCATTCCATGTGTACATATCGTCTTCCATCCTTTAGTATCTATTATAATTGTTGAGAGAGCCCAAAGCTTGTATGTATTATTTCCGTATGTAAATACAAGGAGAGAATACAAATATATAGGAGAGAAGAGAGAAGAATAAATCCTATACATGATGTGGGACTAAAGAAGGAGGAAGTAAAAATAGGCCATTAAATGGGCCTTTTACATGGGCTTTTCTAATACTCCCCCGCAAGCTGGAGCGTACAAGTCGTATGCGCCAAGCTTGGATAGGCACTGATAGAAGAGGGTACTAGGAAGAGCTTTGGTGAAGATGTCGGCAACCTGTTCAGTACCCGGAACGTGCTTGAGCTCGATCTTCTTCATGTGGACTTTCTCTCGGATGAAATGACAATCTACCTCGATATGCTTCGTTCTTTCATGGAAGACCGGGTTTTTGGCAATATGTATGGCAGCTTGACTGTCACAAAGGAGGAGAGCAGGAGAAGGTAGTTTAACTCCAAGGTCGGTAAGAAGACTCTCAATCCATGTGAGTTCAGAGACCACAACAGCCATTGCCCGATATTCTGCTTCGGCTGAGGATCGAGCAACCACTGCTTGTTTCTTGCTTCGCCAAGTAATCAGATGTCCTCCAAAATATGTACAAAACCCGCTAGTAGATCGTCGATCGTCGAGGGAGCCAGCGTAGTCGGCATCAGAGTATGCCACTAGTGTAGGAATGGAGGATGAGGTTTTGTATACAAGTCCTTGGCCAGGAGCTGTCTTAAGATATCTGAGAATGCGTTCCACAGCCTGGAGATGAGAGCTTCGAGGAGAGTGCATATAGCGACTCACAAGTCCCACAGCAAAAGATATATCAGGTCTTGTAACTGTTAGGTAGATAAGCTTCCCAACTAAACGACGGTAATATTCGGGATTTGGTAGAAGCGAATCAGAATCTGAGCCCTGAGCACATATTTTGTGATTTGCATCCATGAGAGTGTTAATAGGTTTGCAACCAGAGTAGCCTGCATCATGAAGGAGATCCAGGCAATATTTGCGCTGAGAGAGAACCAATCCATCTGACCGTCTGGCCACTTCCAGACCGAGGAAGTACCGAAGAGGACCCAGATCTTTAGTTTGGAAGACGGAGCTCAGATGTAGCTTAACGGCCTGTATGCCGTCCAAGTCACTGCCAGTAATAATGATGTCGTCGACATATACCAACAGGAGAACCGTACCAGTGGCCTGGTGACGAGTAAACAATGAGAAGTCAGCCGAGCTGCGAGTGAAGCCAACGTCCCGGAGCGCTTTGCTGAACTTGTCGAACCATGCCCGAGGGGATTGTTTGAGACCATATAGAGATTTGAGAAGATGACAAACCCGTGACTCCCCCGTGGTCTCAAACCCGGGAGGTTGTTGCATGTAAACCGTTTCCTGAAGGTCGCCGTTCAGGAAAGCGTTCTTGACGTCGAGTTGAAACAAGGGCCACTGGCGATGGACAGCCACAGAGAGGAGAATGCGGACCGTGTTGAGCTTAGCGACCGGAGAGAAGGTCTCGTCATAGTCCAGCCCCGGTTGCTGGGTGAAACCACGAGCAACCAACCGAGCTTTGAGGCGATCAATGGTCCCATCAGGAGCATGTTTAATGACGAAAACCCATTTGCACCCAACGGGTTTCTGGCCGGGAGGAAGGGGCACCAGGGTCCAAGTCTGGTTGGCCCAAAGAGCAGCCATCTCCTCTTCCATAGCCGCACGCCACCCAGGATGTTGAAGAGCGTCCTGGACAGAAGTAGGAATAGAGACCGAGGAGAGCGAAGTAGCCAAGGCCTGTAGAGGTGGAGAGAGGCGATGGAGAGAAACATAGTCCGCCAGTGGATGAGCGGTAGAGGCCGACACCGGAGCAGCAGAACACGGAGAAGCCGAGGTCGAAGCCGACTGCAGAGGAGCAACGGGAGGAAGAGGGCGACGAGCATAGACCCGAATAACTGGGGGTCGAGGAGGGTCAATGGTGGGAGGAGGCGGAGGGAGGGTGGGAGGTGAGTGGACGTGGATCACCGGCCGGGGAAGGGAGGGTGTGGTAGTAGGTGGTGGGAGAAGTGGTGGCAACGGAGGAGGGAAGAAGGGTTGATCCTCCCGGAAAGTAACATCAGCCGAAACAGAGACCTTCCGGATGAGCGGAGAGTAGCAAACATAGCCCTTTTGGGTACGTGAGTAGCCGACAAAAATGTGTTTGGCCGCACGGGGATCCAGTTTGTCAAGAGGGTGGCCCAGTTTATGGACAAAGCAGGTACAGCCAAAAACCCGGGGGGTGAGGGGGAAGGCGGGTGTGGAGGGAAAAAGAAGGCTGAAGGGTGTAGCGTTGTGGAGAACGGGAGAGGGGAGACGGTTGATAAGAAAACATGCTGTGGAGACCGCAAAGTTCCAGAAGACTTTGGGAACGTGCATGTGAAGCATGAGAGAGCGAGCCACATCGAGCAAGTGGCGGTTCTTGCGTTCAGCGACCCCGTTTTGTTGAGGGGTGTAGGGACAAGAGGTCTGGTGAACAATACCGAAGTTTGCGCAGAGAGTGGCAAACTCGTGGCTAGTGTATTCCCGAGCATTATCAGAGCGGAAAGTTTTAATGGTGGTAGAGAATTGCGTGCGAGTCTCTAACACAAACGCCTGAAAGACACGCGGAAGCTCAGAGCGATCATGCAGGAGATACAACCAAGTAGTACGAGAGTAATCATCAATAAATGTGATAAAATAACGATAACTAGAAATGCTAGGGACTTTATAGGGGCCTCAAATATCCGAATGTATTAAATCAAAGGGAGCTGAGCTCCTAGTACAATGAGCTGGAAAAGAAGAGCGAGGCTGTTTGCCAATAATACAAGAATCACATTGAAAAGCAGGAAGAGAAATGTCTGGAAGCGCCTTCTGGAGGATAGGTAGAGGGGCATGCCCAAGCCGGCAATGCCAATCAGACGAGGAAACGGAGGAAAGGGATGTGGGAGAGACATCGAGGAGGTAAAGCCCGTTCTGCAGCCGACCCCTACCAATGGTAATCCGCGTCTGCCGATCCTGTATCAAAAAACCAGAAGAGGTGAAGGTGATAAAGCAATTCATATCAGTAGTAAGACGACCAACAGAGAGTAAATTAAAAGGCGAGGCCGGCACATAAAGAACGGAGCGAAGAGAGAGAGAGGGAGGAAGGAGGAGGTCCGCGCAGCCGGAGACCGGGACAAGCGCACCATTGGCCACAGTAATAGACGGGGGGTGAGCAGCAGTAGAGAACTGGGGCGGCCGCATGGAAGTGATGTGGTGGGTGGCTCCCGAATCCAGTATCCAGCGAGAGCTGGAAGAGAGACAGGCAGTACCTGCAGCGGAGGTGGAGACAATACCTGCATGGGAGGTGGAAGCATGGGAAGCAGAAGGGGGGTTGAGGAGCCCCTGGAGTTGTTGCAGCTGTAGGCGAAGAGCCTCAAGATCCGTACCAGTCGGAGGAGAGCTATCGGTAACAGCAGCAGTAGGCGGGCGAGGGGGGTAGCCATGTTTCTTGTGACAAACGGCTTCAGTATGGCCATCCCGGCCGCAGTAGGTGCACTTGGGCCGTCCGCGGCCACCACGGCCCCGCCCACGGGAGCCCGTACGGCCACCCCGAGGAAAGGAGGGTTGTGGGAGTAAAGGAGGAAGGGCCTGCTGAAGAAGGGCCGGCGAGGGTGGTGCAGGAGCCTCCGGAGGAGGTGGTACGCGAAGTAACATCGAGCAGACATCAGAGAAAGAAGGGGTATTGGGTGAAGCCAGAACCTGGGCCCGAATACTATGTAGGTGTGGCGGGACGCGAGCGATAATCATAGCAATACAAACAGCCTCCTTCTGGGCGCGTTGGGCAGCGAGATCAGTAGTCGCGGGCTGGTGCTGAATCCAGGCTTCCGTGAGAGTTTTAGCACGGGCCACGAAGGAGGTCATGTCCAGAGCTTTGCCAACATCCAAGGCCTGAAGATCAGTGAGGATGTCGAAAAGGTGTTGAAGGCCGTCCTTTCCAGAGTACAGCGAATGAAGTTCATCCCACATGGCTTTAGCAGTCTCATGATACATGATCATCTGGTACGGCTCACCCTCGACTGAGTTCAGGATCCAGGTCTGGACACGGCCGTCATTGCGGAGCCAATCATCAGTAGACGGAGTTGGTGGGCCCTGGGTAAGGTGACGGGCAAGGCCCTTGGCCTGTAAGACCCGGCGGACAGAGTGGACCCAGGGAATGAAATTAGCCTTGCCAGAGAGAGAAATAGTAGTGATCCGAAGCTCATCCCAGTTCGAGAGGAGCCACGTGGTCGGCAGGGGGTTGAGCGGTAGTGGAGTCGCTGGAGGACATGGCGACTGAAAAGCAGCAGGGCGCGGCCTGGAGAGAACAACCCGCAGCGGTCTGGAGGTCGCGGCGGTCTGGAGGTCGCGGCGGGCTGGAGGCCGCGGCGGTCTGGAGATTGCGGCGAGTTGAGTGAGGCCGCGGCGAACAGGAGCAGTCCGCGACAGAGGCCGCGGCGAACTGGGGCAGGTCGCAGCAGCGGACAGGAGCAGTCCGCAAGAGGTCGCGGCGAACCGTGGGCAGGTCGCTGGAAGAGGAGCACAGCGGATACAAGCAGAGCTCGCAGCGGACAGGAGCAGTCCGCAAGGGAAGGCGGAGAGAGAGAGTCCGCGAGCAGAGGCTCGAGCGGACAAAAAAAGGAGCGAGCTAGAGGGGGGGGGGGGCAGTCCGCGAGCAAGGAGGCTCGAGCGGATACAAGCAGAGCCCGCAGCGAGCGAGAGAGAGAGGCTAAAGGGAGCAGTCCGCGAGCAAAGAGGCTCGAGCGGATACAAGCGGAGCCCGCAGCGGACAAGAAGGAGCAGTCCGCGAGCAGGGAGGCTCGAGCGGATACAAGCAGAGCCCGCAGCGGACAGGAATGATTGTCCGGAGCGGATGGAGAGAGGTGGGCCCCACGTGTCAGAGCAGAAGATGGCTATAAGAAGCCTGGGGAGGGTGGAACCACGGAGGGAGAGAAGAGGAGCGGAATCAGAAGGGCAGTCCGCACGAGACCGGAGCGGATGCAGAAGGCAGTCCGCACGAGACCGGGCGGGCAGAAGCAGAAGGGCAGTCCGCAGGAGACCGGGCGGGCAGAGAAGGGTCAGTCCGCAGGAGGCCGGGCGGACAGAGAGGGGGCAGTCCGCAGGAGACCGGGCGGACAGAGAAGGGGCAGTCCGCGGCTAGACGCAACCTGGCTCTGATACCATGTTGAGAGAGCCCAAAGCTTGTATGTATTATTTCCGTATGTAAATACAAGGAGAGAATACAAATATATAGGAGAGAAGAGAGAAGAATAAATCCTATACATGATGTGGGACTAAAGAAGGAGGAAGAAAAAATAGGCCATTAAATGGGCCTTTTACATGGGCTTTTCTAATAATAATCATAACATCATACATTTCTTTCTTGCATTTATGAGGTTTTAAAGTTTATTAATTTACTTTTATCAGGGAATACTACTCAGATGCTTTATTAAGCTATTTGATTTGCACTGAGTTGAAATTAATCCTCCATTTTTCTGTTTTAGTTTATTTTTCTTTTCTAAGAATTGAATGTCTGCTATCAGAAACATGTTTTGTAAAATATAAACCATATGAACGTTTAATTATGTTTCTTTTAATGGCTAGGGGTGGTCATCTTGGGATGGAGGTTGCTAGGGTTCTTGGTGGTGGTCTTGTGCCAGGTAGGATATATCTTCTATTTTTTTCTTGAAGTTTTTAATTTGATTTTATCATGCACTATAGTGAATATAATCCCATGACATAAATCCATAATTTTGTGCATTACACATAGATCCTGAACCTCCAACTCAAAAGCAAGACCCTCACATTCATTACATATAGATCCTGAACCTCCAACTCAAAAGCAAGGCCCTCACATGCAGTCTTTAGCCTCTAACAATGACTATATATATATATATATATATATATATATATATATATATATATATATATATATATATATATATATTAGCATCTTCAAACGGGCTTCACCCATTCTCGATGCGGCGTTGCGGGCTTCACCCATTCTCGATGCGGCGTTGCGGGCTTCACACGTTCTCGATGCGGCGTTGCGGGCTTCACACGTTCTCGATGCGGCATTGCGGGCTTCACACGTTCTCGGTGCGGCGTTGCGGGCTTTGCCCGTTCTCGATGCGGCGTTGCGGGCTGCATCCGCATCGAAGCGGGCTTCGCCCGCGAAACAACGATATTGGTCGTGGGCAACAACATTTGTCGTGGGCTGCGATATTGGTCGTGGGCGGAGACATTGGTCGTGGGCGGCGACATTGGTCGTGGGCGGCGACATTGGTTGTGTGTGGCGGCATTGTTCGTGGGCGGGGACATTGTTCGGGGGCGACGACATTGTTTGGGGGCCACGACATTGTTCGCGGGGCTGCGCCCGCATTCGAGCGGGCGGCGCCCGTTCTCGATGCCTAAAATATCCAAGTAGAAGCATTTTATGATAGATAACATCACATACAACGATATGCCTAAAATATATAAGTATTTTAGGAGCAGGATCCTATTGGTTTAATCTTTCCATAAATACTATTCAAACACTAAACATCTTTTTAAACCATTTCTCAAAATAAAAAAAATACAAAATTGAAAACTCACTCTCTGCTTAAATTTCAATTCCAAAACAACAATAAGAATTTGTGAAATCTCTTATCTAGTGGATTTGCTTCAGCATCTTGGAGTGAGTTCACCAAATGGAGTAAGCTCAATGTGTTGTAACAAGGGAAGAATATCACTACTAGATGCTTCCATGTTATCGCGCTGTCAAACCCCCACTCAATTGCTCCTCCCCCCCGCACATTTCTTCCTCCTCTTCTAGGGCATCACAACCTTAGTTTCCTCCTCCATCTCTCGCCCTAATCAACTCTTCGATTCTATTCTCTCTTCTATTCTACTCTTCTCTTCATCTTTTTCAACCTACCCAGCCCCCATCAACTCCATTTTTTTTTGTTTTTCCCCAGCCCCCAAACACTGTGACGGAAGCTTCCGCCAAAGGTATTCTCATTTGCTCCATCAGGGCTTCCTACGGGTTCCAATTATTTCTCACATTACAATTTGGTGAACTCACTTCTTCAGATGTTTGCTTGCTATAAATTTCAATTCCTACCGTTGCTCGCTATAAATCGCAAAAATATTCATATGAAGAACGCTAAATTAGCTTCAAGGAAAAACACATCAAAAGATTCATAGCAACTTGGTGTTGCGCCCCTCCGATTTTGTCCATTTCGCAAACACCTCGTTTAAAGATATGTGATCGAAAAAATAATCCAATTGTACAAATAGAACACAAAATAAAAATAATAATTAAGCAAGAAAATATATTATACAAACTGATAAGACGTCAATTATAGCATAAGTGTCTGGTCATTTTCCCCATATCCTTTTTTTTTCTTTTTGTCTGCATCCAACCTCTTACTCATAGATCAAGAACTTAATAGAAAATAAAAGTAAAATGAATCCAACCTCAGTGGAAGCTCTCCATGATTTCCAATCCAGAAAAAAACAATTTGTGTCTAAGTGTAGCACACATGCACTTAGTTGAATGAAGTGGCCTTTGGGATAGTTTCTTTCAAAAAATACTTCCCAAACAATAAAGTATCTAAAACCCTTGATCAGCAAATAGACGACTTTACCAGATTGTATATAGGCATATTGTGGGGTTCCTTAGTGTAGCTCCAATTCAACATGAACCGCATGAATTATATCACAACATATGTAACAATTGAGAATACTTAAATATGTAGAAATGACACCCTGCATGCATATATAAATAAAATTAGTATATAATTTATCAATACTTAAAACTGATAACAATCTTCAAGAAAACTGATAACTGAATGATAACTATATGCAAATAATATGTTAAAAATTTCCAAGTACAATTACAACACTGACCTTGGACAGGAACATGAGGCTAACCCTAGAGTTTTCAGTAATTAGTGCTAAGTGGGATTAGTTGTGTTGGTTGTTCGTGTGTTGGCAATAGCCAAGCTCTCGGAGAGGAGAGAAGATGTCCTTAGCCTATTGTCAAGGTAAGAAAATGAGGATTCATAGGCCAAACCATTTAAGTCTTATTGAAACTTTTAAATCATGGGAGGGGAAGTACTTTCATAAATTTTCAGATCAGGGAAAGTGTTTGAAAAAAAAACTGGCAAGAAAGTATTTGCATCAATTAGCTGCTGGTGCATAAAGAAATGACAAGAATGTTCGCGAAAAAAACTAACAAACAGTCGATGATTTGCAGGATGTAGAAGCAAGCGAGCATGAAAAAGATGATTTGCAAGATCTGTAGAGAGGAATGGAAACATACCTGGTGAGAAAGAGTTCTGCGGTAATGCACGAGTTGTAGAGAGAAAAAAATGATTTGCTGGAGATGGAGTGCCCTAGAATGGGGCCAAGCGCTAGCTGAAGATTTAATCAGACGGTAAATAAGGAAGCCAAAAATTCTGTGGAGGAGAGCTATGCCGCTGCCGCTGTTGCTGCTGTCGTGGAGGAGAGCTTTGCCGCTGCGCTGTTGTTGCTGCCGTGTGCCAGTAGACATAGGAGAGCTCTGCCGTTGTTGCCGTGCACGAGGAGGTTTCCTGCAGTTTTTGGTCTGTGCCGTTGCTCTAACTTTCGACAGAGTAGACATGACGGTGGGAAGATTGCGAAGAGATCTGCGACTCCTTGTGCTTTCGGCGGGTTCAATGAAAAATTGTTGGAGTGTGGGTAAAACAGCCGACGCTTGAAATTAGGGCCTAAATCGGACGGTGGCCTTTTTTGTAGAATTGTAATCAAACGGTTAAAAGTAAAAGGTTGGTGTGTTCCAAGATATGCATATTCCTTTATATAATAAAGATATGTAAGTTATTGGGTGACTGTGAGATGGAAGTGAGTCACTGCACTTTTCTGCTCTAA
Source organism: Platanthera guangdongensis (assembly GCA_039583875.1). NCBI lineage: Eukaryota > Viridiplantae > Streptophyta > Magnoliopsida > Asparagales > Orchidaceae > Platanthera > Platanthera guangdongensis. The sequence goes on from CM077159.1 coordinate 161,194,458, forward strand.
TATCATGTTGGTAATTGAGATTTCCAATGTTGAATCTTTTAACTTCAGATAAAGTGCCATACTTATTTTCGAACGATGCTCTTTTGGGTTGAGCAGGGCAAGGACGAAGTATATGGAGCTTGAATTTAGCAGTACAAGAAGGGCAGATGACTTCGTTATTAAGTTGAGTGATCAAGATATTTCCTCTAGTGAGTGTTTTAAATATCTTGGATCGATAGTTCAAAAAGATGGAGGTATTGATAAAGATGTGACATAGAATCCGAGCGGGTTGGTTGAAGTGGAGAGGTGCGTCAGGGATCTTATGTGATCGTAAAGTACCACAAAAACTTAAGTGCAAGTATTATCGTACTGCAATTAGACCTGCGATGCTCTATGGTTCTGAATGTTGGGCAGTGAATTGTGTACAAGAGCAAAAATGAGAGTTGCGGAGATGAGAATGCTTAGGTGGATGTGTGGACACACGAGATTGGATAAAATTAGGAATGAAAGTATCAGAGATAAGACAAGAATAGCACCAATTTCAGAGAAGATGCAAGAAGCTCGTCTAAGATGGTTTCGACACGTACAAAGGAGACCATTAGAGGTACCTGTTAGGCATTGTGAGAGTCTAGTCAGTAGACATGTTAGATGAGGGAGGGGTAGACCAATAAAGACTTGGAATGAAACTATAAAGAAAGACGTGATATACTTAGGCATTAGTGAGATTATGACAAAAGATTGGGCACAATGACGACAAAAGATCCATATAGCCGACCCCACTATAGTGGGATAAAGGCTTGAGTGTTGTTGTTGTTGCTCTTTTGGAAGTCATGATTCTTTATTTTGTTGTCACTCGTGAGGTAGGTGCACTATGCAAAGTACCATTATAACAATTAATAAAAGGTTAACTCCAGAACTTGGAGAGCGGGAGGAAGAGCATCACTTGGATCAAGAAGGACCTCAATTTGTTCAATAAACTCGATTGGTTGGCTGTCTGGAAGCCTGCTCATGTTGTACACATACACCTGGCGAGCAAAGCCACAACAACTTTGTATTCGCAATGAATTATGTTTGTGTATTTATGTATCCACAACATGGAATCTTTTTTTTTACAGCACAACAAACTTAAAAGGGTTGGAATTATCCGTATCATCAAACCCTAAAATATGCGTGCTTATCTTTTATTACATAATAATATTAAACAAAGTAGGAATCTCAATCAAAATAACAGAAACCTTTAAAAATTCTAAAAGTTTGTTTGAATTAGCTCCTTTGTGGTCCAGTTTGATATCTTGTTATTTGCTAGGAGATTTTAACTTACAAAGAGATTTAGCTAGATGGTCATACTGCATTATTCCCCAGAGGTGCAAAAAACTCTTCTACAGAGAGTTAACATTAATGCAACCTTTCAACATCAAACTCTTTTTAAGTAAGAAAAGATCTTGAAAGCATTTTTTTAAAATTAACAAAGGATCATGTTATGAGTGAATTAACGAGTATCTGATACCAAACTAATGTAAACCAAGATTCAAAATGTTTTATTTTAATAAAATTGTGTTCTTAATTAAAGTAGACAATGCTCGTATGAACTCGCTAACAATAAAGGAAGTTAGTTTTAATTTAAGTTTGTTAAACATGAACTCGTTAACAATAAAGGAAGTTAGTTTTAATTTAAGTTTGTTAAACATGTGTAGAAGTGTTGAGCAATGAATTAACATGAAGTAATATTTCCACAAACATGAAGTAAACAAAATGAAGAAAACGAAATTCAGAAATTAACGACAAATAAGTTCCATGAAAATTATTGGCCAGCTCTGAAATTAAGATCTAAATAAAATGAATGTGTTGGCGCCAAAATTGTCACTAACTCTTCGCTCGCTGTCCCTGGATCGGGTGGTCGGCAGAGGAAAAAAGAGATTCGCAAGCGATCAGTTACTAGCCCTTGGGAGCCGAACAGAGGAGGCACAAAAAAGAGAATGCTACTGGCAGCGGCAAACGCCAGACTTACCCGCCGCGGCGAATGCCTCTCTTGCGGAGGGTTTTTGGATTATCTCAAGAAATGAATTATAAGTTGGCGCTCACACTCGCGCGAGTACAAAAGAGACTAAAAGGAAAGAGGACTTAGTGTCCGCACATATAATATGGTAGGTTTTGGGCTAAGTCCGCTTTCTCCGTTCGAGCACCTATGGACCCTATTTATACTTGAGGGTAGACTACTTAGATGGTTCACGAAATGGTGGACATTTAATGCCTCATAAAACATAACATTAAAAGCGCAGCCGCCCGAGGTATACAAAGAGTTAGGCGACAAAGGGTTGAAAGAATAGACTGCGCGTAACCGCTTGGTGCCGCCTAAGTAGATGCCAGAGTGGGGTGTCTACACGGGCCTAGGAGCAATACCCGTCGCGATCTCTTGATTGGATCTCCGAACTGCCCTCTGAGGGGTCACCCGGTCTCGCGCCGACCACTACAACGTCCAAACTACAAAGTGAGGCGTGTCCGCAGACATACTGAGTATCCTTCTGTTCGCAAGCACTAGAGTATCCGCCTGGAGAGTGATTGTGGGCACTCAAAGTGGACGCCGAGATAACTCGCCGTCAGATGCTGTCCTCCGTCTCATGATTTGAGTTAACAATATGCATTCATTAAACTAACACCAGGCGAGCAACAGTGGGAAGAATATACCTTCCATTCACTAACAAACAAATGAAATCCGGGGGAGTGGCAAAGGAAACTGGCATCTGGCTTGAGGAGGGGAGAAATAGTTCCTCAAAATGACCGAAAATTATAAACGGAACACACAAAGTAGTTGATCGATTGCTGATGACTGGAGGTGGCTCGACGATAGATGGATGGTGGTGAGAGGAAGGTGGAGACGTCAAGTGGCGGCCGAAGGAAGCAACAAGGGCATCGTTTATCCCAAATAATGGAACTCGCAGGTGAGAATTGTCGACATCTCGAATTGGATCCGATGGGAGGAAGTGTCAAACTGGCGATAGGTGGGAGAGGACTGGTCACCAGAGCCCACAGTGGTTGGCTAAATGACGTCGAAGGAGGCAGTTGCGTGAAGACAAGGACACGATTGGACTCCCAAGAAACATATTAATTTCCCCTGTTCCCGATATTTCCATGCTGTTGAGTAAGAGTGGGGACCGACTATTATAAACAAGTGGTTTAATGAGGCTTTTTATTTGCATTTCTTATAGAAGTAAGAATGAAATCAATTTCATTAATTTAGGGCTAATTTTCCTTTTATTGTTTCTCATATTCAAAGTAATCCTAAAGTGGATGACACATTATATATTTACTTAATTGCCATTTCATTCTTAACTAAGCCGATCATGCTACATTCAAGTAAAATATCCTCCTTAATATAAATATCATTCTTAATTTTCGAGCTTGCCTTAATTTATATATTACCTAATTTGATGGATCTTTTATTCACTGTATTAATGAGCTCACTTTAATAAGCCTTAACAACAAGTGCGAGCGATATGCCCGATACAAAAGAAATAAGCACATGCGTTATACAAAATAAGCATGTGCTACATGCGTGGTATTGATGTGGGCCTTTCCCTTAGACCTAGTTATCGACGAGGCTATGGCTGCGAGGCGGAGGCGGTTGCGTCGATCGGGATGAGTATCGCGGAAGAGGCGGCAGCGGGATTCGGCTAGGGCAAACTCACGGGTTTTCCCATGGGTTTAGAGAGAGAGGAGAGGAGAAATAAGAGAGAGAGAGAGACTTGAGTTCTATTTTTTCCTTCTTGCCAAATTGTTCACAACATACACATAAATAGGTTCCACAAAAGTGCCCCCCATTTAAGCTTATAACAATGAGTCAAATACGCTAAAATAAATACGCAGAAATAAAGATAAACGGCACGAAACACGCAACATAACATTACCGCCCCCGTTCGAAGATAGCTTGTCCTCAAGCTGGATCGAAAGACATTGGGGCCCCGACATCACCCGTCGGGTCATCCTGAAGTGGGTCATCGACTTCCAGCCAAAATAGGCATTTGCATCTGTCCCGACGTGAAAGGATCATCACAATTGTAGCATAGGCCCTTCTCGCGTCGTTCAGCCATCTCAGTTCGGGACAAACAGCGACAAATAGTAGGTCGCAGAGGAGCGTCCTGGAATGAAGCCGTGTCAGCCAAGCTGGCAAGAGAGGTGGCTCCCGAAAAGCCTCGACGTCCCAAGGGTGGACGGTCCAAAAGCAGACGTTGTTCACAAGCCCTGGAGAGGCTCATAGCCGCGTTGAGATTAGGTGGTAGGAGGAATTCCACAACCCAACATAAGCGCTCGTGGAGGCCGGCCGCGAAGAGCGGAACCTGTTGCTCCGGTAAGACGGACGTCATGCGAGACAGAAGAATCTAAAATTTTTCCAGCTAGGTGTCGATGGAACCGTCCTGTTTGAGGTTCGCAAGATCGCCGAGTGGGTTGCCCTGTAGAGCCGGGCCGAACCGAAGAGGAAATGTTGGGATGTTCCCGCAGAAGCTAAGTGAACCATAATTGTGCGGGGCCGAGTAAATGGAAGGAAGCGATGTCGACGCGTTCTTCATCTGGTGTACGGTGGTTTGCGAAAAAAATATCGCAACGCGTAAGCCACGGAAGAGGGTCGTCGCAGCCCTCGTAGATGGGAAAGTCCATCCGAATAGTACGTGCGTAGGTGGGATAGTCCGCGCTCGGAGGAGCGGTGGAGTCCACTCTGCTTGCCGAAGGGTGGTCGGTCGTAGTCAGCAGTGGAGGGGACGACATGCCCTCTAGGGCATCCAAACGGGCGTTGAGGGCGTCCATCTTGGCGTTCTGAGTCGCGAACATAGAGTGGAAAAGAGCCATGAGGTCGGCGAAGGAGGGAGGAACATCTGCCATTGGAGATAGGGTTGAACAGTTGGCCAGTGGTGTTGGAAGGAGGCCGACGGAAGAAGAAGGGCGCTGGACTGTAGGAGCGGGGCTGGAAGAGCATTCGTGGGTGCCAGAAGCACGGTCGGCGTGATCGGCGGGCGGAGCGGGCGAAGCGCGCTCGCGCGGGTTCGACCGAGCAGAAGCGAGGTCAGAGATGACGGTGGTGGCCTCTGATACCAAGTTGATGTGGGCCTTTCCCTTAGACCTAGTTATCGGCGACGTTATGGCTGCTAGGCGAAGGCGGCTGCGTCGATCGGGAAGAGTATCGCGGAAGAGGCGACTGCGGGATTCGGCTAGGGCAAACTCACGGGTTTTCCCGTTGGTTTAGAGAGAGGAGAAATAAGAGAGAGTGAGACTTGAGTTCTATTTTTCTTTCTTGCCAAATTGTTTACAACACACACATAAATAGGTTCCACAAAAGTGTCCCCCATTTAGGCTTATAACAATGGGTCAAATACGCTAAAATAAAATACGCAGAAATAAGGATAAACGACACAAAACACGCCACATAGCAGGTACATATGTGAATAAAATAAAATTAAAATGCGACGCATGTTGTATCACCTGACCCGCAGGCTGCAACCCTAGATGGCACTTGGCGCCCTATTTCTCACAGTCACCAGAGGACCCCACTGCTCTTTCTTATTCCAAAGCCCCGACAGTTGATGGAAACTTGTGTGGAGGCTCTGAAATACACCCTCACCACCATCAACTCTCGCCTCGAGCCCAAAGCCGAGCAGTTTACGTCAATTATGGAACTGCTCCATAACCTCCAATATAGACAGCACCGCGGGCCTAACACCGCTGTTACGTATACACTTTCACCTAAGTGGACCCCCCACATTGGGATCACCAATGCACGCTTATGGAAGCCGCCACGAATAATTAGAGCACATGCATGGAAGCCGCCATGATTATTCCTTTTGTAATTAAAAGTGTATTAATATTAATTAAATGGTATTTAATTAATATTAATTAGATATTATTTTTAATTTAATGCCTTAATTTGTGTGCCCCCCATCTATTTAGGGGGGATGGGTAGGAGTTTAGGGATTATCTTGGAATTTTTAGGGTTGCTCCCTAAGTGTTTCGTCTCAACCCTTGTCTCCTCTCTCCCTAGCCTCCACTGACCCTCTCTCGCCGGATTCCTCTATGGATAATCGTAACAATTGGTCCGACCTGCCCCACCGCCCGCTGATGTCGCCGGTCTCGCCTTCGGTCTCTTTCCTGGACTGCCCAGCCCTTGCCACGATAGCCACCATCCACCACGCTGGAGCTTGGCCGCTGTCCTTGTAGTCACCGGGAACTAGCCCGCGGTTTGATTTCTCCATCCTACAACACAAATCCTGGCCACCTGCGCCTCTGTCCTACCAAAATCGACTGTCTCCTCGACTTTAATGGACTGACTGCCGCGACCCAACCTCCCGATCCCTTCGCGCTGCCGTCGCCTCCATCGAAGCTGTGCCCCGATGCTGCCACCCCTCTCCGCAACGAAGCCGATGCCGTCGTCCAGCGCCGAGACCTTCCGCCGTTCCACGACCGCCATACGCCACCGCCAGTGTTGCCGTTCCAGCTGCCTCATTCAGCGCTGCCTTCCCACCTCTGCTTCCGCCAGGCAGTTTCACCACAACAACGTTCAAAGCCCATGACTCCGCCTCCGCCTATCGTCGTCAACGCTCCAGCAGTCCTTCCCGTCATCTCTTCTTCCCGATCAACACGCCTCTTCCTTCGCCTCGAGTTGCGTAACCCCTGTTTTCACGCCCTTTTCCTGCTCCATGCCCGAGCACCTTAATCGTGTCTTGCTGTCCTGCAGGGAAGTGGGGTCCACTGTTCAAATCAATTTGCCTTTTCCCCTTCACCCACCACTGCACCCTCATTTTCTACTTTCTCCTCTTCCCACATTGTTTTAAACCCACTAGCTGCCAAGGCCACCTCTCCTCTTTTATTGTATTGTTACATCAATTTCTTTTTTTTTCTTTTCTTTCTCTTAGCTGCCAACTTTACTTTTCTCTTCAAAAATCAAAATCCCACCAATCAATGCTTATTTCTTGTCTTTTTTCTCCATCCTGCCATCACATCCCACATTAGCTCTCCTCTCTTTTCTTTGAACCCCACACCAACTGCCAACATTTCTCCACCATACACTTTCACATTTCCTTTTCAATTTCACCCCTCCTTTTTCATTCTTTTTCATCACGTTTTCATTTCTTTTTCTCATTGCGCACACAACCCCCACTTGTTCTTCGCCACTGTTTTCTCGTCACAATTACCTCCAACCCCGTCAAATTATTATAACTCGACCTTGGGGGCAAGGTCGATTTTCAAGGGCGATATAATGTTACGTATACACTTTCACCCAAGTGGACAACATTGGCATCATCAATGCACGTTTATTGAAGCCGCCACGAATAATTAGAGCACACACTTGGAAACCTCCATGATTATTCCTTTCGTAACTAAGAGTGTTAATTATTTAATTAATATTAATTAAATGGTATTTAATTAATATTAATTAGATATTATTATTATTAATGTAATGCCTTAATTTGTGTGCCCTCCCCATCTATTCAGGGGGGAGGGGTCGAAGTTTAGGGGTTATCTTGGATGAATGAATTTTTAGGGTTGCTCCCTAAGTGTTTTGTCTCAACCTTTGCTTCCTCTCTCCCTTGCCTCCACTAGCCCTCTCTCGCCGGATTACTCTATGGATAATTGTAACACCGCCTCTATCTTGGGATCCCCTAACACAATGTCCCTCGAAGAACTTGCCTTGGCTGGATTGCATCCCTTGCCTCCTCACCGCTTCGACATCTCCACTGTGAATGAGACCGCCCCCATGGGTTGGATTGCCTGTGCCGAGCAGTATTTTGACTTTCACCAAACCCCTCAAAAGGTCTCCTCGACCCTTATTGGCATGAAAGGGTCTGCTGGTTCCGCCAGTCCTCTTTTGAACACACCTGGGAAGCTCACATCGAGGCACTTCTTCAGCGTAACGATCAACGCTACTTTGGCAACACGATCGAACTCCTTTGCTGGATACACCAAACGGGCTCCATTGACTCTTACGTGGATGCATTTATTGAGTTGGTTACTCATGTTTTGGGTCTTCTACCCGACCACTACTTGGTCTATTTTATGGTCTATTTTATGCATGACTTACAACCTCATATCCGAGCTCGCTGCCGCACCCTCCAGCTGTTTATCATCCACCATGCCCTGAATCTCTCCCTACTTGCGGAGGCCGAATTCCTTGCGACCTCCATGACCCCGCATTCAACCTTTACTCAAACCAAGCCCCTTACCACCCATTTTTTTACTCATACACTTAAAACTCCAACACCCCACCTCTTCCTCGCCCACCACTCCTGCCTTCAGGTAGCCACCGTCTGTTCCCCTCTCACCGTCTTTCCAATCAAGAGTATCACGACTTGCATAATAAGGGCTTGTGCTTCTGTTTACTCTCCTACTCATGGTTGTATTGTTTAAGAGTTCTGCGCCATCATCGATGATGTTTTGGACGAGCTCAATATCACCGACTTAGAGGCCCTCACGATTCTTGACGTGCCACCAGATCAATCCTGAGCACCTCAATGGCAGCCAACCAGCGGGCACATCATTACTAGCCGTGGAGTTGCACCTCAACCTTGAGGTTAAGATCAATTTTCAGACGGGCCATATTGTTATGCACGCACGACGACGATGACCTGAAACATTTTATTTTGTTTTGATCACTATGTAATTTTTATTTTGTAAGTGCATTATTGTAATATTTAAGTCAACATCCTCCTTATATAACGAGGAGAGGCTTTGCATCTTTGATCATTTAAGGTTTTGGATCTCTCATTTGGAGCGGGACTTCAAAGAGGAAACAACCTCCTGAAGTTGGGCACGAGTATCCATCACGATTTTTATCAAGTTTGTGAAAACTATTGCAGTCAATTTTTTAAGTGATAACATGTTGCCCCACATGGAACACAATAGCGGGGGACCTGCAGGACGACAGAGGGTACATGCGTGGCGGAGAATGCCGGGAGCATTGATGGGTGCTCCGGTTGCTTTGACGGGCTGCTGATCTCATCCCAATAGTTAATGTTGGCATGGAGCCTATGCGCGATCTCGAGGAAGTCATCGAAGATAGCATTGTAGCGATGGAAGCGCTTGTGTAATAATCGGGCAATGGTTGTCATGGTGAAGGAGAGTGATGGTTGTCATGGTGGCTGAAGTTCTTACCGGTGGCTGAAAGAAGGGCCGAAGGAGATCGCAATCGAAGAACGACAAGGTGGACCAATTGTTATGAACAAGAACGATGAAGTTGCATTGCATGAATGTAACAGATACAAACTCAAGAGGAAAGCTCCCGCCAAGCACTCCGAGGATGGGTCCTCCAAAGCACCCCGCTCAAGAGACCAAAATACTATGATCCCAAAAGATACCCCTACCCTCATACACCTCTTCCTTATATAGACGAGGGAGGACACACATAGTAAAAAAATACAAAAACATATTAATTGATATAATTAATTAAATAAATATCAAAATTTAAAAATAAAAATCAATATTAATAAGTTAATTAATTCTAATTAACTACATGATATTATATTTCACCTATGAATTTATCATAGAGGCTTCCACATGCTCGCTCCGATGTTTCTGACGTGGGGGGTCCCCTAAGGCGAATGTGTGAGCATAACATAAATCCAAGCCTTTCTACGACTCCCAATAAATATTTATAGGGCGCTGTTACGTGCACATCACATTTGACTATGTGCACACATTGATATGTGCACACCACTTTTGACTTTGTGCACACCATAACTTTTATTTGCAGGCCAAGATGTCAAGTAAACACTATAAATTTTACCTACATGCCAAATTTTTAAATAAACATCAAAATAAAATTTGTGTTTTTTTGTTACTTCAAATACAAAAGATTTCTTCCATTTTTCATTTCAAAACAACAAAAAACAAACAAAATAAAAAATAAAAATCTCAAATCATTTTCACCAATATAACTAAAAATTTGCACTTAGGTTTAATATAAGTGGGATTGGAAAAAATAATGGTATTGTTTATTTTAAGAGTTTGGTGTGAACATAGCCAAAAGTGGTGTGCACGTTAAATCTCCCTTTATTTTAAGAGTTCGGTGTGCACATAGCCAAAAGTGGTGTGCACGTAACAGATCCCTATTTATATAGGCTGGGCCCATAAAAGGTTGTCTCTGTAATTTAACTTGATGTGGGTTACTGTTACGTGTCGAGGACTAAGATCGAGTCTGTTGGTGGTTATCGGGGAGATCCTCCAGTTTTGGAGAGGCAATGGCTAATCTGGCGGAGAGGGTAGTCAGGAGAGAGAGGGAGAGAGAAAGAGAGTAGATGAGAAAAGAAGAATTTCTAATTTTCTTCTTTTTCCGGTCCTTCCTTCTGGAGGATATAAATATGCAAAATAATACTAAAAGTAGCGGCCCCCCATTTGGGCTTAAACAATGAGAATTTAAAATAGGGAATTCATAAAAGAATACTAAAAGTAGCGGCCCACCATTTAGGCTTAAATAATGAGAATTTAAAATAGGGAATTCATACTAAATTTAGATGATACTAAAATAGGCGGATATTTAAAAGTGCGATTTCATGCTTGAATTGGAGATCCCGTATTCCGCTGGTCTGGGTCCGTGTCTTCCTCTGTGTTAGGTGCCGCAACGTCTTTGTCCGGGTTTGGTGTCGCAACAGTTACACCATGAGAGAAATCCATATTCTAATTTCTTCCACCATAAAATTTAGTTTGATCACACGACCTGACGGCGCGCCACGATCGACGCTCGTATATTCCCGCAGGAGGCGGTGATTCGCTGCCCGGACGGGCGATCAGAGCCCATGGTCGCGTCCGGATTATCATTTCTAGTCATTTTCGTATTTTATGTTTTTTATTCGGAGTTGTATTTAACCCCCGATCGGCCCAAACAATCCTAGCCATCCGATCGGGGTGGTTTTATTTGAGTTATACCAGCAGCGGTTCATTACAGGCAGCAGTTATCATTTTAGGGTATTTATACCCGACGGTTTGGGGGACGAAGCATCGAGGTTTTACGCGAAAGTGAGAAACCGATCGGTCCTGCTCTGGTGCGACGACGGAGCCATTCCCGCCCGCTTGGTGCGATTCCAGGCCGCTTCTCCTTCTCCGACCGCTGGTGCGACGCCGACGCCGCTTCCTTCTCCCCCTTTGGTTAGCCCTTCCAACACCCCGTCCAAATCCTCCCCTGCCCGATCCCGCCCTAGACCTGCCTGCACATCCGATGCCGCCGTTTCCCCATTCCCACCACCGCAACCCTACACTGCAAACCGCCGAGATCTCCCACCCCACCAAGAGCGAATTATCGTTGTGGTTACGAGTTTCGATGAGGTCGTCCTATGGATGAATCACGTCCTCCACCATCTCGTCGTTGAGATAGACCTTGATATGATTATGACGACGATGACAAATACAATGACTTCCGAGAGCCCCGTCGAGGAGTGACTCCCGAGGAGGATGACATCACCCGACGGATCCGTATTGATGCTCCCACCTTCGATGGTCACCTGGACCTGAAGGCATTCAGTGATTGGCTCATGGACATGGACCACTACTTTGACTGGTTCGAGATGAGCGACGAGAGGCAAGTACGGTTCATGAAGATGAAACTAATTGGCCAAGCCAAGTTATATTGGTCAAGTCTGGAGAGATCTTTGGAGCGTGATGACTATTACCCCATTATTCGATGGGATGAGATGAAACAGCGCTTACAGGATAAGTATCTTCCTGTTTCCTACCGAGATCAACTGTTAGATCAGTTGTACGCACTACGTCAGGGTACTCTTTCTGTTGCTGATTACAGGTCTCGATTTGACGAACTTGTAGTTCGTAGCGACATTATGGAGGATCCCATTGCTACCGCCTCACGCTTTCGGGCGGGTCTTAGATCAGACATCTGAAAGGAACTAATTCCCCATAGGATGGAGTCGGTTGAGCAAGTCTTTCAGCTTGCCCTCGAATACGAGCAATATTTGTACTCAGCCGGCACGAGACATGCCTCCACTAGACCCGATGCTTCCACATTTAGGAAGCCCCTCCCTGCCACGACTTCTGCCAACCCTCGCCATCCCACAGACGCGACAGAGAAAGCTATTGTTCCAGGAGGCCCCAAACCTGGGCGCGTCCAATGTTATCGTTGTTCCGGCAGAGGGCATTTTGCAGCCCAATGCCCTACCAGGAACTTGCTGATTGAGGATTCTGACGAGCCCAGCGTTGAGGCTGTCGGCGACGCCACTGAGGAGGTTACTGCTGTTGTTGAGGATGGATGAGAGAGCGATGCTGAGAGATCGCTAGAAGTAGGAGTCCTCCGTCGCATCCTCCACACCCCACGTGCTGAGGAGGATTGACGCCACACCACTATCTTCTTCACTTATTTCCCGAGCGCATGACGACCCTGCAAGCTCGCCATTGATAGTGGTAGCTGCATAAATATTATTGCGAGGAAAGGATTGAAAAGGATGCAACTTATTGCTGAGCCCCATCCTCACCCGTATCGTGTCCTTTGGGTGGACAAATCCACCATTCAAGTTACACAGCGGTGTCTGGTGCCGATCCGATTGGTGTCTACAGAGGACTGAGTCTGGTGCGACGTTATCCCTATGGATGTCGCTCACGTTCTCCTAGGGAGACCCTGACTTTACGATCGTGACCCCACGTGTTATGGTCGTTCCAACACGTGCGTATTCTTCGACAAGGGTCGAAAGATTACTCTCACCCCGACTCAGCCCATGGATCCTCCCAAGGGCAAGGTTGACTCGTCGGTTAGTGCGGGATCGTCGAGATCCTTGCATATCTTGAGAAGGGGTGATTTCTTGAGAGAGAGCCTAGAGACTGGGATCATGCTTATTGTGGCAGCCACGTTGGCGGCCGAGTCCTTTAGCGAGGCTGAGATTACTGATCCGAGTGTTCGGCAGTTGATGGATGACTTTGCAGACATTATGCCCGAGGAGCTCCCCGATGATCTTCCCCCACGGAGGGACATCCAACATGAGATTGATCTGATCCTTGAGACATCTTTGCCCAATCTGCCACACTATCGTTTAAACCCAACTGAGCATGCCGAGCTGAAGCAGCAAATTGATGAACTCTTGCGGAAAGGGTTTATACGAGAGAGCCTAAGCCCGTGCGTCGTGCCAGCCCTTCTAACTCCGAAGGACGGTAGCTGGCGCATGTGCATTGATAGCCGTGCCATAAATAAGATCACGGTGAAGTATCGTTTTCCGATTCCCCGCTTTGATGACCTCCTGGATTCGATGACTGGTGCCCAGATCTTTTCGAAGATCGACCTTCGCAGTGGGTACCACCAGATCAGAGTTAGGGAGGGGGATGAGTGGAAGACGACCTTCAAGACGAAGGGCGACTTGTACGAGTGGATGGTGATGCCGTTCGGTTTATTGAACGCACCCGACACATTCATGAGGGTGATGACTCAGGTTCTGCGACCCTATATGGACAAATTCTTGGTCGTATATTTCGATGATGTCTTGATATACATCCAGAGTCGCACCGAGCATTTACGCCACATTCCTCTGGTGTTCGATCTCCTCCGAAAGGAGCATCTATACATCAAATTGAAGAAGTACTCGTTCCTATCCACGTCCATTCATTTCTTCGGTTATGTTGTTTCGACATCTAGTATTTCTGTCGATCCTAACAAGGTCAGAGCGATTCGAGAATGGCCGATCCCTACGAACATTCATGAGGCCCGTAGCTTTCATGGACTTGCCACCTTTTATAGGAGGTTTTTCCGAGCCTTCAGTTCGGTCATGGCCCCCATTACGAGCTGTCTTCGTAAGAGTGATTTCGTTTGGACAAAGGTTGCCACTCGAGCTTTTGAGGAGATCAAGGAGAAACTATCTACTGCTCCCGTTTTACGCTTACCAGACTTCTCCAAACCCTTTGAGGTTGCTTGTGATGCGTCGGGAGTTGGTATCGGCGCAGTCCTTAGTCAGGAAGGCCACAGTAGCCTACTTTAGTGAGAAGTTGAAAGAAGCCCGACAAAAATACTCAAATTATGATCGTGTGTTCTTTGCCAGTGTGCATGCACTGCGATATTGGCGAAATTATTTTTTGCACAAAGAATTCATTTTATATTCTGACCACCAGACCCTGAGATATCTCGATTCTCAAAAGAAATTGGGTCACCGTCATGCCAAGTGGGTGGAGTATATGCAGGAGTTCCACTATGTTCTTAAGCACCGTGCAGGTGTTGAGAACAAACCAACAGATGCATTGAGTCGCCGAGTTAGCATCCTCCACTCTATGAGTACTCGAGTAGTGGGATTTGAGCACCTAGTTCACGCTTACCCAGAGTGTCCTGATTTTGGTGATATTTATTCCGCTCTTTCGAAGGACTCGCTCGGCCTCCGGGTGGGTTATTCGATATCTGATGAGTATTTATTTATGGGCTCTCGCCTCTGCATTCCTCAGTCATCCCTCCGAGATTTCCTTATCTGGGTGTTACACTCAGGCGGAGCTGCGGGGCACTTTGGAAGAGACAAGGCGATTGCGTTGGTTGAGGACCGTTTCTTTTGGCCCGCCCTACAGAGAGATTTCACCAGAGTAATGAGACATTATAGAGTTTGCCAGACGACAAAGGGGACTCGACATCCCACCGGGCTTTACACTCCACTTCCCGTCCCCGAGTGACCCTGGTCGGATATTACTATGAATTTTGTTCTCGGGCTCCCTCGCACCCTGAGGAAGCTCGATTCTATATTTGTTGTAGTTGATCGTTTCTCCAAGATGACGCATTTCATTCCTTGCCGAAAGACCGCGGACGCCTCCCACGTGACAACGTTATTCTTTAAAGGAATCTTTAAGTAGCGTGGTCTCCCCGCCTCCATAGTCTCTGACCGTGACGTGCGATTCATGAGCTATTTTTGGAAGACTTTGTGGAAAAAGACGGGTACAACCCTGAAGTTTTCCTCCGCCTACCACCCGCAGACGGACAGACAAACTGAAGTGGTTAACCGTAGTCTTGACACCCTTCTTCGTTGCCTAGTTGGAGATAGTCCGACAACCTGAAATTCTGTCCTTCCCATTACCGAATTTGCATACAATAGCTCAATCAATAGGACCACGGGTTTGAGTCCATTTCATGTCATATTAGGGTATGAGCCTAGGAAACCAGTTGATTTGGTAGATATCCCCCTATGGTCCAGACCTAGTGAATCAGCCGAGTCTTTCATTTAACATATACGTGCACTACACGAGTTGGTCCGTAAGAAGATTGCAGCTAGTAATGATTATTATAAAAATCAAGCAGATCAGCACAGACAGGAACAATATTTTGAGGTAGGAGAACATGTATTAATTTGCATTCGACCTGAGAGTCCCACGAGGACCAGCAAAAAATTAAGCGGACGCAGAATAGGTCCCTATACAGTTGTGCGGCAAATTTGTATAAACGCATACGAGATAGACATCACTCATGGTATGGTCATTAGCCGTGTATTCAACGTAGAAGATTCGACTCCTTACTCCGAGGAGCATGTGTACGTGGACCCACTCACCACACCTCTACCCAAGCCTTCATCTGCCATAGCCCTACCACCGGAGCCTTCTCCTCCTGTTACCTCCACCGATACCTCTTTGCTGCCGCCGACGGCGTCGCGACATGCAGATCGAGTTACACCACCGACGGTTCCACCGACATCATTGCCAGACGGAGACACATCATTGCCAGACGGAGACACATCATTGCCAGACGGATACACATCATTGCCGGACGGAGATACTTTGGTACCACCTGCTTCTACAGACGACATGCTTCAGATCGTCGGTCACGACTTTTACGCCGCGAACTGGCGAGATACCCCGCGTTATCTTGTCCGTTGGAGCTGCCGACCCTTGCACGATGCTACGTGGATTTCCTCGGAGGAGCTTCAGAGACTCGCCCCACGGCTGCTCAGTGAGTACACACACCTACACTCATCGTAGTTGAGTGCCTTTAAGCCGGGGGAGTTGACGGCGCGCCACGACCGACACACGTATATTCCTGCAGGAGACTGATCCGCTGCCCAGCCGGGCGATCAGAGCCCGTGGTCGCGTCCGGATTATCGTTTCTAGTCATTTTCGTATTTTATGTTTTTTTATTTGGAGTTGTATTTAACCCCCGATCGGCCCAAACAATTTTAGCCATCCGATCGGGGTGGTTTTATTTGAGTTATACCAACATCGGCTCATTACAGGCGGCGGTTATCAGTTTAGGGCATTTATACCCGGCGGTTTGGGGCACGAAGCATCGCGGTTTTACGCGAAAGTGAGAAACCGATCGGTCCTGCTCTGGTGCGATGCCGGAGCCATTCCCGCCCGCCTTGTGCGATTCCAGGCCGCTTCTCCTTCTCCGACCGCTGGTGCGACCCCGGCGCCTCTTCCTTTTCCCCCTTTGGGTAGCCCTTCCAACACCCCGTCCAAATCCTCCCATGCCCGATCCCGCCCTAGACCTGCCTGTACATCCGACGCCGCCGTTTCCACATTCCCGCCACCCGCAACCCTACACTGCAACCCCGCCTCCTGCACTTCCTTCTCCCGTCCGGCCATCACAAACCCGCAACCCTACACTGCAACCCCGCCTTCTCCACTTCCTTCTTCTCTTCCGGTCACCACAAACCCGCAACCCTACACTGCAACCCCGCTTCCTCCACTTCCTTCTTCCCGTCCGACCACAACATGCCCGTAAACCAGTCCAGCCGTGCCTCCGCCGCTTCTCCTTCCCCACCTCACTGCCGGACACAGTGAATCCCCCATCCTTCTTGTCGTCGACCCACTTCAGATCAGCCCCACATCGCCGTAACTTTGGATGCTCGCCAACAACCGCCACCGCCGCCTCCTACGCATGCAATCCATGGTATAAAGTTCTTGTCCTATTACTGTTGTTTATTTTGCTAAATCTCGTACTGTGGGGATTATTTTCTTATTGTGCTAGTAGTCGTTCATCGTTAAATTTGCAGGATGTATTCTGTGCCCGCTTGAATTTATTAGCGCCTCTATCGCTTGTGAAATCTGATACTTTGTTCTCCTTAAGCAATTAGCTGCAACTGCATGTTCCCCGCTGTTTCATTTAAAATAATTAATTACCCGCTGTTATTCTGTTACAGACTACTTGTGCACTTCCACTCACATCGTCACAGTTAGGTTTGCATTTAGAAATCCCTTTTGAGTTGACCTGCCACTGCATCCCGACCCTTTAGCGGCGGCAACACTCTTCAACTTATCCCATATATGGAGATACGAAACACATTGGAAGAAACACCCCTACCAGGAAGTTGTAGAAGGTTTGATAAACATTAAAGGTCCAGATGGCCAAACAAAAACAAAGAGCCAGCAAGAAGTCCATTTGCGGTGGAAGAAGAAGCAGCATAATAAACGTGAGCACTTGGGCTTCTTACGACGGAGTCTGACTAGGGCCCTGATGGATGCACGAATCTCCGACAAGAAAAACTCCAAAGAAGGGCATGAAAGCAACAAGATCGGTCTTATGCGGAAGAAGGAACACAATACTTGGTTGGGATACTGTTGAAGAGATCGAATGCCGACCACCAGTAATCAGAGGATATATCGAACTATTCGTTTTTGTCATTTCCTCTTAAGAGACATCAAGCATAATCAGAGGCGTTTATGTGTTACGAAAGACCGTTGAAAGAGTCACGCAAGAACTGGATAACAATCGAGGACGATGGTGATCCAACAAGATGCGTCGGCCAGACGCGGTTCCAACGAAACAAGATAGGAGCGACGCAGATCGATGGACACAGATTCACCGCTTTGATACCTTGGTGTTGTGGAGAGTTTGATATTCTCGTCCTTTCCCGCATAGCACTGCGTCCCATGTGTAGGAAAAGCCCTAATCACCTTTTTATTATATGACCGCCCCTTGATGAGCCTAAGACAACTTGCATTTTAACATGATCAGACTTGGCAGTTGGTTCTCTTTCCACTTGGGAGGAATGCTATTAGGTACAGATGGGTCTTCAACATTAAATACTATGCCTATCGGTTTGTGGCTGGATAGAAGGATCACCTTGTAGCCCGTACTTCACTCTATCGTATGGACTTGATTATTATTCTACTTTTTTCCATGCGACTTATCTCATTTCTGTTAAGGTGCATCATTCTACTTTTTATTTATGGTCCCGGGAAATAATCCAGAGTCTACTTTCATTGTTGTAGTGGTGATGTGAGTATTATGAGATAACACAATTACAATCTGATCACATTGTTTGTACTCATTCAGGAGTTGGTGGTCATACCATCCCTCTTATCTCTGTGGCTGAAATTATTGCTGTAAATGGTTTCTAGTCCTTTCTTTTTACTGTGAAAACATCTCGAGGAGATTTTTTGATATCTACGATCTTGGTAAGCTAAGATACGCTATGGAGCTTTATGTTTCTAAATCCTCTAATGGTGTCTTTGTGAATCAAAGAAATATGTTCTTGATCTCCAATTTTATGCACACAAGCTATAATGTTAATAATCATGAGCCGTGGATTCTCATGTGTCCCTTTTTGGTGATGAAGCTTCAGAATCGTGCAAAGAGTCAGTCTGGCAGCGAATATCATTTGTTTAGTGTGATGTATCACATTTCATGCGTGTCCTCACTCACAGGACCTTTAGCCACATTAAGGCTCATCCGAGAAATGTTCTTACTTATCTTGCTTATGGGAACTTAGAAATCAGAGGATTCACTGATCTCTCTCTGATAGACGGTTAAGTTAATGTGCCTTTGTTGGGGGATAATCTTGTCTCTTGGCAAAGGGCTAAACAATTTGTTGTTCTTGCTACAATATAGAAGCTGAATACTAATTTCTTGCTTAAGATGCATGTGAGATGGTGTGACTTTAATTTCCCACCACTGAATTTGTTTTGTGGTGGCCCTTCCACTACCACTTTCATGTGACAGTCAGAAGACTATCTTGATATCCAATGATCTCCATATTCATGAGGGCACAAAACTTGTGTGGTAGATGTCCAATTTGTTTATAGGATAAGGTTCATGGTGCATCTCTTATTGTTCCCTTCCACATCAGCAAATCAGGTCACTGATCTTTAGGAAGCCTATTAGACAAATTAGAGACTATCTACCTGTAGAGAAATGGTTCCAAACCTTATGAGCACTTTTTCATATATTAAAAACAAGTATGAGAACATATATATAAGAGAGGAGAGAGGAGAAGAGTCCTATACAAGAGATGTGGGACAAAAGCACGAGAGAATAAAATGAGCAAAATTAATGGGCCTTTACAATATATCCTATTTCTCTAACACTCCCCCGCAAGCTGGAGCATACAAATCGTAGGCACCAAGCTTGGATAAGAACTGATGGTACAAATGTCGGGGCAATGCCTTGGTGAGAATGTCAGCAACTTGCTTAGAAGCGGGAACATGCTCTAGCTCTAACTTCTTTAACTGAACCTTTTCTCGGATGAAGTGACAATCAACTTCAATGTGTTTGGTCCTTTCATGAAAAACTGGGTTCTTCGCAATATGGATTGCGGCCCGACTACCACAAAGTAGAACTGTTGGCAAGGATAACGTGACTCCTAGATCACCAAGAAGAGCCTCCAGCCTGGTGAGTTCATAAACAACGACGGCCATCGCACGATACTCAGCTTCAGCAGAAGGGCGAGCAACAACAGATTGTTTCTTGCTGCGCCAAGTAATAAGATTCCCTCCAAAGTAGGTACAGAAACCCGTAGTAGAGCGTCGATCATCCAGGGAGCCCGCATAGTCCGCATCAGAATATGCAACAAGAGATAGCGAAGAAGATGATTTATATACCAACCCTTGTCCTGGTGCAGTCTTCAAGTATCTGAGGATTCGTTCCACGGCTTGTAAATGAGAGCCTCGAGGAGCATGCATATACCGACTGACTACTCCGACAACATATGAGATGTCGGGTCTTGTAACTGTCAGATATATCAGTTTTCCTACAAGACGTTGATAATACTCAGGGTTTGAAAACAGACCATCAGAGTTAGACCCATGGACACATAACTTGTGATTGACATCCATTGGTGTGTCCACAGGTTTACACCCAGAGTAGCCAGCATCACGGAGAAGGTCAAGGCAGTACTTCCGTTGGGATAGGACAAGTCCATCAGGACGTCTTGCGATTTCAAGGCCAAATAAGTATCGAAGGTTTCCCAGATCTTTTGTTTGGAAAACAGAGCTAAGATGTTGTTTGACCTCTAGTATCCCTTTTGAGTCATCGCCTGTGATTAGGATGTCATCAACATAAACCAAAAGGAGAATCGTGCCTGTTGTTCTATGTCCAGTGAACAAAGAGAAGTCTACGGAACTCCGATTAAAACCAACTGCCTGAACAGCTTTACTGAACTTATCGAACCATGCCCGTGGGGATTGTTTGAGACCATAGATAGACTTCTTAAGATGACAAACTCTGGACTCCCCCGTGGTCTCAAACCCGGAAGGTTGTTGCATATAGACGGTTTCTTGTAGACCGCCATTGAGAAACACATTCTTGATATCGAGTTGGTGCAGGGGCCACCGACGATGCACAACGACAGAGAGAGACACGAACCGTGTTGAGCGTAGCGACCGGAGAGAAGGTCTCCTCATAGTCGAGACCGTGTTGTTTAGTAAAGCCACGAGCTACCAGTCGTGCCTTAAGACGGTCAACTGTCCCATCAGAAGCATGCTTGATGACAAAGACCCATTTGCAACTAACTGTAGTCTAGCCAGGGGGTAGAGGGACGAGAACCCATGTCTGATTAGCCCAAAGGGCGCGCATTTCTTCATCCATGGCAGCACGCTAACCCGGATGTTGCAAACCCTCCTGCACAGAAGTAGGAACAGAAATAGAGGACAAGGAAGCAGCAAAGGTGTGAAGGGTCGGGGACAGGCGATGCAGCGAGACATAATTCGCCATAGGATGAGCTGTGGAGATAGACACTGGATCAGCAGGCCGCGAAAGCACATCGGTAGAGGGAGGCCGTGGTAGGGCATTAGAACTCGGAGGGCGACGAGAGTACACCTGAATGATAGACGACGGATGGCGGATTGGCGGGGGGGGGGGGGGTAGGTTTTGGAAGGAGAGGGTGGATGAGCGGAGGGTGAGGTGGGGGAGGTAGAGGGGGGGAAGGAGACGTAATGGGGACCACGGGCCGAATTATAGGAGGAGGAAGAAACGGATCTGTAGAGATGGTATGAAAGGGCCGATCTTCTCAAAAGGTGACATCAGCAGAGATGATTAGTTTACCGTCGGTAGGAGAATAACAAAAATATCCCTTTTGGGTGCGGGAGTAGCCAACAAACATCATCTTGGTTGCTCGTGGAGCGAACTTGTTAGTGGGCGGAGCCAGGTTATGAACATAGCACGTACATCCAAAGACTCTGGGCGTGAGGGAGAACAGAGCCTTGAAAGGAAAGAGGAGAGTGACAGGTGCCACGAAGTTCAAGGTGGATGAGGGCATGCGGTTGATGAGATGATAAGCAGTAGAGACGACAAAGTTCCAATAGAGAGGTGGAACCTGCATCTGAAACATGATAAATCGGGCGACCTCGAGAAGGTGCCGATTCTTCCGCTCGGCGACGCCGTTCTGTTGAGGAGTATATGCACACGAGGTCTGATGAACAGTACCAAACTCTGTGCAGATATTAGAGAAGGTGCGGCCCGTATACTCACGCGCATTATCGGTACGAAGAATTTTTACGAAGGTAGAAAACTGAGTACGGATCTCCACCAGAAAGGCACAGAAAGTCGAGGGAAGTTCAATACGATCCCGAAGTAAATACAACCAGGTAACACGTGAGTAGTCATCGATAAATGTGACAAAATACCGATAGTCAAAAACACTCGGGAGCTTATATGGCCCCCAAATATCAGAATGAACTAAGGAGAAGGGGGCATCACACCGAGTACTAGGAGAGGTAAAGGAGACACGATGTTGTTTGCCATAAATGCAAGATTCACACCGAAACTCAGCAAGGGAAACATCAGGAAGGGCTTTCTGGAGAATTGGAAGGGGAGCATGCCCAAGACGACGATGCCTGTCAACGGAAGAGATGGTGGAGAGAGCGGTGGGAGAAGAGAAAACGAAAATGCTGAGCCCATTGGACAGCAGCCCCGGTACCGAGAATTTTCCGCGTCTTGCGATCCTGCACTACACAAGAGGTGGAAGAGAAGGTTATTTCGCAGTTACGGTCATGAATGAGATGACTAATAGAGAGAAGATTAAAAGGAGAGCCAGGAACATGAAGAACAGATCGAAGAGCAATAGAGGGAGTAAGAAGGATGTCAGCGGATCCAGAGACAGGAGTGGTATCCCCATTGACAACGGTGATGAACTTAGGATGCACAGAGGCCAGGTAGTGCAGAGGCTGCAGTGGGGTAATGTGGTGTGTTGCACCGGAGTCCAAAATCCATGACGAATTGTGTGCAAGACATGAGCTTCCGCTATCAGAGATAGACACCACAGAGCACAGTGGTGGGACAATCAGCGCGGAAGAGGTACATATCCTTAGAGAGGGGTCGCAAAAGACCAGGCCGCATAGGCCGCAGCAGGAGCACCAACCAGATGGCCGCAACAAGGACCAGCGACAAGAACCAGACAAGAAGCCGAGGTCGCAGCGAGAAGCAGAAGTGGCAGCGGCAGCGGCAGAGAGAAGCAGAGGCTGTAGCGAGAATCAAGCCGCAGCGAGAACCAGGCCGCAGCGAGAACCAGGCCGCAGAGAGAACTAGGCCGCAACAAGAACCAGGCCGCAGAGAGAACCAGTGTAGTCGGCAACGAGGAGAGAGGGCAGTCCGCAAGGAGAGAAGGGAAAGCCCGCAGGGACTGGAGGACAGCCCGCGCAGCGTGCTGAGCAGGTCGCAGTCGACTGGAGCAGAGAGCAGGCCACAACAAAGCAGAGGAGAGCTCGCAGCAGACTGAAACATCGGTGAGTAGAGGCGAGCAGGAGCAGGCCGCGAGAAGAGATCGCGGTCTGGACTAGTAGAAGCGTTTAGGGAGCAGGCCGCGAGAAGAGCAGACCGCGAGAGGAGCAAGCCGCGAGAGGGAGCAGGCCGCGAGCAGAGACCGCGAGAAGAGAGGGCGGTCTGGAGGAGATCGAAGCAGTCTGACCCAGGAGCAACAGGGAGAGGTGGACCCCATGGGATAGAGAGGGAAGGCTATAAGAAGCTTGAGGGGAAGGGTGGAACCATGGAAAAGAAGAGGAAGCGGAAGAAGAGACACAGAGCGGACATGTGAGATAGGCCGCAGGAGACCGAGCGGCAAGAGCCGGCAACAGACAGAAGAGCAGTCCGCAGCAGGCCGCAGGCAGGGAAGAGGACCACGCGGGATAGGCGGTTAAGAAGAGGGAATCCGCCTAGGGAGACCTGTTGACCAGAACGTCGCGGGCTGAAGAAAAGGGAGAAGACCACGAGCTTAAGAGGGGAGCTCGCAGCGAGAAGAGACCAAATTGCGCGGGTATAGAGGAGACCGCACGAATAAGGAGGGAGAGAAAGTGGTCCCCACGTGCCAGAGTGAATCCTATAAAAAGGGAAGAGAGGAGAGGTGGAGGCCACTGGAATGAAGGGGAAGAGAAGCAGGTAGGGAAGGCCAAGCCGCCAAGTCCGCGCCCTGAGCGAGATGAAGAGGTCGTCCGGTTAGAAAACATAGACCGCGCCTAGCACAAACAGATGAAGACCGGGCGGTTAGCAAAATGCTAGCCGCAAGGAAAGACCGATTGCCTCTGATACCATGTAGAGAAATGGTTCCAAACCTTATGAGCACTTTTTCATATATTAAAAACAAGTATGAGAATATATATATAGGAGAGGAGAGAGGAGAAGAGTCCTATACAAGAGATGCGGGACAAAAACAAGAGAGAATAAAATTGGCCAAATTAATTGGCCTTTACAATATATCCTATTTCTCTAACACTACCGCACTAGCGGTATCTCTTATGGTGTATCTCTTATTGTTCCCTTCTATGTCAATCTGGAATTACTTGAGCTCTCCATTTATAGTTTGAGGGGAGTGTTGGACTATGCCTTACAATCACCCACCCATTCTTGTGATATATTCCTCCGTGTGTTGGCTTTTTAAGAAGTTTATTTTCAGAGAATAGTGTTGTATGTCCTGCCTAATTATTGCACTGCAAATCTCACAGGTACTATTTCAGGATCAATATCCCATGCTGCTAATTATCTGCATTCTGTAGAGCTTTTTTGCTTTCTTGTTGTCATACAATTGAGGTCAACATCCTCTATTAATATCTACAGTAGATTGCTTGGTTATTGTATTACTTGCGTCATATGTTTATCTTTTCGTTAAAATCTTGCAGGCTCCTTGGTTTTGCTTGGTGGTGACCCTGGTGTTGGCAAAAGTACACTTTTATTGCAGGTATTGGTTGAGATTACAAATTGACTTTAGTTTAACCAATTTTTTTCCCTTTCTCATTTAGATAATTGATACAGCCAGTGAAGTTTCTAAATTTAATTGTACTTGGGGCCATGCACGAGGACCTGTGCTTGAAAACACTTCTAAGATAGTTTTTTTATATGAATATGATTCTCCGGGTCTACAATTGCCTATAGGAGCATTGTCACCTTAGTATCACATGTCTATTTATTATGTTGTCCTAGTGACATTTTGGTAATATTTAATCTATGCCCATCCTCGCTTATATGAGGGAGGGAGTGAATCTCTTAGAATCATCATGAGTCTTCTAGTAGTCTCTTAGGATCATCTTGAGTCGCAAGTTGTATCCCCATACTTTTATTTTAATGCAAATTTGATTCGGAAGCTGGTGCTATCAATTACTCTGACCTACTACTCGCTTAGGGTTCAATCCTGAACAATAATCCGACTTTTCTTATGTGTTCCAGTTTTGCTTGACGGACCAAGCCCGATCCCACATGTCTGCGAGCTTGGGATCCCGCTCTTCAACACATCTTTGGCCCCTCATTTGTGATCAAAACCCGCACGTCGTTCGTCCTGTCCTTGCACATCGTCCGTCAAGTTCCCGCACAAGATAATTGACACCGCTAGTGCGCTTCTCAGTCGTTGCACACCTCAACTGTGATTGCCGAGCATCCACTCCATAAATCATAATCTAGTGCATCCCTTCCCGCAGGTCTTTCTGCAGGTTCGACCCACGCTAAACATCCAACCGCCTCTTCATCATTAGGTCCTTCCAGCTGATCGCCTATCACTTGGCACTTTCCCGCATTTCTGTTGCACATGAATTGGTCGGTCTCGTATTGATATGCCCCTATGTCCACTGAAGGTATGGGCTCTGCTTTCTCTCTACGACTTTCTCTCTTTTACCTCCTTTAAAGCTTCGACACCTTCTCCAACTCCTCCGCTCCATGCCTATGACCCGTTCCATGGACTTCCACACGGATGAGGACGCCCCTGCTTCTACATCCATCGACACCTCTCTTCTGTCTCCTCAGTCTTGGCAAACACCCATGGGGTCGGTGACATTGTAGTATGGGGCTTCCAATGCACAAGGAACATGCATAACACGCTTTTTCCATGGTCAAAACCCAAAAAAGGGTTCGTACAATTGACTGAGTAAGGAGGGACGATTGAAGTTGGTGAGCTTGCATTGTGGTGAGGGGAGAATTGCTCCATCAGGGAGTCAATGCGCTGGAGGGTCACTTGAATGGAACCGAGCAAGTCATTGTGGATGTCAAGCCAACAAGAGGTTTTTTGATGATGTAATGTGGGCCTCAATTCATAGTTGGTGTATGGGGAATGCACCACACGCGCGGAAGGTGGAAAGAGTGCGTACGCAAACCAATGCATCAACACTATGCTGTGGAGGTGAGTGGAAGGCTTTGGGATCTGGTCATCGACATGCTAAAGTAGCAGGACAGATCATGGGCATACACAAATAACCATGCAAAGCAGGATTTGGGTGCAATACACACAATGCAGGGAGAACACGAGATGCCGAGGGCATGAATCGTGGGCAGTGGACGAAACACGGGGGAGGAATGGCTAGTGGAGATGCTAGAGAGGACAAGTCATACCAAATGTTACTTCTTTGAGTTTGGTGGTAACGATAGTGGATAGATTTTGGGGGGAGTAAAGTTAGAGAACAGGGAAGAGGAAATTCCAAGAGAGAAACTCTTGGACCAGCCATAGGGCAAATTCCGATTAACCCAAGCATAAGTTCATTATATATCGTACTTATATGCTGATGCAGAGCAGAGAAGATGACGATTTCGGGCCCATTCGGGACCAATTAGCGACTTTTCATATATGACGTGCCCAGATCGACGATTGGGCTCTGCGGATGCGTCTGGATTCGTGTTGCTAGTCAAATTCATATATTACTTATTATTTTATGTTTTTATTTGATGTATTTGAGTGGTCCCACCTCCGGCCAATCATAGCCGTTGATGGTGGGATGCCCTATGTTGTCTTTTCTTATAAATTGAGGAGGTGTGGGCTGATTATAGGCATTGCATTTTTTGGAGAAGAGAAATCTCGAAATCCGGCGATCCCTCCACAGTGCCGACTTCGTGGAAACCTCGGCGACGACTCCTAGGCTTGTATCTCCCTTCCCAAGGTATCCGCTAACCCTAGACTCCTTCCCCCTCTGAAACCCTCCCGCAACCCCCCTACAGCCTCCAAAGTCACCCAATGTTCCTATCCAGAAAATCCCCATTTCAATTCACCGTTGATTAATGAAATGTACTGTTCATTTATATAGTTCCCAACTGTGAATCCTGCCTCCCTTGCCGCTGGATTCCCCATCCCCTGGTGCAGCCACCACCCTTTGCGTCTCCTCCACAACAACCCGCATATCCCTCCCTTGTCAGAACCCTAAACAGCCTGCTCCACCACTGCCTGAAGCCTATTCCGGCTACTCCCCCATCTCCCCCAGCCACTGCCGCCCCATCCTATAGCTTCCATAGCCACCGCCGCCCATCTTGCAGCCTACACAGCCATCGCCACCTCCTCTCCACAGTCTTCCCAACAACCGACTAAATTTTTTACGCAGCCGGTTTTGGCCTCCGCAGCCCCCCTCGTGGAACCACCTCCCATAGCCTTCTCCCTGTAGGATTTGTCCAGTCTGGACAAACCAGTCCCGATATGCTAATCTCCCCTCCACCCGTACTTCATCTCTTAGTCCGGATCCGCCAAACATCAGATACACTCCTCCCTCGCCCGGATCTACCCAAACGTGTCCGGACCTATCCATTTTCGGTCCGATCCCACCCTCCATCGCCAAGGACAACCACCTACGTCATTTTCCACGTCCCGATTCCACCTTCTATCGCCGATCTACGCATCCGGATCCAAAGTATTTAGTGCCTCGGTCAGTCCGCTACTTTGGTGAGCCCTTGTTGTATTGGAATATTTGAATCTTCATTATTATTGGATTGTTTTCATGCTTTGCTTAGATTCATGCTTGTAGAAATTTGTTGCGATCCGATTATAATTTGCAGGTGAGACCAATTCACCGCACGCTTAGCTTTGACCCTCTTAGTGGAGGAAAGCCGTTACGTAATTGGTAAATTGAATGCTGTTCTTTGTTATTTAATTATCTCGCGTGAGATAACATTTATTATCTAATTTGTGATTTAATCGTCGAATCTGCATAACATGTAGGGTTATGTCGCAGTTTATATGCCGCCTATAGATTCGCCCTGCATCATATGCCTTGTGACAACGACAATTGTGTAAATAACATACTCCAAAATCAGAAGTGCAACAAAGTAAAGCATGCAAATTGAAAATGTAAAATAAAATATCAACTCCCCGCCCCATGTAGGTTTTGGAAGATCTCGTTGGCCTGCTTGATTTGGTTCATAGCATGGTCCCCCAAAGGTGTAAATTCGCCAGGTGCGCCTCACTGAGTCCAATCATCTTATTCCGTAACAAAGCTTCTCGACATTATGTGAGGAAGATTGTTTTTGATGCTCCACAATCATGTCAATAGGGACACTAGCTGAATAGTGCACCAACTAGTTGAGAAACCCAACAAGTATATGAGCGAAGCCCTTGTGAATAATCATGTAATGAGCCAAGGTATGCATAAAGTGACGAATAATCACGTTGATGCTTTAAGCATGAAAGAGCTAGATCGACGCAGCTCAACATATGGGGCGAGATGAACATAAGAAAGCACTTCAGGATGCTTGAGGATGAGGCATAAGAAGATGAGGAGACACTCAAATTCAGAGGGAGCGGTACCTAACGGGTTGAGGGTTACATCGAGGAAGACTGCTAGTGTTTGCTGTTGGAAGAAACACGCGGGGCTGTCTATCAATTAATATCAATTGGATGGAAGCAGTATTTTTCACTTCTGGTGATGTCAATCGGACCAATATTGCTGTCAATTTTGTGTTTACTGGAAGTAGCGTTCGTGGCCATATCTATTGGGGTAGTTATTCGAAATGAGACACATTGATCGATTTGAATTTCACCAATCATTGTCTTGGAAGCTCACGCTGATGAAGGCGTCAATTTGATCTAGACTCAACTATGATCGGTATCTCATTTGGAGAAGGCTTAATGGAAGCACTAAATATATTGATATAATGACATTATGATGTGGATCTTGGTGCATGATCCATACATACCACACATTCGACCAAGGAATCACGATCGACAATTAGTCAGTCACGACTGTTTATCTCAAGTGAATCGTTGATTGTTGAATTTTAATATTTTATTTTGTATTAATTGAATTTTTTTTTATGTTTTTTGTCGTCATGATCGGAAAATCATGTTGGTTCATAATCCCTACTTTGTCATTAAATAGAGTTAGAAGACTCATTTAATGAGTATTAAAAGATAGAGAGAAAAATCCCTCTTCTGATCCCTGATGGCCCAACTGAAATCCTAATGTGTTGCTTGGGATACCTCCCTCTCCCCATCTCCCTTGGCCGTCCACCTCTCCTCCCCCTCCTCCTTAATTCCGGCCAACGCCTTACCTACAAATCTATATCTGACCACCCTCTTCCTCACCCCACTTCCCTCCCACCTTATTCATCCTTCCACAACCTCAATCCCATTCATTTTAGTTTTTCGGTGATCACCACCACCACCACCTCCGTCCACCACTGGCCACCACGGGCTGCCCTTCTCACCCCATTTTTTCATAAATCCCAAGCTACCTTCCCACTCGTAACTACCTCCTAAAATCTAGCCTTCAACTCCTATAATTACTCAGACCCTTCATTCCCCCACTACCCCCTTTATTTCTTTTCTCACTTGCATTATCCTAAGCAGCCCTCAATTCCCTTCACCAAGCCCACTCTTACCTCATACTAAATCGAGACCCCCAAATAAATAAATAAATAAAATAATGATGAAATAAAAATAAACCTAATAAAATGCCATAACCCCACCTTCCTTCACCACCTTATTTCCCTCACCACAACTCTGTCCAACCAGTAAACCCGCAACCGACACCTCCCTCTACTGGTTTGCACCTCATCCAGCTCATTGCAACCTCCGATTCTTAACCGACAACCAACAAGGTCCTACCGCCGGCCATTACAATTCTCATTGCAACATACACCAATAGTTTCTCTCTCCTCTAGTACTACCTTCACCTTTGACAACCCTTCCACAACCCCAACTCCACCAGCAGTTCCCCCATCTCCCAACTCCTATTACCATTTCCCCTCCTTTAAAATTGCTTCGTAGTCCAAAAATACCCCTGACTATCTGTCCAAATTTAGCTCGGTGTTTCATCTCCAGCCACCGACAACTCATTAGACATACATCCACCCTTGCACTTCATATCATTGCGATTCAATAGTTTGATTGCATTGATTTTGTGCTGAATATAATGCTAATTTGCAGTTTCGTTTGTAAACGTTATGCCCAAGAATCCCGTGACTTACCTAGCTTTGTTCATTCAAGATCTTTTTTTCTAGCACTCGTACATGTGTAATGTATTACTTGCTCCCTAATAGAAGCTCTACTTAATTGTGATTGTTGTCATATATTTTTTAATTTCTTTTACTGGTTATGTGTCTCATTCTTATTGTCAACCTTTACGTCGCTAGATTGTCCTGCGTTAGTTTGATATCAGAGCTAGGTTCGGTCTTAGTATAGGATATACAAAACTAAATTCTATAGATTATCCATGTCATATCATAGTAGTCGTCGCTACTCTTCTCCTATATTTGAGGAATCATAGTCCGTCCATGCTCGATCCTATATAATTCTTTCAGAGTTCGTATTTTTATGATGATCATCATCATTCTCAGCCCTCGTTTACGAGAGAGATCACTATTATTCATCTCCTTTATTTGAGGATCTAGAATCTCATTATGTTTAACCTCACAGAGCTTCTCTTAAGATGTTGTCGTACCCTTATGATGATCATCCTCATCATCAACCGTCTGTTAGTAGGACTCAAGTTAATTCATCGACACGACCTGATGTTTATCAGGAGCTTCATATAGGTCATTATCATTGAAGTGTCACTAAGACTGAGATGTCGACTGCTATCTTTCAAAAACTTTTGTTAGCTCATTTTAATCGCATATGCTCTTAATTTGATCACATTAGACATTACTTAAAACACGTACACACTAGGTTCATTGCAATATTATCTAAGTTGTTGGGTCGACTGTTCTCTTTCAAACGCATACCCCTCCTTCCACAACCCAACATGTTGCAAAGAATCCACCTTTGTATAGTGAGAATGATTCTACCCTGACCTAATGGTGCAAACTGATTATCACCGATGTACCCACGCGTGACATTAACATAGTGTGTCGAGTACTTACGCGCAACCATATTGAAGGTAAGACTCAAATTGGAGACTTGTCTACAAGTATAAAGTCCTTGAAACTTCTTCCAGTTATACCTTGGAGCCTACTCAACATTGAGGATGTGAAGTTTAGTATTGTGTATGTAGGACCCACATTTCAAACTTTTAAGCGCACTCCCGATTTTCCAGGAACCTATCCTATTACTCATTTCACATATTACGAAGTTTCTTATATCTTACATAGTGAGCCACCGTATGAGTTTTCCATCCTTAAAGACATTGGACGCATCTGAATGCTGACTTTTAGTGTCAATATCTTAGACAGTTATTCTGGTGATATTCTCTTTCGTGACGAATTTTCCCACATACTCTCAACATAGCCTCCAGTTAAACCGCCACTTGTTAGGGACGTATCCACCATCAAGGAGTAGTTGAGCTTGATGGTATGCAGATCTATTCTATCATCACTAGTGATGATGCATCAAATGATTATTTAAATGATCATCACACACACGATGAATTTTTTTACACCCCACTCACTGAACCCTTGACTATGTACCCCGCTGGAATGACATCTGAAGTGCTATAGCGCCTCAAAATTAGAGATTTGTTCAGTCTATTGACCATACTTGTTCGTGACATGCATGAGTCTATCTTGCGTAGGATTACTTGCAATAATGAAATTTATAAATCTTATGTTGATTGCCAATAAGAGTGCTCAAAGCTTCAAAGAAGGTGAACAAGTAATAATTCACATACGTGTTGAGTGGTTCCCCTAGGGAATTGCTCAAAAAGTAAATGCAATGCGAATGAGTCCTTATACGGTTATCAAGAAACTTGGGACAAATGCTTACAAACTCAATATTTCTAAGAACATGTGAATCTCACATGTATTCAATGTTGATGATTTGACCTAATTCCATGAACCACATGATTACATGCACCTATTGTCTCCTTCCATTCCATATCCTCAGCCCCACATCTTCCCTATTAGCCACCTAAGTCTTCCCCCACCACCCGTCCACCTACAATCATACTCGCACCCCCTTCGACACCGAATGCACTACGAACTCCACACCGACCCCTTAGCAGCGACACGTCATCCCCGACACCATCGACCTCGCCGCCCCCCCAGAACAAAACCTCTGATAGTACCTCCAATGATATCATCATCAACAACCACAGTACTGTTACCTCCTTTGAATGACATCATAGAGATCTTGACCCATGTGATTGTACCGATACCGGAGCGAGTGAGATACTTGGTTCGTTGACGGGGCCACCCACTCATCGACGTCACATGGATTCCGCAATAGAGCTCGAGTGACACGCCCTCGCACTCCGACAAGAATTCGACTGACTGTATCCATTCATCATAAATGAAGGCTATTAAGGTTAGTGGAGTTGATGGGGATCATGGGGGCATGACCCATATGGTCCTACACACGCCAACCAAGCAATCACACGTGACAATCACGATTGTTCATCTCATGCAGATCATCTTTTCCAAATATTTAGTATTTTGTTTGTATTTCCAGAATTTTATTTTATGTGTTTTTGGAGGTCATCCTGATTGGAGAATCATGATTGTTCATGAGTCACGACCCTTAGTCTATGAATAGAGGTTGAAGGCTCATTCAATATCAATTGAAAGTTAGAAAGAAAATGCCTCTTTTGATCATCATTGCAGGCTTGCAACAGCTGGAACCCGCGTGCGTTGCCTGGGATACCTCCCTCCCTTCACCTCCCTTGGACTACCACCTCTCTTTCCCCTCCTCCCTAATTTTGGCTACCGCCTTACCTCCAAATTCATATTGAACCACCACCCTCTTCACGCCACTCCCTCCCATCTTAGCCGGCCTTCCACAACCTTGATCTTATCTGTTTTAGTTTTTTGGCGATCAATACCACTACTTCCGACCACCACCACCACCTCATGGTGATCACCACCAGCCACCCTTGGCCGGCTATCCCTTCTCACGTTACTACTCCATAACTCCGATGCCACCTACCCACTCATAACTATTCCCTAAATTCTAGCCTACTACTAAATGTAGCCCCTACCCCGTCATCTCCCCACTAGCCCTTAATTTCCTCCCCCACTCACGCATTATCCGAACCAACACTCAATTTCCTCCACCAAGCCCACTTTTACCTATACTCTCCACAAAGTCCACTCTTACCTATACACTAAACCGAGTTCCCCAAAACCCCAATATCCTTGTTAGCCACCTTAGTTCCCTCTCCACAACTCTGTCCAGCCAATAATATACCCGCCGCCGAGACCTCCCTCTGCTGGTGTGCACCTCATCTAGCCCTTCCCCACCTCAGGAACCAATATCCACCAAGGTCTTGCCGTTGACCATTACAACTCTCCCAACAATCTACAATAGCGATTTCCCGCCCCTCCAGGTCTGCCTCCTCCTCTCACTCTGTCATGTATAATAAATACATCACTTGCCTTCTTAATAGAAATTTTACTCAGTCGTGATTGTTGTGTAATGTTATTTATGATTTCTTTTACTGCAAGTTGTAGTTATCGGTGACGTGTCTCATTCATATAGGTGACCTTTACTTTGCTAAATCCTTCATGCGTCACATTGTTTACAATATTGATCCAGGATCTGCACAAGTATATCGAGTAATTAGCTTGGGAAGAAGAAGTGCTTGAACACGAGACATTGTCAAAGATTAAATTTACACTAGCACAATACTGCCACCGAAGCAATGTCCCAAAGCTTAAACATGAGACATTACCAGAGATTAACTTATAGCGCACTACCTAGATCCACACCAAGTCAATTAATGGTGCATATTATCTAGATTCAACAATAGTATGAAGTCTCTAATCATTTAACACAAAAAGTATTTTGACGTACTTAAGAGTCCACCTTGGGGTTAATAATATGATAGGCAACAAGAAGTTGCACTTCTAATTTTGTTACTCGTTGGGGCATTGTTGAGTTCAATCCTTTTGATGTCTCATTAGGAGCTCATTTTGGAAATAATTACTGTTACACTAATTTTCCATTGCTCCATCCACCATGACTGCCACTTCCCTACTCTTCAGATTAAGAGTTATTTGCAGTATGTGGGAATTAATACTACCAAGGAATGCATTTTAAACTTATTTTAATTTAAATAAATAAATTATCTGATAGGGGTAATTATTGTATTTAAAGAATTGTCTACTTATATAATTTACAGAAGATTAGATTTATTGTAATTTATTTTCTACTATTTCTAGTTGAATTAAGAAAGCGGGCTGTTTAGGTAAATTTTGGATTCTTCTTATTCTTGTAAAAAGCACATCTACTCCATTAAAAATTGTTGAATAGAGTTAATGAATGGTGATTGTGCTCTTCCCGTGATTCTCAGCACTTGGTCATTGGTTGTGCTAGCTTCAACTTCCGTCTAAGATTTTAGTGTCAGAGAAGTATGTTTGACGGGTTGTAGGGTTTCTCTTCAAAATCCTTTTCATGCCTTTATCAATATTCTCAAGGTTTTATATGTTTATTCTTGACTTGCTAAAAGTAACTTTTTCCCCTGTTTTTTGCAGATTGCAGCTATTATTACTCAAGATTGTAATTCTAGCAGTCCTAGTCCTGTTTTATATGTATCTGGTGAGGAGGTCTGTTTTTATTTTGGTATTAATTTTGGGGCATTGTTATATGCAAATCAGTTTTGGCTATATGCTTACCATTATTATATGCAAATCATAACAAAGAATTTTTTTATATGCAAATGCTTTTATATATGTAGACCAATGCAATTTTTTTTAAAATATATATTTCTCATATCAACATCAAAAATCACAACTCCTGCAAAAGCAAAACAGCACCACGAAGGAGGATATTCAAGTTGGTTCATTCTTTACACTTTTTTAGCATTCAACTTGATGACGTGTGTTTGAATATTTGGTTTGCATATAGGTGTTTTAGACTTTTAGAGGATCAAAAAACCTACATTATTTGGTTTGCATAACCTAGTTTACATATAACATTGCCTAATTTTATGGTTCTTTGTCCGCAAGTATACTTTCAGTGTCCTGCTACACTGCTTATGATGTTTAGAAGTCTCATCCCGACTTTCTCTTGAATCATTCTTTAACTATAGTTTGGTTTCTATTTACTTTCCCATGCTCACCCTTGTCATTGTGTTGGTGATTGATTTTCCCTTGCTGTACATGTCCTGGCTATCGCGATGTTCATGAAGCTGTAATCATTCTTAAACTATAGTTTGATTTCCGTTTGCTTTCCCATGCTCGCCCTTGTCATTGTGTTGGTGACTGATTTTACCTTGCTGTACATGTGGTGGTTATTGCGATGTTCATGAAGCTGTAAATGCTTAGTAAAGTTCAAACATGCGGAAAGGTGGTGTGGTGGAGGGTTTGCGTCATGGGTGGAGTTTTATGCTTTCTAATGAAAATGCAAACTCAGTATTTTGGGTTGCATAACCAAAGGAATGCTCAATGACTTCTGTGTACAATGTATGCACTGTGAAATATGGTAACATGAAAGTCATAATTTGAATGATAGATCTTGCATGAGAGTGAGTTCAATGAAAGGGACTGACTAGAGCAATGCTGTAGGTTTTTGTATGTGCATGGGACTTGGGTAGTGTAGAAATGGAGAAAGCCAACCTTGTATATATGTCCACTTGATACAAATACAAAGAATGAGTACATATATATAGATGAGAGAAAGAGAGAGAAAAGTCCTATACACAATGTGGGACTAAAGAGAGGAGAGAAAAAGCAATAAATGCTATACAAATTGGCCTAATGTTAAGTGGGCTTTTCCAACACTCCCCCGCAAGCTGGAGCGTATAGGTCATATGCACCCAGCTTGGACAAACATTGGTAGAGCAGAGTGCTTGATAAGGCCTTTGTGAGGATGTCAGCACCTTGATCAGTTCCTGGAACATGCTTTAATTCAAGTTTCTTCAGTTGAACCTTTTCACGAACAAAGTGACAGTCAACCTCGATATGTTTTGTGCGCTCATGAAAGACCGGATTCTTTGCGATGTGTATGGCGGCTTGACTATCACAAAATAGAACAGCAGAGGAGGGGAGTTTTACTCCCAGGTCAGTAAGGAGACTTTCAAGCCATGTGAGTTCTGAAACAACTGAGGCCATCGATCTGTATTCAGCCTCTGCAGAGGAACGAGCCACCACAGCTTGTTTCTTACTCTTCCAAGTAATAAGATGCCCACCAAAATACGTACAGAACCCACTAGTTGACCTTCGATCGTCCAGGGAACCCGCATAGTCGGCATCAGAATAGGCAACCAATGCGGGAGCAGAGTCGGAGGTTTTGTAAACCAGCCCTTGGCCTGGAGCTCCCTTAAGGTATCGGAGAATCCGTTCAACCGCTTGGAGATGAGAAGCCCGGGGGGCATGCATGAACCTACTGACAACCCCAACTGCAAATGATATATCTGGCCTTGTGACTGTTAGATAGATCAACTTGCCCACAAGGCGTCGATAGTATTCCGGGTTCGGAAGTAGCAAATCGTCATCCGAAGCATGAGCGCATAATTTGTGATTTGCCTCCATCGGGGTACATGCTGGCTTGCAACCAGACTGACCAGCATCTTTGAGAAGATCGAGACAGTACTTTCGTTGGGAGAGTACCAACCCGTCCGGCCGCCGGGCGATCTCGAGACCAAGGAAGTAGCGAAGTTTCCCCAGATCTTTAGTCTGAAAAACAGTGCTCAGGTGTTGTTTGACGTCTTGAATCCCCTTTGAGTCATCCCCAGTGAGAAGGATGTCGTCAACATAAACCAACAGAAGAATGGTGCCAGTGGCTCGGTGTCGGGTAAAGAGGGAGAAATCTACAGAGCTCCGAGTGAACCCCATGTCCCGAACCACCTTGCTAAACTTGTCAAACCACGCCCGTGGGGACCATTCTTGTCATGGCGTCGCCTAGGCGTCGCCTAGGCGTCGCCTAGGCGTCGAGGCGCCCAATTGTAAACAAGGCGTTTGGCGCCTTTTTTTTTACAAAAAATATGGGAATAGACTGCGGTTTATATATAAACCGCAGTCTATTGTATGAAACCAAGAATATACTGCGGTTTGTACAATAACCGCAGTGTAGTGTAGAATAGACTGCGGTTGTGATATAAACCGCGGTCTATGCTACTATAAACTGCGGGTATTGTATAAACCGCAGTCCATTCTCACACCGACTATGGTTCTTTTCAAACCGCAGTCCATTCCTTCCAGAGATTAGACTGCGGTTGTAGAAACCGCAGTCCATTCTGATATCGACTGCGGTTATTATACCAACCGCAGTCTATTCATTCCAGAGAATCGACTGCGGTTGGTACAATAACCGCAGTGGAATGTAATATAGACTGCGGTTATGTTCAAACCGCAGTCGATTCATTGCAGAGAATAGACTGCGGTTGGTATAATAACCGCAGTGTAATGTAGTATAGACTGCGGTTTATATAGAAACCGCAGTCGTCTCTATCTTTTTTTAACCCCGAGCCGTAAAAATCTTTTGTTTCCCCGTGTTTTTGGTTCTTCTTTTTACAGTCCCTGCGCTTTGCGAGAAACCCTAAAGGCGATTTTGTTCAAGTTGCTGCTCTCCTTTGCTTCGAACGATTCTTCTTCGACAGAACTAATATTCTCACTTAGGTATACTATTTCTTAATACCTTTTCTCGGTTTTTGAACTTTTGATCTCTTTGCTCTTTGCTAAGCATTGTGTGTTTATTATTATTATACATTTATACATGTCTAAACCTCCTTAGGAACCTTGTTAAACATTTATACATTTATACATTTATACATGTATAAACATTGTGTGGTAGTAAGTAGTAACTAGTAACTACTAACTACTAACTAATAACTAGTTGCTCAATATCATTGCGGTTTTGTATGAATTTTGTTTAGGTTTTTTGTATGGTTTAGGTTTTTTTTAGGGTTTTACAGGAAAATGTCGGACAAGGGAGCTTCATCGAGGTCAACAAGAGGCTTCACGAAAATGAATGAACTTAATAAGCTTAGGCTAGAGGGGAGGAAGCTTATTATTTCTTTCCGTGATGATGGCCGCATTATTCCCGGTCCTGAAACAAATAAATTGATGAGTTTGATGGGATCTCTTGTGAAGTGTTATGTGCCAATTACATATGTTGCATGGAGGGATGTTGATAAACAAATTAAAGATCACATATGGGCAGAATTAAATGTACGTAACCTTGTTATGACTTATGAGTGATTAGTGATTACATATCTTTGGTGTTTTAGTTACTTTTTAAGTGATATTTTCTATTATTTTCAGATATTTTTTGATAATATTGATGGTCATTACAAGGCATTAATGAAAAGCATGGGTGAAAGTTGGAGGACTTGGAAATCCAAACTTTTTGTCAATTATGTAAAAAATGTTGATTTGGAGCATCGATACAATGTTCCTGTCAAATATAGTTTTATTACTGCCGAAGACTGGAGAGTTTTTGTCGACCATCGCACTACTACAGAATATATGGTTGTGTTCTTAACTTCTTATTAAATTCAATGTTTATATCATTTTTTAACTTTATAACTTATAACCAAATTAAGTATTAACACATTTATTTTTGTAGGAGAAAAGTAAGGTTAATACTGAGAGAGCAAAAGCACGAAAGGCCTTTCATACTACTTCCAGAATGGGTTATTCTGGATTAGAAAAAAGAATGGTATTATCTCTCTACTTCTCTTCCGTTTTTTGTATTTTAAAATTTGGTTTCTTAATTATTTGTATGATAATTTATTTTCATTTTTTTGTCAAGATTGAACAAGGTGAAGCTGCACCAATTTCACGTGCGGAGTTATGGAAAGCCGGTCATAAAAGAAAGACGGGTGAATACATTAGTAAAGATGCAGCTGAATTGGCATCTAAAATGGTAAGTGTAAATGAATCATTTCATCATTTGTAAATTATCGATAGTAATATTTCTTGAGAAGTATATTTTCGTATCTGCAATTCTGTTCCAACTTCAAATATTTATTACTTTTGTTTAGGACGAGTTGTCGAGCCAAGAGTCCCGGAGTGCTGAAACAGTGTCACAGGGAAGAAATGACATCCTTGCATCTGTTTTAGGCCAAGAACATCCGGGCAGAGTTAGAGCTGGTGGCAAGTTTTCCACCATTACAAGATTTTTCAAAAATGATAGGCGGAGTGATAGGACACCAACACCAATAGCTCGTATTGAAGATGTTGAAGCTATAGTACAAGAAAGATTGAGCCAGCAACAAGAATTATGGATCCAAAAAGAACAAGAGCAACAAGAATTATGGATCCAAAGAGAACAAGCGCAACAAAAATTATGGAGCCAAAAAGAAGAAGCGCAACAAGCCGAGATTAGCACTATGAAGAATCAAATTGAAGAGCTTATGCGCATGTTCAGTGCTAGAACTGGAACAAGTGCTGCACTTCCAGTTGCACGAGTATTATTATGTTTAAACTTTAAATATTTATACTTTTATGAAATGTTGTCTTCTCTTTTTGTTGCGCAGGTAATTAATTATTTTTTGTTACTTTTTGGTTTCTCAGTCTCAGCCGGAGTACGAATCCAGGTCACATGAACCTGAGAGTAGTCAGAGTAGACATGAACAATTAGCTTGCACGGTATTATAATTTATAATATTTTTTTTGACTTTTATGTAATCAATGAATTCAATATTGATGTCCACATTCCACAATATTAATTCTTTTATTTCCACAGGCTACAAATGAATTCATTGATATCTTGCCCAGTTTTATAAGTAAGATGGAGAATGAAGATAAAATAATATCTCTAATGTTAGATTCAACAGTATTTGGGAGTGTTGAATCAACATGTACGTACTTTGAAAATTCAGAGTTGTATGATTTTCTAAATATGAAAATGATTGGAGCTAACATCATATTAGCATGTATTGGGTGAGTATTGTGCATCTGACTACTGAGTATCAAATATTATAAAAGTAAGAATTTTTATTAATATATAAATTGATTTTGAATTTACATGTTTTTGCAGGTACATAGACTCACAATTAAAGGAATTTACATACAATACTGGTGTATATTTTCATAATCCACATTCCATTTTTGCTATTAATGATGACTATGCCAAAGAACATTTAAAAACACGAGTTGAAGATTTAAAAATCAGGCTTAGGACGCTTAGTCAACTCCAATCAGATTCTTTATTATTTGTGCCCTATAATAGATTGTAAGTATGAAAAATCTTTGTATCAAATATCAATGATTATTACTATTTTTTATTCTAATTAAGTTATTAATTATTTCATTTGTTTCACAGGGAACATTGGATGTTGGCTATTATTGATTATAATAATTATACAGTTTATTGGCTTGATCCCTTAAATAATGACATTCGTGATGATATTAAGAATGTCATTACAAAGTAAGTTTATTAATGTGTTATTTACTTACTTTCCTAGTTGTTTACATTTTGCTATAAACTTATTCTTTTTTTATTTTATGAAGAGCATTAAAAGATTTAGCAAAAGAGCAGCGTACCAGTTTTAAAAAAATAAAACTTACAAAGTTGATTCCGGTAAGTTTTAGATGTATAGCATATATGAGTATGTATTGTAATTTAAACCTTTGTAATTAAAAATTAAAATACTTACCAATTTTTTATTTATGTTACTGTGTAGTGCCCAAAACAACCAGATAGTATTCAATGTGGCTATTATATCATGTGCTACATGATTGATATAGTTGATGCTCTTAAAACTAGGCCAATGTCATCATTGATAAAGGTATGTGACGTTACTGTCTAGTGCATGTAGATTGGTAATAATTATGTTGAATTGATTTTAACCATTTTTGTTTTATTGCAGATCTATCATGGAGTGACACAATTTTCGCAGGAGAAAATAGATAATATTAGAAATATGATTTGTCATTATATAATCACTTATTGTGTTTCATGAATCATGATTTGATTGACACATGAGTACATGACAAATGTATTTTTGTATTGCTAGATTTATCATGTAGTGTCTTGTCTATACTCTATAGTGATGAACTGATGATCTTATGGTCTTGTTGACTCTTCTAATTTCTAAATGAGCATGTCTTTTAGAGTTCTTTAAATTGTTCATTGTGATGACTGATGAGTGATGAGTGATGAGTGATGACTGATGATTTCTTTAGCCGTTATTTATTTCATTGTCCCGACCTAACTCTGCAATCTATAGGTCCTGTTTGTGAAAGATGGAAGACCAAAACACCAACACTCTTGCTCCATCCATTGGTAGCAATGACCTTGATCCAAAAACGGATCCTAAACGAAAAGCAAAGTCAAATGATCCTGGTTGGAAGTATGGTCATTGGCCCAACCTAGAAGATAAAAATACAGTTAAATGTAATTTGTGTGGTAGATTGATAAAGGGTGGTATCAAAAGGTTGAAGCAACACTTATGTGGCGGGTATGGAGATGTATCCAAGTGTTTGAAGACTACTTCTGAAATAGCAGCTGAGATGTATTCAGCTTTAAATGCTAAAAAAAAGGACAATGTGCATCTGACTGTTGATGATGACAATGAGAGTGACCAAGAAAGAGAACCAACGGGGTCACAAAATGTATCCCCGACATTATCTACAGCTAAAACGTCATTTGTCCCAAGTTCTGGGACAAGTGCCAAAAAAAGGAAAGTAATTCACTTGCCACAAAAAAGGGGGCCTATGGATGCTCATGTGAGGCGTGCTCCTGAAGATGTAGTAGATGATAGACGTGCAAAAGGTCCTGCACAAACTACTATCGAGAGATGTTTTAGAACACCTGAAGAGAAAAAGAGAGTTGATAGTTATGTTGCTGATTGGTTCTATGAATGTGGAATTCCATTCAATGCCGCAAAGGCACGAAGTTTTGAAGTCATGCTTGAAGCAGTTGGACAGTATGGGCCTGGTTATAAAGGCCCTAGTTATCATGATTTGAGAGTCCCATTGTTAAAAAATACAAAAGATAAAGTCATGGAGATGAAGACAAACTATCAAGCGTACTGGAGAAGATATGGTTGCACACTTATGTCAGATGGTTGGACAGACAGGAGAGGGAGACATTTGATCAATTTCCTAGTCAACTGTCCAGAAGGATCCTATTTTATGGGTTCCGTAGATGCATCCAGTCATATTCAAGATGCCACAATGTTATCAGATTTGCTTGATAGTAAGATTAGAGAGATAGGAGCAGAGTGTGTTGTTCAGGTTATTTTTTTGGTTTCATTAATTTAGTAATTTTCAAATACAAGTTTAATAGTCTACAATCTACATTCTACAGCTTTCAATAATTACAAATGTCTGCACTTTGCAGGTGGTGACTGACAATGCTTCTAATTACAAGGCAGCTGGTAAAATTTTAATGGAAAAAAGACCTACATTATTCTGGACTCCTTGTGCAGCTCATTGCATTGATCTAATGCTAGAGGATATAGGCAAGCTACAACAGAACAAAACAGTGATAAGAAAGGCAAGAATGATTACAAATTTCATCTACAGACACACTCGTTTACTTGATGCAATAAGGAGTACTATAGGCGGTGATCTAGTTAGGCATTCAGTAACTAGATTTGCAACATCATTCCTTACTCTACAAAGTGTGCTTAAGCATGAGGAGAAGCTGAAATTATTCTTTGTGTCGCCCTCGTGGAATGCCGCTAATTTGGCAAAAACTGAAGCCGGAAAACAGATTGTTGAAATAATACTTTCAACCAATTTTTGGAATGGAGTAAGAGATTGCCTAAAAGGGGGAAAACCACTGATTGCAGTTTTGCGATTAGTAGATGGAGATGAAAGGCCGGCTATGCCTGAAGTATATGCTGCAATGGAAGAAGCCAAACAAAAGATCAAACAACATTTTGATAACAAAGAAAGATTATTTAAAAAGGTTATTGAGATTGTTGAAAATAGATGGACAAATCAAATGGAGCAAAAGTTGTATAGGGCGGCTTTGTTCCTAAATCCAGGCAAATATTTTGAATATGAGGAACAAAATAATGATGATGCCTGGAAATTTCAAGATGCTTTCAATGATGTTATTGCAAGACTAGTGCCCGATCAAGAATTGCAAGACAAGATTGCCGAGCAAGGTACTAACTACAAAGCATCTCGAAATAGTTTTGGAAAGCCTATGGCTATTAGGCAACGAACCACCTTAAATCCAAGTAAGTATTGTTTACATTTTTATTTTTTCTTAATTTATTTATATGTCAAACAATTTATATCTGTCTTAAATGAATAGTGGACTGGTGTGGTGCACATGGAGGACCAAATGTTGACCTTACAAAGGTAGCATTGCGCATAATTGGCTTATGTTGTTCTTCTTCTAGTTGTGAGCGCAATTGGAGTACTTTTGAGTTTGTAAGTAATCTAAGTATACAAATATTCAATAAAAATTTTAATATTTTTATTTTAATAATTTACCAATAAGTTTGAAATTATCTTGATTCAGATTCACACAAAAAAAAGAAATAGATTGGAACATCAAAGGCTTAGTGATCTTGTATACATCCAATATAATCGGCGTCTACAAGCACGATTCCAAGACAGACGTGAAAAGGGAAGAAATTACAATCCTTTGGTGCTTGATGAGCTCGACTGGAGTAGTGAGTGGATGGTGAACAAACCAGAGGAAGCTCTAGTTTTTGATGATGATAATCTCACATGGGATGCTGTAGAGAGAGCTCTTGGAACTGGGGCTCGAAATTTACGAAGTGGAGTTGGAACTAATCTTCAAATAAATGAACTAATAGCTCAAGGGGATGAAGATTTAGATCATTTTGTAGTTGCCAGTGATGATGAAGATATTTATGATAATTATGGGCAAATGCCGAGTACCTCCATCCAACCAAACACCTGCAATGTCAATGACGACTTACTAGATGATGATTCTAGTTGACCTTGTATGATTATTTAAAGTTAATGTTAAAAATATTATTCATGCTAATATGCTATTTTTGTG
Organism: Platanthera guangdongensis; assembly: GCA_039583875.1. NCBI lineage: Eukaryota > Viridiplantae > Streptophyta > Magnoliopsida > Asparagales > Orchidaceae > Platanthera > Platanthera guangdongensis. The sequence continues at coordinate 161,238,065 of CM077159.1, forward strand.
TTCCCTTTTTTGTTATTGCTTTCTCTGAAGTTTGTCTTGAGTCTTGACTCTTGAGTCTTGACCATTGATAGATGATTGCCACTGTTTTTTCTTACTGTTACTGTGTTACATGCTTACTGCTTCATGGTATTTGAGAATTGAGAATTTGAGATAGGTCATAGGTATGATTGTATGAATGTATTGATGTTTGAGAATTGAGGATTTGAGATATCATGAATTCATGATTCATGAATACAGAATACATGATTTTGGTAGTTGGAACTTGGAACTTGGAACATTTGTGCTTGCTAGTTGCTAGTTGCTACTTGCCTACTTCTTGTCATATGATCATTCAGAAGCTATACTTAGTTGCTAAGTGCTAACTGCTATGCTTAGTTGCTTACTGCTAACTGCTAACTGCTAGTCTGCAATGAAGAACAAAAAAATCTCCAGCTGTGTTTGTAATTGGTAAACAATTTATTTTAAAAAAAAAAGGTGCTGTAGACTGCGGTTATTATAATAACCGCAGTCTAAAGATTGGCAGGCATACTATAGACTGCGGTTATTTTTGTAACCGCTGTCTATATATGACTATCGACTGCGGTTATTATAATAACCGCAGTCGATGGTCAATAAATATATACTGCGGTTATTCTATTAACCGCAGTATATATAACATATACTGCGGTTATTAAACAACCGCTGTCGATAATATGTGTACTATAGACTGCGGTTATTATAAAACCGCAGTCTATAGCATGTATACTATACACTGCGGGTATTATACAACCGCAGTATATAGAATGTATACTATACACTGCGGTTACTTTAATAACCGCAGTCTATAGTATAGACTGCGGTTATTATAATAACCGCAGTCGATAGGTTTTAAAAAAAAATGGCGCCTTGCGACTTGCTCGCCTTAGTGTCGCCTAGGCGTCCGCCATGACGCCTAAGCGTCAAGGCGCCCAGCGCTCGCCTTGGTTCGCCTTGACGCCGAGACAAGAATGGTGGGGACTGTTTGAGACCATAAATTGACTTTTTGAGAAGACAGACCCGAGACTCCCCCGTGGTCTCAAACCCGGGCGGTTGGCGCATGTAGACAGTTTCCTGAAGGTCGCCATTCAAAAAGGCGTTCTTGATATCAAGTTGATGAAGAGGCCAGCGGCGGTGTACCGCGACGGAGAGAAGAACGCGGACAGTGTTAAGCTTGGCCACCGGAGAGAATGTTTCCTCATAGTCGAGGCCCTCCTGTTGGGTGAAGCCCCGGGCCACAAGACGGGCCTTCAGTCGGGCAATAGTGCCATCCGGAGCATGCTTGATGACGAAGACCCATTTGCATCCAACCGGGTGCTGACCGGGAGGTAAGGGAACCAAGACCCAGGTCTGGTTGGCCCAAAGGGCCGTCATTTCTTCGTCCATGGCATCCCGCCAGCCAGGATGGTGAAGCGCCTCCTGCAAAGAGTTAGGGACTGAAACAGAAGATAAGGAGGTGGCAAGGTGAAGAAGAGAGGGGGAGAGGCGATGGAGCGAGACGTAGTTCGCCATCGGATGAGCGGTGGAGACGGGAGCCGGAGCAGCAGGGAGCAGAGCACCAGAGGGCGAAGCCGACTGCAGAGGAGCCACAGAATGAGGAGAGCGACGAGAATAGACCCGGATAACCGGAGGTGGTGGACGGACCGGAGGTGGGGTAGGGAGAGATGCTGAGGAGTGAGGAGCAGGGATGATAGGACGAACGACGGGAGCGGGAGGCAGAGCGATATCCGGAGCAGAGAAGAAAGGAAGATCTTCACGGAAAGTTACGTCAGGCGAGACAGTAACCTTGCGGGTAGTAGGCGAATAACATACATAACCCTTCTGAGTGCGCGAGTACCCGACAAAGATCTGCTTGGTGGCACGAGGGTCCAACTTGTCCGTGGAGGGACCGAGGTGGTGAACGTAGCAGGTACACCCAAACACCCGTGGCGGAAGAGGAAAATGCGAGGTTGTGGGAAAGAGGAGGCTGAAGGGAGTAGCATACTGGAGGACGGAAGACGGGAGGCGGTTGATGAGGAAGCAAGCCGTGGAGAGAGCGTAATTCCAGTACGGTTTGGGGACCTGCATTTGAAGCATAAGCGAGCGAGCGACATCAAGAAGGTGACGATTCTTGCGCTCGGCGACACCATTCTGTTGTGGAGTGTACGGACATGGAGGTTTGGTGAAGAATGCCGAATTCAGAGCAGAGAGTGGCAAACGTATGGCTGGTGTACTCCCGCGCATTGTCTGTACGAATAGTGCGAATAGGCGCAGAGAACTGAGTGCGAGTCTCGAGGATGAAAGCCCGGAATACGCGGGGAAGTTCAGAGCGATCCCGAAGAAGATATAACCATGTCATGCGAGAGTAATCATCAATAAAAGTAAGAAAATAGCGATAGCCAGAAATACTAGTAACTTTGTACGGACCCCATATATCGGAGTGTACTAAAATAAAAGGAGCGGAGCTCCGAGTACAATGAGGGGGAAAAGAAGAACGGGGCTGTTTGCCCAAAATACATGTGTCGCAACGAAAAACAGGGAGAGTGACGTCAGGAAGGGCCTTCCGGAGGACTGGAAGAGGAGCATGTCCCAGACGGCGATGCCAATCCGAAGAGGAGGTAGATGCGAGGACAGTAGGAGAGTCGTCAAGGAGATAGAGCCCATTCTGCAGCCGTCCTCTACCAATGATAGTCTGCGTCTGCTGATCCTGTATGAGAAAAGAAGAAGAAGTAAATGTCACTGAGTAATTAGAATCAGTAGTAAGGCGACCGACAGAGAGTAAATTGAAAGGAGAGCCCGGAACATGTAGAGCCGAGCGTAGGAGGAGAGAAGAGGTGAGAGAAATATCAGCACATCCAGATACGGGAACCGACGCCCCATTAGCAACAGTAATATACTTCGGGTGAGGTGAAGACAAGTACTGCGGCGGCTTAACAAAGGTGATATGATGAGTGGCACCAGAATCAAGGATCCAGCGCGTGCCAGAGGATAGGCAGGCGATACCTTCATTGGAGAGAGAGGCAGCAGAGGCAACCGAGGCAGGCGGACGGCTGAGCAAGCCATGAAGATGCTGGAGCTGAAGACGAACCTCGTCGAGCTCAGTACGAGAGGAGGCAGAGTCGGTAGTAGCAGCAGAGGCATGTGGACGAGGAGGACGGCCATGTTTGCGGAAGCAAGTGGCCTCAAGATGACCAACTTTACCACAGAACGAGCATTGAGGCCTAGACCGGCCACCGCGACCCCGGCCGCGAGAGTCAGAGCGGCCACCACGGGCAGAGGGGGGAAGAGGCAGTAAGGGAGCAGGTGCCTGTTGAACAAGGGCCGGAGAAGGAAGTCCGGGAACATCCGGAGGCGGGGAGACTTTGAGAAGCATTGAGCACACGTCGGAAAAGGACGGTGTAACAGTAGAGGAGAGGATGTGAGCCCGGACACTGTGAAGATGAGGGGGCACCCGGGCCATCATCATGGCGATACCCACAGCTTCCTTCTGGGTACGTTGAGCAGCGAGATCTAGAGTGGGAGGCTGATGGTGGATCCAAGCCTCAACCAGAGACCGGGCTTGAGCAACAAAGGACGTCAAGTCGGTGGCGTCACTGCTGTCAAGGGCCTGGAGAGCGGTGATGATATCATAGAGATGGTGGAGACTATCTTTGCCGGAGTAGAGGGTGTGTAGCTCGTCCCACATGCCTTTGGCCGTCTCATGATACATGGCCAGACGATAAGATTCTCCATCAAGAGAGTTGAGGAGCCAAGTCTGCACACGCCCATCATTGCGTAACCACTCCTCAGTAGGGACACCAATAACGGTCTGGGTCAGATGATGAAGGAATCCCTTGGACTGAAGGACCCGGCGAACTGAGTGTGCCCATTCCACAAAGTTCTTCTTGCCAGTGAGCGAGATTGTGGTGATCCGGAGCTCGTCTCGGACTTCCGGTATAGAGGCCGGGCGTTCAGGAGGAACTGCCGTACCGACGGAGTCTGCAGATGTAGACATGGAGGCCGCAGCGAGCTAGAAGGAGGCCGCAGCGAGCTGGAAGGAGGCCGCAGCGAGTTGGATGAGACCGCAGCGGGCTGGAGGCCGCAGCGAGTTGGATGAGACCGCAGCGGGCTGGAGGCCGCAGCGAGCTGGAGAAGACCGCAGCGGGCTGGAGGCCGCAGCGAGCTGAAGGAGGCTGCAGCGAGTGGGAGGAGGTCGCAGCGAGCTGGAGGAGACCGCAGCGGACTGGAGGCAGCAGCTAGAGGAAGCAAACAGACTGCGGACTGGGTGAGGACGCGGCGACCTGGATGAGGTCGCGGCGAGCTGGAGGATGATGCGGGCTGGTTCAGGTCGCGGCGGTCTGGGTCAGACCGCGGCGGACAGGAGTGAACTGATAAGAGAGGACACGCCGGGGCTGACTTGCGAGCTGGCGGGCTGGCGGGCTGGCGGGCTGGCGAGCTGGCGAGCTGGCGAGCTGGCGAGCTGGCGAGCTGGCGAACGCAGCGCGAACGGCGGATGAAGGAGATCAAGGAGAGAGGTCGCCGAGGTCGCGCCGGACAGGAAGAGGCCGCAGCGGACAAGGGGAAGCAGTGGACCCCACAGGATGGCTATAAAAGGAGGGGGGCCTGAGGAGATAGGGAGAGGGGGGGAAGAAGTGGATCCACGGGAGAGGAAGCGGTCAGGAAAAGTGAGGCCGCAGGAGAGATGCGACTAGAGGGTGCGGACTGGACAAGGGAGGCCGCAGAGACCGCAGGCTGCAGGGCGGACAGAAGAGGGAGTCCGCAGGAGAGTCGAACCTGGCTCTGATACCATGTAGAAATGGAGAAAGCCAACCTTGTATATATGTCCACTTGATACAAATACAAAGAATGAGTACATATATATAGATGAGAGAAAGAGAGAGAAAAGTCCTATACACAATGTGGGACTAAAGAGAGGAGAGAAAAAACAATAAATGCTATACAAATGGGCCTAATGTTAAGTGGACTTTTCCAACAGGTAGGATTATAAATTGTGGTGTTAAAAAGGACATTTAACTATGTTACTCAAGGTAGATTAGAAGATAAATTAAAAGATCAATTTTGCAAAGCATGCTTGTGTTACTACAACATACAACACTCAAGCCTTTATCCCACTATAGTGAGGTCGGCTATATGTATCCTTTGTCGCCATTGTGCCCCATCTTTTGTTATAATCTCACTAATGTACATCATATCTTTCCTTATAGTTTCATTCCAGGTCTTTATTGGTCTACCCCTCCCTCGTTTAGCATGCCTAGTGACTAGACTCTCACAGCGCATAATAGGTGCCTCTAATGGTCTCTTTTGTACGTGTCCAAACCATTTTAGACAAGCTTTTTGCATCTTCTCTGCAATTGGTGCTACTCCTGTCTTATCCCTAATACATTCATTCCCAATCTCGTGTGTCCACACATCCACCTAAGCATTCTCATCTCCGCAATTCTTATTTTTTGCTCATGTACACAATTTACTGCCTAACACTCAGAACCATAGAGCATCGCGAGGTCTAATTGCAGTACGGTAAAACGTGTCCTTAAGTTTTTGTGGTACTTTACGATCACATAAGATCCCTGGCGTGCCTCTCCACTTCAACCAACCCACTTGGATTCTATGTGTCACATCTTTATCAATACCTCTGTCCTTTTGAACTATCGATCCAAGATATTTAAAACACTCACTACGCGAAATATTTTGATCACCCAACTTAATAATGAAGTCAGCCGTCCTTCTTGTACTGCTAAATTTAAAATCTTTTTTTTCTAAAGTATCTTGCCAAGATTCAAATTTTGTGTTTACAACCTCACCAGTCTCATCAACCAAAACGATGTCATCCGCAAATAAAAAACACCATAGTATTACTTGTTGGATGTCTGGTGAGCTCATCTAAGATAAGGGTAAAGAGATAAGGGTAAAGAAATAAGGGCTTAAAGCTAAACCTTGCTGTAAGCCAACCGTGATAGATAATTTCCGTGTTAATCCTCCAGATGTCCTCACCCTTATCACTGAATTTGTATACATATCTTTGATTATGCCAATATATGATACATTCACACCTTTCTTTTCTAAGGTTCTTCATAAGATCTCTCTTCGAACTCTATCATAAGCCTTCTAAAGATCAATAAACAATATATGCAAATATTGTTTTCTTTCTCGATAATTGTCAATGAGTCTCCTCAAGAGATCTATAGCTTCCATGGTCGACCTATCTGGCATGAATTCAAATTGGTTCTCCGAGATGTTAGTCTTTTGTCTTACTCTTCTTTCTATTACTCGTTCACATAGTTTCATGGTACGAATCATCAATTTAATTCCTCTGTAATTAACACAATTTTGTATATCTTCTTTATTATTATACAAAACATTCTTGTCACGGCGTCAAGGAGAACCAAGGCGAGCGTCGGGCGCCTTGACGCTTATGCGACAAGGCGGACGCCTAGGCGACCACAAGGCGAGCAAGTCGCAAGGCGCCAATTTACTCAATTTATTTTTAAAAAAAACAGAATATAGACTGCGGTTATTATAATAACCGCAGTCTATAGTCTGCAGGCTTTCAGACCGCGGTTATGCTAATAACCGCAGTCTATATCTATACTATAGACTGCGGTTATTATAATAACCGCAGTCTATAGTATAGATATAGACTGCGGTTATTAGCATAACCGTAGTCTATAGTTGGCAATGCCAACTATAGACTGCGGTTATTATAATAACCGCAATCTATAGTTGTTTGTAGACTGCGGTTATTATAATAACCGCTGTCTTAAAACCTAACTGACGGACTTTAGACAACAGTTATTATAATAATCGCTGTCAAAACCTCCTTTTTTTAACTTAAAACAAAAAATTTACCAAGTATCAAACTACCAAATTCAAACTCACAACCACAAAGATTTTTCTTTATACCAGTAAACATTAGCTTCTGATATATGGGCAGTTAGCACTTAGCAGTAAGAAAAAACAATGCCAATCTACCAAACTATCAAATACAAAGTACAAAGTTACAAACACACAACCACCGATTTTTTTTTCTTTATAACAGTAAGCAGTAGCTTCTGATATATGTGCATTTAGCACTTAGCACTTAGCAGTAAGAAAAAATAATGCCTTTCAGTAGTTGAATACAGACTTCAGAGAAAGCAATAACAGAAGGGAACACAAAAAAATCATAGTATAGTATTGTGGTCAAATCTTAAATGTCTGCATCCAATGCACAATAACATATTAGAATGAATAATGTTTTTTTAAAAAAAATTAAACAATCATAAAAGATTAACTATAATCATCATCTAGTAAGTCGTCATTTGCATTGCATGCGTTTGGTTGGTTTGAGGTACTTGTCTTTTGCCCATAATTATCTTCAATATTTTCATCATCATTGGGAAAGTAAAAATGATCGAAATCTTCATCCTCTTCATCCAATAATTGAGGATTAGTTCCAGCTACACTTCGTAAATTTCGAGCCTCAGTTCCAATAGCTCTCTCTACAGCTTCCCATGTGAGATTATCATCTTCAAAAACTAGTACATTCTCTAGTTTGTTCATCATCCACTCACTACTCCAATCTAGCTCATCAAGCACTAAAAAGTGGTAATTTTTTCCCCTTTCCCGTCTTTCTTGGAATCGTGCTTGTAGACGACGATTATATTGGATGTATACAAGATCACTAAGCATTTGATGCTCTAATATATTTCTTTTCTTGGTGTGAATCTGAATTAAGATAAATAGAAATTTATTAGTGAATATAAAAATTTTAATTTTTATATTGAATATTTGTATACTTACAAACTCAAAAGTACTGCAGTTGCGCTCACAAGTAGAAGAAGAACAACATAAGTCAAGTATGCACAATGCTATCTTTGTAAGGTCAACATTCGCTCCTCCACGTGCACCTCACAAATCCACTATTCATTTAAGAGTTAAGACTTAAGACAAATATAAATTATTTGACATATAAATAATTTAAGAATAAATAAAAGCCTAATCAATACTTACTTGGATTTAAGGTGATTCGTTGCCTAATAGCCATAGACTTTCCAAAACTATTTCGAGATGCTTTGTAATTAGTGCCTTGCTCTGCAATCTTGTCTTGCAATTCTCTATCAGACACTAGTCTTGCAATAACATCATTGAACGTATCTTGAAATTTCCAAGTATCATCATTATGTTTTTCCTCATATTCAAAATATTTGCTTGGATTTAGAAACAAAGCTACCCTATACAACTTTTGCTCCATTTGATTTGTCCACCTATTTTCAACAATGTCAATAATCTTTTTAAATAATCTTTCTTTGTTATCAAAATGATCTTTGATCTTTTGTTTAGCTTCTTCCATTGCCACATATACTTCAGGCATATCCGACCTTTCATCTCCATCTACTAATCGCAAAACAACAATCAGTGACTTTCCTCCTTTTAGACAATCTCTTACTCCATTCCAAAAAACGGTTGAAAATATTATTTCAACAACTTGTTTTCCGGCTTCAGTTTTTGCCAAATTAGCGGCATTCCACGAATGCGACACAAAGAATAATCTCAGCTTCTCCTCATGCTTAAGCACACTTTGTAGAGTAAAGAATGATGTTGCAAATCTAGTCTCTGAATGTCACACTAAATCACCACCTATAGTAGTACTTATTGCATCAAGTAAACGAGTGTGTCTGTAGATGAAATTTGTGATCATCCTTGCCTTATAACAAATTTATTCTGTTTTAACTTTCCTATATCCTCTAGCATAAGATCAATACAATGAGCTGCACACGAAGTCCAAAATAATGTTGGTCCTCTCTCCATTAAAATTTTACCAGCTGCATTGTAATTGGAAGATTGTTAGTCACCACCTGCATACAAGACATACAACATAACTTTGTAATTTGTATATATTGAAATTGTAGTCTTGTAGACTATGACTATTAACTTGAAATATGAAAATTAGTAAAAATTAGTGAGACTAAAAAATTTACCTGAACAACGCACTCAGCTCCTATCTCTCTAATTTTACAATCAAGCAACTCAGATAACATTGCGGCATCTTGAATATGACTGAATGCATCTACGGAACCCATAAAATAGGATCTTTCTGGACAATTAACAAGAAAATTGGTCAAATGTCTCCCTCTCCTGTCTGTCCAACTATTTGATATAAGTGTGCAACCATATCTCCTCCAGTACGCTTGATAAATTGTCTTCATCTCCTTAACTTTATCCTTTGTGTTCGATAACAATGAGACTCTCAAATCATGATAACTAGAGCCTTTATAACCAGACTCATACTGTCCAACTGTTTCAAACATGACTTCAAAACTTCATGCCTTTGCGACATTGAATGAAATTCCACACTCATAGAACCAATCGATAACATAACTATCAACTCTTTTCTTTTCGTCTGGTGACCTAAAACATCTCTCGATAGTAGTTTGTGACGCGCCTTTAGCACGTCTATCATCTACATCTTCAGGAGCACGCCTCACATGAGCATCCATATGACCCCTTTTTTGTGGCAAGTGGATTACTTTTCTCCTTTTGACACTTGTCCCAGAACTTGAGATAAATGACGATTTAACAGTAGAAAATGCCGGGGATACATTGTGTGATTCTGTTGGCTCTCCTTCTTGTTCACTCTCATTGTCATCATCAGCAGTTAGATGTAAAGCCTCATTTTTTTACCATTTAAAGCTGAATACATCTCAGCTGCTATTTCAGAAGTAATCTTAAAACACTTGGATACATATCTCCATACTCGTCGCATAAGTGTTGCTTCAACCTTTTAATACCACATTTTATCAATCTATCACACAAATTGCATTTAACTGTATTTTTATTTTTTATGTCTGCCAATGACCATATTTCCAACCAAGATCATTTGACTTTGCTTTTCTTTTAGGATCTGTTTTTGGATCAAGGTCATTACTATCAACGGATGGAGCAAGACTATTGTTGTTTTGGTCTTCCATCTTTCACCAACAAGATCTATAGATTGCAGAGTTAGATCTAAACATTGAAATAACCAGTTAATCTTAACTCTTAATCTAAAGAAGTCATTACAATGAACAATTTAAAAAACTATCAAATGACGATTGCAATCTGCGATTATTCTACACAAAAAACAATTTAAATATCATTTGAAGTATAAACTATAAAGAATTAAAGACCGCTGTCATTTACAAGAGTAAAGAAGATAATTTTTATTTGTTCTACTTCCACTTCTAATCTTTTATACAAGATAACAAGACTACAAGTATGAAGTTAGTCACTTAGTCAAGCGCAATTATTTATTATATAAGCACAAATTTTATTTCTAATATTATTTATTTTCTCTGGCGAAAATTGTTTCACTCTATTATAGATCTGCAATAAAAAAAATTTGTTAAAATCAATTCAACATAATTATAATGAATTTATAACTTACTAATCTACTTATCTAAATGTACATAACTTACCAATGATGACATTGACACACTTCTAAGTGCATTAATTTTGTCAATCGTGTAGCAGATGATATAGTACCCACATTGAATACTATCCGGTTGTACTGAACACTAAAAAATTAAACAATTGGTAAGTATTTTAATTATAAATTTTTAAATATTTAAAAATTTAGAATACATAAACTCATTTTGGCTATTAGTCTATAACTTACCGACTTCCACTTTAAAACCTTTGGTTTGCGGAAATTTATGTGCCGATTTTTTGCTAAATCCTTAAATGCACTTCATAAATATTAAAAAAATTAGTTTATAGTCAAATCTGAATTCCAAATAGTAAAATAAGTAAATAACTAATTAATAAATTTACTTTGTAAAGACATTTTTAATATCATCACGAATGTCATGACCTAGAGGATCAAGCCAAGGAACTGTATTATTATCATAATCAATAATAACCAATATCCAATGTTCTCTGTGAAACAATTTTTTTTTAATAATTTAACTAAAATAAAAAATGGTAATAATCATTGATAAAGAGAATTAGATATAGAGAATTAGAGATATTTTATAATTATAATCTATGATAGGGCACAAATAATAAAGATTCTGATTGAAGTTGACTAAGCCTATTTTTTAGATTATCAACTCTTGATTTTGAATTAGCCTTGACATAAAGATCATCATAATAACAAATGGCTTCTGGATTATGAAAATATACACCTCTATTGTATATAAATTTTTTAAATTGAGAATCTATGTACCTGTAATAAAACATGTAAATTCAAAATCAATTTATATACTAATAAAAAATTTTAATTTCGTAATAATTGATACTCAGTAGTCAGTAGTCAGTACTCACCCATTGCATGCGAATATGATGTTAACTCCAATTTTTTTCAAATCTAGAAAATCGTGCAACTCTGATACTTCAAAGTATGTACTTGTTGATTCAACACCCCCAAATACTGTTGAATTTAAGACAAGAGTTATTACTTTATTTTCATTCACCTTCTTAGTTATGAAACCGAGAAACATAACAATGAAGTAATTTGTAGGCTCCATAGCCCGTGAAAAATGAAAATAGAAGAATTAGTATTTTGAACATCAATATTGATTACTGAATTTCTTGATTACATAAGAGTAAAAAAATAATATTATAATACCGAAGAAGATAAACGCTCATGTGATGTCTCATGTTCAAATGACTTGGTCTCATGCTCCGTTTCATTCTACAGCTGAGAAACAAAAAAAAACAAAAAAATTATTTATTACATGTGCAACAAAAAGAGAGCATAACATTTCATAAAAGTATAAATAATTAAATATATAAACATAATAATTAATTATACCTGAGAAGCCTGTGAAGTTCCAGTTCTAGCTCCAACACTAAATATGCGCATAAGTTCTTCCATCTGATTCTTTATACTACTAATCTCAGCTTTATGCGCTTTTTGTTTCTCTTGTTGCTGTTGGCTCCATAGTTGTTGTTGACTTCATAATTGTTGTTGCTGACTCAATATTTCTTGAACTATAGCTTTGACATCTTCAATGTGAGCTACTGATCTCCTCCGGCTCCGTCTATCATTCTTGAAAAAACTTGTAATGGTGGAAAACTTGCCACTAGCTCTAACTTTACCCGGATGTTCTTGGCCTAAAACAGAAGCAAGGATGTCATCTTTTCCTTGTGATACTGTTTCAGCATTCTGTGACTCTTGGCTCGATAACTCATCCTTAAATAAGTAATATAAATTAACTTATTCATTACAGATAATAAATTATACATTTATACTTCACGAGCAATATTACTATTGAAGTATTGCTAATTTATAAATAAATAAATGAAACATTTAAACTTACAATTTTAGATGCCAACTCAGCTGCATCTGTACTAATGTATTCGCCGCTCTTTCTTTTATGACCGAGTTTCCATAATTCTGCACATGAAATTGGTGCAGCTGCCCCTTGTTCAATCTTGACAAAAAAATAAAAGAAAAGTATCATTTTAATTATTTAGAAAACCAATATGTACAATAAAAAATACGAGAAAGATATAAAGATATAATACTATTTTTTTTTCTAATCCAGAATAACCCATTCTGGAAGTAGTATGAAAAGACTTTTGTGTTTTTGCTCTTGCTGTATTGACCTTACTTTTCTCTTACACAAATAAATATTTGTTAATACTTAGATTGTTTATAAGTTATAAAGATAAAGAATGATATAAAATATTGAATTTAATAAGAAGTTAGGAACACATACCATATATTATATAGTGGTGCGATGCTCGACAAAAACTCTCCAGTTTTCGGGAGTAATAAAGTTATACTTGACATGAACATTGTATCGATGCTCCAAATCAACATCTTTTACATAAGTGATAAAGAGTTTAGATTTCCAAGTTTTTCAAATTTCACTCATGCTTTTCAGTAATGATTTGCGTTGACCATCAATATTATCAAAATAATTCTGAAAATAATAGACAATATCAATTAAAAATTAACTAAAACAACACAGTTATGTAATCACTAATCACAATTCACTAATCATTGAAAACAAAGTCACGTACTATTACTTGTGCCCATATTTGATTTTTAATTTGTTTGTCAACTTACTTCAATGAAACAAATGTAATTGACACAGAAAACCTCACAAGAGATTCAATAAAACTCATTAATTTATTTGTCTCAGGCCCGGGAATAATACGAGCATCATCACTCACAAAAATATAAAGCTTCTTCCCTGCTAGCCTAAGCTTATTCAATTCGTTCATTTTTGTAAAACCTCTTCTTGACTTTGATGAAGAGCCCTTATCAGCCATTTTCCTGCAATAAGAAAACCCTAAAAAAACGTAAACATCCAAAAACCCTAAACCAAATTCATAAAATAGAGCAAAGACATTGAGCTACTACCAGTCTACCACACAATCAGTCAATCACACATAAAAATATATATGTTACTATGTAGTGAAATATTTAGGCTAATAAATAGAGTTAGTATGTTTTTAGGATATCTAATACAAAAATACACAGTGTGTTGTCTCAGGTTATAACTTATACACATTTAACATAGCCAATACATGAGATTGTAAAATTCAGTGGGTGTCTGCTAGGCGGCTATACAATGTTTATAGTTTATACTACTACTACTACTAATAAAGAGTTAAAGACATTATAACACGGAGATCAAAAGTTCAAAACTGAAAAAGGTCATAAGAAAAATATACCTAAGTGAGAATATGAGATTTGTCCAAGCAGAACCTTCAAATCGAAGCAAAGAAGAGCAAAGACTCAAGGAGAGCAGAAACTTGAACAAAATCACCTTTAGAGTTTTACGGAAAAAGAAGCGTCGGTAAGAACCAAAAAGTCGAGGTAAAATGAGATTTTTACGGTTCACGATTTAGTATATACTACGGTTTCTATACCAACCGCAGTCTATTGTATGGTTCACAGTAGAATAGACTATACAACCGTCGTCTATTCTATGTTAGAAACTTAGAATAGACTGCGGTTTATATATAAACCGCAGTCTATTATACTGCGATTTATATATAAACCACAGTGTATTCCCTGCTGGAATAGACTGCAGTTTATATATAAACCGCAGTCTATTCTCTGAGCCTGTGCATAGACTGCAGTTTATATATAAACCGCAGTCGATTCCCTGACTGCAGCAGGGAATGGACTGTGGTTTATATATAAACCGCAGTGTATTGCCATATTTTTTTTTTAAAAAAAGGCGCCCATCGCCTTTTTAACAATTGGGCGCCAGGACGCCTAGGCGTCGCCTAGGCGACGCTTAGGCGACGCCATGACAAGAATGATACAAAGGTACCAAGATACTTTCTTTCCATTGGTCTGTCATACTCTTTGATTTCAATATCTTATTGAAAAAACATGTATGTCACAAAGTTCATTCATTTGCTAGACATTTTTATACTTCGATGACTATATCGTCTAACCCAACCGCTTTTCTTTTCTTTTCTCTAGCTCGAGCAATTTTATATCTGTCACACTCTCCATGTTTGGTATCTAGTCGCTTATAAAATGTTTCATAAGTTTGACTTCTTGCTTTACTTACTGTCTGTTTAGATTTTTTTGACGAATTTATACTTGACTAAGTTTTCATCATTCCTACAAGCGTAGGGTGATTTATAGCTTACCCTTTTTGCACTCACTTTGTTTTGCACTATCTCTTTCCACCATCAATATTCTTTATTCGTGAGTGGACGACTTTTTGATACTGTAAGTATATTTTTCCAGTTATCCTTAAATATAAAGACATAACTTCCCATGAGATATTAAGATCAATATAAGGATCATCAACTAGTTATTTCATAACTGCCTTCTTAAAAACAATCTGTTTTTCCATCTTCAAGTTGCACCACCGAATTTTTTGTGATATTTTTATTCTTGTTTTAAATTTTTATAATTTGTACATCTAATACCACTAACCTATGTTGTGTTGTCAGACTTTCTCCCTGTATGACTTTGCAATCCTTACAAATCATTTTATCCATTTTGCGAGTTATAAAATAGTTAATTTGTGACTTATTTGATCCACTTTTAAACGTAATTAAATGTTCTACGCTCTTTTTGAAAAACATATTTGATACAATTAGCTCATGTGCTACGAAAAAGTCTAAAATGGTTCGTAATTTTTCATTTTTTTCTCCATATCCATATCCTCCATGTGCGGCTGTGTAATATACATTTTTCTTCCCTATATGTCTATTTAATTCTCATTCTATGAAAATCTTCTCTCTTTGCAGGATTTTTCTTCATAAATCATTTAAGTCTTTCCAAAATTACACTTTAATAACTTTACTTATTACTTTAGTGACGCGTAAGAACTGATCACATTAATAATTTATTTTTCTATGATCAATTTTTGAGCTAAGATTCTATCATTTTTTTTATTTACCTCAACAAATTCATCCTTGTAAGTAGTATCCACAATAATACCTACTGTACTGCTTGTTTTATTTTTCCCGTGTATCATAATTTAAAACATGAATTATCTAAATATTTAGCTTTCTCACTCACCCATCTAGTCTCTTGTAGGCATAAAATATTTATCCTTCTCCTAGTCATAGTATCCACTACTTTCATCGCTTTTCTCGTTAGCGTACCTATATTCCAACTTCCAAATATAAGTCGATAACAATTCCTATGACATACTTCCCTAGGACGTCTAATATATGAGAACTTTTCCCTATTTAACGGTACACCCAAGTCCTCTTGAAGGTGCAACGGTCCTTACTAAGACGTCGCATCCGGGCTTACGTTACTACAACATATACATGAAAAATAAATAATAATTATTTGATGGTGAGACATGTTTTAACAGGATTAACTATAAGAGGATTGATGATGGGTGTTAAAAAAGCCCATATAAATGGCCCATTATTGAGCCCATGTTCTATTTTATTTCCTTCTTCTCCTATTAGTCCCACATCATTGTATAAGATTTCTTCTCTCTTTTTCTCTCCTATATATTTGTATTCTCTCCTTGTATTTTGATACACAAGCAATACATACAAGTTTTGAGCTCACTCAACATGGTATCAGAGCACACGGTTCGGTCCTTGCGGTTTCATTTCCTCTAACCGCCCGACCTGTCTTCCTTTCCTGTCCGCTATTCCTCCGCGACTTGTTCTTCTACTCGCACCGGGTAGAGGACTCTTCTTCCCGCCCGTTCTATCCGCGGCTTCTCCCTTGCTAACCGCTGCCTGCTCTCCTCTCCCTCCCTCCCGTAGATCCACCCCTCAGTGCCTTTTATAGCCTCTCTTCTCAACTCGTGGGCCCCACTTCCCGCTGCCAGCTCTGTCTTACTCTTACCGCGCGGGCTCCTTCTTACCTCGCGAGTTCCTTCTCGCGCGGACTCCTTCTTACCGCGCGGGCTCCTTCTCGCCCGATCCCTTCTCTTCTTGCCGCTCGAGTACTCCTACTCGCAGCCTCCTCTTGCGGCTTATCTTGCCGCTTGCGGTTTCTCCCTCTTATCGCTCGAATTCCTACTCGCGATCTCTTGTCTTGCCGCTCGAGTTCCTACTCGCGGTTTCTCTCTCTTGCCGCTCGACTTCCTACTCGCGGTCTCTTTTCTTGCCGCTCGAGTTCCTACTCGCGGTTTCTCTCTCTCGCCGCTCGAGTTCCTACTCGCGGTCTCTTTTCTTGCCGCTCGAGTTCCTACTCGCTGTCTCTTTTCTTGCCGCTCGAGTTCCTTCTCGCGGTTTCTCTCTCTTGCCGCTCGAGTTCCTACTCGCGGCCTCTGTTCCCTGCTTCTCTCTTCTCGTCGCGCGGACTCTATATCTACCCCCTGAGACTTCTCCTTGTCTCTTTAGAGCCGTCTCCTCTTCTCGCTCTTGTTTGGCCGCTGGTGTTCTCCTAGTGACCGTGCGTCTTGGCCGCTGGTGTTCTCCCCGCACCTAGTCGCGACCTCCTGTCGCTCTTTCCCCTGGGCTTGTCGCCGTGACTACCCGCTGCGGCCTCATTTCTAACCGCGTGGGCTTGTCGTGCGTCTCTTCTCCAGCGACTTCCTCTTCCCGCCCCAGACGTTGTCTAACCGCGCGCCTCTCTATTCGCTGCGGCCTCCCCAGGATCCATGGGCTCCTCCATCGACTCTACCGGACAGGCGGCTACTCCTCCTGCTGACCGCCCGACTTCTCTTCCAGACCTCCGCGATGAGCTGCGGATCACAACTATCTCATTATCTGAGAAGAAGAACTTTGTTCCATGGGTCCACTCGGTTCGGCGTGTTCTTCAGGCCAAGGGCCTTGTGCTTCACCTTACTAACACACCTCCTTCCCCTACTACTGATGTCTGGCTACGAAATGACGGCCGCGTCCAAACATGACTCCTTAATTCGCTGGAGGGTGAGCCCTACCAAATGGTCATGTACATGAGACCACCAAAGCTATGTGAGAGGAGCTTCACTCCTTATACTCTGGAAAGGATAGTATTCAGCACCTCTATGACATTATTACCGATCTTCGGACTCTTGATGCTGGCGGGGCGGCTGACATGACCTCGTTTGCTGCTCGTGGCAAAACTCTGGCGGAGGCCTGGATCTAGCCTTCTACCACCGACCTTGCTGCTCAGCGCGTGCAAAAGGAGGCTGTATGCATTGCCATGTTGATGGCTCGTGTCCCGCCTCCCCTTCAGAGCATCCGGGCTCAGGTGTTGGCCTCGGCCTCTACTCCCTCCCTCTCTGATGTCTGCTTTATGCTCCTTCGAGTATCACCACCCCTGGATTCTCCGGCACCCTCCTCTCCGGCCCTCCTTCAGCAGACCCTTCCCCCTTGCTTCCCCCACCACCTTCTGTTCGCGGTGGACGTTCCGGCTCTCGCGGAAGGGGACGTGGGGGTCGGGGCCGCCCCAAGTGTTCATATTGCGGCCGGTATGGCCACACTGATGCCGTCTGCTACAAGAAACATGGCTTTCCTCCTCGCCCAACTGCGGCTGCTGCCACTGATGGCTCCTCCACTGGTACCGACCTTGAGGTCATTCGCCTCCAGCTACAACAACTCCAGGGGATTCTTAGCCCTCCTTCTGCTTCTGTTGCCTCCATCTCTACTGCATGTATTACTTGTCTTTCCTCCAGTCCGCGTTGGATCTTGTACTCGGGTGCTACTCATCACATCACCTCGATGCGACCACTCAAGTACTCGGATGTTCCTCATCCGAAATCCATCACCGTCGCTAATGGGGCGACTGTTCTGGTCTCCGGCTGCGCTGACATTTCTCTTGCCCCCTCCATCTCTCTTCGCTCGGCTCTTTATGTTCCGGGCTCTCCATTTAATTTGCTTGCTGTTGGTTGCCTCACTCATGATATGGATTGCTCTGTCACATTTACTCCATCTACCTTTTTTATACTGGATCGACAGACGCGGACTACCATTGGTAGGGGTCGACTGCAGAACGGGCTCTACCTTCTTGATGCCTCTCCACCTATCCTCTCCTCCGTCTCCGCTATTGACTGTCATTGTTGTCTTGGGCATGCCCCTCTACCCGTTCTCCAAAAGGCGCTGCCTGATGTATCTTTTCCTACCTTCAACTGTGATTCTTGTATTTACGGCAAACAACCGCAAACTTCTTTTCCTGCTCATTGTACTAGGAGCTCTGCTTCGTTTGATTTACTACACTCCGATGTTTGGGGACCCTTCATAGTTACAAGTATCTCTGGGTATCGTTATTTTATCACTTTCATTGATGATTATTCTCGCACAACATGACTTTACCTAATTCGTGATCGCTTCGAGCTTCCTCACATATTTCACGTTTTTATACAAGAAACTCGCACACAATTCTCCACAACTATCAAAACAGTGCGCGCCGATAACGCTCACGAATACACCGACCATGAATTTGCCAATATCTGTGCAGAATTTGGTATTATTCATCAAACCTCCTGTGCCTACACCCCCCAACAAAATGGCGTTGCCGAACAAAAGAACCGCCACCTTTTAAATGTTGCCCGCTCCCTCATGCTTCAAATGAATGTTCCAAAAAATTACTTGAACTTTGCGGTATCCACTGCGTGTTTCCTCATCAACCGCCTCCCTTCCTCGGTTCTCAACTCTGCTACTCCTATCACACCAAGGGTCTTTGGCTGCATTTGCTTCGTTCACCTCCTGGGTCCCTCCTCGGATAAGTTGGATCCCCGAGCGGCTAAAACTATTTTCGTCGGCTATTCTCGCACTCAGAAGGGTTACCTGTGTTACTCTCAGGTAACCCGGAAGGTCATCGTCTCCGCAGATGTTACTTTTTGGGAAGATCAACCTTTCTTTTCCCCACCTCCAGCTCCTTCCTCCCCGACGACCTCTCCACCACTGCCTCTACCCCGACCTGTCATCCCTACTACTGCGCCTGTTTCCCTACGTCCTTCTAACCCTGCTCCTGCTCCCTCCAAGCCACCAGTTATCCAGGTTTACACTCGCAACATTCCTCGTCGTTCCGCTACCCCTCTGTAGTCGGCCTCATCCTCGGCCACCTCGCGCCCTGCTGATCAGGTATCTCCCTCCACCGCTCATCCTCTGGCGAATTATGTCTCCCTGCATCGCCTCTCTCCCCAACTACACACATTTGCCACTTCTATTTCCTCCATTTTGGTTCCTAACACTGTGCAGGAGGCGATATAACATCCTGGCTGGAAGGCTGCCATGGAGGAGAAAATGACTGCTCTCTGGGCCAACCAGACCTGATCTCTCACACCACTTCCCCCGGGTCAGAAACCGGTTGGGTGTAAGTGAGTCTTCGTCGTCAAACATGCCGCTGATGGGACGATTGACCGTCTGAAAGCTCGGCTAGTCGCCCGGGGCTTCACCCAACAACACGGGATGGACTATGAGGAAACTTTCTCTCCGGTGGCCAAACTCAGCACCGTTCGAGTTCTTATCTTGGTGGCTGTCCATCGCCGGTGGCCCTTACTGCAACTGGATATTATGAATGCCTTTTTGAATGACGACTTGCAGGAAACTGTCTATATGCAGCAACCTCCCGGGTTTGAGATCACGAGAGTCTCATGTTTGTCGCCTTAAGAAAGCTCTGTATGACCTCAAACAATCACCACGGACATGGTTCGACAGGTTCAGCAAGGCTCTTCAGGAGGTTGGTTTTTCTCGAAGCACGACAAATTTCTCGATGTTCACTCGCCATCGTACGACAGAGACAATTCTTCTGCTAGTATATGCTGACGACATCATAATTACGAGAGTTGACTCGCAGGGAATACAGGAGGTCAAACGACATCTCGATACAGTTTTTCAAACAAAGGATCTGGAACCCCTCAGGTATTTTTTGGGGCTTGAGGCTGCTAGACGGCCAGATGGTCTCGTCCTTTCCCAGCGGAAGTATTGTCTCGACCTTCTTCATGATGCAGGATACTCGGGTTGTAAGCCGATCAATACCCCAATGGATGTGAATCACAAGTTATGTGCTCAGGCTTCTGACTCGGATCTCTTACTCGAGAATCTTGAATACTATCGCCGTCTAGTTGAAAAATTGATCTACCTCACGGTAACTAGACCGGATATATCTTTCGCAGTTGGTATTGTTAGCCGATATATGCATTCCCCGCAAAAATCTCATCTTCACGCCGTTGAACGCATTCTCTGATACCTCAAAACGGCCCCTGGTCAAGGATTGGTCGACAAGACCTCATCTTCAGCTCCTACATTGATAGCTTACTCTGATGCTGATTACGCTGGTTCTCTTGATGATCGACGGTCAATCATTGAGTTTTGCACATATTTTGGAGGACACTAGATTACGTGGCGGAGCAAAAAACAAGCTGTTGTGGCTCGATCATCTGCTGATGCTGAATATCGGGCAATGACGTCTGTAGTTTCTGAACTAACATGACTGGAGAGTCTTCTTACCGATCTGGGTATAAAACTTCCTTCCCGAACCCTTCTCCTTTGTGATAGCCAAGCGACGATACATATTGCAAGAACCCGGTATTCCACGAGAGAACTAAACATATTGAAGTTGATTGTCACTTCATCAGAGAAAAAGTTCAAATGAAGAAGATTGACCTGATGCATGTTCCCGGGACAGAACAAGTTGCGGATGTGCTCACTAAATCTCTTCCCAGTACACTCTTCTATCAGTGCCTGTCCAAGCTTGGTTCATACGATTTGTACGCTCCAGCTTGCGGGGGAGTGTTAGAAAAGCCCATGTAAATGGCCCATTATTGGACCCATGTTCTATTTTATTTCCTTCTTCTCCTATTATTCCCACATCATTGTATAAGATTTCTTCTTTCTTTTTCTCTCCTATATATTTATATTCTCTCCTTGTATTTTGATACACAAGCAATACACACAAGTTTTGAGCTCACTCAACAATGGGCATGAATTATGAGATTGAAAAAAAAACTTTGCGGTATCCACTGCGTGTCTCGCTCGGCTCTTTATGTTCCGGGCTCTCCATTTAATTTGCTATTTTCCATTTTCTCTAGCTTATGATCTTGCAATAGTGAACACTTTTTTAAAGAAACAAGAAGTGCATTTAAGCGGAACCATTAGACCACAAGTATACTTCTTTTTCTTAGAAGGGAGAGAACTTCTTGCAAAGATTACCCGGTGATTCTAGGAGAGAGTTTGATTGCAGCAAGTAGTAGTAGTTATGGAGGTAAGTTTAAAAAATACAAAGAAAACCAGAAAAATAGATAATTTTTCTAGAATTAAGTGGTGGAATTTAAAAGATGAGATATTTATAACCTTTAAAGTTTGATTATTAAAAAAAGGCAAGTTAGAGTTTGTTAAATGAATCATTGGATGTGATATAAGATGGTTAGTTTCATTAAGATGATTGCTATAAATAATTTGGGAGTCTTAATATAGAAATTTAATTGACAAAGAGACCTAACGTTGGTGGGAGGTATAAAATATTTTTAAGAAAATTAATGATGCTCTTAATAAGTTGCAAAAAAGAATACCCATCATGGCTTATATTGATTTGAATAAAGCTATAGTGCGAAAAGAAAAATCTACATCTTTTGTTAATTTATATAAAAACTTTCCATATTTTGAATGATAGATTATGCTTGAGAGTGAGTTCAATTAAAGAGACTAACCGCCGCATTGCAGTAGCACTTTGGAAGTGTATGAAAATTTATTAAAAATAAGATTTGCGGAGATGAAGAGGACATTCACCTATGTTTCTTAAAGTAGATTAGATAATAGATTAAAAGATCATTTTTGAGAAGCTTGGATTTTGATGTAAATCCAATTCCAAAACCAATGTGATGACGGAGTACCGCCTCAAAACTCGTTATGTTCTCAATTTCAGAGTGGATTATGTTTAAAAATAATTAATCAAAACTCGAGAGTGGGAATCCAGAGTGCTTATGGCTTGACTCCTAATACGGTTCCTTGATTCCATAGATTGAAATGCATGCAATAATTTATAGAAATTATCATTACAACAACAACAACACAAGCCTTTATCCCACTATAGTGGGGTCGGCTATATAAATCCTTTGTCGCCATTGTGCCCAATCTTTTGTCATAATTTCAATAATGCCTAAGTAGATCATGTCTTTTCTTATAGTTTCATTCCAAGTTTTTATTGGTCTACCCCTCCCTCGTTTAACATGCCCAGTGACTAGACTCTCACAATGCCCAACCGTTGTCTCTAATTGTCTCCTTTGTACATGTCCAAACCATCTTAGTAAAGCTTCTCACATCTTCTCAGCAATTGATGCTACTCCTGTCTTATCCGTGATACATTCATTCCTAATTTTATCCAGTCTCGTGTGTCCACACATGCACATAAGCATTCTCATCTCCCCAACTCCCATTTTTTACTCATGCACACAGTTCACTGCCCAACAATCAGAACCCTAGAGCATTGCTTGTCTAATTACAGTTCGGTAAAACTTGCCAACCGTGATAGAGAATTCCCGTGTTAATCCTACAGGTCTCCTCACCATTGTCATTGAATTTGTATACAGAGCGAGCTGATTATGTCAATGTATGATACATTTACACCTTTCTTTTCTAAGACTCCCCATACGATCTCTCTTGGAACTCATAAGCTTTCTCTAGATCGATAAACAACACATGCAAATCTTGTTTTATTTCTCGGTAGTTGTCAATGAGTCTCCTCAAGAGATGTATGGATTCCATAGTCGACCGCCCTGGCATGAATCCAAATTGATTCTTCGAGATGTTAGTATACCATCTTACTTTTCTTTCTATTACTCGTTACCTAGTTTCATGGTATAACTCATCAGTATAATTCCTTTATAATTAATACAATTTTGTATATCTTCTTTGTTCTTATATAAAAGTATCAAGATACTTTATCTTTATTGGTCTGACATTCTCTTTAACTTTAGTATCTTATTAAAAAAACATGTAAGTCACAAAATTCATTTATTCCCTTTACAATTTCAAACTTCGATGGTTATATCGTCTGTCTCATTCAAATTTTCATTTTTTATCTTTTTTAGAGCATTATTTACCTCTTATATTAGAAATTTATGATAAAACATTATATTTGTATAATCTTCTGATTTAATTAAATCTTCAAAGTTCAATTCATTGTTTTTTGTTTCATTTTAGAGTTGATAAAAATATCTTTTCCATCGCTTTTTAATATCCACATAATCCATCAAAACTGTATATGTTTTATTCATTTTACTTGACTTAAATCTCTCACATTTCTTTCTTTAGCTCGAACAATTTTGTATATGTCACGTTCGACATCTTTGGTGGATGTGTGGACATACGAGATTGGATAAAATTAGGAATAAATGTATCAGTGATAAGACATCAGTAACACCAATTGCAGAGAAGATGCGCGAAGCTCGACTAAGATGGTTTCGACACGTACAAAGGCCATTAGAGGCACCTGTTCGGCATTGTGAGAGTCTAGTCTCTAGGCATTTTAGACGAGTGAGGGGTAGACCGATAAAGACTTGGAATGAAACTATAAGAAAAGACATGATGTACTTATGCATTAGTGTGATTATGACAAAATATAGGTCATAATGACGACAAAGGATCCATATAGCCAATTCATAATTCTCAGCAATGCATCAAAGATGCAGTCATAGATTCTCTCGGTAGGCCACTTTTATCACGAACAAACATATTCATATTAATGATGAGGAACACATTTTTGCTATGCTACTAATACTTGTACTTGCTCTGCTATTCTACTCAATCCTGGCTGAGGAAGAGTTATTGAGAGTCAAACATAAATATGCTGATTCCGGCCGGGTATATTATATGTAATAGTACAAAACTTACTAATAAATAAAATAAGACCATTCCATTTCGACAAAGGACCCCACTATAGTGGGATAAAGACTTGAGTGTTATTGTTACTGTATGCTATCCATCTTTGATATCTAGTTGATTAATAATTATTCATAAGTTTGATTTCTTGCTTTACTTATTGCATGTTTAGTTTTTTTGGCGACTTTATACCTGGCTAAGTTTTTATCATTTTGACAAGCGTTGAGTGATCTATAACTGGACCTTTTTGCCCTCATTTTATCTTGCACTTCCTCTATCCACCACCAAGATTCTTTTTTGTGAGAGCACTTACTTTTGATACTCCATGTACGTTCTTTCCGCTTGTCCTTAAATGTAAAGACAACTTCTTATATCAACAAACGGATCATCAACCAGTTGTTCCATAATAGCTGTCTTAAAAACAACATGCTTTTCAACATTCAAGTTCCACCACCGAACTTTTGGCAACATTTTTGTTCTTGTCATTTATTATATTTAATTTATACGTCTAACATGCTAGCCTATATTGTGTTGTTAAACTTTCTCCTGTTATGAATTTGCAATCTTTACAGATCATTTTATCCATTTTGCGAGTCATAAAATAATCAATTTGTGACTTATTTAGTTCGGTTTTAAACATAATTAAATGTTCTTCTCTTTTTATGAAAAACGTATCTGTCACAATTAGCTCATGTGCTACGGCAAAGTCTAAAATGGTTCGTCATTGTTCATTTCTTTCTCCATATCCAAGTCATTCATGAACGACTGTATAATCTGCATTTCCTTCCCTCTATGTGCATTTAAGTCTCCTCTTATGAAAATCATCCCTCTTTGTGAGATTTTTCTTACTAAATCATATATGTTTTCCCAAAATCGCACTTTAATAGCTTCACTTAGTCCCACTTGTGGCGCGTAAACACTAATCACATTAATAATTTCTTTTCATATGACCAATTTAAGAGCTAAAATTTTATCACATTTTCTGCTTAGCCCAACAAATTCACCCCCCCAAGTAGTATCAACAATAATACTTACTCCACAGTTTGTTTTTTTGTGTACTATAATTTAGAACCTGAATTATCGAAAAAATTTGTTTCCTCACCACCCATCTAGTCTCCTACAGACATAAAATATTTATCCTTCTGCTAATCATCGTATTCAGTACTTCCATCATTTTCGCCGTTAGCGTACCTATATTCCAACTTCCAAACCTAAGTCAGTCACAATTCCTACGACATACTTCCCTAGAGCTTCTAACATGTGAGGATTTTTGCCTATTTAACACTGCACTCAAGTCCTCTTGGAGGTGCAACGTTCCTTGCCAAGACGCCGCATTCGGACCATATGACGAGGATTCTTGCATCTTTAACACTACCCCAAGTCTTGGAGATGCAGCGGTTCTTGCTAAGACGCCGCATTCAGACTATGTGACGCGTTCCTTAGGCGGAACATCCTAGCTTTTGCACAATTTCTCAAATGATACGTATTCATAAGTGCGACCAAATTTTACGTTGACCGTCTACCTAACACAATGCTCACCATTTTTCATTCGGGCTTGGGACCGACATAGGCTGATTTATATGGAAATTAACAGTAATTGCTAATAATTGAGGAGACTTAAGCAAGCTCAGATTTATTTAAGAGAATTAATAAAAATATTAAAATGATTTGTAAGCAATGAAATTTGAATTTTATACTGCACAATAAGACTCGATCCAAGCCTTCCGATCCGTCAGTTGGGAACAAGGAACTGCGGCAAACTGGCGAAAGTGTGCAGATCCTGGGAGGAGTCAAGCCAGGAGATTGGATCCCTGGAGAGGGCGTCGATGTCGACAGGAATTCGAGCGCTGCACAGGAACTAAGAATGAGGAAGATGATGGATCCAGTAACAGAGAACACCAAGTAGGAACTTGCCGGGATCCCTTGGTGTCGGCTGGAGGATGGAGGCGACAAACTCTTAGTAGGAGCCTCGACAACGACTGACGATGAGAATGTCCGAAGGCATGCGGTTAGGGCTGGAGGTGGCAGGCTCTGGAAGGGGCATCAATAGCGACCATCACAGGCAGGGGGTATGCACGATTAGGGCCTGTCAGTGTGAACAAAAAGAATTTCGTTCCTCTGAATTTTTGGCCTCTCTTCTTTGTCCTTTATGCAGGGATTTATACAAAAAACTTGAGATATTTAATTTCAATCTTAGCATGAATCAGGTTAATCTTTCATAATACATTTCCTTATACTTCTCCTTTCTTTATTCAAAAATTGTTGTATTTCTTTTTATATTTTATTCATTTTTTAAATAAGTTGAGATTGCCTTCTCCCAAACTATTCTAATTTACCGGATCTTTTTATTCATGATATTACTGACAAGTCAGTCTAATAATCCGTCTTCAAACATGACATTTGTGTGCGTAAATAAAACACACATGAAAATGCAGGAAATACATATAAATGCAATAAATAAATAAATAACAAAGGTAACGAGCCACTATGTCAGATCTCCAAGTTTGATGAGTGATGCATCAATTCTCTCGGGGTTGAAAACGCTCGACCCCGTCAAGAACTTGAAAAGACTGGCTGTGGTTGGTGTTTTCAGCGACTCCAAGTCTGCCGACATCTGTGGGGATGCGAGTCGTTTCTAAACTTGGAGCTAGTCCGACTTTCTCTGTTGTCGCTTATAGTATGTGTCACGAGTAGATCCCCGCTTGCCGAGATAAGCAAAAAACCATATCATCTCTGAAAAGTATAACTCTTGGCGATAACGATCGACCAAGGGTTTATAATTTTCAGAGGTTGCTAGTAAATCATTAGCCAAATTTTTATCTAGTTCTCTTATATAATAATATAATTAATGTAGAGAAAAACTCAACCTTGTATATACTTTCTCAATGATGAAATACAATGTATGAATACACATTTATAGGAGGGAGAAAGAGAGAAGAGAGTACTATACAAGATGTGAGACTAAAGAGGAGAGAAGAAGAAAAAACAAATAAATGGGCCTAATTACATGGACTTTTCCAACACTCCCCCGCAAACTGGAGCGTACAAGTCGTATGCACCAAGCTTGAACAAACACTGGTAAAATATGGTGCTAGGTAGAGCTTTGTGAGGATATCAATCACTTGTTCAGTACCAGGAACATGCTTCAATTCTAGCTTCTTCATTTGGACTTTCTCCCGGATAAAGTGACAGTCTACTTCAATATATTTCGTTCTTTCATGAAAGACTGGATTTTTCGCAATATGTATAACCGCTTGACTATCACAAAACAGGATGACAGGTGAGAGAAGTTTTAGCCCCTAGATCGGCCAGGAGACTTTCAAGCCAGGTAAGCTCAGAGACAACAGACGCCATTGATCGGTATTCTGCTTCAGCTGATGATCGAGCAACCACTGCTTGTTTCTTACTCCGTCAGGTAACAAGATGTCCTCCAAAATAGGTACAAAAAACACTTGTTGACCGACGATCATCCAAGGAACCTGCATAGTCTGCATCAGAGTACGCAACCAATGTGGGAGTAGAGGATGAGGTTTTGTATACCAAATCTTGACCCGGGGCTGTTTTAAGGTATCTAAGAATACGTTCAACAGCTTGAGGGTGAGATGTTCGCGGGGCATGCATAAATCTGTTGACCACCCCAACGACAAAAGAAATATCCGGTCTTGTGACCGTTAAATAGATCAATTTTCCAACCAGTCGTCGATAGTATTCCGGATTTTGAAGAGAAAGGTATGTATCAGAAGAATGTGCACACAACTTATGATTCGCGTCCATTGGAGTGGTAGTAGATTTGCATCCCGAGTAACCAGCATCCTGAAGAAGATCCAGACAGTATTTCCTTTGAGAGATGACGAGTCCATCTGGTCGTCTTGCGACCTCAATACCAAGGAAGTAACGAAGATGTCCCAAATCCTTGGTTTGAAAGACAGAGCCGAGGTGCTGTTTAACTGCTTGGATGCCCTTTGAATCGTCTCCAGTGATCAAGATATCATCAACATACACCAACAGAAGAACAATTCCTGTTGCCTGATGACGTGTGTATAGTGAGAAGTCAGCGGAACTCCGAGTGAAGCCGACTTGCCGGACGGCCTTATCGAACTTGTCAAACCATGCCCGAGGGGATTGTTTGAGACCATAGATGGACTTCTTGAGATGACAAACTCAAGATTCCCCCGTGGTCTCAAACTCGGGCGGTTGCTGCATGAAAACCGTTTTCTGGAGGTCGCCGTTGAGGAAGACATTTTTCATGTCCAGTTGGTGTGATGGCCATTGTCGATGCATAACTATCGAGAGAAGAACCCGAACGGTGTTCAGCTTGGCCACAGATGAGAACGTCTCCTCATAATTGAGGCCTTGCTTTTGGGTGAAGCCACGAGCCACCAGACTGGCCTTCAGACTGTCAATCGTTCCATCAGGAGCATGCTTGATCACAAAGACCCATTTACACCCAACAGGTCTCTGACCGGTAGGTAATGACACCAATGTCCAGGTCTAGTTAGCCCAGAGAGCCGTCATCTCTTCTTCTATAGCCGCCCGCTTGCCAGGATGTTAGAGAGCCTCCTGCACAGAGTTAGGTACCAAAATTGAGGATAATGAAGTGACAAAAGTTTGAAGTTATGGAGAAATACGATGTAAGGATACATAATTCGCCATGAGATGAGCTATAGATTCTGGTGCGGGATCAGCGGGACGCGGAGCATCAGATGACGAGTCAGACTGCAGTGGGGCACCAGAGGCAGGATGACGACGAGTGTAAACCCGAATAATAAGTGGTTTGACAATAGGAGGGGCCTGGGCTGTAGGTCTTGGTGGTGGAAGAGTGGTAACGGGAATAACTGGACGTAAGACAGTTGGTGGTTGAGATGTAGGAGCTGAAGCAGTGAAGAAAGGGAGATCCTCCCAAAAGGTAACATCAGCAGACACTGTCACCTTTTGGGTAGCCGGTGTGTAGCAGACGTAGCCTTTTTGTGTCCGTGAGTAACCAACAAAGACGTGTTTGGCAGTCCGGGGGTCCAATTTGTCCAAAGTTGGACTAAGGTTGTGAACGTAGCAAGTGCACCTAAAGATGCGAGATGTGAGAGAGAATGCCAAAGTTGATGGGAACATGAGGCTGAATGGAGTGACAATGTGGAGGATATGGGAAGGAAGACGATTAATCAGGTAGCAAGCCGTCGATAGAGCAAAGTTCCAATAATTATTGGGAACATGCATTTGGAGCACGATGGAGCGGGCCACATCGAGAAGGTGTCGATTCTTCTGCTCCGCGACTCCGTTTTGTTGGGGGGTATATGCACATGAAGTTTGGTGAATAACCCCAAAGTTAGAGCAAAAAGTTTCAAATTCGTGGCTAGTGTATTCACGAGCATTGTCCGTGCGAAGAGATTTTATGTTAGTGGAGAATTGCGTTTGGGTCTCAAGAAGGAACGCCCGAAAAACACGAGGAAGCTCAGAGCGATCACGAAGTAGATATAGTCATGTCATTCGCGAATAGTCATCAATAAGCGTCAGAAAATAGCGATAGACAGAAATGCTATTAACTGTGTACGGATCCCAAATATAAGAGTGTACCAAAATAAAGGGAGCAATGCTCCGAGTACATTTAGATAAAAAAGATGAACGAGGCTGCTTGCCTAATACACATGATTCACAATGAAAAGAATGTAAAGATACATCGGGTAGAGTCTTCTGGAGGACTGGTAAAGGGGCATGGCCAAGACGCCGATGCCAATCGACGAAGGAGACTGAAGAGAGGATAGCGGGAGATTCATCAAGGAGGTAGAGCCCGTTCTGTAGTCATCCCTTACCAATGATAGTCTGCGTCCTGTGATCCTGTATCAGAAAGAAGAAGAGGTAAATGTTACAGAGCTGTTCAAATCATTAGTCAAGCGACCAACAGAAAGCAAATTGAATGGGGATCCCGGAACATGAAAAGCCGAGCGTAGAGAGAGAGAAGAAGTGAGAGGGTTGTTAGCCGATCCAGAGACAGGAACAGTGTCCGCATTGGCCACTGTGATGCACTTAGGATGAGGAGAATGCAGATATTGATGTGGCCGCAGGGAGGTGATGTGATGAGTAACACTCGAGTCCACTATCCAGCGCGGGCTAGTGGAGAGACAAGTGATACCTTCTTGGGAGATAGAGACGGCAGAGGAAACAGAGGCATGAGGGCGACTGAGCAGACCCTGGAGCTGTTGGAGTTGAAGGCGAACCTCTTCAAGGTCTGTACAAGCAGAGGGGTCGGTAGCAACAACAGTAGCCTGTGGACAAGGTGGAAGCCCATGCTTGCTATAGCATGTGGCCTCGAGATGGCCGTCCTTTCCGCAGAAGGAACACTTTGGGCGAGGCCGACCTCTCCGTCCGCGGCCGCGAGAGCCAGTACGCCCCCCACGAGTAGGAGGGTGGAGGCAGCAGGGGAGCAGAAGTCTGCTGCAGGAGAGCCGGAGACGGTGAAGCAGAATGATCGGGAGGTGGGGAGACCTTGAGCAGCATATAACACACATCTGATAGTGAGGCGGTAGCAACCGAGGAGAGGATCTGGGCCCGAATGCTGTGAAGGTGGGGGTGGAACACGAGCCATCATCATGGCCACCCCGGCGGCTTCTTTCTGAGCTCGTTGTGTAGAAAGGTCCAATGTAGGGGGTTGATGTTTGATCCAGTCCTCTACAAAAGTCTTGGCCCGAGCAACAAATGAGGTGAGGTAGGTGGACCCGCCAACATCAAGAGACTGAAGATCAGTAATAATGTCGTAGAGATGCTGAAGACTATCTTTCCCGGAGTATAGCGACTGGAGCTCATCCCACATTGTTTTGGCCGTGTCGTGATACATGGCCATGCACTAGGGTTCAAGGGAGTTGAGTAGCCAGACCTGAACCCGACCATCGTTGCGTAACCGATCATCTGTAGGAGCAGGAGGAGCTTGGGTCAAGTGATGGAGAAAACCTTTGGAATAAACGCTACAAAACTCGAGTGTAACTTCAAATCGTCCCTCAAGAGTTTTTCAAAGATACATAATTAAAATTTTAATATTTTGATGACACTAAACGTGTTCTCCTATATCCAAATGTTAGACCGACGAAATAAAAGCGCGATCTCCAAATATGAAATCGAGATAGTGAGGCATGTGAGATAAGTAGTCATTAGCTATTGTTTGAGAAAATTGAAAGATACCAGTTGCACTTCAAAAAATCGATCATTTGGGCTGAGTGGCACAACCGTCTCACGACTTACTTTATGGGGGTGGGGGTTTAGGAGGGAGTGTAGTAAGTAGTAACGTGATGGAGACACTGAGAGGTGGGCTTGAAGATGGAGAGATACTCTTGGGTGCCCGAAGAAGACAATTTTTCTGGAGAAGTAGAATAATCTTGTGTCCATGCTGCTCGAAAGAATGAGAGTTTCTTGTGTCATCGTGCATGACTTGTCGGTCGTACTGCCAAGATCTCTCTAATAGGATGTGATAGACATCCAGGGCGGCGACATGACATAGCACTATATCTGAATAAGTGCTCCCTAAAAAAAATTCTTCTAGACAATAGTGGATAACATGCATAATCAAATGACTATTTACTCTGGATAATCTATAGGGTTGTTCTAACGGGCTCGTCTCAAGTCCTAATGTGTCGACCATATGTTGAGAAACGAAGTTCTCTATACTACCACTGTCGATGATAATGGAACAAAATTGTCCATGGATGCGTGCAGTAGTGCGAAAAATATCGCAACTCTTATGGTCCTCAGTAGACTCGCTAGGGTGATCAGACTATAATGTAAGACACAGACTAAAATTTCAGCATGTTCGGCTTCTACTATTATGACACCCTCAGACTCGGGCTCAGACTCAGACTCAGGGTGAGATTCATAA
Organism: Platanthera guangdongensis; assembly: GCA_039583875.1. Classification (NCBI taxonomy): domain Eukaryota; kingdom Viridiplantae; phylum Streptophyta; class Magnoliopsida; order Asparagales; family Orchidaceae; genus Platanthera; species Platanthera guangdongensis. The sequence continues at coordinate 161,270,079 of CM077159.1, forward strand.
ATGTAAACTCCATACTCAAGCTCACGTCTATCAATAGAATCAATAATAGCGACGAAGTGACGTTGAAGACACTTAGATGATTTGTTCCCCGACTCCATGCACTTGAAGCATCAGAATACTCCAGTGTTGGGTTTAGCCCCAATAATATCCTTACCCTTGAAAGGGATCATGGATGGGGTCGGAGTCTCAACAATGATGGGAGGGTGAGGGGAATCCAAAATTCTAACCATGATGGTAGTGGTGACGCTCGATGTGGATCTATCAGTAGTCCTAACTTCGGACGTTTGTTTCTGTATGAACTATACTCTTTGTGCACGATTCGAGATCTCTCCTAGGTCCTTATAGTTAAAAAGTTCTAGCCGGTCTCTAATGGAGTAGTGTAACCCGTTCAGATATCTGGACACGATCATGCCATCATCCTCTCAGAGGTTGAGGCGAGACTACTGTACTAGGAACTCATTCATACTCATCCACCGATAATTTATCTTGTCGTAGGTTGTGTAACCGATGGTAAAGGATCTGCAAATAATCGGGTGGAACATACCGTTTCTAAGTTGCTTTTTAAACTTTACCCATGTGGTGATAGGAGGCATGCCTAAAGTTAATCTAGAATGTCTAGGTGTCCCCACCAAACTAGGGAGGACCCTTTCAGTTTAAGCGTGACATACTCAACTTGTCTCGCTTAGGGCAGTTGCTTCCAAGCTAGAAATGGTCCATTCGATCACATAAGTCTAGACAACCCTAGGGATTCTAAATGTCCCTCAAAATCACCAATATCTAATTTGACTCCTACATCCCAACGAGGTTAATTATATGGTTCAGGTTTGGGGTGTGCAAGTTTTAGAGGTCTAAGGTTAGGGTCTACTTCGGCCATTGTTGTTGCTCGATTTATGCGCATGGTGACTTCAATATTATTAATCGATCCACAAAATCTGTTCATAAAGTGCGTGAAATAACCTATGTTGGTGGTGAGATTTTCGACTGTTTTCATCAAGTCGCTCATACGTTGGGTCAAGTTTCCTATGCTCATCTCCAAGTGATCTACTCATTTTTCCATTTAAAATAATTTTATTTTAATTTTTAGTTGATTTTTTAAAAATCTAATAATATAAATTTTTCTCTAAATTTATTTAAAATGAGAGTACCATAGTGGGTAGAAAAACCATTTTTTAAATTTAAAACTCTTACCATTTATTATTATTATTGAAAACAAGATCGCTTGATTCATAATATGAGCGAATCAAAGTGCTATAATACTAAACTGATGTAAACTCATTTCGAAAACCAGTGAGACGATGAAGTTCCTCCCCGAAACTCATTACGTTCTCAATTTTAGAACGGATTATGTTTAAAAATTATTAATCAAAACTCGAGAATGTGAATGGAGAGGGCGTCGACGTTAACAAGAACCCGAGCTATGCACATGAACTAGGAATGAGGAAGACGATGGATCCAGCTACAGAGAACGGCTGATAGAAACTTGCAGGAAGCCTTGGTGACGCAGGCATTCTTGTCTCGGCGTCAAGGCGAACCAAGGCGAGCGCTGGGCGCCTTGACGCTTAGGCGTCAAGGCGGACGCCTAGGCGACACTAAGGCGAGCAAGTCGCAAGGCGCCATTTTTTTATTTTTAAAAAAGGCAGTATATAGACTGCGGTTATTATAATAACCGCAGTCTATACTCTGAAGGATATATACTGCGGTTATTATACAAACCGCAGTTTATAATACACATAATATAGACCGCGGTTTTATAATAACCACAGTTTATAGTACACATAATATAGACTGCGGTTTTATAATAACCGCAGTGTAAGTATACATGCTATAGACTGCGATTTTATAATAACCGCAGTTTATAGTACACATAATATAGACTGCGGTTTTATAATAACCGCAGTTTATAGTATACATGCTATACACTGCGGTTGTTTAATAACCGCAGTATATGAGATATATACTGCGGTTAATAAAATAACCGCAGTATATATCTTCTGACTATCGACTGCGGTTATTAGAATAACCGCAGTCTATAGTCCTATATAGATAGCGGTTATAATAATAACCGCAGTCTATAATGTGCCTGCCATACTTTAGACTGCGGTTATTATAATAACCGCAGTATAAAGCTCCATTTTTTTAATATAATGTTTACCAAGTACAAACACAGCTAGAGATTTTTTTTTTCTTCATAGCAGACTAGCAGTTAGCAGTAAGCAACTAAAAATAGCTTCTGATATATGGATTATGGACAGTTAGCATTAAGCAACTAACTAAGCATAGCAGGTAGCAACTAACTAAGCATAGCTTCTGAATATTCTGATATCATGAATTCATGATATCTTAATATCTCAATTCTCAACACATGATATGATCATATGACAAGAAGTAGGCAAGTAGCAAACACAAATGTTCCAACTACCAATATCATGTATTCATGAATCATGAATTCATGATATCTCAAATCCTCAATTCTCAAACCTCAATACATTCATACCTATGACTTATCTCAATTCTCAAATACCATGAAGCAGTAAGCATGTAACAGTAAGAAAAAACAGTGGCAATCAATGGTCAAGACTCATGACAGACTTCAGAGAAAGCAATAACAAAAAAGGGAACACAAAAATATCATAGTCATAATCCAAAATGTCTTCATCCATTGCACAATATAACATATTAGCATGAATAATATTTTTAACATTAACTTTAAATAATCATACAAGGTCAACTAGAATCATCATCTAGTAAGTCGTCATTGACATTGCAGGTGTTTGGTTGGATGGAGGTACTCGCCATTTGCCCATAATTATCATAAATATCTTCATCATCACTGGCAACTACAAAATGATCTAAATCTTCATCCCCTTAAGCTATTAGTTCATTTATTTGAAGATTAGTTCCAACTACACTTCGTAAATTTCGAGCCCCAGTTCCAAGAGCTCTCTCTACAACATCCCATGCGAGATTATCATCATCAAAAACTAGAGCTTCCTCTGGTTTGTTCACCATCCACTCACTACTACAGTCGAGCTCATCAAGCACCAAAGGGTTGTAATTTCTTCCCTTTTCACGTCTTTCTTGGAATCGTGTTTGTAGACGACGATTATATTGGATGTATACAAGATCACTAAGCATTTGATGTTCAAATCTATTTTTTTGTGTGAATCTGAATCAAGATAATTTCAAACTTATTGGTAAATTAGTAAATATAAAATATTAAATTTTTTATTGAATATTTGTATACTTACAAACTCAAAAGTACTTCAATTGTGCTTACAACTAGAAGAAGAACAACATAAGCCAATTATGCGCAATGCTACCTTTGTAAGGTCAACATTTGGTCCTCCATGTGCACCCCACCAGTCCACTATTCATTTAAGACAAATATAAATTATTTGACATATAAATAATTTAAGAAAAAATAAAAATGTAAACAATACTTGCTTGGATTTAAGGTGGTTCGTTGCCTAATAGCCATAGACTTTCCAAAACTATTTCGAGATGCTTTGTAGTTAGTACCTTGCTCAGCAATCTTGTCTTGCAATTCTTGATCGGGCACTAGTCTTGCAATAACATCATTGAAAGTATCTTGAAATTTCCAGGCATCATCATTATTTTGTTCCTCATATTCAAAATATTTGCTTGGATTTAGAAACAAAGCCGTCATATACAATTTTTGCTCCATTTGATTTGTCCATCTATTTTCAACAATCTCAATAATCTTTTTAAATAATCTTTTTTTGTTATCAAAATGTTGTTTGATCTTTTATTTAGCTTTTTCCATTGCAGCATATACTTCAGGCATAGCCGTCCTTTCATCTCCATCTAATAATCGCAAAACTGCAATCAGTGATTTTCCTCCTTTTAGACAATCTCTTACTCCATTCCAAAAATTGGTTGAAAGTATTATTTTAACAATCTGTTTTCCGGCTTCAGTTTTTGCCAAATTAGCGGCATTCCATGTGGGCGACACAAAAAATAATTTTAGCTTCTCCTCATGCTTAAGCACACTTTGTAGAGTAAGGAATGATGTTGCAAATCTAGTTACTGAATGCCTCACTAGATCACCGCCTATAGTAGTCCTTATTGCATCAAGTAAACGAGTGTGTCTGTAGATGAAATTTGTAATCATTCTTGCCTTTCTTATCACTGTTTTGTTCTGTTGTAGCTTGCCTATATCCTCTAGCATGAGATCAATGTAATTAGCTGCACAAGAAGTCCAGAATAATGTAGGTCTTTTTTCCATTAAAATTTTACCAGCTGCTTTGTAATTAGAAGCATTGTCAGTCACCACCTGCAGAGTGCAGACATTTGTAATTATTGAAAGCTGTAGACTATTAAACTTGAAATATGAAAATTACTAAATTAATGAAACCAAAAAAATTATCTGAACAACACACTCTGCTCTTATCTCTCTAATCTTACTATCAAGCAACTCTGATAACATTGTAACATCTTGAATATGACTGGATGCATCTACGGAACCCATAAAATAGGATCCTTCTGGACAGTTGACTAGGAAATTGATCAAATGTCTCCCTTTCCTGTCTGTCCAACCATCTGACATAAGTGTGCAACCATATCTCCTCCAGTACGCTTGATAGTTTGTCTTCATCTCCATAACTTTATCTTTTGTATTTTTTAGCAATGAGACTCTCAAATCATGATAACTAGGGCCTTTATAACCATGCCCATACTGTCCAACTGCTTCAAGCATGACTTCAAAACTTTGTGCATTTGCGGCATTGAATGAAATTCCACATTCATAGAACCAATCAGCAACATAACTATCAACTCTTTTTTTCTCTTCACATGTTCTAAAACATCTCTCGATAGTAGTTTGTGCAGGACCTTTTGCACATCTATCATCTACTACATCTTGAGGAGCACGCCTCACATGAGCATCCATAGACCCCTTTTTTGTGGCAAGCGGATTACTTTCCTTTTTTTGGCACTTGTCCCAGAACTTGGGACAAATGACGTTTTAGCTGTAGATAATGCCGGAGATACATTTTGTGACCATGTTGGCTCTCTTTCTTGGTCACTCTCATTGTCATCATCAACAGTCAGATGCACATTGCCATTTTTTTAGCATTTTAAGCTGAATACATCTCAGCTGCTATTTCAGAAGTAGTCTTCAAACACTTGGATACATCTCCATACCCGCCACATAAGTGTTGCTTCAACCTTTTGATACCACCCTTTATCAATCTACCACACAAATTACATTTAACTGTATTTTTATCTTCTAGGTTGAGCCAATGACCATACTTCCAACCAGGATCATTTGACTTTGCTTTTCGTTTAGGATCCGTTTTTGGATCAAGATCATTGCTACCAATGGATGAAGCAAGAGTGTTGTTGTTTTGGTCTTCCATCTTTCACAAACAGGACCTATAGATTGGAGAGTTAGGTCGAGACAATGAAATAAATAACGGCTAAAGAAATCATCACAATGAACAATTTAAAGAACTCTCAACGACATGCTCATTTAGAAGAGTCAACAAGACCATAAGACCATTTTCATTAGTTCTACTTCTATAGTTCTATAGTATAGACAAGACACTTCATGATAAATCTAGCAATACAAAAATACATTTGTCATTTGTCAATCAAATCATAATTCATGAAACACAATAAGTGATTATATAATGACAAATCTTATTTCTAATATTATCTATTTTCTCCTGCGAAAATTGTGTCACTCCATGATCAATCTGCAATAAAGCAAAAATGGTTAAAATCAATTCAACATAATTATTACCAATCTACATGCACTAGACAGTAACGTCACATACCTTTACCAATGATGACATTAACCTAATTTTAAGAGCATCAACTATATCAATCATGTAGCACATGATATAATACACACATTGAATACTATCTGGTTGTTTTGGCCACTACACAGTAACATGCATAAACAATTGGTAAGTATTTTAATTACAAATGTTTAAATTACAATACATACTCATATAAGCTATAATTCTAAAACTTACCGGAATTAACTTTGTAAGTTTTAGTTTTTTAAAACTGTTACGCCGCTATTTTGCTAAATCTTTAAATGCAATTCATAAAATATAAAAAGAATTAGTTTATAGCAAAATGTAAACAACTAGGAAAATAAGTAAATAACTCATTAATAAACTTACTTTGTAATGACATTTTTAATATCATCACGAATGTCATTATTTATGGGATCAAACCAATAAACTGTATAATTATTATAATCAATAATAACCAACATCCAATGTTCTCTGTGAAACAAATGAAATAATTAATAACTTAATTAGAATAAAAAATAGTAATAATCATTGATATTTGATACAAAGATTTTTCATACTTACAATCTATTATAGGGCACAAATAATAAAGAATCTGATTGGAGTTGACTAAGCGTCCTAAGCCTGATTTTTAGATCTTCAACTCGTGTTTTTGAATGTTCTTTGACATAGTCATCATTAATAGCAAAAATGGAATGTGGATTATGAAATATACACCAGTATTATATGTAAATTTCTTTAATTGTGAGTCTATGTACCTGCAAAAACATGTAAATTCAAAATCAATTTATATATTAATAAAAATTCTTAATTTTATAATATTTGATACTCAGTAGTCAGATGCACAATACTCACCCAATACATGCTAATATGATGTTAGCTCCATTCATTTTCATATTTAGAAAATCATACAACTCTGAATTTTCAAAGTACGTACATTTTGATTCAACACTCTCAAATATTGTTGAATCTAACACTAGAGATATTATTTTATCTTCATTCTCCATCTTACTTATAAAACTAGGCAAGATATCAATGAATTCATTTGTAGTCTCAGTCTCACTAGCCTGTGGAAATAAAAGAATTAATATTGTGGAATGTGAACATCAATATTGAATTCATTGATTACATAAAAGTCAAAAATAATATTATAAATTATAATACCGTGCAAGATAATTGTTCATGTCTACTATGACTACTCTCAGGTTCATGTGAGCTGGATTCATACTCTGGCTGAGATTGAGAAACCAAAAAGTAACAAAAAAATAGTTACTTACCTGCGCAACGAAAAAAGAAGATAACATTTCATAAAAGTATAAATATTTAAACATAATAATACTTGTGCAACTGGAAGTGCAACACTTGTTCCAGTTCTAGCACTAAACATGCGCATAAGCTCTTCAATTTGATTCTTCATAGTACTAATCTCGGCTTGTTGCGTTTCTTTTTTTTGGCTCCATAATTTTTGTTGCACTTGTTCTTTTTGGATCCATAATTCTTATTGCTGTCTCAATCTTTCTTGTACTATAGCTTCAACATCTTCAATACGAGCTATTGGTGTCCTCTCGCTCCGCCTATCATACTTGAAAAATCTTGTAATGGTGGAAAACTTGCCACCAACTCTAACTCTGCCCGGATGTTCTTGGCCTAAAACAGATGCAAGGATGTCATTTCTTCCCTGTGACACTGTTTCAGCACTCTGAGACTCTTGGCTCGACAACTCGTTCTAAACAAAAGTAATAAATATTGGAACAAAATTGCAGATAAAAAATTATAATTCTCAAGAAATATTACTATCGATAATTTACAAATGATGAAATGATTCATTTACACTTACCATTTTAGATGTCAATTCAGCTACATCTTTACTAATGTATTTAGCAGTCTTTCTTTTATGACCGGCTTTCCATAACTCCGCACGTGAAATTGGTGCAGCTTCACCTTGTTCAACCTTGACAATAAAATGAAAATAAATTATCATACAAATAATTGAGAAACCAAATTTTAAAATACAAAAAACGAGAGAGAAGTAGAGAGTTAATACCATTCTTTTTTCTAATCCAGAATAACCCATTCTGGAAGTAGTATGAAAGGTCTTTCGTGCTTTTGCTCTCTCGGTATTAACCTTACTTTTCTCCTACAAAAATAAATATGTGTTAATACTTAATTTGCTTATAAGTTATAAAGTTAAAAAATGGTATAAAACATTGAATTTAATAATAAGTTAAGAACACAACCATATATTCTGTAGTAGTGCGATGATCGACAAAAACTCTCCAGTCTTCGACAGTAATAAAACTATATTTGACAGGAACATTGTATCGATACTCCAAATCAACATTTTTTACATAATTGATAAAAAATTTGGATTTTCCAAGTCCTCCAACTTTCACCCATACTTTTCATTAATGCCTTGTAATGACCATCAATATTATCAAAATAAATCTGAAAATAATAGACAATATCAATTAAAAATTAACTAAAACAGCAAAGATATGTAATCACTCATAAGTCATAACAAGGTTACGTACATTTAATTTTGCCCATATTTGATCTTTAATTTGTTTATCAACATCCCTCCATGCAACATATGTAATTGACACATAACACTTCACAAGAGATCCCATATAACTCATCAATTTATTTGTTTCAGGTCCGGGAATAATGCGACCATCATCACGGAAAGAAATAATAAGCTTCCTCCCCTCTAGCCTAAGCTTATTCAGTTCATTCATTTTCGTGAAGTCTCTTGTTGACCTCGATGAAGATCCCTTATCCGACATTTTCCTGTAAAACCCTAAAAAAAACCTAAACCATTCAAAAAACTTAAACAAAATTCATACAAAACTGCAATGATATTGAACTACTAGTTACTACTTACTACCACAGTACCACACAATCACAGTTCACACATATAAATATATATATGTTAGTATGTTAATATGTTAGTATGTTAATATGTTAGTATGTTACTCAGGAGGTTTAGACATGTATAAATGTATAATAATAATAAAAACACAATGTTTATATTACATGTCTACATTACAAGTACTACTAGTCTACTAATAAAGTAATAAACTAATAATAATAATAACATTAGCAGTTTAGCAAAGAGCATAAAGATCAAAAGTTCAAAAACCGAGAAAAGGTATTAAAAAATAGTATACCTAAGTGAGAATATTAGTTTTGTCGAATAAGAATCGTTCGAAGCAAAGGAGAACAGAAACTTGAACAAAATCGCATTTAGGGTTTCTCGCAAAACGCATCGACTATAAAAAGAAGAACCAAAAACTCGGTGAAACACAAGATTTTTACGGCTCACGGTTAAAAATAGATAGTAAAGACTGCGGTTTATGCATAAACCGCAGTCTCTTCTATTGTTCAGGGTAGAATAGACTGCGGTTATTATATGACCCGCAGTCTATTCTACAATCTAAACTGCGGTTATTGTACAAACCGCAGTCTATTCTCTGGAAGGAATACACTGCGGTTTTAAAATAACCGCAGTATATGCTCGGGTTGATGGCATAGACTGCGGTGTTTTCAAAACCGCAGTCGATGTGCGAATAGACTGCGGTTTATATACGAACCGCAGTCTATTCTACACTGCCCCTAAAATAGACTGCGGTTTATATATGAACCGCAGTCTATTCTACACTGCCCCTACAATAGACTGCGGTTTATATATGAACCGCAGTCTATTCTACACTGCCCCTACAATAGACCGCGGTTTATATATAAACCGCAGTCGATGCTCTGGTTAATGAGATAAACTGCGGTTTTAAAATAACCGCGGTATATTCTCGGATTCATAAAATAGACTGCGGTTTATATATAAACCACAGTCTATTCCCATATTTTTTTGTAAAAAAAGGCACCAAACGCCTTGTTTACAATTGGGCGCCGTGACGCCTAGGCGACGCCATGCCAAGAATGGACGCATGTCGAATCTATAGACGGCGGGAAACCTGCGACCTAACCATACATGTTATGCAAAATCCGACGGTTAGATCGCTATTGAATAATAAACTTTAACATCCCACACAAATAATTCAAAAGCAAGACATAATAATTTATTTGGGCAAAAACAAGCTTAGACTTTCCTCGGCATGAAGGGCCAAAGCTAGAGCGCACGACGTAGAAAGTCCCACAAATCACAATATTTATCTAACAAATTACTACCATACAAGATATCCAAACCAATATGATGTCTAATCCGATAAATAAATGCTGAAAAATAAAAATCCAATACAACAATACTCACTAAATCGTGGGCTGACCAAGACAATGAAGATTCCGGAGCCGGATGCATAGATCAACGATCAAAGGTGGAACCGGCGGCGTGAAAATTATGACGGTGGCTGTCTTTGGCGGTAGATGATGAGATCAAACAAGAAATGGATAGATCCGACCACGTACGAGTAGATCCGGGACGGGGAAGGGTTGATCCGTTGTTTTGGGACGGATCCGGGCTATGGGATGACGTATGAGTGGAGGGAATGACAGATCGGGGGTTGAATTCTCAGATCTGGACTGATCTAGAGAATAAGGACTGTGAGGAAGTGGATCCGCGAAAAATTGGGGCAGGGTAACTTGGAGCCGACGGCTGGAAGGCTGGCCGGGTGCAAGGAGGGGGTCTATTTTTGGAAAGATAGCGGTGATTTTGGAAGGAAATATTCGGCAATGGCTAATGGGTGGAGGGGTGTGGTCGGGGCTGATTGGGAGGCGGCTGCCGGTTGTAGGGCGGCCTAGAGGCGGCGTCCATGCAGGAGGTTGACTGTTTTAGATATTTAGGAAATGAATAGTTAATTTCATGATTAAACAGTGAAGTAAATTGAGAATTGAGAAGGATTTCCGGCCAGCACCCTGTGGTTGTACTTTGGGGGTATCAGAGGGTGCGACAAGGGGATTTGGAGGGGGAGAATGAGGGCTAGGGTTAGGGGGTACCTTGGGGAGGAAGATATGCACCTAGGAGTCGTCACTTAGGGTTCCACGGAGTTGTCACCGCGACTTGATCGCGGGAATCCGGGATTTGGTTTCACCAAATTCTGCAATGATCTCAACCAGGCTACTACAAGTCTATTTATAATAAAACAAAGGCTAGGACATTCCACCATCGATGACTATGATTGGTCGAAGGTGGAGCCATCTAAATACATCTAAAAAATATAAAATAGTGAACTAGTATATCAAATCAATTCACAAGGTGAATCCGAACATATCTGCGGAGTCCGATTGTTGATCCGGCCACGCCATATATGGAAAGTCGCCAAAATCAGCCTCGAATGGGCCCAAAACTCGTCCTCCACTGCATGTGCTAGTCTATGCTTCCCATCAATCTCCCCGACTTGAAAGAATTCATCTCTCGATGAATAGGGATCAGAATTCTGTCGTTGCATGCTAGGTAAAACTCAAAGAAGTTCACCAGAGGTCGCCCAAGTGTTGTCGCTGGAAAAATCTCCTCGCCAATCAATTCCCCATGACTGAAAAGCTGTCATCTCCGGTGAATGGAGAGGGCCGTGCTGAAGTCGAAGTCCAGGGGCGAATCGATCAGGTTCTGCGACAAGTATACAAGAGTCACCAACGTCTGTAGTGGTATTGCACTGGTGGAGTCTGGCCTCCATGATGCTCTCATCGCTCAACTCACGAGTGGTGGATCCCGTTGCGATCGGCGGCGGCGTCAGTAGAACCAAAAAAGATGAGTCCCCAAGTGTGGGTGGGTGTCAAAAGTAGGCGAGTAGTGGTGGCCATCAAACATATGTGGGCTATGGGGTGGCAAGGCAACAAGAGTGGAGGTGTGGGCGACTGGAAATCCCCGCAGCTTGGGTACACATACCCGCGAGGCTCGTAGTACGACGTCATATCTTCAACACTAAACATCGGATGGATGCCTATACTTGCACAGATATCAAGATCGCAGGTGTTTACTTCGATCCGTCTCATGATTATATAAGGTTCCATTCGCCTAGCGCTCAAGCTTTCAGCAAGTCTCGCACGGAGCCTCACAACGCAGATTCTCACCATCACCTCCTCGCCTTCATGAAGTACCTGCTCTTGCCAGTGAACATCCACATGTGATTTATAAAATTTATTATTATTATGGATTTCTCGTCGGATCGACTCATGACATACATGCAAACAATGAACAAACCACACAACATATTAATGCAAATGATGACGAAATGACTCAAGAAACTCATGCAAATGATGCCAATGACACATGACACACAACATGCTCTATATGAGAAAATCTACTAATGACCTAAAAATCTATCAAGGGAGGTGACCTATCAGGAGGCTCTCTCTGTAGGGTGTAGAAAAACTCATCCCGCGTGAGATGAGTGCTCAGATGACGGTGAGAGACATATATACTCAAATGTGAGTTCTTAAAAAGCCAAATGTCTCTCGGGTAACATATCACATCAGGGGCTCACCAGGAGGTGTAAGAAAAGTCATCACGGACGAGACGACCACCTAGGTGAAAATCGTGTGCACAAACTAGAAGTTGTGACTCTATAGTGTGGTGATCATCCCTAAAACTAAAGAACTCGTCTAGTGGGTCTGCAGGTGGTGCATCCCAAAACTTAGTAAGAGTGGGATGTGTCAGCAGGTGGGGCCCTAAATATTGGATGCTCCTTACAATATCCATCCTCTGGGGCGGGGTCAGGGACGATAATGAGAGGGGCTTCCATAAATCGATACTCATACATATGGGGCTCACCTGAATCTCATCCTCATCAAGATGTGGTGGCTCATCATGAGGCTCAACAGGGGGATCATCATAGAACTCGTCACTAGGGATAAGGTCCTCCAGATGAGTACCATCGCAAGGGGTAGTGTCTCCTTGAATGGGTGACGTAGCCACTACGAGATCAACATCAGGCTCTGGGCTCTCGGTCGTGATGCGACTAAGAGTAATGACAATGAGAGAGCAACACAAACCTGCATTCAAGAATGGATCTGTGGGTGCGGTGTCAGGAAATGGGTTTGTGATTGGGGTGCTAACTAACTCGGAGTATGACAGAGGAGGTGTGGGTGAGGGACATAACACTACAGACTCAGTAGGTCGCTCATGCTCGCTCTTAGTCGTGGTCACAAGAGCCGGGTCAGAAACAAGAGATAGGTCACCCTCTGGGCCAAGCACCTCACTGGGACGAGAGTAATCCGCATCAGGTACCACTTCTGTCGTGGCTGACAGGACAGTGGTAGGCGTCTTGGTGACCTCAGTATGCAAGAGACTCGTACTGCGGAGGTCAAGGTGAGAATCCCATCGATCAGCTCTTGCGGATCTCAATGACCCTTCATAACGAAGGGCGAGCTGACATGCCTGCTCGAGGGACTTCGAGCTATGATAAACTATCTTAGTACGTATGTCAGACCGAAGTTCTGACCGAAATCGGGGAATGGTCATGGCTTGGTCCTCTCGGATATCACTCATCACCACTAATTCATCAAAACGGTCCCTGTACTCATCGACAGACGTGGATCCTTGCTGAAGGGAAAATAATTGATCGAGTAAGCGACTCCGATACGACGTAGGCAAATACCTCTGACACAATGTACGCTTCATGTCCACCCAACTAGTGATGCGGCGAAGACGGTCTCGCTCGCAGGTCCTCTCAACGCTAGCCCAATATGCCCTCGCCTGATCTTAAAGTCTAAGTTTTGCATCTTGACGTGACCCTCACCGAATAACTCAAAATGATCAAGATAATACTCCATATTAACGAGCCAATAATTGAAGGACTCAGGACTCGATGAGCCGTCAAAGGAGGGGGCAACAGTACGAAGCTAACTCTCAAGATCCCTCTCAAAGCAACGATCCTCATAACAGTCATCTCTAAGGTAATCAGGTCGTGTCGAAAGGTCAACACGATCCGCTCGCGTGCAAGGATATGAACGACGACAATAATTATTTTGATCGTCTCTAGTGTAGTGGAGTCGTGTGGATGTGTCAACACGATCTCTAAAAGTGGTGTGCTGCGATCAAGAATAATTGTCGTAGTAACGTGAGGATTTCCCTGATGAGGCTCTGTGGGAGCGTGTACATGTGGACTCGAGACCTCCAAAGTGAGGCGGAGACAAGTGGTGATATCTAGACATGACAGACAAACCTGACTCTACAACTGCGTATCGAAAAGTGCGCGCAACCTGCCTGCGCACAACCTGTCTCTGATACCAATTGACGTAATACTAATCTATAGGCGGCGAGAAACCTGCGACCTAACCCTATATGTTATGCAAAATCCGACAGTTAGATCGCAATTGAATAATAAACTTTAACATCCCACGCAAATAATTCAAAAGGAAGACAAAATAATTTATTTCAGCAAAAACAAGCAAAGATATGTAATGACCATCAATATTATCAAAATAAATCTGAAAATAATAGACAATATCAATTAAAAATTAATCTGAAAATATTATCATGGGATAAACTGCGGTTTTAAAATAACCGCAGTATATTCTCGGATTCATAAAATAGACTGCGGTTTATATATAAACCGCAGTCTATTCCCATATTTTTTTGTAAAAAAATGCACCAAACGCCTTGTTTACAATTGAGCGCCGTGACGCCATGCCAAGAATGGACGCATGTCGAATCTATAGACGGCGGGAAACCTGCGACCTAACCATACATGTTATGCAAAATCCGACGGTTAGATCGCTATTGAATAATAAACTTTAACATCCCACACAAATAATTCAAAAGCAAGACAATAATTTATTTGGGACAAAAACAAGCTTAGACTTTCCTCCGCATGGAGGGCCAAAGCTAGAGTGCACGACGTATAAAGTCCCACAAATCACAATATTTATCAAACAAACTACTACCATACAAGATATCCAAACCAATATGATGTCTAATCCGATAAATAAATGCTGAAAAATAAAAATCCAATACAACAATACTCACTAAATCGTGGGCTGACCAAGACAATGAAGATTCCGGAGCCGGATGCATAGATCAACGATCAAAGGTGGAACCGGCGGCGTGAAAATTATGACGGTGGCTGTCTTCGGCGTTAGATGATGAGATCAAACAAGAAATGGATAGATCCGACCACGTACGAGTAGATCCGGGACGGGGAAGGCGGATCCGGGCTATGGGATGACGTATGAGTGGAGGGAATGACAGATCGGGGGCTGAATTCTCAGATCTGGACTGATCTAGAGAATAAGGACTGTGAGGAAGTGGATCCGCGAAAAATTGGGGCAGGGTAACTTGGAGCCGACGGCTGGAAGGCTGGCCGGGTGCAATGAGGGGGTCTATTTTTGGAAAGAGCGGTGGTTTTTGAAGGAGAATATTCGACAATGGCTAATGGGTGGAGGGGAGTGGTCGGGGCTGATTGGGAGGCGGCTGCCGGTTGTAGGGCCGCCTGGAGGCGGCGTCCAGGCAGGAGGTTGACTGTTTTAGATATTTAGGAAATGAATAGTTAATTTCATGATTAAACAGTGAAGTAAATTGAGAATTGAGAAGGATTTCCGGCCAGCACCCTGTGGTTGTACTTTGGGGGTATCAGAGGGTGTGACAAGGGGATTTGGAGGGGGAGAATGAGGGCTAGGGTTAGGGGGTACCTTGGGGAGGAAGATATGCACCTAGGAGTCGTCACCTAGGGTTCCACGGAGTTGTCACCGCGACTTGATCGCGGGAATCCGGGATTTGGTTTCACCAAATTCTGCAATGATCTCAACCAGGCTACTACAAGTCTATTTATAATAAAACAAAGGCTAGGACATTCCACCATCGATGACTATGATTGGTCGAAGGTGGAGCCATCTAAATACATCTAAAAAATATAAAATAGTGAACTAGTATATCAAATCAATTCACAAGGTGAATCCGAACATATCTGCGGAGTCCGATTGTTGATCCGGCCACGCCATATATGGAAAGTCGCCAAAATCAGCCTCGAATGGGCCCAAAACTCGTCCTCCACTGCATGTGCTAGTCTATGCTTCCCATCAATCTCCCCGACTTGAAAGAATTCATCTCTCGATGAATAGGGATCAGAATTCTGTCGTTGCATGCTAGGTAAAACTCAAAGAAGTTCACCAGAGGTCGCCCAAGTGTTGTCGCTGGAAAAATCTCCTCGCCAATCAATTCCCCATGACTGAAAAGCTGTCATCTCCGGTGAATGGAGAGGGCCGTGCTGAAGTCGAAGTCCAGGGGCGAATCGATCAGGTTCTGCGACAAGTATACAAGAGTCACCAACGTCTGTAGTGGTATTGCACTGGTGGAGTCTGGCCTCCATGATGCTCTCATCGCTCAACTCACGAGTGGTGGATCCCGTTGCGATCGGCGGCGGCGTCGGTAGAACCAAAAAAGATGAGTCCCCAAGTGTGGGTGGGTGTCAGAAGTAGGCGAGTAGTGGTGGCCATCAAACATATGTGGGCTATGGGGTGGCAAGGCAACAAGAGTGGAGGTGTGGGCGACTGGAAATCCCCGCAGCTTGGGTACACATACCCGCGAGGCTCGTAGTACGACGTCATATCTTCAACACTAAACATCGGATGGATGCCTATACTTGCACAGATATCAAGATCGCAGGTGTTTACTTCGATCCGTCTCATGATTATATAAGGTTCCATTCGCCTAGCGCTCAAGCTTTCAGCAAGTCTCGCACGGAGCCTCACAACGCAGATTCTCACCATCACCTGCTCGCCTTCATGAAGTACCTGCTCTTGCCAGTGAACATCCACATGTGATTTATAAAATTTATTATTATTATGGATTTCTCGTCGGATCGACTCATGACATACATGCAAACAATGAACAAACCACACAACATATTAATGCAAATGATGACGAAATGACTCAAGAAACTCATGCAAATGATGCCAATGACACATGACACACAACATGCTCTATATGAGAAAATCTACTAATGACCTGAAAATCTATCAAGGGAGGTGACCTATCAGGAGGCTCTCTCGGTGGGGTGTAGAAAAACTCATCTCGCGTGAGATGAGTGCTCAGATGACGGTGAGAGACATATATTCTCAAATGTGAGTTCTTAAAGAGCCAAATGTCTCTCGGGGAACATAGCACATCAGGGGCTCACCAGGAGGTGTGTAAGAAAAGTCATCACGGA
The DNA here is from genome assembly GCA_039583875.1 of Platanthera guangdongensis. NCBI lineage: Eukaryota > Viridiplantae > Streptophyta > Magnoliopsida > Asparagales > Orchidaceae > Platanthera > Platanthera guangdongensis. The sequence goes on from CM077159.1 coordinate 161,286,958, forward strand.
CGAGACGACCACCTAGGTGAAAATCGTGTGCACAAACTAGAAGTTGTGACTCTATAGTGTGGTGATCATCCCTAAAAATAAAGAACTCGTCTAGTGGGCCTGCAGGTGGTGCATCCCAAAACTTAGCGAGAGTGCGATGTGTCAGCAGGTGGGGCCCTAAATATTGGATGCTCCTTACAATATCCATCCTCTGGGGCGGGGTCAGGGGCGATAATGAGAGGGGCTTCCATAAATCGATACTCATACATGTGGGGCTCACCTGAATCTCATCCTCATCAAGATGTGGTGGCTCATCATGAGGCTCAACAGGGGGATCATCATAGAACTCGTCACTAGGGATAAGGTCCTCCAGATGAGTACCATCGCAAGGGGTAGTGTCTCCTTGAATGGGTGACGTAACCACTACGAGATCAACATCAGGCTCTGGGCTCTCGGTCGTGATGCGACTAAGAGTAATGACAATGAGAGAGCAACACAAACCTGCATTCAAGAATGGATCTGTGGGTGCGGTGTCAGGAAATGGGTTTGTGATTGGGGTGCTAACTAACTCGGAGTATGACAGAGGAGGTGTGGGTGAGGGACATAACACTACAGACTCAGTAGGTCGCTCATGCTCGCTCTTAGTCGTGGTCACAAGAGCCGGGTCAGAAACAAGAGATAGGTCACCCTCTGGGCCAAGCACCTCACTGGGACGAGAGTAATCCGCATCAGGTACCACTTCTGTCGTGGCTGACAGGACAGTGGTAGGCGTCTTGGTGACCTCAGTATGCAAGAGACTCGTACTGCGGAGGTCAAGGTGAGAATCCCATCGATCAGCTCTTGCGGATCTCAATGACCCTTTATAACGAAGGGCGAGTTGACATGCCTGCTCGAGGGACTTCGAGCTATGATAAACTATCTTAGTACGTATGTCAGACCGAAGTTCTGACCGAAATCGGGGAATGGTCATGGCTTGGTCCTCTCGGATATCACTCATCACCACTAATTCATCAAAACGGTCCCTGTACTCATCGACAGACGTGGATCTTTGCTGAAGGGAAAATAATTGATCGAGTAAGCGACTCCGATACGACGTAGGCAAATACCTCTGACACAATGTACGCTTCATGTCCACCCAACTAGTGATGCGGCGAAGACGGTCTCGCTCGCAGGTCCTCTCAACGCTAGCCCAATATGCCCTCGCCTGATCTTAAAGTCTAAGTTTTGCATCTTGACGTGACCCTCACCGAATAACTCAAAATGATCAAGATAATACTCCATATTAACGAGCCAATAATTGAAGGACTCAGGACTCGATGAGCCATCAAAGGAGGGGCAACAATACGAAGCTAACTCTCAAGATCCCTCTCAAAGCAACGATCCTCATAACAGTCATCTCTAAGGTTATCAGGTCGTGTCGAAAGGTCAACACGATCCGCTCGCGTGCAAGGATATGAACGACGACAATAATTATTTTGATCGTCTCTAGTGTAGTGGAGTCGTGTGGATGTGTCAACACGATCTCTAAAGTGGTGTGCTGCGATCAAGAATAATTGTCGTAGTACCGTGAGGATTTCCCCGATGAGGCTCTGTGGGAGCGTGTACATATGGACTCGAGACCTCCAAAGTGAGGCGGAGACAAGTGGTGATATCTAGACATGACATGCAAACCTGACTCTACAACTGCGTATCAAAAAGTGCGCGCAACCTGCCTACGCACAACCTGTCTCTGATACCAATTGACGTAATACTAATCTATAGGCGGCGAGAAACCTGCGACCTAACCCTATATGTTATGCAAAATCCGACAGTTAGATCGCAATTGAATAATAAACTTTAACATCCCACGCAAATAATTCAAAAGGAAGACAAAATAATTTATTTCAGCAAAAACAAGCTTAAGTTTTCTTCCGCATGGAAGGCCAAAGATAGAGCGCACAACGAATAAAGTCCTGCAAATCACAATATTATCTAACAAACTACTACCATACGAGATATCCAAATCAATATGATGTCCAACCCGATAAATAAATGCTGAAAAATAATAATTTAATGCAACAATACTCACTAAATCGTGGGCTGACCAAGACAATGAAGATTCTAGAGCCGGATGCGTAGATCGGCGATCGAAGGTGGAACCGACGGCGTGGAAATGATGACGGTGGCTGTCCTCGGCGATAGATGATGAGATCAGACAAGAAATGGATAGATTCGACCACGTACGAGTAGATCCGGGCCGAGCAAGGGTAGATCCACTATTTTGGGTCAGATCCGGGCTATGAGATGACGTATGGGTGGAGGGAATGACAGATCGGGGGCTGAAATTCTCAGATCTGGACTGATCTAGAGAATATGGACTGTGAGGAAGTGGATCCACGAAAAATAGGGGCATGGTAGCTTGGAGCCGGCGGCTGGAATGCTGGCCGGGTGCAGGGAGGGGGTCTATTTTTGGAAAGACAGCGGTGATTTTGGAAGGAGAATAGTCGGCAATGGCTAATGCCATTGCCATCCTCTATGAGAGTCTTGTTTTTCCTCTCAGCAATCCCATTTTGTTGAGGTGTTTTTGGAGAAGAAAATCATGAAAAACACAATATGATATGCATTAGTGAAAATATGCATGACATAAATATTTAGGGGGTACCTTGGGGATGTAGATAGACACCTTGGAGTCGTCACCTAGGGTTCCACGGAGTCGGCATTGCAGCTTGATCGTTGGAATCCGGGATTTGTTTTCACCAAATTCTGCAATGATCTCAACCAGCCCACTACACGTTTATTTATAATAAAACAAAGACTAGGGCATCCCACCATCGATGACTATGATTGGCCGAAGGTGGGGCCACCTAAATACATAAAAATAAAATGCCAAATAGTGAAATAATATATCAAATCGATTCGCAACACGAATCCGAACACATCTGCGGAGTCCGATCGTCGATCCGGGCACGCCATACATGGAAAGTTGCCAAATCAGCCCCAAATGGGCGCAAAACTCGTCCTACACTGTAAGTGTTCGTCTATGCTCCGCATCACCTGGTTGTTGATTGGAGGATGGAGGCGGCGAAGTCACAGCCAGGGGGGATGCACGATTAGGGCCTTTCAGAGGGAAGAAAATTTTTTTGTTCCTCTGAATTTTTGTCCTCTCTTCTTTGTCCTTTACATAAGATTTTATACAAAAATAAACTTGATATTTCTTTCCTTTAATTCCAATCTTCGTATGAATAAGAGTAATAGCTCATATTACATTTCTTTATACTTCTCCTTATTCAAAAATTTCTGTATTTCCTTTTTATATATTATCCATTTTTTAAAATAATTTGAGCTTGTCTTCTTCTCTTAAACAGTCCTAAATTACCGGATCTTTTTTTTCATGGTATTTCTGTCCGTTCAGTCCAGTAATCCGTCTTCAAACATGACATTCGTCTGTGAAAGTAAAACACATTAAAATGCAGGAAATACATATAGATGCAAAAAAAAACAAAGCTAACGAGCCAGAACGACGGTTCTCCAAGTGTGATGAGGGATGCATCGATTTTCTTACTACATATACATGGGGATCAAATAATAATTATTGAGGACGAGGAATATATGTTCTAGTAGGATAAACAATGAAAGGATTGATGATGAGCCTGAAATGTGAGATATAAACATTATTGAAGATGATATTCTTCATATTTAGAAAGGATGAAATAATATACATATAATATCTATGACAAGAGATAAAAGATTTAGACTTTGATCAATTTATATGCACTAACAATGAATATAATTGGGTCTTAGTTAAATATGAAGATATATTTGATAGTTGGAAATGCTACTTTGAGAAGGTATTAAATTAGTGTCTTAAGGAAGAAGGTACTTTGGAAGAAGATAATGAATAAAATAATGAAATGTATTGTAGATTGATCCAAAATGACGTGTGGTTCTCTTGAAGAAGATTCATAAAGGTAAAGTTTTAGGTCTTGTTAAGATACATATTGTGATATTGAAAATTATGAAGGATATTCCACTTGTTTGGTTAACCAATCTTTTAAATCGAATTTGAATACTACGATGATGCTAAATGACTGAAGAAGTATTTTGGTGCCAATATTTAAGAACAAAGATGTTCAAGATCGTGTTAATTGTAGAAAGATCATAATTATGAGGTAGACAATGAAGCTATACGATAGAGTTCTGGAACACATATATAGACAAAGGGAAGCCTAGTGCACAAAACATTTACGCGCAGCGAGGGTCTGGGGAAGGGCCCCACCATAAGGGTGAAATTTAGTCAAACCTTAACCTGCATCTTTGCAAACCTCACCCTACATTTTTGCTACCCGGAGCACATATATAGACAATTGATATTAATTTGAAAGAATCAATTTAGTTTCATTTTATGAAGATCTATAATGGAAACTTTTTTTATTAAGACAATTGCTAAAAAATTTGTTAGAGTTATCTTTGTTATTATTCGTTTTTAGGGTTTCCTACTCTTGTATCACCTCTCTTTTATAAGAGGAGTCCCCTTTACAAACATTTTTACCGAGTTATTATTATTATCCACCGATTCGTTTAAAATGGTATCAGAGCCATAAAAGTTACTCCCGCTTGCGTTCGTCGTCGATCTTTCCCACTCCCGTTCGTTGTCGACCTTTCCCGCCACTTTCTTGGCTCTACCCGACCCTTCTTACTCTCCCTGACCTTCCAGCCTCTCTCTACTACGCCGTCTAGGGCTCCACTCCTGTTCCTGTCAGCCAAATCGTCGTTCAGACAACAGGATAATTTCTCCGACGACCTTCCAGTGGTCGGATTGAATTTCACCTGACCCTTCTTACTCTCCCTGACCTTCCAGCCTCTCTCTACCGCCTCGTCTAGGGATCCACCCATGTTCCTGTCAGCCAAGTCGCTGTTCAGACGACATGATAATTTCTCCGATGACCTTCCAGTGGCCGGATTGATCTGAAATTTTTTGGAAAGTTTTGCTTTATGCCTCCTATCAACATACTTGCAATTTGTATCTGACTTTATTCCAACAGTTGGATGTTGCAGAAATTTAGATCTAGTGTTTTCTCCTTGTTGAAGCGATGCAGTATTTAATCATGTCGGACGTTGTTGATTCCAATATCTCCATGACCCCCGCTGGATCTACCCAGGCTGGTCCAGATCACAACTTTTCTCAGCTTACCACAATTCGTCTGGATGACACACATTATTTGTCATGGTCTCGTTCTATTACCTTAACCTTAAAGAGTCGCCGTCTCTTTGACTCATAACATATGAAGGCTGATTCAGTTCAATTTTTGCATTTTACACCCCTTATAAACGAACGGAATCAAAATGTTACCAGTTTTCACATTCACGTTACCAAACTGAATCGTTCTATTCGGTCTGAAAATTGTTTCATTTGGATCAATTTGGTTTGATTGGTTTTCTTTTTTTTATGCACACCTTTGCTCCCACAGATCTGGAGAAGACCGCCTTTCGAACTCATCACAAGCACTTTGAGTTTTTAGTGATGCCCTTTGGGCTCATTAATACTCCTACCTTCCAGCCATTGATGAATGAAGTATTCCAATATCTTTTGCATTGATATGTACTTTTATTCTTTGACAAAATTTTGGTGTATAACAAGACATGAAAGACACACTTAGTGCACCTGCGCAGCGTTCTTCAACTTAGACGTCAACACCCACTATTCCTCAAGTATGCAAATACTCCTTTGGAACGGATCTCTGGACATAGTTGGGCCATATCGTGCAGAACACATGGGTCGCTTTCGATCCGACGGAACTTCAAAAGTTTACAACCTATCCAGTTCCTTAGTTCCTTAGTCCCTCTGTGAGCTTCATAGATTTTTGGGCTTCACCAGCTGCTACTGCCATTTTATCGAGGGCTATAATTCGATCACAACGCCACTAGTTGCATTACTAAAGAAGTAATCCTTTGTCTAGGGAGATGCGGCCTCAAAAGTCTTCAACATGCACGGATCACCACTCATTGTTCTTTGCTTACCGTATTTCCCTAAGAAGTTTCAGGCGGTGGGTGACACGTCCGACCAAGGGAGCGATGTGGTATTATAGTAGGAAGGGCACATGATCGCTTGCTTCAGTAGGAAAACAACCCTACACCAAAGATTTCTCGCTTCTGAGCAGGATCTGTTCGTCTTGGTGAAAGCCGTACAACATTGGAGACCGCACCTTTGGGTGCAGACATTTCTGATATGTACAGACCATTTTAGCTTGAAGTACCTTCTCGAGCAGCACCTCAGTACCGCACCACAACAAGATGGGTTAGCAAACTATTGAGTTCTATGTTCTGTGTAGAGTACGTGGGTGCATTGAATCGCTCCACATATGCACTATCATCGTGGGATCCTTTGAGCGAGACAGTCATTGCCATCTCCCGAACCACCTTGGAGATTATTTACTCGTCTACACATGGAGATGTAGAGTTCCCCATCCTCCTTGAGCTCAATCGACGCATTGCAGAAGTGAGGGCATGCAAGACGACTTCATTCTATACAAGGGACGATTATACTTGGTGCCCACCTCCCCCCCTCATTACAATCATATTAGAGGAGTTCGGTGCTGAGGGCCACTAGGGGGTTCAGAAGACCATGTTGTGCATCTAAGCAGGGTTCTTTTGGAAGGGGCTCAACCGGGAAGTTCACGAGTTTATTGCGGTATGTTCAGTTTACCAATGTAACAAAAGCGACCATATCCTTCTAGTCGATCTTCTTCAACCACTCCCTATTACAACTTGGATATGAGTGGATATCTCTATGGATTTCCTTGAGGGATTTCCTCCTTTTAAGAGCAAATCGGTTCTCTTGATGGTTGTGGACATGTTCTCGAAGGGGCACATTTCCTGGCCTTCAGCCGTTCCCTCACCGCGGCTGGTGTCGCCCAAGTCTTCTTTGATTAGGTCTTCTGCCTTCATGGCCCACCTGAGAGTACCGTGTCCGATTATGATAAATTTCTCACCAGCCATTTCTGGAAGGAGCTCTATACACTTTGCAGCACTAAGTTGGCCTTCTCTTGTGCTTAGCTAGCATCCACAGTTCAATGGTCAGACTGAGGTCGTCAACTGCACGGTGAAGATGTTTGTTCGATACATCACTGGAGACTACCTCAAGGACTGGGTTCATTGGTTACGATGGGTGGAGTACTTCGGGATCATGATTAACTTCTTATTCTCCTGAAGAAGCGCCTCTTTCAGGTCTTGACATGCATGTGGACTGCTTACAACTGAGTCCACCATTAGCTTTTCTTTGCACCCCGTGAATGGGTATAAATGAAATGCCGCTCGTATCGTCAAATATCCATCTTGAGGGCCACCTACCACAAGTTGTGTCCTATGTACTATTGGCCCTTTTGGGTACTATAAATGATTGGTGAGGTGGCCTACCGCCTCCAGATCCCTCCCGAGACCCCTAACCACGACGCGTTGACCTCAACTGGATGATAAGCTTGATCTCAACACGGGGGATGTTACATACCCACTCTGGGGGCTACATACTAATGCCAGTCAAAATCGCTGAATAAATTAGTGCACTAGCTAGCATTTTCATCGCTCACTTTTTATTTATATTTTATTATATCATACAACAACACTCAAGCTTTTATCCCACTATAGTGGGGTCGGCTATATGGATCTTTTGTCGCCATTGTGCCCTATCTTTTGTCATAATCTCACTAATGCCTAAGTACATCATGTCTTTCCTTATAGTTTCATTCCAAGTCTTTATTGGTCTACCCCTCACTCGTTTAACATGCCTAGTGACTAGACTCTCACAACGCCTATCAGGTGCCTCTAATGGTCTCCTTTGTATGTGTCCAAACCATCTTAGACGAGCTTCTCACATCTTCTCAGCAATTGGTGCTACTCCTGTCTTATCCCTGATACTTTTTTTCCTAATTTTATCCAATCCCGTGTTTCCACACATCCATCTAATCATTCTCATCTCCGTAACTCTCATTTTTTGCTCACATACACAATTCAATGGCTAACACTCAGAACCATAGAGCATCGCGGGTCTAATTGCAGTACGGTAAAATTTGCCCTTAAGTTTTAGTGGTACTTTACGATCACATAAGATCCCTAACACACCTCTCTACTTCAACCAACCCGCTTGGATTCTATGTGTCGCATCTTTATCAATACCTCAGTCTTTTTGAACTATTGATCCAAGATATTTAAAACACTCACTACGATAAATATCTTGATCACCCAACTTAATAACAAAGTCACCCGTCCTTGTACTGCTAAATTTAATCTCCATATACTCCGTCTTTGCCCTGCTCAATCTAAAACCCTTTTTTAAAGTATCACGCCAAGATTCAAGTTTTACGTTTACACCCTCACGCGTCTCATCAACCAAAACGATATCATCCGCAAACAATAAACACCAAGGTATTGCTTGTTGGATAGGTCTGGTGAGGTCATCTAAGATAAGAATAAAGAGAAAAGGGCTTAAAGATGAACCTTGATGTAAACCAACAATGATAGGAAAATCCCGTGTTAATCCTCCAAATGTCCTCACCCTCGTCAGAATTTGTATACATATCTTTGATTATGTCAATATATGATACATTTACACCTTTATTTTCTAAGACTCTCCATAAGATCTCTCTTCGAACTCTATCATATTCCTTTTCAAGATCAATAAACAACATTTGCAAATCTTGTTTTATGTCTCGATAGTTGTCAATGAGCCTCCTCAAGAGTTGTATAGCTTCTATGGTCGACCTCCCTGGCCTGAATCTAAATTGATTCTCCGAGATATTAGTCTCTCGTCTTAATCTTCTTTCTATTACTCGTTTTCATAGTTTCATGTTATGACTCATCAATTTAATTCCTCTATAATTAACACAATTTTGTATATCTACTTTATTCTTATGCAAAGGTACCAAGATACTCTCTCCATTGGTCTGACATTCTGTTTGACTTCAGTATCTTATTGAAAAACATGTAAGTCACAAAATTCCTTCTTTTCCTAGACATTTCCATATTTCGATGGGTATATCGTCTGACCCAACCGCCTTTCCATTTTTCATCTTATTATACTTGAATTTTACGATAAAACGTTATTTTATTTTATTATATCACGAGACCTTTTAATTTAAGTCGCTCATGTTAAGCCTTGTAAGAGGCATTTTGGATACTTGGCTTGATCAATGGTTTAGCATTATTTGTTGGTTGGATGAATGTAAAAGAGTATTCATTTAATCATTAAAATATCTCCTCTCTTGTTTTTTCCATACCTCTCCATTGTCCCCCATCGAGGAACAAATTGCCTAGGGTTGAAATATTCCCGTAGCTCACGAACTGTCCTCCTCTTCAACACCAACCTCCTCTTTCCACTTTTCCATTGCTGCCATAGGTTCCAAAGGATCGAAGAAGGGAAACTCCAACCTTTTTTACGCCTTCACGCTCGCGAGGCCATACACGAAATCCCAATCGGGAGCCCGTAATAACTATGGTGAGACTGCGCAAGGCTGATGATGCATTTTGCAGGACCGATATAATGAGAAATAAAAAAATAGCAAATCTTCTGAGCGTAGCCACGCCCTCAACAATTTCAAATTGTTCTTCTTTGACCGCCTACATGTATCTTCTTTTCTTGATTTCGAGGCTTTTTTTAATCTCCAATTATCTATTTTCCTAATTTTCTCTTTTGTGAACTTTAACAGCTTAAGTTTTTTGGTTATGTCAAATTATTTGCATTGCCCATGGACTCCAGTTATCCAAATTACATTTGCATTATTTGCTGACACTGTTGTGGATATCTCCGACATGACCAATATATCGGCCTATATAATGGTTTCATGGAAAAAATGACACGTTTCCGATTTTTTTTTGCAAAATATCATTTTGGAATATATACTCCGATGTCTGCTATTAACCGACATATTCGCCGATATATCCCGACATTTTATCGACTGATTTTTTTCAATTTATTTTTGTAAGAAAAGCCTATGTAAAGAGCCCATTATTGTTCCCATTTTTGCCTTTTCTCTTCTCTAGTCCTCTTTAGTCCCACATCATGTATATGATTGATTCTCTCTCCTTCTTCCTCCTATATATTTGTATTCTCTCCTTGTATTCATACACATAAGAAATATATACAAGTTTTCGAGCTCTTTCTACATGGTATTAGAGGGACTCGTTGCCTCCCGCAGACTCCACTCTATCCGCCTTCTTCTCCTGCGGCCTCCTGCGGCCTGCAACGTCTGTCCCCTCCTCTTCCTTAGCCGCTCAGCTAACTGCGGCCTGCATTCTTCTTCAGCCTACTATTTCCCTCCACTCTGACATTTCCTCTCCCGCCCCGTGTCTTTGGCAACACCTGCTACGTCCACCGTTTGGGGCCGTCCTCAGATAAGTTGGATCCCCGGGCGGCTAAACACATCTTTGTCGGCTATTCGCGCACCCAGAAGGGCTATGTCTGTTATTCTCCGGCTTCTCGAAAGACCTCGGTCTCTGCTGATGTTACCTTCCAGGAAGATCAACCGTTTTCCCCTGCTCCTTTACCCGCTCATCTACCACCAGCTCCTCTCCAGCCATCCATCCTATGACCGGTTATCCCTGTTACTGCACCTTCTTCACAGGGCCCCCCTGCACCGGCTCCTGCTCCCTCCAAACCACCCGTTATCCGTGTCTACACTCGTCGCCCTCCCGGTTCTGTTGCCCCTCTGCAGTTGGCCTCAACCACAGATACTCCGCGTCCTGCTGATCAGGTACCGCCCTCCACTGCTCATCCTCTGGCCAACTACGTCTCCCTCCATCGCCTCTCTCCCCTCCCGCACACATTTGCTACTTCTCTTTCTTCGGTCTCTGTTCCTAACTCTGTGCAGGAGGCGCTTCAACATCCGGGCTGGAGGGCCGCCATGGAGGAAGAATGTCTGCTCTCTGGGCTAACCAGACATGGACTGTGGTACCCCTTCCTCAGGGTCAGAAATCGGTTGGGTGTAAGTGTGTCTTTGTCATCAAACATGCTGCTGATGGGACAATTGATCGTCTGAAGGCTCGTCTCGTGGCTCTTGGTTTCACCCAGCAACATGGGCTCGACTATGAGAAAACTTTCTTTCCGGTGGTCAAGCTCAATACCGTTCGTGTCCTCATCTCCGTCGCTGTCCATTGCCAGTGGCCCCTATTCCAACTGGATATCAATAATGCTTTCTTGAATGAGGATCTCCAGGAAACAGTGTATATGCAGCAACCACCCGGGTTTGAGACCACGTGAGAGTCTCAGGTCTGCCGTCTTTTGAAGGCTCTGTATGGTCTCAAACAATCCCCACGGACATGGTTTGACAAATTCAGTAAGACCCTTCGTGATATTGGTTTTACTCGAAGCTCGACGGACTTCTCGCTGTTTACTCGTCACCAAACAACAGGAACGGTCCTTCTGTTAGTATACGTTGACGATATCATCATTACAGGAGATGACTCACAAAGGATACAGACAGTCAAACTACATCTAAGTTCCGTCTTTCAGACAGGATCTGGGGCCCCTACAATACTTCTTGGGTCTTGAGGTTGCCAGACGGCCGGATGGGCTTGTCCTCTCTCAACGGAAGTATTGCCTCAACCTCCTTCATGATGCAGGTTATTCTAGTTGCAAGTCGAGTGACACCCCTATGGATGTAAACCACAAGTTGTGCGCCCAGGTATCTGACTCGGATCTCCTACTCCAAAATCCGGAATATTATCGTCGCCTCGTTGGAAAATTGATCTCACAGTAACCAGACCAGATATTTCTTTTGCTGTTGGTATTGTCAGTTGATACATGCACTCCCCTCGAAGATCTCATTTTCAGGCTGTTGAACGTATTCTCAGATACCTTAAAACAGCTCCTGGTCAAGGACTTGTTTACAGAACCTCTTCTTCAGATCCAACATTGGTGGCATACTCGGATGCTGATTATGCTGGTTCCCTTGATGACCGACGATCTACCAGTGGTTTTTGCACCTACTTTGGAGGACATTTGGTTTCATGGCGAAGCAAGAAACAAGCGGTCGTTGCTCGATCATCAGCTGAGGCAGAATACCGGGCAATTGCATCTGTAGTGTCTGAACTGACGTGGCTTGAGGGTCTTCTCACTGATCTGGGTGTAAAACTACCTTCACCGGCTCTTCTCCTCTGTGACAGCCAAGCTGCTATACATATCGCCAAGAACCCGGTCTTCCACGAAATACCAAAGCACATCGAAGTCGACTGTCACTTCATCCGGGAGAAAGTTCAAATAAAGAAGCTCGATCTAAAACATGTTCCAGTGTCTGAACAAGTTGCGGATGTCCTCACAAAGGCTCTTTTCAGGCCCCTCTTCTATTAGTGCCTGTCCAAGCTTGGCGCATACGATTTGTACGTTCCAGCTTGCGGGGGAGTGTTAGAAAAGCCCCTGTAAAGAGCCCATTATTGGGCCCATTTTTGCCTATTCTCTTTTCTCCTCTTTAGTCCCACATTATGTATAGGATTGATTCTCTCTACTTCTTCCTCCTATATATTTGTATTCTCTCCATGTATTCATACACATAAGAAAGATATACAAGTTTTCGAGTTCTTTCTACAATTTTAATTATTGACTATGGTCTAATAGACAATAGACCAAAATTATTTCATTGTTTAGGTTTTTTTTCCTTTCTCTGGCTTTTTCTTTGCTCAAGTCCGTCATCGAATTTAATTATGCATGATTTTTGAATTATCGACTAAATGTTCCTTATCTTCATTATCTTCGACAACTTCCTAATATTTTGCTTTCTCTTGTTTTATTTTACGTGTTATACCGTTATTACTAGTGCAACACAAAATATTTATATTAGTTTTATAAATTTAGGAGTTCAATAAATATCATATAATCAATATATTAATATATATAAATTAAATAAAAGATTAAATTTATAAATTATTACTCATATAAATAATTAAATATTAAAACCCGATATATAAAATATCCCCAATATATCCCCTGATATTTTAAAACCGACATGAAAAACCTAAACAAACATGTTCCCGATATCCCGTCATCTACAACCTTGTTTGCTGGTTTCTCTGAATTATTAATACTTGTTATTGCTATGCCACTGTTTTCTATTACCTTTCTTCTTGACATCACAATTTTTTGCTGTTGCAGAGCTTAAATCAAATTGGAAACAGGGCAGAACGCTTGAGAATCACATCTGAAAATCTGTACCTGTATTCAAGTACTGAAGTTGAGGTGAATATAATTGTTCTGTTGTATTTATATTTTCTCTCCCTTTAACAGTTGTTTACTTAAGAATGGACGTCAGTGATGATAACAGTTTGTGAGAATATTTTCTTTTGGGCATTTTGGTAGGCTAAATGTATAAGCGTCAAGTTATCAACACAAGAATTGCAACATATTTTTTTTCTTCTCATAGTTGTCTTTTTGAAAACTGTATTTACTAGAATCAAGTTATCAACATCAAACCTGCCATTATGCATATACTTTTCTACTAACTAGTCTCTTCAAATAGTTAATTGGATCCATGCTCCTAATTTAAAATGTTCTGTTTTTTTAATTTATTTTTATAATAAATGACTGTCAATACCTATTTCCTACATAATTTTCCCATCGGATTATTTATTTCTGGTAATACATATTTCCAACATAGTTATTCTAATCAAACATGACAGTATAGTGGGCCACTATTTCAGTGGTATCTGTGAGCAACCACTTTGTGCATTTATTGTCAAAGGTTATGTCTTTTTTCTCTGAGAGAAGCCATTTTGTGCATAGTGCCAAAGTTTAGGTCTGTTTCCAATCTTTCCCCGCTCATACCCCCAATGATTGGGGACTATATGTGTTCTGTTGTTGTTTTATTCTAATCAGTTATTTATTTGGGTTACATGATAGCAAAGTAAAAAAGTTCTCATGTCTTTTTAAATTTGAGCAAAATCATTGAAGGTTATACTTAAAGAACAAGATTGTATTTTTCCACATAATTATCCCAATAAATAGTTTATACTGCATATATATTATTAAATAAAAAATGCTTTGCTATTTCTGAAATTGAATCAAATTAATGATAATTTACCAAACACTATTCATAGTGTTTTCTTAAACGAAATGACATAATTTTTGTTGTTGTATGTATTTTGAACATTAATTTTTTTTTATACTACACATTCATTGAAAATTATAAAAATAATGTTGGAAGGACTAAGGAGTGTGTTGATGCCAAAATTCCATGAACTCCATGTTGATCAAATTAAACAGGGGGGGGGGGGCTGACGGCAAGACCAAGACTTCCCACAACTGCAAGTAATTGTTGCTGTTGATTTTATTATTTGAATGCTCAAATTACATTAAGTTCGGATTACATCCAGGTTGCATGAAGAAAACAGTGAAATGGCAGCCCTGCTAATGAGGTCAGTCATTGAAGAAAGGTCACTCATGTTGTGTTCACGGCCTCAAATGGAGTGTTCGCCCACACTCTTGCGGTGAGTTTGCACCTACTCTTGAGAGCTCGCATGCTCTATTGCCCCTTCGTCTCTACTTCCTTTGGTCTGCATCTGACCATTATTTATAGAAATCAGGGGCTGCCCGAACATGTAAAATCAGGAATCTCGGGCTGTCTGCAACAGAGGCCGAGCGGTCACCAAAAGTTAATTCGTGCGAACTCTCGTGCGGGAGGCCATGCGGTCTCGGCGGACACCGAAGCGTGTCAGCGACCACTCTTGAAGGGGAGGTGTTCATGGACACCAGAACGTTCCCGCAACCCCTCCTGAAGGGGTGGTGTTCGCGGACACTAGAACATGCCTCTCCACTCGTGAAGGGGAGGTGTTCGGACACCAGAACGAGTCCTTTAGGAGTGGCCGCGGACTCCAGAACGTGTCTGCGACTTCTCCTGTAGGGGAGGTGTTCGCGGAACCAGAACGTGTCTGCAACCACTCCTGAAGGGGAGGTGTTCCCGAACACCACAACATGCCTGCGTCCAATTCTGAAGGGGAGGTATTCGCGGACACTAGAACATGTTCGCAAACACTAGGCTGAGACGGTCACATGGAGCGGTCGCCTTGAAGAAGGTGATCACAGACATCTGGGTAAACATATCCCCACATTTTTTCAAGTTCCTAAAAAACTTCGAAAAAATAAAACTTACTCGCGAATGCCGCGACACTCTTCCTTTAAAATAAAAAAAATTGGTAGAAAGTACCCGAGGGGACTTACAAGTACCTACACATTCCTGCACTAGAGAATACACAAGTACCAAAACAAAACTTGCGGGCACCTGCTTCATTTCTGCAAAGGAGAAATGTCAAAACTCGCATAATAGAAATGTAAAGAACAAGTACCCGAGGAGGACTCGCGGACACCTGCTTTATTTCTGTAAAGGTGAAATTTCAAAACAAGTATCTGAGGCGTACTCACGGACACTTATTTTATTTTTGCAAAGGAAAAATGCCAAAATAGGTATAATAGAAACGCAAACAACGAGTACTTGAGGACTCGTGGAAACCTGTTTTATTTCTGCAAAGTGAAAATGTCAAAACACGATTAATAAAAACGGAAAGCTCGAGTACTTGAGGTGGCTTCGCGTACACTTGTTTTTTCTGTAAAGGATAAATGTCAAAATAGGTATAATAGAAACGTAAAGAGCGAGTACTTGTGGTGGACTCGCAGACACTTGTTTTATTTCTGCAAAGTAGAAATGTCACAATAGGTATAATAGAAACAAAAAGCACGAGTACCTTAGGTGGACTCGCGGACGCCTGTTTTATTTTTGCATGGGAGAAGTGTCCAAACATGTATAATAGAAACGAAAAACAGGACTCACGGACACCTGTTTTATTTTTGTAAAGGCGATGTCAAAACGGGTAAAATAGAAATGAAAAGCGCGAGTACCTGAGGTGGACTCACAGACACCTATTTTATTTTTGCAAAGGAGAAATGTCAAAATAGTTATAATAGAAACGTAAAGAGCGAGTACCTTAGGAGGACTCACGGACACCCGTTTTATTTCTGCAACGGAGAAATGTCAAAACAGGTATAATAAAAAAAGTGCGAGTACCTGTGGTTGGACTTGTGCACACCGTTTTATTTTTACAAAGTAAAAATGTGACGCAAGGCGAATCTATAGGCGGCAGACAAACCATGACCTAACCCTACATGTTATGCAAAGCCCGACATATTAAATCACAATTGAAAAGTAAACAATATCATCCCACGTAAAATATTCAAAGGAAGACAATAATTTATTTAAACGAGTCAAACTTAGGCTTTCCCACGCTTGGAGGGCCAAAGCTAGAGCGCGTGACGAATAAATCCTGCAAATCACGATGAGTATCTAACAAATTACCACAATACAATATATCCAAACAAATATCGCATCCAGTCTAATACAAAAATGCTGGAAATAATAATTGAGTACAACGAAATCTCACCAAATAGCGGGCTGATCAAGACACTGAAGAATCTAGAGCCGGAGATGCGTGAACGAGGATCCAAGGTGGAACCCGAGGTATGAAAATATTGTAGGTAGTGGTGTACAAAAAAACCAGTCCTAACCGGACCGGTTAGGACCGACTAGAGACCGATCCCGGTGAGGATCGGTCTGGTACCGTACCGGTCCCAGTGGTCCCAAGGGGTCACCCTTTTCCCCTCAAAACCGGTCCCGGACCGAGACTGGTAAAAGATCGGTCCCAGATCGGGACCGGTCAAAGACCGGTCTTTTACCGGTCCCGGTCTGGGACTGGAACCGGGACCAGTCAAAAGACTGGTTTCCGTAAAAGCAGCTCTAAAAAAAGCCATTAAATAGCTGTGACTCTTTTTAAAGCTGCAGGTAACAACTCTTTAAAGAGCCTTTACATTTAGTGGCTGCCATGTGCATGCCGACCTTGGCTGCCACTGAATGTTTTATTACTTTTTTAATTTT
This sequence comes from Platanthera guangdongensis, assembly GCA_039583875.1. Classification (NCBI taxonomy): domain Eukaryota; kingdom Viridiplantae; phylum Streptophyta; class Magnoliopsida; order Asparagales; family Orchidaceae; genus Platanthera; species Platanthera guangdongensis. The sequence goes on from CM077159.1 coordinate 161,303,817, forward strand.
TTTATTATAAAATCTGGATTTTTATAAATTAAAAATAAAAAAATTTAAAATCAATAAATACCCTCTCCCATCTCCCTTATTCATAATTTTTAATCTCTCTCTATTATTTTTACTCTCACCCACTCTCAAATGACTTCTTCATCCATGCCGGCGTCCTCCTCCACGTCCGTCGCGCACGAGATAGTAGAACACCACCACAAAACGACGGTATGAGAGAAATTTGATAAAGTGCGGATCGACGACAAATTGAAGGCGAAGTGCAAACTTTGCGAGAATCTAATGGCCGTTGACAGCAATACAACGCTTGTCCGACTTGTGAAATCTTGTATTTCTAAACAAGCCCCGGAGTCCACCCAAGCTCAAATTTCGGTGACAGGGCACCTTTGGACATACGACCAAGCTCGGCAGTGAGCGACAAATGGAAAACGTCATTAAAAAGGGATTTACATTCAACCACTACGACGATGGAGAAATGTCATCTTACATACACGAGGTAATTCAGTCTAAATATCATCAGGTAAGTCGTTCTACAACTAGACACAATGATTTAATAGCTTATGTGCAATGTAAAGAATATTTTAAAAATTATTTTGAAATATTCGACTGTCACGTTAGCTTGACAAACGACGTCTGGACTAGCGATATATCTGAGGGATATTCTTATATTTGCATTACTTGTGACTGGATCGATCCCAATAGTTGGGAACTAAATAAACGCGTAATTTGTTTTGAAGAATTTGAATATCCGCATACCGGTAAAGCTATTTATCAGGTTATTATGGAGTGTATTAGAGAATTTAAAATAAAAGAAAAAATTATGAGTCTTTTTTTGATAACGTTTCAAATAATGCGACCGCTATCAAATATTTGATTTCAGATTTGCAACTAATGTTAGTTAGAATTTTTTTTCATACACGGTGCGCCTATCACGTTTTAAATTTAATTGTACAAGATAGTTTGGTTTATATGAACGAATATGTAATTAAAATACGAACTATGCTAAGAGTTATTTATAGTTCAAAAAAAGAAAACAATATTTTAAAAAATTTGTAATTTCATAAGAAATTTTTTTTTAGGTCCATCTTATAATAAGCGTATATGATAGAACTCGACTTATAAAATGTTAAAGTGAGTTTTGTCACAAAAATCCTTACTAATAGAATTTTATAATAGTGTAGAAACACATGATTTAGTCGCGTCGGATTGGGCCGTACTCGAAGATTACGTAAATTTATTAGAATGTTTTTATCGATCAACAACAATTTCAACAACAATTTTATCTGAAGTTTATTATCCTACTTCGCCATTAGTTATTGAAAATATTTTATTAATTACTGAAACATTTAAAACATACAAAACAAACGCAATGTGACGTCCGTTAACATTAGTAATGAGGAAATTTTTTTAAAATATTACGAAGAAATGCCACCTATGTTTTCTTGCGCCGCAACTTTGAACCCTTTAATGAGTGTGGATGGGGTAGAAAATTTTATAGAAGAAATTAATCGAAATTTAAATTTAAATGAATCGGCTGGTGATTATGTTAATTTAAGTGTTTCGAAATTTAATTCTGATTTTACTCGTTTTTATAATTATTATCATCAAATGTATGAATCGCGAACTCGTGAGAAATCCACCCAACATAAAACAAAAGATTTTTTAAAAAATAACTTTTAGAATTAGTTCTAAAAAACAACAAACTTAAGTACTTTAAATGAATTATGTTTATATTCCAAAACACAATTTCAAGATTATATGACCGCAAGTGAAATGAAAAATTTTGATATTTTAAAATGGTGGAAATTTAAAACTAATGTGTATTCTATTTTAGCTTTAATGACCCATGATTTACTAACAATCCAAACTAGTACGGTAGCTTAAGAGTCTGCGTTTTCTTTGAGCGGCAGGATTCTGAACGAGTGACGAAGTCGTTTGAACGAATAAGCTTTGGAGATTTGCATTTGCTACAAGGATCATGTGGATGCTATAAGGAGGAGGCAACACGTCTCGTCAATTGAAAATAGCGAGTCTGAAATGAAAGACGAGATAAATAACTTAAGTTTGGGCAGCACGACCGAAGAATAATGAAGCAAAATGTATTTTAATTTAAATGTAATTTTCATTTTCTTTTATTTTAAATTTAATGTTATTTAGTTTTTGTAAAAATGTAAAATGTAAATTGTAAATTTGTAATGTAATTTAATTTTTAATAAAAATCAAATTTTATTTCATTTTGAATTTTTAGTTTTCATTTTGTAATTGAAAGTTTAAATTTTTTTACCCTAAAAATTAAAAACTATAAAAAATAACTATATTTAATATAAATAATAAAGTTTTTTTTGAAAATAAGACCGGTCCTCCTCAAGAGGGGAAAAACCAGTCCCGGATCGGGACTAGTATGAGCGGGACTGGTCCGGGACCGGTCGGCCAAAAGACCGGTCCGGGACAGGACCGCCAATCTTTCTGTGCAGGACTGATTGTAGGTGGCTGTCCTCGACAGTGGGAGGCGGGATCAGACCGAAAATGTATAGATCCGATCACATATAGGTAGATCCTGACGGGGAGGGGTAGATTCAATATTGTAAGATCAGATCCAGGCTGAAAAATTCCATATCTGGGTTGATCCGGAAAGGGAGGAGTTAGGCTTGGTGAATCCACGTGAAGGTGGCTGACGGCTTGGATTGGATGGGGATTTTAAATGGGGGGGGGGAGGATGCAGGCTGAAGGGGAGGCATGTGGTGGGTTGTGGGCTTCAGAGAGGGAGGCAAACGATTGAGGGAATCAACCGAAGTTGGCGGTTTCAGGAGATGGGATAGGGGTGGCTCGGCCGCTTGCTGGAAGGGAATTGTGAAGGCCGGTGGTGGAACAGGGAGGGGGTTCAGTGTTGAAAATTATATAAATGGAATAGTAAATTTCAAAAATGAACAATGTTTTTAATTATAAACAGGGATTTGAAATCCTGGGCAGCAAAGTGGGCTTTTGGGAGGTTGTAGGGGATGCTACAAGGGGTTTTGGAGTGGCAGAATGAGGGCTATGGTTAAGGGGTATCTTGGGGAGGGAGATACAAGCGTAGAAGTCATCACCTAAGGTTTCACAGAGTCGGCACCGTGGCGGGATCGCGGGATTTCAGGAATTCTTTCACCAAACTCGGCAATGACTCAATTTAGCGCACTGCCTATTTATTTATAATAAAACAAAAGCTAGGACATCCCATATTCGTGATTGGCCGAAGGTGAGGCCACTCAAATACAATGATAATAAATCAAAAATTCTAAAGTAATACATGAAATCGATTCGCACTGCGAATCCAGACACATCTGCGGAGTCCGATCGTCGATCCAAACACGTCATATATGAAAACTCGCCAATTGGCCCTGAACGGGCCCAGAACTCGTCCTCCACTGAAGTTCCTCGTCTCTGCTCCACCTCACTCTCCTTGACTTGATAGAATTCATCTCCCGATGAATAGAGATCAAAATTCACTCGATATATGACATGTAAGACTCGAAGAGGTCCACCGAAAGTCGTCCAAGTGTTGTTGACGGAAGATTATCGTCGCCAATCAACTCCCCTCGACTGAAAATCTGTCATCTCCGATGAATGGAGACGACCGTACTGAAGTCAAAGTCTAGGGGCGAGTCGATCGAGCTTTGGTGCAAGTACCCAGGTGTCACCAACGTCTGTAGTAGGAATGCACTGGTGGAGTCTGGTCTCCATGATGCTCTCAACGCTCAACTCACGAGTGGTGGATCCCGGTGCAATCGACGACGTCGTAGGTAGAACCAAAAAAGATGAGTCACACAGTGGGTGTTAGAAGTAGTGAGTAGTGGTGGCCATCAGACGTGTGTGAGCTATGAAGGTGGCAAGACAACAAAAATGGAGGCGTGGGCGGCTAGAAGTCCCCACTGCTTGGGTCTACATACTCACGAGACTCATAGTACGACGTCATATCTTCAACACCAAATATCAGGTGATTACCCATACTTGTAGGGATATCAAAATCATAGGTGTTTGTTTTGATCCGTCACATGATTATATATGGGTCCATCCGCCCAACGCTCAAGCTTTTAGCAAGCCTCGCACGGAGCCAGTGAACATCCATATGCGATTTACATAATTTATTATCATTATGGATTATTCGTCCGACCGACTCATGACACACATACAAACGATGGACATACAACCCAACAGACTCATGCAAATGATGACGAAACGACGCAACAGACTCATGCAAATTATGACGAAACGACGCAACAGACCCATGCAAATGATGGCGAAACGAGCCAACAGACTCATGCAAATGATGACGAAACGACGCAACAGACTCATGCAAATGGCACATTACCGACACGACATGCTCTCTATAGGAAAATCTAATAATGAACTGAATATCTATCACAGGTGGTGGCCTATCAGGAGGCTCTCTCGGAGGAGTGTAAAAAAACTCATCCTGTATGTACCGAGTGCTTAGGTGACCATGTGAAACATCCACATTCAAGGGCGAGCTCATAAAAAGCCAAATGTCTCTTATGGAACTTGACATATCAGAGGGCTCACCTGGGGATACATACAAAAATTCATCACGGATGAAACAACCATCTGAGTGAAAATCGTGTACACCGACTGGAAGACGTGACTCTAAAGTGTGGTGAGTGTCCCCAACAGTAAAGAACTCGTCTGGTGGGTCAGCTGGTGGTGTCTCCCAAAACTCATAAAAAGTGTGATGTGTCATAAGGTAAGTACTCAAGATATGAGTATGCTCAAGTGTACTCAAGGAAGACGCTATATACGCCATGCTCCACTCAAGACCTATAGAGACGCCAAAAAATCGAAACTCATAAACAAGCGACTCACCTGAATCGCATCCTCACCAGGATATGGGGGCTCATCAGGCAGCTTAGCACGGGGAGTCGTCATAGTACTCGTCACCTGAGTCATGATCCTCCATATGAGTACCATCGTAACGGGTAGTGCCCCCGTGAATGGGTGACATAGTCACTATGAGATCAACATCAGGTTCTGGGCTCTCAAGTATGGATCCGTGGGTGCGGTGTCAGGAAATAGGTTTGTATTTATGGTACTAACTAACCCGATGTATGCAGATGAGGAGGTTTGGGTGAGGGACACAACACTACAAACTCAGTAGGTCGTTCGGGCTCGCTCTCAGTTGGGGTCACAATAGACGGGTCAAAAACAAGAGATAAGTTACTCACTAGGCTAAACACTTCACTGAGGTGAGAGTAATCCGCATCAGGTATCACTTCTGTCGTTGCTGATAGGACATTGGTAGGCCGTATACGTTGTGTTGACCTCAGTATGGGAGGTGTTAGAGAATACTAGAAAAAATAATATATTGACCCATTAACTTGACCCATGTAGGATTTTGTGTTTAGTCCCATATTGTTTGTATAGCTAGATCTTACTCTCCTCTCTACTATATATTTGTAGTCATACTTGTTTTTTTGGTATTCAAGAAGTGTATATATGGTTTTGACCTTTCTCTACATGGTATCAGAGGCACACGATCCGACCCGTTTTCTCTCTAACCGCCCAGTCCTCCTATTAATCGGGCGGCCTGTTTTACTGCTTAACCGCATTGCTTCGCGGCTTCTTTCTTTTTTAACCGCCTCCTTCTATCCCGTGTATCCACTTCCTCTTTCTCTTCTACGCTCTTTTATAGCCTTCATTCCTCTGGCACGTGGACCCCACTCCCGTCCAGTTAGATCTTCTTAACCGCCACGAGCTGCTCTCTACCCGCTGCGGCTCCCCCCCATTCCCGCAGTTAGATCTAACCGTCTGGCCTCAAGTTCTTCTCGCTGTGACCCGTCTCTGTCCGCTGCGACCACCTTTTTCTTCTTGTCACACGACCTCTTCTCGGTCTTACCGCTGCGGCCTCTTTCCTTGCAACGCGGTCTCCTTGTCGCAAGGAATCTTATTGCTCTTGTCGCAAGGAGTTCTTTCTTGCCTTGCCGCTCTTCTCTTGTCGTCTGCCTTGTTGCTTCCCGCTTCTCGGCTCGACTTGACTGTTCGCGCGGACTGCTTCTACCGATCTTGTTGCAATTTGCTTCTAACTGCATGGTCTGGTGCCTGTTCGTCGTTTTTGATCTTAATCGGTCTGTCTCTAACCGCCACGACTTATTTCTATTCGCTGCGGACTCTCTTCCATCTGATGGTTGTGGCTTTTTTTGCCGCTGGTACGTTGACACCGTGACCGCTGCGGACTGTCTCGCGAACTGCTTCTACTGATCTTGTTGCGGTTTGCCTCTAATCACATGGTCTGGTGCCTGTTCATCGTTTTTGATCTTGGTGCGGTCTGCCTCTAACCGCTGTGCTTGTTTCTATCCGCCGCGGGCTCTCTTCTATCCGTTGGTCGTGGCCTTTTTTGCCGCTGGTGCGTTGTCACAGTGACCGCTGAAGACTGTTTCTTACCGCGTTGGTCGTGACCTTTCTTGCCGCTGGTGCGTTGTCACCGTGATCGCTGCAGAATGTTCCTTGCAAGATGTTCAACTGTCCTCCGGGCTCCGTGGTGTCTATTTCCCATGGTGGTACCTCCTGCCTTGCTCAGAGCTTATCCTGGATTTTGGATTCCGGGGCTTCTCACCACATTACCTCACAGAAACCACCACAATATTTGAACTCCGTGCATCCCAAGTTCATCACTGTTGCTAGTGGGGACACCATTCCCGTTTCTGGCGCGACAGATATTCACCTTTCTCCCTCCATTACTCTTCGCCCCGCCCTTCATGTTCCGGGCTCTCATTTCAACCTTTTCTCTATTGGTCGTCTCACTACTGATCTTGATTGTGATGTAATTTTTTTCTTCCAGCTTGTGTGTTGTGCAGGATCGCAAGACACAGTCTATCATCGGAAAATGACATCTGTCGAATGGTCTCTATATCCTACCCCTCTCCCCCAACAATGTTGTCCTCTATTAGCTCTCTTGATTGGCATTGACGTCTTGGTCCATCTCCTCTAAACATACTCAAAATATCTCTCCCCGAAGTATCCCTCCAAGAGTTCACGTGTGAGTCTTGTATCTCTGGGAAACATCATCGGTCTACGTTCTCACCACATACTACTCGGAGTCCCGCTCCCTTTGATCTTGTACACTCCGATATTTGGGGACCCTACAAAATTGCGAGTGTTTTTGGATATCGTTATTATCACATTTGTAGATGACTACTTTCAGGTGACCTGACTGTATCTCCTTCGTGACCGCTCTGAATTACCTGGTGTATTCCGTTCTTTTTTCATTGAAACTTGCAACCAGTTTTCCACTACAATTAGAACCCTCCGCACCGATAATGACCGTGAATACACTAGTCATTCTTTTGCACAGCTATGTGCTGAGTTTGAGATCATCCATCAAACCTCATGTGTCTATACCCCCCAACAAAATGACGTTGCTGAACGCAAGATTCATCACGTGCTTAAGGTCATCCGCTCTCTTATGATTCAAATGAATGTTCCGAAACAGTATTGGAATTTTGTAGTTTTTACCGTCTGCACTCTTATTATCCGCATGCCTTTCTCTATTCTCAATTTTGTCATTCCATTTAATCTTCTTTTTCCCTTCAAATCTCCTTTCTCCATCACCCATCACGTGTTTGACTGTGTGTGCTTTACTCATCATTTTGACTCGTCCATTGACAAACTTGTTCCACGCGCCACTAAATATATGTTTGTGGGTTACTCTTGGACTCAGAAGGGTTACGTTTGCTTTTCTCCCAAGGATCGCAAGATTGTTACTTCTGCTGATGTCACCTTCCTCAAAGATCAACCATATTACTCTCAACCAGCTGATTCTCCACTTTCGCCACCTTTTCCGCGGCCTGCTATCCCTGTTCATTCAAACCTTCCACCTCTCCTTCCCACACCAATCCCACCTAAACCATCTATCATCCGTGTGTACACTCGACGTCCTTCTTCGTCTACTACCCTACGAGAGATGCCCTACTCTAATGATGTGTTGCAGCCTTCGGATCCGGCAACAGGTTCCACTGCCCATCCGCTGACCAACTATGTCTCTTTTCATCGCCTCTCTCCGGAACTCCGATAAAATGCTCTTTCTTTATCCTCTATTTCCACCCCTAATTCTGTGCAGGAGGCTCTCCAACTTCCCGGGTGGCGGGTGGCTATGGACGAGGAAATGTCTCCTCTTTGGGAAAACCACACATGAGATCTGGTCCGGATTCCTTCTGGACAATCTTGTGTGAGATGTAAGGGGTGTTTGCCGTCAAACAGGGTCTGGATGGGACGGTTCACCGTTTGAAAACACGTCTAGTAGCTCACGGTTTCACTCAACAAGGTTTGGATTATGATGAGACTTTCTCCAGTCGCTGAACTCAATACTGTTTGTGTGTTGATCTCCCTCGCGGTTCACCGCCACTGGGCATTGCACCAATTGGACATCAAAAATACTTTCCTTAATGACGATTTACAGGAGACCGTTTATATGCAGCAACCTCCCGGGTTTGAGACAACGGGGGAGTCCCTTGTATGTTGTCTGAAGAAGTCTCTTTATGGTCTCAAACAATCTCCTCGAGCATGGTTTGATAAATTTAGTAAGACCGTTAATGCTGTTGGGTTCACTCAGAGTTATGCCGACTTCTCTCTGTTCACTCGTCATCGTCCAACAGACACAGTGATTCTGTTAGTATATGTGGATGATATTTTGATTACAGGAGCCGATCTTACAGGAATAAGGATCATCAAATAGCATCTCGCGACTGTATTTCAAACAAAGGATCTAGAAAGCCTTCGATATTTTCTTCGTCTCGAAGTGGCTCGGAGACCTGATGGGCTTGTGTTATCTCAGAGAAAGTATTGTCTTGACCTTACTTCATGATGCGGGCTATTCTTGATGCAAGCATGTTGATACTCCCATGGATATCAATCACAAGTTTTGTGCTAATGCCTCAGACTCTGATTTGCTCCTTTCGAATTCAGAGTATTATCGTCGTCTTGTTGTAAAGCTGATATATCTCACTGTTACGACACCTGATATATCATTTGCTATTGGAGTTGTCAGTCGATTCATGCATGAGCCACATATCTCTCACATTCAGGCAGTCAAGCGTATTCTTCGATACTTGAAGACTGCTCCTGGACAAAGACTTGTATACAAGCCCTCTTCGTTTCCCTTATCTCTGATTGCATACTCTGATGCTGATTATGTTGGCTCGTTGGATGACCGTCGTTCCACAAGTGGATACTGCACTTACTTTGGAGGACATCTTATTACATGACGCAACAAAAAACAGTCCGTGGTTGCTCGCTCATCTGTTGAGGACGAGTACTGATCGATGACAACATTTGTATCTGAGCTTACATGGCTTGAGGGTCTCCTTGATGATCTAGGAGTCAAGTTATCCTCACCTTCCACTTTATTTTGCGACAGTCAAGTTGACTGTCATTTCATTCGGGAGAAGGTTCGGTTGAAGTAGATAGAGTTAACACATGTTGCTGCTCAGCAAGTTGCTGACATCCTCACCAAGGCCTTACCACGACATCTCTACTATCAATTCTTGTCCAAGCTTGGTGCTTACGACTTATACGCTCCAGTTTGCGGGGGAGTGTTAGAAAATACTAGGAAAAATAATGTATTGACCCATTAACTTGGCCCATGTAGGATTTTGTGTTTAGCCCTACATTGTTTCTATAGTTAGATCTTACTCTCCTCTCTCCTATATATTTGTACTCATACTTGTTTTTTGGTATTCAAGAAGTATATACATGGTTTGGATCTTTCTATACAGGAGGGGCTCGTACTGCAGAGGTCAATGTGATAATCCCATCGACCGGCTCTTGCGGATCTTAATGACTGTTCATAACGAATGACGAGTTGATATGTCTGTTCGAGGGACTTCGAGTTATGATAAACTACCTTAATACGAATGTTAGATCGAAGCCGAGACCAAAATCTGGTAATGACCATGGCTGGGTCCTCTCGGATATCGCTTCTATCAACTAACTCATCAAAGCGATCCATGTACTCAATGACAGATATGGATCCTTGTTGATGGGAAAATATTTGGTCGAGTAAGCGACTCCGATACGACAAAGACAGATACCTTTGGACACAATATACGCTTCATGTCCTCCCAACTACTGATGCGACGAAGACGGTCTCGCTCGCGGGTCCTCTCAACTCTAGACCAGTAAGCACTCGCCTGATCTAAAAGTCTAAGTTTCGCAAACTTGACGCGACGCTCACCAAATAACTCAAAATGATCGAGATAATACTCCATATACACGAGCCAATAACTGAAGGACTCGGGACTCGATGAGCCGTCAAAGGAAGGGGCTGAAATACGAAACTGACTCTTAAGATCTCTCTCAGAACGACGATTCTCATAACAGTCATCCCTAAGGTAATCGAATCGTGTCGAAGGATCAACATGATCCGCTCGCATGTACGGATAGGAACAACGACAATCATCATACTGATTGTCTCTAACATACTGGGGCCGTGTCGGTGGGTCAACACGATCTTTGAAAGTGGTGTTCTACGATCGAGAATGATCGTCGTAATAATGTGAGGATCTCCCTGACCGGGCTCTGTGAGAGCCGGTGCAAGTGGGCTCAAGACCTCTAAATTGAGGAGGGAAATAATTGCGACACCTAGACATAATGAAAAATCTATAGACTCTACGACCGCGTATCGAAAAGTGCATGCAACCTCGCTCTGATACAAATTGACGCAGGGTGAATCTATAGGCGACAAGATAAGCGGTGACCTAACACTACATGGTATGCAAATTCGACGATTAAATTACAGTTAGATAATAAAGAAAACATCTCACGCAGATAAATTCACAGCAAGACATAATTTATTATGGCAAACAAACTTAGGCATGCCTCCGCGTGGACGGCCAAATCTAAAGCGCACTACGAATAAATCCTGCAAATCACGATGAATATCTAACAAACCACACAATACAATATATCCAAACAAATATCGCATCCAGTCCAATACAAATATGCTGAAAATAATAATCCAGTACAACAAAATTTCACAAAAATAGTGGGCTGACCAAGAAACGGAGGAATCCGGAGTCGGAGATGCGTGTACGATGATCCAAGGTAGAACCGAAGGCGTGGAAATATCGTAGGTGGCTATCCTTGATGGTGGGAGGCGTGATCGGACCGGAATGGATTGATCCGACCACACATAAGTAGATCCTGAAGGGGAGGGGTAGATCCGATATTATGAGATCGGATCCGGGTTGAAAAATTTTAGATTTGGGTTAATCCGGAAGGGGAGGTGTTAGTCTTGGTGGATCCACGTGAAGGGGGCTGGCGGCTTGGATTGGAGGGGCTTTTAAGGGGGTGGGGGTGGGGCTGCAGGATGAAGGGGAGGCAGGTTGTAGGTTCTGGGCTTGGGAGGAGGGAGGCGGACGGCTGAGCGAATCAGCTGAAGTTGGCTGTTTCAGGAGATGGAATAGGGGTGGCCCGGCTGCTTGCTGGAAGGTAATTGTGAAGGCCGGCAGTGGAACTGGCAGGGGGTTCACTGTTGAAAACTATATAATTGGAATAGTAAATTTCATAAATGAACAGTGTTTTTAAAGATAAACAGGAATTGGCAGCAAATAGTGGGCTTTTGGGAGGTTGTAGAGGCTCTTGCAACGGGTTTTGGAGGGGGAGAATGAGGGATAGGGTTAGGGTACCTTGGGGAGGGGGATACAAGCCTAGAAGTCGTCACTTATGGTTCCACGGAGTCGGCACCGTGGCGGGATCACGAGATTCCGGGAATTATTTCACCAAAATCAGCAATGATTCAAATCAGCCCACGACCTATCTATTTGTAATAAAACACAAGCTAGGGCATCCAACATTCGACGTCTATGATTGGCCGGATGGGGGGCCACTCAAATACGATGATAATAAACCAAAAACACTAAAGTAATATATGAAATCGATTCGCAATGCAAATCCGGACACATCTGCGCAGTCCTATCGTCGATCTGGGCACGCCATAAATGGAAAGTCACCAATTGGCCATGAAAGAGCCCAAAACTCGTTCTCCACTGCAGGTCCTCGTATCTGCTCCGTATCAAAATGTCAAAACAGGTATAATAGAAACAAAAAGCGCGAGTATTTGAGGTGGAATCCCAAACACCTGTTTTATTTCTGCAAAGGAGAAAAATCAAAACGGTATAATAGAAACATAAAGAGAGAGTACCTGAGGAGGACTCGTGGAAACGTGTTTTATTTCTGCAAAGGAGAAATGCCAAAACATGAATAATATTAATGGAAAGCGTGAGTACTTGAGGTGAACTCGTGAATACTTGTTTTATCTCTACAAGTGGAGAAATGTCAGAACATGTATAATAAAAATGTAAACCGTGAGTACATGAGGTGAGGAGAACTCTCTGACACCTGTTTTATTTCTGAAAGAGGAGAAGTGTCAAAACAAGTATAAGAGAAACGTAAACCTTGAGTACCTAAGGAGAGGACTCACGAACATCTGTTTTATTTCTACAAGTGGAGAAATTTCGGAACAGGTATAATAAAAATGTAAACCTCAAGTACCTGACATGAAAACCCGCAGACACTTGTTTTATCATGTATTTAAGAAACACAAAGAAGCAACATGTGTTTATGTACAAAATAGATGTCAGGTACCTGCAGGAACTTGCCAGTACCTATTTCCTAGAATGTACAATGGATAGACATATATAAAACAGGAGGTGTGAGTACCTCAGGAAGACTTGCTGATACTTGCTTCATCCATACATTTAAAGAACAAATGAGTTAACATATATCGATATAGTCATATAGGAGATGTGAATATCACTCGCAACTGCCTATCTTGGATGATAACTTTGATGTTGGATGGTAACCATGTATTTGTATATTCCCAGAATAATGGAAGATGCAGATCCATTCTGGTTTTAAATCTTGACTTGCAGAGGAAGATAGTTTTGCTTTTTGACGATAATTCGTCAGTTAATGTCAGCGCGCGCTTGCCTTGCGCGCATCGACTGTGCACCGCAGCCTCCCGCCGTCACCTGTCGTCTTCGTTGTCCGCCACCGCCAACTCCGGTGGGCCTGTCCGGACTGCCTGGGGGAATCAACATATTTTTTTAGAAATTTGGTATCTAGGTGACCAAAATCGCGCATTCTTATTCGCCAGTTCAAATTTCAGGAGGCTGCAATTACCGGCGCCCCCCCCAGAAAAACCATAAACCCGCCCCTAGGTACCTGTCCGGAACTTGCTTTTTTTCATGTACTTATAAGCAGAGTGGTGGCCTACCAAAAAAAATCGCGCATTCTTTTCTTCCGGACAGGGAGAGTGCTAAGCGACCTGCAACAATGCTAGGGGAAGTTTTAATTAGCAATGTTGGTAAAGTGCTTCATGGGTTTCTTTTATGATTCATTTCCTCTACAAATATCAGAAAAAAATTAACAGCTGTCAAAATAGAAGACATGACTTTTTTTTGTGACTGCATTGTTTTCGGGTTGATAGCAATTAATGTTATTAACAAATAAAGGAACACTGGGATAGTGCTGATTACTGTGTTTTCTCTTGGATTTTTATAGTAAAATATTTCTACTGATGTGAAATTCCCTGCTCGTCCAACAATAGACTTAAGAATGATTTTTTTATTGTGTTATTCTTTTTAACACCTATATTTATGATCTCCGTTTGATTCCTTTTTAGTCCTCAATTATTATAAAATTATCTTGATAATAAATTGGAGTTACCTAGTTGTTTGAAATTGGTCCTGATTGTGCTGCATAGATTTGTTTTCAAAAGTTTTTTGAGTTTCAGTGGTGCAAATCTTCATATCAGATTCTGGCTAGTTTTTTTTTAATCAGATTCTGGCTAGTTTTTTTTTTATCAGATTCTGGCTAGGTTATAATTAAAAAAATCTTAATTTTTCAAGCATTAGAAATCATTAACTGTATTCCTAAGCAGTTGATTTGTTGTAAATTTGAAATCAGTTTTGATAGCCCCGATCTCTTATTGTGAATATTGCTGTGGCACTTGAAGGAGTCTTCTTGTCAATTTCAGGCTTCTTGTTTCTTGTTCTGTTTTTTTATGTTGCATTAAGTTGTCTTTTTCTTTCCTACTTTGCAGGACATATTAGATAAAGTTCAAAATCTCTGTCCTGCAGCACTCATTGTGGATTCGATACACACAATTTATCTAAGAGACGTTATTGGAAGTGCTGGCAACATAGCGCAGGTTCATATATACATATGTTTTCCTGATATACTCAGATTTCAAGAACGTATTATTCTCAAGTGTTTTGAGGCATTACTTCCATTAGTTAGAGAATCGACAATATATATTATTTTGTACATGTTTACTGTTTATATCCTTAAGTTTCTGGATTTCCTTAATGAATGAGCAGATAGTACAAAACATAATTTCTACTTATTTGTACCCTTTCTTTGTCATTTAATCTGTTTAATTTATATTTAAATTTTCATCTGTCTACTTGATTTTGGTATCAAATTATCTGCAAACTGGGTAGATAGTGTTTGTTCAATTGCCTTAAGTTCTTTATTAGGGCGGTACTTTTGGTTATTGCTTCTGCAGGCGAAATTTATGCAAATCATATCGACATTCTGCAAACCAATTTGATTCTGGCTTTGTCAGTTTCTTATTTTCTAACCATAATTAGGCAAACTGCATAATAAAATAGCTCTCAATTTTTTTTTGATGTTTTTTGAATTATGAATTATATAAGTTAATTATATTTGATATTAAATTGAATATAATATTTAACCATATTTTCATATTTATTTTGAGTTTTCTTTGATATTTAGGAGCTTATGTAGACATTCGTTATTGATTATTGATAATTGAAGTTATTAAGAGTTCAATGAGGAGATGTTGCCATTGTTTTGGCATATTTATTTGCTAAGGAGTCAACATCCAGATTATTGAGTATTCTACATAATTAGCTAGGATTCGCTCTTTTGGTATCTTTTTTTCCTTCTATTTCTTATTTTCCAGGGGTCTGCTGGGCACTTAACTTCAATTTTGGTGTTATTTAGATGTCAAAATATGATTATAAATCTATTCTTCCACCTATTTAGGTATTATGCATTCAAAGCAAATTTATTAAGTGTTCTTGCACTTTTATTTTCATGGTATTTATTTATATCCCTTTCAATGTGCTACAGGTCAAAGAATGCACCTTGAAGTTGCTGCATTTTGCAAAGCAAACAAGCGTTCCTGTTCTCCTAGTATGTTGATCTATTATATCAAGTACTCTTAATATTGGAATATCATGAACTTGCTATGTTTCTAGTTTTCTAGGGAAACATGTTATTGCTGCAATTAAGGCCAATATGATGATATGTCAATCTTAATTATGTTGTATTAATTCTAATAATTTCATATTGGCCCCAAGTCTCTTGTCGCTTTTACCTCGTGTACATGCTCATGTACAATTGTTTGCATGAATTAAAAATAATTGATAGAAGATATGTTCTTATTGTGCCATGTTGAACAACTGTTCATGAGGTTTATAAGCAGTGCGCATATTTATGTGTATGATATAATCTTTCCAGATTGGACACGTCACAAAAACTGGAGATATAGCTGGTCCTCACATGCTGGAGCATATGGTAGATGTTGTTTTATATATGGAGGTAAAATTCATCCTGCTAAATAAATGTGCCACTAAATATTTTCATGCCTTAAATTGTGAATTGATTTCAAACGATTATTCCGAGTTCAACTCTTTACATAATGTCTTTAAAGTATACTAATTTTCTAATACATTCTGCATAAAAAGAAATAATTAATACTGTCCCTTTAAGATTTGTTAAATTCACTCATCATGAAGTTCAAAGCTCTGCATTGAAGTGAAAACCTAACAATTCATAGTCGTGATATGCATTTTCTTTATCTTTTTTTTTCCACTTTTTCTTGGAACCCGAGTAGTTAGCCAGGACATAGCTATTTTTCTTTTGGATTTTTTCAAGGCTGTGATGGATGCTAATTAGCTAGATCTTGTAATAGTTTTGAGCAATTTTTTTTTTCAAAATTTCAACTCCATTGTGATGCAGTGGAGGGACGACTCCGGATGGACAATCTAAATGCAACCTAATATGTGACGCAAATGAAGAATATGCAAGAGTGGGTCCAAACTAATAATTGCGACAATAATTTATTAATATAAAAAAATTAGCACGAGCACGAACTTTCCCAAAACTTTGGTTTAATGAAACAAGAAATGTTTACGAATCGAATGAAGTGCAATGAGTTAAGCTTGTGCAAAATAAACCCTGCAAATCGCACAATAAAATTACTAATAACAAATGAAACAAAAATCAACCACAATGTGAGTGCCAAAACAAGCAACAATAGTGAATAAAACTTTATACCATAATTCACTCGTGCAAGCGGCGCTAATGACAGTCATTGAAGGGAATCCAAGGTTGTTGCGTAGTGGTGGGGTGCAAGAATGAATCCTGGGCTAATAGGTGGGCTCGGGTAATGTCAGGGAGGCTGATTTTGTGTCCGGGGTTGTGGGAGGGGATCACGGTGGGGTGGGATTTGAATGTGGAGTTTACGAATAGGGAGAAGTGGAGGTTTACAGTGAAAGGACAATTGGGGACTTCGGCTGGGTATTACTAGTGTTACAATATGTGTTATTATGTTCAGCTTATTTTATGTGTCATGCAATGTTGTATTGATGAACCTAATACACTTCCATATATAGAGGGGATTAGAGCTCCTTTTATCTATTATTATTTTTCCTCTCTTACGACATGGTATCAGAGCCATGTTGCTCCGGGTGGTCGTTCTCTAGTGACCTAGGTGTCGCCAGCTCCGCCCGCGTGCTGTTCTGCTCCCGCATGCTCATCCCACCACCGATTCCGCTCTTGCCTGCTCATCCCGCCGCCTGCTCTCCCTCTTTCTGCTGCTCTTCTTCGTCACCTTCGCGGAACCCCCGTCCGCCGGGTCTTCCCGCATCCTTCAATCTCCTGTTTTCTTTCTTCTTCTTCTTCTCCTTCTTCTTCTAATTCTTCTCCTTCCTCTTCGTCTCTCTAGGGTTTGTAGCCCCTCTTCTTCCGGCCCCGGTCATGCCGTGACGTTTTTGCTTCTTTCTGGCACCGCTTGTTCCCTCCACCATTGTATGAAGTGGATTTCTATTCCTCTCCTCTCCTACACTTGTATGTGTTTGGTGTAATCAGCCATTCCTTGCATCCCTACGTGAAGTGTGGTCTCCAAATTTCTATTCTTGGGCCACTATGTCTTCTCTCAGTGACTCTTCTTCCTCCAACACGCCGGTTCTTCGTGGGAGTCATGACCACAATACTCTGAAGATTACTACTCTCTGGCTAGATGATTCTAACTATCTCTCATGGTCTCGCTCTATCGCCCTTGCTCTTAAGAGTCACCATCTTTTTGGTTATGTCACTGGGCAAAGTAAGGAACTAGAGATGATTGCCCCAGATTGGCCTCAATGAGATTCAGAAAATTCCGTAGTCACGTCTTGGCTAACGAATTTCATGCAGGAGTCCACGCTCACAACTACTTATTTATGGATACTGTTGTTGATATTTGACGATGTGTAGTGACTACTTACTCTCGCAAGGGTAATGCTGCCTAGATCTTCCAGTTGAGACGCAAGATATCCTTACTCCGTCAGGGTGATCGTCCTCCATCTGTTTATTATCTGGAGTTTACTCAGTTTTATCAGGAATATGATCATTTTGATACCCTCACCTTTGTTAGCCCGGTGGATGAAGCTTTGGTTCGTGCTAAGGAGGATCACAACCACATCTTTGAGTTTCTTGATGGTCTTCATCGGAATTTTGAGCAGATTAGTGTTCAGATTTTGGGACGTTTGCCATTACCATCTCTTCTGGAGGTTTATATCATCGTTCAATAGGAGTTTGATCGTCGTCAGATTCTACTTCACGATCCAGCTCATGAGAGTTTTGCCCTTGTTGCTGGCACCCCTTCTTTGCTGGGTGCTCGTCCTACCCATGATTCTAAGATGAAGGGTAGTGATAAAGACCATCTATTCTGTGATTATTGTGGGAATACTCGTCATACCTGAGATACCTGCTTTAGACTCCATGACTTTCTTCCATCGAGGAGTGACGTTCCTTCTCGTGGTGGTCGGGGCTTCAGGCGCTTCCCTGGTCGACGTACTACTCCTCGCTCTGCCCATCTCACTGATGCTGCTACAGATGCTTCTCCTGCTCTGTTTGGTGCCGATCCTTCTGTTCTTCCTGGAGTTTTTTCGGCTGATGAAGTTCTTTCCCTTCGCCGCATGATGCAAGGGTTTTCCACGGAGTCTGCCGCCTTGACCTCGTATTCCCACATAGGGACTATAGGTACTCACTCTGCTGCTTCCGCTCAGTGGATCATCGATTTCAGAGCCACTGACTATATGACTGGCTCCGCCTCATGTTTCATATCCCATACTCCTCTCTCGGGTCGTGATAAGGTGAGCATTGCTGACAATATTTTAAATGTCGGATGTCTACAACATATCAGATTGAGTTTTTAAATATCGGATGTCGGAAGTCGGAGACATGTCAGAGATATTTTAAATTATCGGATTTATGCATATTTCATTTGTAGACCAAGGATGTTACACAGTTGCTCCTGTAGCAAAGATAAACTCAGTAAGAGGTCTTATAGCATGCGCTTCTTGTAAGAGATGGAACCTCAATCAGCTATATATGAAGAATGCGGTCCTCCATGAGGACCTAGAACAGGAAGTGTATATGTCCTTATCTCCTGGACTTGCCCCTGAAAGATCTAAAAGGAATATTTTCAATACAACAAATGCTTTATACAGTCTTAAAAAATTTCCTAGAGCCTGGTTTGCGAGATTTCCAAGGTCATGATGAGTTTGGATATTCTGAGAGTAATGCAATCATACTTTGTTCATCAACTGTATAAAAGGAAATCGATAGCCCTTATAATTTATGCGGACGATATTGTTATAACATGAGATGATCTCGAAGAGGTTTAAACTCTAAAAAATAGTCTTACTAGATCCAGACATGAGATTTTTATCTCGCAGAGGATGTATGTTCTTGATTTGCTTAAGACATTAGGAGTGACCGGATGTAGATCTACCGACACCCGTATCAAAAAAAGCACTGGTTAGGGAGGGATGACGGAGAATCTGCTGAGAACATTCCTAGTTTTCAAAGATTAGTGGGGAACATTCATGTCATGGCGATGCCTAGGCATCCAAGCGCCCAATTGTAAACAAGGCGTTGAGTGCCTTATTTTTTTTAAATATGAGAATAGACAACGGTTGTTATATAAACTGTTGTCTATTCTCTGTGAATAGACAACAATTTATATATTAACCGCTGTCTATTCTAGGGTTCAGGGAATAAACAACGATTAATATATAAACCGCTGTCTATTGTAGAATAGACATCGGTTTATATATTAACCGCTCTCTATTCTCTAGATCATGAGTATACTGCGGTTTATATATAAATCACTGTTTGTTTACAATAGACAACACTTAATATATTAACCGCTGTCTATTCTTTTCCTTAGAATAGACAACAGTTAATATATAAACCGCTGTCTATTCTTAAAATAGACAATAATTTTTACAATAACCGCTGTCTATTCTACCCTGAAACTTAAAATAGACAGCGGTTGTTGTAAAAACCGATTTCTATACTATCTATTTTAAACCGTGATCCGTAAAATCTAGTTTTTACCTCGACTTTTTGGTCGTACAGTCGCTGCTGCTCTGTGCGATAAACCCTAAAGGCGTTTTTGTGAAAGTTTCTGACTTTTGGCTCTCCTTTGCTTCGATTTGACGATTCTTTTTCGACAAATTTCATATTATCACTTAGGTATATTATTTCCTAAGACCTCTCTCAGTTTTGAGCTCTATGCTATGATGTCTGTATTATTAGTAGTACTGTTGTAGTAGTATAAACATTGTATTATTTGTGTAGCAGCCTAGCAAACACCTACTGTATCTTCTTATCTCATGTATTGACTATGCTAAATGCATATAAATAACACATTGTGTATTTTTGTATTTGATAGCATAAAAAATACACCGACTCTATATATTAGCCTAATTATTGTATTTTAACCATTATTGTACATGTCTAAACCACCCGACTCTTTAGTTCCATATTTCTATTTAGCACTAACATAATAGCTCAATATCATTGCGGTTTTTTATGAATTTTGTTTAGGATTTTTGGATGGTTTAGGGTTTTTTCTTATTACAGGAGAATGACTGATAAATGTCTGTATTATTTGTTTGTCCGATTGCAAACTCATTTCGACTCAAACAAATGCTATGAACCTAAACGCAACTCTAGAATGACGTGAAAGATACACATAATCACATAGATAAAATGCAAATTTAATGCAGGTGCAAATGAATTAGTCCGATTGCAAATTAACATCAAGTAATTTATTTAAATAAGTCACAATCAAGAGCACATTCATTCACAAAAAACAAAACTGGAAAATCAAACATTAATTCACAAGAAATTGAGGTGCAGGTATTTTTAAGCGTGTGACGAATAAATGCTGTAATTCAAACGATTTCACAAAAAACTGCACATAGTAATTGCATCCTTCAAAATATAGTATAAGCATACAACAATGGAAAAATATAACATCCAAAATACGGCTTACGCGTGCAGGCGACGATGAAATGTGGCAAAGAAGGGGGCCCTAAAGATGGTTGGCTCTAATTTGGATGATTGTCGTCGGTTGGGAGACAAGGATGGCTCGGGGGTGGTGGTTGAGAAAGGATCCATATACGCGTCCTCCTTGTATTAGGGAGTCAAGTCCTCTATATTGTGTGATCGGTTTGTCCCCATATTTTGAAGGATATTAATTTCATATGCATATATACTGATCCTTCACATTACTATATATGGGCCTAGTCTTATAATAATCATTACTTGATGCAATTATTTTTCGGACTTCTTTGCATGCAAGTGATGAACAAAAAATTTGGCAAACTCGTTTAAATGATGCATGCGAAATACAACAGACACGATACACCCTATGGCTGGAGGTCTCACAATGAACTAAATGTTTCTAAAATGGGGCATCATATTAGGAGGCTCTTTGGATAGAGTGTAAAAATACTTGTTTAGTGGGCGGTAAATACTCAAATGAGCGAAATGACTCTATGAGACATCCACACTAAAATACCAATTTCACAATGTGCCAAATGCCTTTCAAGGACTGCGACACATCAGGTGGCTTACTCAACACAATATAAAATAATTAATTTCAAGGAAATGCTCGCTAGGTTGCTCTCCAGGAACTATGCATGAAAATTCGTTGTGACTGTGACGATCACCTGGATTAATACTCGAGGAATCAACAATTGAATGCGAGGCTAGATTGTGGTGAGTGTCTCCAAGAAGAAAAAACTCAGTCGGTGGGCCGACAATAATATGATGATTCTTCAGATGAGAATCGTCGTCAATGTTAAAGTCATCAAGAGCAGACGAGACAACTATTACGAAGTCAATAATATGCTCAAGAATTCCTCAAATACCTTGACTCGACACTATCTCATTGTGAAGCTTTGATGAACAAGCACTCACGGGTATGTGGATGGTCATGTGCGGTATCTACCTCAGGACATGTAATAGAAGGATGCCAACTATAGGATCACTGGGTCACTTGTACGCACTCTCAGTCGGGGTCACAATAAATGAGTCGAAATCAAAGAATGAACTTACTCATCGTACAAATATCTTACTGGGGTGAGTTAGCCCCACTTCAGATGTTATATCATCCTTCTCTAAAGATACATGAGTAGGTATGATAATGTCCTTAGAATGGGGAGGTCAGGGTGTGCATCCACTTGACTAACTCTAGCAGATCTCAAGAACTGCTCATAATGAAGGGCAAACTGGTATGTTTTATCGAGAGACTCTAAGAAGTGATAAGTCAACTCAGTGCGAACTCAGATTGAAGTCCAGGCAGAAATCGAGATGTGATCATCGGCGGCTCCTCTCGGATGTCACTCCTCACTACTAACTCATCAAAGCGATCTATATATTCAACGATGGACATGAATATTTATTGATGGGCAAACAATTGCTCGAGTGGACTACTCTGATAATATGTTGGCGAATACCTCTGACACAACATTCGTTTTATCGCCAATCAATTAATGATGCGGTGATGATGATCTCACTCATGTATCCTCGCAATGCTAGGCCAATATGTTCTCGTCAGATCTAGAAGTTTAATGTTGATGTGGAAAATGCGAGCTTCCGCGGGCTTGTTTGAGAGTGGAGCACGATCGATCTGTGATGCGGGGATAAAGGAAAGGAGAATGTTGATCCGAGTCCGAAGATGACTGGGAGGTTGATTAAGAACTGTCGAGCAGATAGTTACTTTGACGGTTAGGTTTGCAAGTTGATGCCGAGAGGGGTGAATTGAGAATAAGAGGGGGCCGCTAGCAGCGACAACAACAGAGTTCGCCCGCCGCGGCTTAAATGCCACTCCAGCGACGGGTTTTCCTTTGATTATGAATCGATATTACGACTTGAGATTGCACCTTTACATGAAAAACAAATAAAGGGTACAAAGGGGGAAGTTGGCGGCTAAAGGTAAGAGGGTGCCTGAGGCCGCGCGGTTTGACAAAGCAGGTCGGCAGACCGCGCGGTAAGCTGATCCCGCAGTTCGCTATTCAAGGGCGAGAGGACTGTGCGACCAGGGTGAGGGCAGCTGAGGTTGCTGAAGCCAAGGCAGGCCTCAACGCTTGTCGGTGGATGCCGC
Organism: Platanthera guangdongensis; assembly: GCA_039583875.1. Classification (NCBI taxonomy): domain Eukaryota; kingdom Viridiplantae; phylum Streptophyta; class Magnoliopsida; order Asparagales; family Orchidaceae; genus Platanthera; species Platanthera guangdongensis. The sequence goes on from CM077159.1 coordinate 161,326,552, forward strand.
ACGTGCTAAAAGTTGGAGTCCGCAGGATTTGTTGTCCCGGTTGGTCGACTGACGCGTCCACTGTCCCCCACTGAGAGGTATGGGGGGCTATTTATAGGCCCGAGGTGGTAATGGTCTTGGTAACGTAACCCCCGGTGAGTCGGTAAGTTATGCGAGTAGAACGAGGAGTCCGCCGCGCCCGCGCCAGGTCGCGCGGTTAGGGACTTGTCTTCTGGAGCTGATCTGTTGTTGGCGGACTGGGACAAGTCCGCCTCTGCTGTACTAAGCGAACCCGCGCTGAGTTATGCGAGCTGAAGAGTTGTCCGCCCCTGCTGGGAAGAAACGGGTGCTGGAAAGCTGAGTGGCAGACTGCATAATGAGTCCGCCTCTGCTGAGAGGAAGCGTGCTGGTGGAAAGGGTTTGCCAATACAGGCGGACTGAAGGGGTTGGACTGCATAACGAGTCCGCCCAGTCCGCGGCGGACGGGATGAGTCCGCTGAATGTTGTGTCGATTGACGGAGAGCTGGAGCAAGTCCACGCTCCTTGAGCGAACTGAGATAGAGTCCGCGAACTGCTAGCGGTCGAGAGCTGGTTGACTGGGCGACCTGGTGGACTGAAGAGGCAGGTCGCCCCCTCTGCTGAAGTCCGCCTCCTGTCGGACAGGCTTGCCGCCCCTGCTGGACGGCCTGGAGGTTGTCGCCCTTTGTTGGACGACCTGAAGGAAGGTTGCCGACTGCTTGGCGGACTGAGGCGGAGTAGGTCGCACCCGCTGGTGAGCGACCCAGAGAGTCGTCGCCTGCCTGGCGACCCGAGGCTCGTTGCTTATTGTTGAGCGACCTGGAGGCAGGTCGCCTGGTGATGTGGCGGTCTGTGCGAAGGGCAATGGGAATCTGCGACTTGGTTGGGTTGTGCACCTGTCGGAATAGAGAGAACCATGGCGCGGTTAGCTGATCTAACCGCGCGGCCTGCAGGGGCGAACTGAGGAAGCAGTCCGCAGCCCCTGCAGAACGAGAAGCTGCTGCGCGACCTGGGCGGTCAGGCCGGGGAGACCGCTCTAGCCGCGCGGCCTGAGCGGACAGAGAAGTCTGTCCTCCCATACTTAGACTGGTCGCGACCTCCAGCGGGAACCTGGAGCAGGCCGCGACTAGCAAGCTGGCTACCTCGGGAGGGATCGCCGATTTCTGGGTTAACATTTAAGTTCCGTAAATTTGATGCGAGACTCACTGAATAATTCAAAATAATATAGATATTTCATATTCACGAACCAACATCTAAAAGACTATCGACTTAATGAACCGTCAAACGATGGGGAAACCTCACAAAACCTACACTCGAGATCTCTCTTGAAATAATGATTCTCATAATAATCATCTCTAAGATAATCAAGTCATGCGGAAGGGTCAACACGGTCCGCTCGTGCGAGGGGATGGGGACGACGATGATCATTGTAATAATTGTATCTAGCATATGGGAATCGTGTCGAAGGGTTGACATGATCTCTGGAAGTAGTGTACTGCAGTAGAGAATATTCGTCGTGGTAATATGAAGACCTCTCAAGTAAAGCTCTACTGGGTCGAGTATAAATGGACTCAAATTTCTCAAATAAAGTCGAAGGGTAAAGACGATAACACGTCATATGACAAAACCTATAAACTCAATGACTGTATCAAAATAAAGCCCGAACTCGAGGCTCTGATATCAATTGGACGCATGACGAATCTACGGATGACGTGAAAGCCCAACTAATGTTATGGACCTAAGCCCAACTCTAGAATGACGTGAAAGCATACATGTAATCCAATGTATACAATTTGAATTTATTGCTGGTGTAAATGAATGTCCCATTGCAAATTAACATGTAATTAATTAAAATAAATCAGTCACGAGCAAATTCGTTCACAAAAAATTGAATTAGAAAAACACGTGTTATTTTGCAAGCAAATGAGGTGCAAGTATTTTTATGCGTGCGGCGAATAAATCATGTAAAGCAATTTCACAGAAAACTACATATATACCAATTGCATCCCACAAATATAATATGAGCATACAATAATAGAAAAAATGGAACATCCAAAATACGACGCGTGCAAACATCGGCGAATTGTGACAATGATGGGGACCCGAGGACTGCTGGCTCCAATCTGGATGAATGTCACAGTGGGGAGGAGATGGCTCGAGCGGGTTTGAGGTTGCGGGAAGGGGAACCAGGGTAGATGGCTGAGGGAGAGGAGGCTCGCAAGAGTTTGGCTGTAAGAGAGGAATCCAAACGAAGTGGTGGCTGCCTGGCGGGTGATCATGGGTGGTTGTAGCAGGTTGGGAGAGGATGTTGATGATTGTAGCAAGCAGAGAGGAGGTCATGGTTGTTGTAATTTGCGAAAGAGGAAGCGACATGGGTTATAGCTTGCCCCAGAGAATGTTGTGGGAGATGTGGTTTACAAAGGTAGAGGATGCGTCGGTTGCGATTTGCACTGGAGAGGGAAGGGACGACAACGGATTGTAGTTTGCGCTAGTGTGGGATTCAGGTAGTTTCAGCTTGGAGCAGGAGCGGGAGAATGAAGATCTGGGGGGGGGGGGTGAGTCCAGGGAAGAGAAGAGGAATGTAAATGCCCAAGGCGTCAGACCAAGGGGGCCTCACGGAGTCCACCAGAGAGCAGATTGACAGTTTTCAGAGTTCCTGCATACAACTACTGAAGCCCCCAAATAGTGACCTGCACACATGCATATATAGACAAGTACAACTAGGGCACCCAATTCAAATGATAGTGTCTGAGCTGATCGAGTGTCAAATATAACTCGAAAAATAAAATTATGTACATGAAATCGATTTTTAACGACCATTTGAATACATCTGTGGACTCAGATCATCCGAATGAGTAGCAGATCATCGCCTCCTGTGGGAATAAACGTATGTGGGCCAACGATCCCCATTACAAATCTCTGTCTTTTATTGGCATCTTGTCACGCTCGGCAGGAAAGGATTTATTTTGTGTTGTGGAGATTTTCATGATGTTTTCAAGAACTCATACAATTGTAGGAGAAAACTAAGTCGTGTAAAGAATGAAATGACCAACCAATCAACCCGCTGTATACAGGTGGCATTTATGATTGTGTCACAAGATTTCACTGGTATCCATTATTTTTCCGAAGCTCACTTAGAGCTTAGAAAATGTTGGGACTCTGTCTACCGAAAGTATATCGGCAACTGGATCTTATAGCAAAATGCAACACACATCTGGGGGAGCATCTAGACTCAAAAATGAAGCTCATGGAAGGACTCACACAATTGTTGAACTCGCATCTGGGAGAGCATCTAGTTGTCGGTTACTCGTCCAACATGACGAGTCTTCCGTGCCAAGATATACACCCTCTATTGAAGTTCTCCTTTATACATGTACCAAGTATTAACATATTTCTCATTAAGCGGCAAGGAGCCTTGACATCCGAGGAACCAGCATTCCCACAACTAAACCCTTTCCACGTTCTCACAATCACGCACTGGCTTTCGCATGAACACATCATGGTACTTGCATATTCTGAGCCAGTAACTTGTCCTCACTTCTGCAGCCGGGAGGTATTTTATGTGGCATGCCCATTGGGCAGGGTCTTGAGTAGCATTAATAGAGGTGCATAGCAAGGAGGTAGGAACATCGAATCCATCCAAAAATTTCTTGTGACTGTCTTTGCTCGAATTGTACTCACGCGTTCTACATCTCTGCAGAACTTAATTCATTGTAATTGGCTTAACATGAATAAAATCACGCACAACTAAAGGTTTGCATTGTGTGAAGTCTGTTGTTCTTGTTAATCGTGCTTCTCGCAAATCAGCTCTTTGCTTCTCTCTTTTTCTTGTATTTCACTTGCGGACTAAGTATTCTCCGCCGATTATTGCCTAATTATTATGGTTTTAATAGCTAATGGGAAATATGCACCCATCAAACCCCAAGTATATAGGAGTGACCATCCTTAATTAAAGGAGGTAAAATAATCAAAGCACACACTTTCAAATACTAGCATGAAGATTCAAATGCAGAGGAAACTGGAGGCAGTATGTTAATGCACTATGCTCGCAGGGTTGTTTTTTAAGGTATTTTTATCGTTTGTAATTATTTTCATATATTAACAAAAAACAGAATACTAACTAAAACTTTAATTATTTTGGATTAATCCTAACACAGGGGTTACCAAGACTAGTAATGTTACCATAATATACATATTTAAAGTAAGTGATATAATGTTTGCTCTTCAGATAGCTTACATTCTAGTGGTACTAGTCCTAAAGGAAAGAGGGGATGCTTTATGTTGTTTGCATGTTCTTAAAGGGACTTATCTTAAAAAATGCATGTTCTTATGGAGACTTATCTTTAAAATGTCTGTTCTGGAGGGGACTATGCTTAAAAAAGATTAGCTCTATCATTCAAAGGGTGATTGCATGGATTAATGGGTTTCTTTTTATTTTTGCTTATAAAGGTCCACGCTATATTTTTTTCACTCTCTTGTTCTATTGGTTGATTTGAGATTATTTGGTTGATCCACACTGGGTGTTATCGACAGAAAATCATATTTGCAAGGCTTGTGAACCAGCTATTTATGATGATTTATTTTTTGTTTATAGCATATGCAAGGTTGCTGCAACCTCTTTTCATGCTACTCAAAAGGCTTTGGACTAGAAGTGCTTATTTAGTCTGCAAATCTGATAGGAATTCTATTTGCAAGATTGAATGAATTTTACTTGTTAGAAATAATTGTTGTAGACCTATACATATTTCAGGGCGAAAGGTGTTCATCTTACCGGTTGTTGCGATCAGTGAAGAACCGTTTTGGAACAACAGATGAGGTAACACAATTTGATTTTTTTGAATTTTTCTAGTATTTATTTAATTGTTTGTGTTGAAAGGTGGGGCACAACGGGTAATCACGCTCTCTTATAATGGAGGTTCCGGGATCGATTCCCAGTCTCAACAACCTATCCACGAGATTAAATGGTCAACAAGCCCCCGTGTGATGATTTGGTTGGGATGCTCCGACTGCAGTTGGGTTGGTGGCGTGATTACCCGTTGGGCCCCACCTTCCAACAAAAGATGGGGCCCAATGGGTAATCACGCCACCAGCCTGACTGCAGTCAGACCATCCTAATCAATTCTTCACACAAGGGCTTGTTGGTCATTTTTAATCCAGTGGATAGGCTGCTGAGGCCGGGGATCGATCTCAGAACCTCTTTTATAAGAGGGCGCTATTTACAACTTTTATAACCAACGTTATTGGAGGTTTCATGATTGATCCTCGGGCTCAACAACCTATCCACATGATTAAATGACCAACAAGCCCTCGTGTGAAGATTTGGTTGAGATACTTCGAGTGCAATCGGGCTAGTGGCGTGATTACCCGTTGGCCCCACCTTTCAACAAAAGATGCATCTTTTGTTGAAAGGAGTTGGCGACCGCACAACCCGTCTGCAACATATTTCGGTTTAAGAGTGTTGCTTAATGCCCTCTTAAAAGGATGTCATGTGTTCGATTCCACGCCTCAACAACTTACCCAGGATAAATGACCTCCAGATCCCTAGGAGATTTGGTTGGGATGCTCCGACTGTAGCCTGTTGTGTGGGTCTCCCCTATCTTTCAACAAAAGATGCATCTTTTGTTGAAAGGTGGGGCCCAACGGGTAATCATGCTACTAGCCCGATTGTAGTCGGAGCATCCCAACCAAATCTCTTAGGGGTCTGGAGGTCATTTATCCTGGGTAAGTTGTTAAGGCGTGGAATCGAACACAACCTCCTTTATAAGAGGGCGTTAACCAACACTATTGTACCCAAGTGCGCCGCAACGCATTTGGATATAAGAGTGTTGCTTATCGTCCTCTTATAAAGGAGGTCGTGTTTTCGATTCCACGCCCAACAACTTATCCAGGATAAATGGCTTCCAGACCCCTGGAAGATTTGGTTGACATGCTCCGACTGCAGTGGGGCTGTGCGGGTCTTCCCCACTTTTCAACAGTCTTCATATGAATAAAACTTTAGATACCTATAGTTACTGCTAAGCATGGTCTCTGATTGATAGCATATTCACGATTCTGCTTTCTTTTGCACCATGATTCCCAGTTTCATTCAATTTTAATTGCATTTGGTAGTCAGAATGACTTGCTTATACGAGAATGATAGATTTTAGGATTGACCAACCAATCCCTATTCAAGCTGGAAAATTATTTGAATAAGAACTAAATTGGAAACGGTCAAATATAGGTGGAAAATTATTTCTTGCACACTTCCCCTGATTTTATGGCATGAGTGGTAAAATAAATTGTCAATCATAAATATAAGTGAAACAATAGAAGAATTTACTGTAGAATTGTCAATCATAAATTGTCATTCTGTATTTTCCCTCTCTTGTATTTAGTCTCAGATCTCCAATTATATAATTGTCTTCGTCCTCTATTCTATATAAAGAGGGGTGTTCTCTTGTAATAGTTAATATTTTTTGAAATAAAAATTATTAAATTTTCTAAATTCTCACAGTTTCTAAATAATACAGAGACTTTGGCGCTAAGCACCCTCCAATTAGGAGATTTTTTCACATTGCATCCTAAATATTTAATTGTCATTTTGGACCCCGAAAGGTTTTAATATTGGCATTTATCTCTTGTATTTGGTCTCACATCTCCAATATTATGATCTTCTTTGTCTTCTATTCTATATAAAGTGGGGTGTTCTCTTGTGATAGTTAATATTTTTTGAAATAAAAATTATTTAATATTTCAAATTATCACTGTTCGCTAAACAATACAGAGACTTGGCACTAAGCGCCCTCCAATTAGGAGGTTTTTGCACATTGCATCATAGATATTTAATTTTGGTACTTCGGACCCCCAAAGGTTTTAATATTGACATTTTCCACCCTCTTAATTGAGTATTTAGTGTGCAAAATGTCAATATTAAATTCTTTGGGGCGGGGGGGGGGGGGGGGGGGGTGGGTGGGTGGGTGCAAGTCTATGTTGTTAAAGGCATGCCTAAGGCTCAAGGCTCACCTGACTCATATGTTTGCGCCTTCGTGCGTCTTATTTGCACCTTTAGAACATAAAAGCCGTGGTTGCGTGAGATTTTTGTTATAATTCTTTTTTTCAAAAACAAAGAAAAAATGTAAGCACTCAATAATTTTTGATTGATTTTGTGTTTGTAAAAAATAATTGTACGTTGGGACTTAGCTATGATGCAAATGACCACATTGATTCTGTTTTTTAAGCGAAAAACGATAGTATTAAATGATTAATTAGTATACTAGTTGAAAGTTTTGATTGAGAAGCTGAAATGAGGTTTGATGCTAATTATTTAATATGAATGTGGTTGCGCTTTGTCTTCGTTAGGCGCGCGCCTGCGCCTAGACTCCAAGGCCGTTTTGCGCGTTGGAGTGCCTTGCACCTTTAATAACTAAGGTGCAAGTGCCAAGATTTAATATTTTGGGTGAAATGTGCAAAAAGCTCATAATTGGATGATGCTTAGTCGCAAAAGATCAAATAATACACAAGTAACAAACAAGCACGTGAAAAAGAGCTTAGGTAGACTTGTACTACTTCCAACCCTTCTCTGGAATCTCATATGATCTTCCCTACAAAGTGTTTTAAAAATATGAATAGCTTTGATCCATTATATTACTGAAATCTAGACATGAATTATCCAAATATCTTGTAACTTTGAGCTTTACTACCGGTTTATCTAATTTTAGGTATATTTCATGCTAGTCTAATGAACTCTTCTTCATTGTTAGCTTGGATTGCTTGAAATGACAGAATCAGGTATTCAGGCAGTTTCCAATCCTAGTGAAATGTTTCTAAGTGGGAATTACTCTGATTCAAACATCTTAGCTGGACTTGCACTCGCTATTGTTGTCGATGGGTCTCGAGCCTTCATCATTGAAATTCAGGTGAGTGCAAGTTGTCATTTTTTGTAAGGTAAAATTGCTTGTATAACATTTAGTTTCTTCTTGTGTAATAATTTTCTTATGATGGCACAACATTCTATCAAGAATAGAGGTCAGAATCTTGTTTATCAAAAATATTCTAGTTAGTAGCTAAGGCCTAGAAAATATGAGATCTAGAAATGTCAAGAATGTGACTATGACTGCGTGCAACATTCCCCTTCTACTGATGAATATGAGGATAATAAAACTGAGTGAGCATACCTTAAGGCACAAGTAATCATGAAACTGATGACATGCATTACTCCTCTCCTGAAGCAAAGCTAATTAATTAGATTTTACATAAAAATTAAGTTTTGTTTGTCCTTGCAAACTCAAGGTACTTTCCGATATATGGGGTCCGTACAAGATTACTAGTATTTCTGGCTACCGTTATTTTCTTTCATTTATCGATGAATATTCTCGCATGACTTGGTTGTATCTACCTCGTGATCGTTCTGAGCTTCCCCGCGTATTTCAGGCCTTCATTCTCGAGACTCACACTCAATTCTCTGCGCCCATTCAAACTATTCGCACTGATAATGCGCGCGAATATACTGACCATGACTTCACGACCCTCTGCTCCGAGTTTGGTGTTATTCACCAAACGTCTTGTGCATATACCCCACAACAGAATGGTGTCGTCGAACGCAAAAATCGTCATCTCCTTGATGTGGCTCGCTCTCTTATGCTTCAAATGCGGGTTCTTAAACCATACTGGAATTTTGCGTTATCCACGACTTGTTTCCTTATCAACCGACTACCGTCCTCCGTCCTCCACAATGCTACTCCCTTCAGGCTCCTATTTCCCTCCACTCCGGCCTTACCTCTTACTCCCCGCATTTTTGGGTGTACACGCTACGTTCACCACCTCAGACCATCAACCTACAAGTTAGATCCCCGTGCGGCCACATATGTCTTTGTGGGCTATTCGCGCACTCAAAAGGGCTATGTGTGATATTCGTCCACTACCCGCAAGATGACCGTTTCTGCGGATGTCACTTTCTGGGAAGATCTTCCCTTCTTCTCTGCTCTAGATCTCCCCCCTCTTCCAAAGCCCGTTGTGCGCCCTTTCATCTCTGTTCCCCGGTCTCCACCTTCTCCCCTTCCTGCCCAGCCTCCAGTCCTTCCCCAACCACCTGTCATTCAGGTCTATTCTCGTCGCCCTCCTCGTCCCGTTGCCCCACTGCAGTCGGCTTCGACCTCTGACGCTCCGCAGCCTGCTGCTCCGACTCCAGCCTCCACCGCTCATCCTATGGAGAATTACGTCTCTCTTCATCGCCTTTCACCGCCGCTTCTTCACTTTGCCACATCATTATCCTCTGTTTCTGTCCCCAACTCTGTGCAGGAGGCGCTTCAACATCCAGGATGGCGGGCTGCCATGGGCAAGGAAATGACGGCCCTTTGGGCCAAGCAGATCTGGGTCCTTGTTCCTTTACCTTCCGGTCAGCAACCTGTTGTGTGTAAATGAGTTTTCGTCATCAAACATGCTCCTGATGACACTGTTGACCGTCTGAAGGCCCGCCTGGTGGTCCGTGGCTTCACTCAGCAGCAAAGCCTTAATTATGAAGAAACCTTCTCTCCGTTGGCCAAGCTCAACACCGTTCGTGTCCTACTTTCCGTGGCTGTGCATCGCCATTGGCCCCTTCATCAGCTGGATATCAAGAATGCGTCCTTGAATGGTGATCTTCAGGAAACCGTCTACATGCGCCAACCGTCCGGGTTTGAGACCACGGGGGAGTCTCGGGTGTGTCTTCTGAAAAAATCCATCTATGGTCTCAAACAATCCCCTCTGGCATGGTTTGACAAGTTCAGCAAGGTTGTTCGGGACATGGGCTTCACTCGCAGTTCCGCAGACTTCTACTTATTCACTCGACATCGGGAAACATGAACAATCCTTCTGCTAGTTTATGTTGATGACATCCTACTCACTGGAGATGATTCAAAGGGGATTCACGCGGTCAAACAAAATCTTAGTACTGTGTTTCAGACTAAAGACCTGAGACATCTTCGCTACTTCCTCGGTCTGGAGGTCACACGACGTCCGGATGGGCTTGTCCTCTCCCAACGAAAGTATTGTCTTGATCTCCTCAAAGACGCTGGCCAGTCTGGTTGCAAACCAGCTACTGTTCTGATGGAGGCAAATCACAAGCTGTGTTCTCATGCCTCTGATGATGATCTGCCCCTCCAGAACCCGGAATACTATCGACGGATTGTGGGAAAATTGATATACCTAACTGTCACGAGACCTGATATATCGTTTGTTGTTGGTATTGTCAGTCGGTTCATGCATGCTCCCCAGGTTTCTAATCTCCAGGCGGTTGAACGGATTCTCCGATACCTTAAGGCAGCTCCGGGTCGAGTGCTGGTTTACAAACCCTCCAACTCTACTCCAGCATTAGTTGCATATTCTGATGCCGATTATGCTGGCTCCCTGGACGATCGACGATCAACCAGTGGGTTCTGTTCCTATTTTGGTGGTCATCTCATTATATGGAAAAGTAAGAAACAAGATTTTGTTGCTCGATCCTCCGCGAAGCTGAATATCGGTAGATGACATCGGTTGTCTCAGAACTCACATGGCTCGAAAGCCTCCTTGCTGACCTGGGGGTAAAACTTCCTTCATTTGCTGTACTATTTTGTGACAGTCAAGTGGCCATACACATTGCAAAGAATCCGGTATTTCACGAGCGTACGAAACATATCGAGGTAGACTGTCATTTTATTCGGGAAAAAATTCAAATGGAGAAACTTGAATTAAAGCATGTTCCGGGAACTGATCAAGTTGTTGATATTCTCACAAAGGCTTTATCAAGTACCTTATTTTACCAGTGTTTGTCCAAGCTGGGTGCATATGACTTGTACGCTTCAGCTTGCGGGGGAGTGTTAGAGAAGCCCATTTGACAAAGACCCATTATGTATTTTTTATTGTTTTTTTCCCTCTTTAGTTTAGTCCCACATCATGTATAGGACCCTCTTCTCTCTTTCTCCATCCTATAAATATGTACTCATTCTTTGTATTTGATACAAGTGAACATATATACAAAGTTCAGTTTTCCTTCTCTACACAAATATTTTGGTATTCTAATAGAGTAATACTCCAACTCTCGAAGTAGTTCAGACTGAAGAGGAAACATATGAAATGTATTGTATCTATGCTTGCATGTGGGTTTTAGTGCTCGAAAAGAGCATAGAATATGTTAGCCTGGTATGAATATTCTAAAGGCTGGAGAACTTTTTTTGCTCCCTAGCTTTCATATTCTGAAGTTAAGTTTTGATAAGCATGGACAAAAACATAGGATACAAGGTGAGATAGCATGTCATCTTGGGCCTTGTACTTTCTATCAAGCTGAATTTACACCAAGGAAACTAATAGAGAAAGAGAAATAATAAATACATTCTGCACTCCCCTACAAGCTGAGGCATACTTGTTATATGAGCCAAGCGTGCACAAAAACAGAGGGTACAAGGTGAGATAACATGTCATCTTGGGCCTTGTACTTTCTATAAAGTTCATTACATTTTCTATGTAAATCCTCAACGCTAGAAAATATTAAGTCTTGGTCATAGTATATAATTATTTCATTTTCCTTCTTTCTTCAAAATCTATTATGTAATAATTTTTGGAGATTGGGTTTTATACCTCAGCTAATACTGCATAGGAATGGTGGGGAGTGAGAATTTGTAGAGAATTTCTCAAATATTCGGGATCACACTAATGATGATGTCCACAAAATTTCTAGCATGAACTACTTTTTTCCCTACATGTAGCTTTTTGTAGATATTTCAGGTGTGGTTAAATGGAGCTAAGAAGGATAATGGATGGACTCTATATGCACTAACATTAGTCTGGCAATTAACTTTGCAATAATAAGTTTACTAAACAATATTACAAACAATCAACGATCAAGTAGAATTTCGAAGGAAACAAGTGGTGTAGTACGCATGCAAGATATCTAGAAGTAAATACACAGGTGAGTAAACTCCCTCAAGTCACAATATTATTGAGCACAAATATTACAAATTGATCTTACTCAAAAACAGTGAATTTACACAAGATTCTACACAAGAAAATATTGTCAAACAATAAAATCCCAATAATTTCCAATAGAAGGCTCAACGTGTGTCCGCTGGTGCCGGTGGCCAGAAGAATGATGGAAGGCTGAATCGGGACTGTTATAAGAGGCAGAGGGTGGATTGAGAGACTGGGCATATGGATTCAGGACACGGGATTGATGTTCTGAGCCCTGGATGGTGGTTTGGGTGGATTAGTTGGCTAATGTGGTGGAGATTGCTGAGAGAATGGTTTGATTTTGAGTGGAATTATAGTAGGGATGTTTGTGGGAGGGAGAATTAGTGGGAGTATAAATCCGGAACCAGTCAACAGAACACATGGGTTAATACTGGGAAGCATGGGCCTAGAATTGAGGGCTACAGGGAAGGTGTGGTTGCTGATTAGAAGTTGGATGTGTTTGATCAGCAATGAAACGGGAGGAAATTAATGATTGTGGGGAGTTGTGTAAGTGGTGTAGTGGAAAATATGAATGGGTTATGGTTAACATGTGATTATTGGTAGTTATGGAAGTGATGTGGTCATGGGATATGGAAGTTATAGAAGTTACATGGAGGAGTGGTGGTGATGAGGGGTAGCCTGCCTAGTGGTGACCGATGACTTGTGGCGGTGGTCGCCGAAAAAAGGAAAAAAGAGAATTTTGATGGACGGAGTTGGAGGAGGATGGGGTGGCTAGTAGGAGGGATATGGTTATGGCCGGTCAAGGGGGAAGGGAAGGGACGATCCAAGATTCACACTTTGATTTCGGCTTCCACGCAAGGTGATGAAAACAAGGAATTTTACCTTAACTTTTCCATCAAATGAACCTTCACCTCTATTTATAGATTAAGGAGGGATCATAGACGATCATGATTCTTCGATCATGACGACCTCCAAAACATACTAAATAAAAATAAGAAAAATACAAATATAATACAAAAATTTTTAGATCGATGATCCGCTTGAAATGAACAATCTTAATCATCACTGACGGTTACTTGGTCGGCGCTTATAGACCCTTAAGCGTTATATGACATGATACCATCATTATTTGTCAAATATTTGGGATTAGACTGATGATGTAATTTCTAGTATAAATTACATTTCCCCTGCATGTAGTTTTTTGTAGATGTTCCCGGTGAGGCTATTTTCTCAGTTTCTTTTGAGTTTAAATTACAGCACTTCTATGTAGATACTCATCAGTAGCCTAAATATTCATTTTGCATTATTATCTCTTCATTCCACAAATGATTTGTGAGCCATTATGGTGTAGGCATTATGTGTTTCTGCATCATCTGGTTCAAAGCATGTCAATGGCATACCAGAGAGCAGAGCTGACATGATAATATCAGTAAGTCAACTGATTATCTTGCTTTAAATTATCATATCCTTTGCAGCCTTTCTTCAGTATTCATGCATTTAATTATTATTGTATGTGTGTGTATATATATATATATTTATCATTATTTTAAATGTTCTCCGACATATCTTATATGTCCGCCGACATATCATTTGTATGGCAAAACAACTTTTTTTCTAAAAAAAATGTCTTTCCTAAAATATAGGCCGACATATTCGATTTTTTTGGTATATCGGCCGGCACAACTTTTAAACATATTGTCCGCAATTGTATTTTATGTTATGTTAGCAGACCAACAGTATATGTCTAAATCACATTTATTTCATATTATTTATGCTTAAATCAATTAGACTTATTGTTTTGTTCTTTAATTTGTTATTCTTACTGTTAGAAAAGCCCATGTAAATGGCCCAGTATTGAGTCCATGTATTTTTTATTTCTTTCTTCTTCTATTAGTCCCACATCATTGTATAAGATTTCTTCTCTCCTTCTCTCCTCTATTTTTGTATTCTCTCCTTGTATCATTATACACGTTTTCTAAAAAAAATGTCTTTCCGAAAATATAGGCCGACATATTCGATTTTTTTGGTATATCGGCCGGCACAACTTTTAAACATATTGTCCGCAATTTTATTTTATGTTATGTTAGCAGACCAACAGTATATGTCTAAATCACATTTATTTCATATTATTTATGCTTAAATCAAGTAGACTTATTGTTTTGTTCTTTAATTTGTTATTCTTACTGTTAGAAAAGCCCATGTAAATGGCCCAGTATTGAGTCCATGTATTTTTTATTTCTTTCTTCTCCTATTAGTCCCACATCATTGTATAAGATTTCTTCTCTCCTTCTCTCCTCTATTTTTGTATTCTCTCCTTGTATTTTGATACACAAGCAATACATACAAGTTTTGAGCTCACTCAACATGGTATCAGAGCCAGCGGTTCCGACCTTGCGGCTTCACTTTCTCTAACCGCCCGACCTGTCTTCCTCTCCTGTCTGCTATTCCTCTGCGACCTGTTCCTCTACTCGCACTGGGTAGCGGACTATTCTACCTGCCGTTCTCTCCGCGGCTTCTCACTTGCTAAACCGCTTCCTGCTCTCCTCTCCCTCCCTCCCGTGGATCCACCCCTCAGTGCCTTTTATAGCCTCTCCTCTCAACACGTGGGCCCCACTTCCCGCTGCCTACTCTGTCTTCCTCTTACCGCGCGGCCTCCTCCTGTGGCTTATCCTTTCGCTTGCAGTTTATCTCTCTTGCCGCTCGAGTTCCTACTCGCGGTCTCCTCTTGCCGCTTGCGGTTTCTCTCTCTTGCCGCTCGAGTTCCTACTCGCGGTCTCCTTTCTTGCCGCTCGAGTTCTTACTCGCGGTCTCTCTTCTTGCCGCTCGAGTTCCTACTCGCGGTCTCCTTTCTAGCCGCTCGAGTTCTTACTCGCGGTCTCTCTTCTTGCCGCTTGAGTTCCTACTCGCGGTCTCTCTTCTTGCCGCTCGAGTTCCTACTCGCGGTCTCTTTTCTTGCCGCTCGAGTTCCTACTCGCGGTCTCTTCTCTTGCCGCTCGAGTTCCTCCTCGCGGTTTCTCTCTCTAGCCGCTCGAGTTCCTACTCGCGATCTCTGCCTCTGCTTCCCTCTTTTGGTCGCGCGGAATCTATATCTAACCGCTGCGACTTCTCCTTGTCTCTTTCAAGCCGTCTTCTCTTCTCGCTCTTGCTTGGCCGCTGGTGTTCTCTCAGTGACCGTGCGGGTTGTCCTTGCTCTCTCCCGCACCTGGTCGCGACCTCCTGTCGCTCTCTCCCCTGTACTTGTCGGCGTGCCTATCCGCTGCGGCCTCTTCTCTAACCGCGCGCTCTTCTATTCGCTGCGGCCTTCCCCGACTCCACGAGCTCTTCCATCGACTCTACCGAACCGGCGGCTACTCCTCCTGCTGACCGCCCGGCTTCTCTTCCCGATCTTCGAGATTAGCTGCAGATCACAACTATCTCATTATCTGGGAAGAAGAACTTTGTTCCGTGGGTCCACTTGGTTCGGCGTGTTCTTCAGGCCAAGGGCCTTGTGCTCCACCTTACTAACGCACCCCCTTCCCCTAATACGGAGGACTGACTATGAAATGACGGCCGCGTTCAAACATGACTACTTAATTCGCTGGAGGGTGAGCCATTCCAAATGGTCATGTACCATGAGACCGCCAAAGCTATGTGGGAGGAGCTTCACTCCTTATACTCTGGCAAGGATTGTCTTCAGCACCTCTACAACATTATTACCGACCTTCAGACTCTTGATGCTGGCGGGGCGGCTGACATGACCTCGTTTGTTGCTCGTGCCAAGACTCTGGCAGTGGCTTGAATCCAACATCAGCCTTCTACCACCGACCTTGCTGCTCAACACGTGCAAAAGGAGGCCGTATGCATTGCCATGATGATGGCTCGTGTCCCGCCTCACCTTCAGAGCATCCGGGCTCAGGTGTTGGCTTCGGCCTCTACTCCCTCCCTCTCTGATGTCTGCTCTATGCTCCTTCGAGTATTACCACCCCTGGATTCTCCGGCACCCTCCTCTCCGGCTCTCCTTCAGCAGACCCTTCCCCCCTTGCTTCCTCCACCGCCTTCTGCTCGCAGTGGACGTCCCGGCTCTCGCGGAAGGGGACGTGGGGGTCGGGGCCGACCCAAGTGTTCATATTGCGGCCGTGATGGCCACACTGATGCCGTTTGCTACAAGAAACATGGCTATCCTACTCGCCCCACTGCGGCTGCTGCCACAGATGGCTCCTCCTCCACTGGTACCGATCTTGAGGCCGTTCGCCTCCAACTACAACAACTCCAGGGGCTTCTTAGCTCTCCTCCTGCTTCTGTTGCCTCCATCTCTACTGCATGTATTACTTGTCTTTCCTACAGTCCGCGTTGGATCTTGGACTCGGGTGCTACTCATCACATCACCTCGATGTGGCCCCTCAAGTACTCGGATGTTCCTCATCCGAAATCTATCACTGTCGCTAATGGGGCGACTGTTCCGGTCTCCGGCTGCGCCGCGATCTCTCTTGCCCCTCCATCTCTCTTCGTTCGGCTCTTTATGTTCCGGGCTCTTCTTTTAATTTACTTTCTGTTGGTCGCCTCACTCATGATATGGATTGCTCTGTCACATTTATGCCATCTTCCGTTTTGATACAGGATCGGCGGACGCAGACTACCATTGGTAGGGGACGACTGCAGAACGGGCTCTACCTTCTTGATGCCTCTCCCCCTATTCTCTCCTCCGTCTTCGCTGTTGACTGGCATCGCCTTCTTGGGCATGCTCCTCTACCCGTTCTCCAAAAGGCGCTGCCTCATGTATCTTTTCCTGCTTTCAAATGTGATTCTTGTGTTTACGACAAACAACCGCGTACTTCTTTTCCTGCTCATTGTACTAGGAGCGCTGCTCCGTTTGATTTACTGCACTCCGATGTCTGGGGTCCTTTTAAAGTTATAAGTATCTCTGGGTACCGTAATTTTATAACCTTCATTGATGATTATTCTCGCACAACATGACTTTACCTACTTCGTGATTGCTCCGAGCTCCCGCTCATCTTTCGCGCCTTTATACAAGAAACTCGCATGTAATTCTCCACAACTATCAAAACAGTGCGCACCGATAACGCTAGCGAATACACCGACCATGAATTTGCCAATCTCTGTGCAGAATTTGGTATTATTCATCAAACCACCTGTGCCTACACCCCCCAACAAAATGGCATTGACGAACGAAAGAACCGCCACCTCCTCGACGTTGCCCGCTCCCTCATGCTTCAAATGAATGTTCCAAAAATTTACTGGAACTTTGCGGTATCCACTGCATGTTTCCTCATCAACCGCCTCCCTTCCTCGGTTCTCAACTCTGCCACTCCATTCAGCCTCCTATTCCCCTCCACTCCGGCCTTCCCTATCACACCAAGGGTCTTTGGCTGCATTTGCTTCATTCACCTCCTGGGTCCCTCCTCGGATAAGTTGGATCCTCGAGCAGCTAAAACTATTTTCGTCAGCTATTCTCGCACTCAGAAGGGCTACCTGTGTTACTCTCTGGTAATCCGGAAGGTTATCGTCTCCGTCGATGTTACTTTTTGGGAAGATCAACCTTTATTTTCCCCAACTCATGCTCCTTCCTCCCCGACGACATCTCCACCACTGCCTATACCCCGACCCGTCATCCCTACTACTGCGCCTGTTCCCCTACGTCCTTCTAACCCTGCTCCTGCTCCCTCCAAGCCACCAGTTATCCAGGTTTATTCTCGCCGCCTTCCTCCTCGTTCCGCTACCCCTCTGCAGTCGGCCTTTTCCTCGGCTACCCCGCGCCCTGCTGATCAGGTATCTCCCTCCATCGCTCATCCTCTGGCGAATTATGTCTCCCTGCATCGCCTCTCTCCCCAACTACACACATTTGTCACTTCTATTTCCTCCATTTCGGTTCCTAACACTGTGCAGGAGGCGCTACAACATCCTGGCTGGAAGACTGCCATGAAGGAGGAAATGACTGCTCTCTGGGCCAACAAGACCTGAACTCTCGCACCACTTCCCCCGGGTCAGAAACCGGTTGGGTGTAAGTGGGTCTTTGTCATCAAACATGCCGCTGATGGGGCGGTTGACCGTTTGAAAGCTCGGCTGGTCGCCCGGGTTTCACCCAACAACACAGGATGGACTATGAGGAAACCTTCTCTCCGGTAGCCAAACTCAACACCGTTCGGGTTCTTATCTCGGTAGCTGTCCATCGCCGGTGGCCCTTACTGCAACTGGATATTAAGAATGCCTTTTTGAATGACGACTTGCAGGAAACTGTCTATATGCAACAACCTCCCGGGTTTGAGACCACGAGGGAGTCTCAGGTTTGTCGCCTTAAGAAAGCTCTGTATGGCCTCAAACAATCATCACGGTCATGGTTCGACAGGTTCAGCAAGGCTCTTTGGGAGGTTGGTTTTTCTCGAAGCACGACAAACTTCTCGATGTTCAATCGCCACTGTACAATGGGGACAGTTCTTCTGTTAGTATATGTTGACGACATCATAATTATGGGAGATGACTCACAGGGAATACAGGAGGTCAAACGACATCTCGGTACAGTTTTTCAAACAAAGAATCTGGAACCCCTCTGGTATTTTTTGGGCGTTGAGGTTGTTAGACGACCAGATGGTCTCGTCCTTTCCCAGCGAAAGTATTGTCTCAGCATTCTTCATGATGCAGGTTACTCGGGTTGTAAGCCGATCAATACCCCAATGGATGTGAATCACAAGTTATGTGCTCAGACTTCCGACTTAGATCTCTTACTTGAGAATCCTGAATACTATCGCCGTCTAGTTGGAAAATTGATCTACCTCACGGTAACTAGACCGGACATATCTTTCGCAGTTAGTATTGTCATCCGATATATGCATTCCCGCGAAAATCTCATCTTCACGCCGTTGAACGCATTCTCAGATACCTCAAAACGGCCCCTGATCAAGGATTGGTCTACAAGACCTCATCTTCAGCTTCTACATTGATAGCTTACTCTGATGCTGATTACGCGGGTTCTCTTGATGATCAACGATCAACCAGTGGATTTTGCACATATTTTGGAGGACACTTGATTACGTGGCGGAGCAAGAAACAAGCTGTTGTGGCTCGATCATCTGCTGAGGCTGAATACCGGGCAATGACGTCTATAGTTTCTGAACTAATATGGCTGCAGAGTCTTCTTACCGATCTGGGTATAAAACTTCCTTCCCCAGCCCTTCTCCTTTGTGATAGCCAAGCGGCGATACATATTGCCAAGAACCCGGTATTTCACGAGAGAACTAAACATATTGAAGTTGATTGCCAATTCATCAAAAAGAAGGTTCAAATGAAGAAGATTGACCTGAAACATGTTCCCGGGACAGAACAAGTTGCGGATGTACTCACTAAAGCTCTTCCCAGTACACTCTTCTATCAGTGCTTGCCCAAGCTTGGTGCATACGATTTGTACGCTCCAGCTTGCGGGGGAGTGTTAGAAAATCCCATGTAAATGACCCAGTATTGGGCCCATGTATTTTTTATTTCCTTCTCTTATTAGTCCCACATCATTGTATATGATTTCTTATCTCCTTTTCTCTCCTATATATTTGTATTCTCTCCTTGTATTTTGATACACAAACAATACATACAAGTTTTGAGCTCACTCAACACTTACGATTAATTTTTTATAATTTTTTCACACTATATATCTCGTATTTCATATTACAAAAAATATGAAAAGTTCAACACATTTTGACGCATAACCTACCTATGAGACTATGAAGGCTATGGCCGAACCCTAAATGCAACAATATGAATCCGAAGATTTTAAATTGCAATAATGAGTCTTTAAAAAATTTGATCATAGATATATCACTGTGATAAAGCTTTATAAAGGAAAACAAGAGAAGTCGTACAGATTCAAGAGAGCTCGAAGCCAAATAACTAGTAAGTGGAAGCATGCAATGTCTCAAAACATGGAAACAATGGTTAAATATCCCTCAAGTAGGAAACTAACTCACAATTCAACATAAAAAACTGACTTCTAACCAAAAGACTCACACAACTAGGTAGTAGAGGGCTTGGTGGAGTTTCTGGCAAATGTCAATGAGCTGGGTAAGTGTCATAGGGCTGAATGAGGCCCCGTGGAAGCTTGATATGCTGGAGCTGGACTGCTTCAGCAGCTGGTTGGACTGATTGGTGCTTATTCAGGAAGCCGGATGACTGGACAGCACTCGAATGGGTGTTGTTTTCTCTTCCAATGACTGATTTTCAGAACTTGGTATGTTTCTAGAGAGTTGGGGGCGAGGAATAGAGATTCAGGTTGCTAGAATGTATCTTCAACAACAATATTAGCAGGGGGTAGAGTTCCTGGACAACAACAGTTGGCTTCCAGGTGCTGGGGGTGGAGGAGGCTGGAAGCAACCCGGATAGCAAGGGGGCTGGCTGTTGAGGAGGAAAGGTGGAATTTCTACTCCAGGTGCAATTCTGGATAGCAATCATGCATTCAGGGAGGAGGCGGGGGGGGGGGGGGGGGGGGGGGGGGGGGGGGCTTTTGGGGTGGGTGGGGGAGCGAAGTGCTGGAAGAGTCCTCTCTATTCAGTTAGCAGAGTAGTGGATGATGGGGGTAGTTTTGGACGGTTGCATGGAGCTCCCAGGAAGCAGGCAGCGGTTTTATTCCTCTGTACAGAACTGAAGAGTGGAGTTGGCCTGGAGGAGTGGAGACACATGGGCTGATTGTGGGAGCGAGAGGTTATGCTTTGTTAGGAGAGAAAATGAGGTGTTGGCGTGGGAAATGGGGGCGCGATTTGTGGGTAATGGAGAATGGTGGAATAGGAGGAATTTTAGGTGGAATTGTAACGGCCCAAAATCCGCCACAATTTAAAATCATTCTTTCTGAGTGAGTTTTTTACATAATTATACGGAGCAGCATAATAAAAAAATTGTACCAGCGAAAACATAACATCACATTTCATCAATATATAAACACAAAATAAACTGTTCATATACACTGTTATACGCAGCATGTTCATATACACTGTTTACATGTCAGGTACAAAAATGTCTACATTATTACATTACAAATATCTAACAAAAGTACACGGAATAAACTCATGCTAACCCGTGGACGAGCCACATCTTCAACTGATCTTCGATCTGCCTCTGCCTGAGCCCGTCTAGCGGGGTCTGGTACGCTGGTGCTCGCTTCCTAAAAAAAATGAGGAACCAATTAGTTTTGAAAACTAAGTGAATTCCTTACCCTTGCCAGTAGCTTCGCACTGCAAGCAGACAAGAGAGTCAGCATCAATGAAATCTATATGAACATGTTTCTAAGCTAGGAACAGGTAAAATCAACAATTCTATATCTGATATCAAGTCATATTTCCTTTTATTCGTAGTTTGTTTCTCGAAATTCTTCGGGTCATTCGAATATCTCAATTATCCGGGTCCGTCGACCCTTCATATCCTTATCCACTTTAGGGCGCTTCTACGCGCTACAGGCTTCAACACCTCCTATTGGATTCATATCATAATCTGTAGGAGTTCGACCCCCCTACGAGGTGTGAGAGTTCTACCCCACTCGCGAGGTGTAGGAGTCTGAAACATTCCCCCCTATTAGGCTGACCCTTAGCATTTCGATGCGTCGACGCGTTCTCAATTTCAATTCATTTTCAATCATTTTGATTCGTTCAGTTTCTTCACAATTAGAATTTATTTGTATTTGGTTCCCCTCAAAATTTTATCGCTCGCTAAGCTACGTTAGCGTTTTCGGCGATTCATATATTCAGTGATATCAAATAACTGAAAGAAAGGTAACTATATTAACAAGTTCACAAGAGAGGAAACAAAAACAATAAGGACTCACCCCAACTTTTCCTTTGCCTTTGTCCTTCGAAGGGTTCACGTCACGTCTATCGCTGGACGCCATCCTCTGTAGTATCAAAATATCATTTACTTTATGGTTGCACCATAAATAGTTACGAGCAGACTCCTACGACGGTCACAACTACGACCTCTAGGAGTTGTGTAGGGAAGGACTAGCGTGGGTGATCAAAAAGAAGGCCCACCATTCAGCCAATAAATGAATTCAAATACCCACGATGTCTATCCAATTTGCTCCAATGCACAACCTCAAGGATTGCCACGATGACAACACCAAGGGCTGATAATAGCAACTCAAAGCAAGATATAAATCCCTTCTAAAACAGCTGGACAGCTACCACCAAGCAGCCCAAAAGCACAACCGGCAACCCCCAGGTAGCCCTCAACAACACAGTCGGCAAACAAAGGTTTACAAGGGGGTCAAGACAAAACCCCTAATGAAACCATAACCTCATCTCTCCCAAAATTAGCTCAAATTCAAGGTTTAGGGTTTGGAATGCCATAAAAAAACTTTTGAGTTAAAAAGGAGTGAATCAAAACCAAAACCACAAACCCTAGGGTTTTCATCCATCATCAATCCGTACACAAACTTCATGATTAACACATAAGGATTGAAGGGAAGGAGATTACCTCTCAATCGCAAGAAGCTTCACAGAAATTAGAGAAGAATCGAGCCCTAGAAAGCAATCTGCAGTAACGGATTCCGCTGCGTTCGTCGCCCAGTTCGCTCCGTCAAAATGAAGAGGAACGAAATAAAGCAGAGAATATATCACGGAATCACCGCTTAAACCCAGGCAACCGGTCACACCACCGGTTCTACCTGTCTCAACCCATGCACAACCACAACCAACATAAACCGCTCTCTTCTTCCTCCTCCCACCTTTCCCAAATGAGAAAAATGAGGGGAAACAACCGTTCAGCCCTATATAGTCACTCTGGAGGAGAGTCTTGGGCCTTAGGATCAAATCCTAAAAGAAATCGGACGACTAACAAGCCAAATGACATATCTGCTTCCGTCTGCTACCGCCGGGCGGTAACTACCTTCCGCCGAGCTGTAGTTTCCCGAGCGCTCGGCCAAAAAATAATGCCGCGCTAACGCCGACGATAAGGCTAACGCCGCGCGGTATCGTTTTTCTCGAGAACTCGACGTTTTCTCGAAAGCTCAGCGTTCGACGAACTGGGCCCTTCGTTCGACGTTTGACGTTCGACGAAACAGGGCTATTGCCGGGCGATTGCTACTATCGCCGGGCGGTAATCCTCCAGCACTCGACGAACGGATCTATCGTTCGACGCTCGACGGAAAAGGGCTATCGCTGAACGGTACCTAGCTAACGCCACGCGCTAGCATTCAACGCTCCCAACTCTTGGCCACTCAACGCTACACTACCGACGGGCGATAGCTTCTATCGCCGGGAGATAGCTTCCAGAGACTCAAGATCTGAAAACTGAGACGTTACAACAACATCAATTTGTTTGTGTGGCGAAGTATGACGTGATAAGTCAGAGCTTGCAGGCAAGCCCGGACGATCCCAGCTGGGTATCCTTCGGTGGACTTGGTCCCGATATTGGAGCCGGGCCTGGGTCGTCGCGAACGGGCGGGGCCTAGGCAAGCGTTCCGTGTGGCGGCTTGTACGCCGTTTGGGGGAAATTAGAGTACCCTTGTGCGATGTTAAATCAGCACTGAAATTAATTGTTTTCCATCATCGGGGAATATGTACAAAGCCTTTTCTTCATATATATGCAAACATATTAATATTAGACTTCGGGTCTTACAAGAATGTACTAATATTTAGGAGATGATTGTAGTGGGGAGTGTGGAGGTGGTTTGGGAGTTATGATGGTGGTGGGAGAGTGGTGGATGACCGGAGGAGGTTTCTTGCAGCGGTAGTGGTCGTCAAAAGTGGTTTCCGGCAATCGTCGGAAAACTAAAAAATGAAGGGAATGAGGGGGTCTTTATGGCCGGTTTTTGGAGGGAGTATGGTGCGGAGTTTGAAGGGATATCTGCGGGAGCTTTGAGGAGTCAAGTGGTGGTACCAGATGTTAGAGGTGGGAGGGGAAAGAGGGGCTGCCGACTAGATATTTTGGAGGATGGAATGGGGAAGCCGGCTAGGGATTTTGAGGGGGGAAATGACGGGCGTTGGCTACTGGATTGTGGAAAGGAGGTAGGGACGACTAGTTGGTTGATGGGAAGGGGGATCAAAAGGAGGATTCTCTTCTTTACTCAATCTTTCAATGTCTTCTAAAGGAACCATCTATTCCTATTTATAGACTAAGGTGACATCATATACGTTCATGATTCTCTGATCATGGCAGATCTCAAAATACATGTAAATTTAAGTCAAAAAATGGAAGAAAATAACTAAAAATTATGGATCATTGATCCACGTAAAATGGATGACTCTGATCATCGTGTAGGCCTATGCATGTTGTGCTCCCTATCAATGTTTCCCATTTTGAAAATATTCATCTCTGTGAATGAAGGTGAGTGTGGTCTCGTATGAAGGCGTGGTAAATCACTCTAGCTTTGATGGTGTCATGATCTCGTGGACCATGCTCGTGGGTACAACTGTTGCGGAGGTTGGAGATGGTACCGATGATGCTGATGGTTATGATGGAACAGAGGATGGTACTGTTGAAGTTGGCGACGATATTGAAGGTGCTACTCCTGCTATAGGAGATGGTGTTGAAGATGGCCGAGTCGAAGTAAAGGATGTCAGTGTTGAAGACGGTATTATTGCTATCGTCGACATCGAGAACTGTGATAGTGTTGATTCTGAAATTCACACTGTTGAATATGATGCAGATAATGTTGTTGGTGTCTGTGGATGTTGATGTCTGTGTCGAGAATGCGGTACTGCTGTGGAAGAAGCCGGATGATCAAACAGTGCTGAAGACTGGAGTTGTGTAGATGGCGAAGTCTGGGATTGTACCTCCATGAAAGTTGGAGTTGTAGTGAGGTGGTAGACGACGACTGGGGCTGTAGTGAAGTAGTAGGTGAAAGTTGAGGCTAAGGAATTGAAGCGGCGGGAGGCCAAGGGTACATGTCGTCGTATGACTCGAAGAATCGAGTCAAATCTTTTATGTTGAAGCGGTTGAAAATATGATGCTCTGCGAAATATCTAATTCGTAAGCATTTGTTCATATTATTTTGATAACCATGCATGGGCTCATTCACTTGGCATTTACTTTTCGAACGGTTCTATTGGGGAATCTCTTAGCTCATATACAGATCATCACATGTTCTCATTATTTGAAGTTTTGCAATCTTCTGCGGCAATCATCATAAGATTTATAGATATCATTATTGCAAGTAATCCTACGTCGCACAAACTCATGCAATGTCGATGAATGGTGGTCGAAAACTCAATGGATCTCTTATGCAGGGACTATGCAACTCTCCTAGTTTTATTCGAGAGGGGCATATGGATGGGGGGTTCAGTGGGTGGGGTGTAAAAAAATTCATCGCAGGTGCAATGATCATTTAAATAATCACCCGGTGTGTCAGCAATAATGAGATGGGATCGATCCCCACGCCATCGAGAGCAGTCTCACTCTCGACTACCTCATAAACAGTGGGCACACCCCTAATGAGTGGTGGTTTATCTTATGGATCTCTAAGTGGCGTGCAGAAGTAATCGTCGAGTATGCAACTAACAGTAATATACTTATATGAGGTATCATCACTAAAGTATGAGCTCATTACATACCAAATATCACTCAAGAGATGTGATTCGTCAGGAAACTCACCAAGAATGTCCAAGACATCAACACTTGCATACCACTCTATGGCGTATCAAATGTCTCCATGGAAGGAAAATTCATTGGGTGGTTTACTGGGTGAGGTATAATGAAATTCATCGCAAATGCGACGACTACCAACATAGGTTCTTAAAATATCAGGAGTAGCCTTAAACAACATTATATTCAAAAACCTCAGAGACGGAGTGACTCGGAGATATGACTTGAAGAGGCGTGAAGAATCTTGTGCTCATAAATGGATCGCTCGTTGGAATCTCATTCTCATTAAGAAGAGGTATAGACAATAGACATAGATTCCTAAGTCCGAAACAGAATCTAGCTATAGTTGCAACTAGCTCATCATGAATGCCGCTCCTCGCTGCTAGCTCGTTAAATTAATCTTTATACTCAGCAACAAACATGAATCCTTATTGGAGGGAAAAATACTTGTTTGAGAAGATAACTCTTATATGACGTTGACAAATACCTAAGACGCAATCTTCACTCCTCCACCCAACTAGTAGTGTGGCGAACCCGATCACGCTCATTACTCTACTCATTGTTATCCCGACATTTTCTCTCCTGACACAACAACCTAAGCTCGACAAATCTGACGTGATGCACACCTAATAACTCAAACTTATCGAGATAATGACCTATGTCCATAAGTTAATAGCTAAAAGCTTCATGACAATCATCAAACGGTGGGGCGACTCTACAGAACATATACTCGAGACTCCTCAAAACGATGTTCATTGTAGTAACTCCTATGATAATTTGGTCGCATTGAAGGGTCAACACGACCTCTTTGAGGGACGAACGAGGGACGAGGATAGTCATAATAGTATGAGGATCTTCCCGAGTGAACTCTATGATGTTGAACATATGTAGACTCTTGTTTCTCAAATAATGGATTATAGTAGCAATGACTACTATGATATGACATTAGTGAAACATATAGTTTCCAGTCCAGTGTATCTTATACTAAACACAAACCTTGAATCTGATACTAATCTGGCCTTGGACGGTCCTATGATGGCTATGGGTGTACCTTAAAAGCAACAATATGAATCCAATGATTTTAAGTTGCAATAATGTGTCTTTACAAAAAATTGATGCTAAATAAATCACAATGATAAGACTTTATAAAGGAAAACAAAAAAAGTTGTATAGATGCAAGAGAGCTCAAAATCAAATAACTAGTAAATGAAAACATAAGTCTAAAACTTGGGAATAACAATAACAAACAAATATCCCTTCATAACTAACACATAATTCAACATTAAAAAATGACTTCAAACCAGAAGACTCACAATTAGGTAGTAAAAGGGCTTGGTGGAGTTTCCGACAAATGTCAATGTTCTGGATAAATGGTAAAGGGCTGAATGAGGGCCCCAGGGAAGCTTGATGTGCTGGACTTGGACTGCTTCTAGGTTGGAGATCCTGGACAGCAGCTGGGTGGACTGATGGGGGGCTATTCAGGGGATAGATGGCTGGACAGCTGCCGAATGAGTGTTGTTTTCTCTTCCAATGACTGATTTCCAGAACTGGGTATGTTTCTAGAGAGCTAGGAGCTACGAATAGATGTTCAACTTTCTGGAATTTATCTTCGGCAGCAATATCGGGGGGGGGGGGGGGGCAATATCTGCTGATGAGGAGGAGAGCCTGAATTTCCAGTCCATGTACAATTCTGGGTACCAATCCTGCATTCAGGGAGGGGGCAAGAGTGGGGAGAAACTGCTGGAGGAGTCCTCTCTTTTCAGTAACCAGAGTAGTGGATGTTAAGGAACTGAAATGGGGTGTTTTGGTCGGCTGAAGGGGAGCTCCCAGGAAGCAGGCACCAATTTTGTTCCTCTGGACAGTACTGAAAACAGTGGAGATGGGCCCGGAGGAGTGGAGACCCGCGGGCTGGCTGTGGGAGTGAGAGGAGAGGCTCAGTTTTTGGAGTGAAAATGGGGTGTTAGCTTGGGAAATAGGGGAGGGATTTATGGGTTGTGGAGAATGGTAGGATAGAAAAACTTTTAAGAGTGGCCTAAAATTTATAGGTCTTGGATGACTCTGATCGTCATGTATTTGTTGATTATAGGGGCCTATGCTTGTCGTGATTCACATCACATTTATTTGTTGATTATCTTTATGAGTTTGACATAAATTTATTAAGCTTGGAAAGAGTTATAATTAATCAAGGATATTTTGATTTTAAGTCTTCTTTATTTATTGTAAAATTTAATGTTATCAAAATAAAAATATTATATAATATTAAATAAAATTTACCATGTACCGATTTATATTTTAAATAATGTTTTAATTTGAATATTTTTCCTATTTATTTTGGGATTCATTTTTCATTAACCTGTTATAGTAATTTGTTACTTTTATAACATATAATATACATAAATATAAAAAAATTATAAGATGTAGAAAATTGATATCTTAAAATATCTGTGACATGTCTCCGACATCTTAAAATATCTTTGACATGTTTCCGACATCGTAAAATATCTTCAACATGTTTTCGACATCTTAAAATATCCCTATATTTAAAGACTCAATTTGACATTCGCCGATATCGATATTCACAATCTTGATATTTATTCCTTTGTATGGCTGTTGTATTATGCACATGATTATGCAAGAAGCAACGACTCTTACACCCTCGAGTTCTTGTTTGAAAAACATAAACCGCTACAATTTGAATTATACTTTACTTTCTACCATGGAACGAAATCATTTATCAGTATTTTCATAGCGGAATTTGATCACCTCTTCTACAAGGGAGTATATCGTAACATAATATTTCTTAAAATTCTTACCTCTATTTAAAACTCTTCTACAGTAGATAAGTATTTAGAACTGTCTTCGTCATTCTTCTCTTTATCCTAGAAATATTAAAATATAAAACGTTAGTCATAATTGACTATGCAAATTCTTATTTCTTAAGCACTTACCTTACTTATCTCTTGAAGTCCTTGCGCATGAAGGAAACATGAGATATTTATATAATCAACAATTAACCAACAAATAAAAGCATTAACCAAGAGGGAATCCAACACATATGAAACCAAGAGGGAATCCGTACACATTTAAAATATGTTTCCTCTAACTGTTCTTATAGCCTTTTCTTTCTTTGCTGTGTTCCTTTATTTCATAATTTCTTTACATTTCCTTCTATACATCATTTCTTTCCTTTTTCCTTTTTGGGCAATGCTAAGAAAAAATTCCAACATTCATTCATTACGCGCCTTTTATTTAGCACACTCACATTTGTCGGATTTAGGGCTATCATCTAGCAGTGGTGTCCAATTAGGACACTTGAATCGAAGAACATTCTGTTATAGACTTCCGATTGAGATCTCGTAACCAGACGAGAGAGAGAGGTCCATCGTTGTCACGACCTGTCTCAACAAAAGTCAGAGTGCGCTTTGGGGAGAGTCGTGATGTCATAAGCATGAGCAGAAAGAAAATCCATGCCTGTAAGGCGGGAGCAAAGATACTGATAATTAGGTTTAAATAATTAATTTGAAGGGAAACCATTTGTTTTTATGCGGAAGCTTTTGAAATATGACAACAAAAATTTAATGCATATGTATTTTAATAAATCACATGATACAAGTTCAGATACATTTTTTTATGACATGATAAACTCAGAGAAATGAACATGCAAATAAATGTTAATTCTAGTACATGTATAATAACGTAATAGTTGTCCATGATTTACTGATCATAATTATTACATAAAAAATGTCTGACAGAAAAGGAAGCATGCGACACATGTACGACTGCTAAAGCAAAGCCAAGATAAGAAGGAAAGTCTCAGAACATTGAAATAAACAGTGAGTGCGAGCAGGAGAATCAGAAATGTATACGTGTATCAGTTTTCATGTAGCAGAACTAGCAAAACAGACAACTAAAATAACCAAAAAAAAAGAACTTAAATTATTAGCTTACTTCGGATCATAACATATAATTGATCATGTAATATCATGAACTGTAATCAATAAAGTATGTAGGTAGTTTTAGTCGGCGTACATGGTTCAGACTTAAGTTCAAGTGCAAGTCTTATTAGAAAAATTCCTGCTTGTCGTGACCATACAATCAAAGAGTTGTTCCAATTAAACGCTTCCTTTCAATGATTGTTTATGATATTATTGAGTTAAATGATTCATATTTTAGTGATTGTAGCAGGAAATAGACTCACGTCAAAAAGAAAGATCAGATTGTGAAACTAACTTTACTCCAAACTTACAACGAGGCAGACACAAGAAATAAGATTCGATGACAAAAAATAAACTAGATGAAGAGCTTTATATTTTGCTGGTTCAAGTATTCACGAGTGATAAGATAACTATGCATCTTTTTCTAAGATATCAAGTATTCATTTAGATTAATTCATTGCAAGACACGATTATCTTACAAGTAAACATTTGTACGATCTGGACATCTTATAAAATCACAAGTCATTCAATTGCTACAAACAATCTTAATAATTATCATTATAATATTTATTTATCAAGTTGAAAAATCTATTGTTCTTCCGATTATGCATCAAATGAGAAATTCATCCATCTATGTGAACATTCAAAATCATTCACGATCACAACTTATGAATTTCCAAATATATTAAACACTAACATATTAATTCATCCAATTGGGCATTCATGATTTAAATTCATTCGAATGATCAAAATATTCAGGAGTGCAATCATAAAATCATGAGAACAAGCACATTAAACTAAGCTCAATGTTTGCAAGAGAGAGATCTCTACTTGCCTTAAGGTGACACTGAAACTAATGTCGACGGGTAAGCGGCGCAAGCAAAAATCAGAAATCCTATTTTGAACATGTTCAAGCACAATCATAAATGATATTTCACATGATAGAAACTCTACGCTAGCACAAGAAATAATTTACAAAACCTAAAGCACAAGAGGGTAGACTGATTTACCTCTCTCAAATGTAAGGAGAGAAGAGAAACCACGAAGAAATCAGAGACTTGACGACGCTTAAGCTTGGAGAAACCCTAAATTGGAGAGGACTAGGAGAGATCTCATCACGTGAATCGAGGAGCGACACCAAAAATCACGAATACCACAAGATTAGAAGATTACAAGAGGAGTAAAGATCTTGAATCACAAAATATTTTCAAATTTTGAGGCAAATAATTGTAAAAGATACAAGAAAAATCGGAATAAAGAGAAATAGAGAGAGTTCTTACCTAAAGGAACCAAACCTAAGCCCAAAGAGGAAAATTCTGGCAGAAAATTCTGAGTAGGGGGATTCGAGCAAACCCTAAGCTTCTCTCTCGCAAATTCCCGGCCAAGACTAAGAGAGAAGTGGACTTCCAGCCCTAGGAGGGGAAGAAAAAGATTGCTCCTCTTGGAAGAGTGAAAGGAGGCACCAACCGGCCTTTGGAGGAGAAGGGAGAGGCGGGGGAGAAGATTTTGCAGCTTGATGAGGAGGAAGGCTTGCTACTGCTTTGCCGACTCGGGGAAGAGAGGAATAGTCGGCTATGGAGGAGGGGATACCGGCCAGAGGAGGATGGAGAGCACGAGGAGGCGCCACCTGTCCTGAGGGAGAGCAGGAGGAGGCGCTGTCGACCATGGAAGGAGGAGCTGCCGAAGGGGGGTTTACGGGATCAGGAATATGTGGAAACAAGAATCGGGAGTCGCGGGCTGAAGCTGGATCGGGAGGCGGAACCGTGCGGCAATAAAAAGGGGGTTGCGGGTTTTATTGAGAAAACCTAATAGCTTAATTGCAAAATTGCCACTAAACTTAATTGATTATTATTTTGGTCTCCTTTTTTTTAAAAAAATACGGGTTGTTACTGTTAACAACCACGGTAGGGCCCTCGTCGGGCACATGAACTCAGATCCTGTGGCCGACTGCAGTCGAATGGCGAGAACATCCCTAACCAAATCTCCTGAGCGCGTATGAGATCCTCGTCGGGTACATGAACCCAGATCACGCATAATAAATTCCCATGTAGGTTGTTGAGGTCTGGGATAGTACCGAGACCTCCTTTATCAAATTCCTAAGCGGAGACTTGATACCCAACTGCAGCTCAGTTGGGTATCAAGTCTCTGCTAAGGAGCTTAATAAAAGAGGTCGTGAGTTCGATCCCACAACTTAACAACCTTACCTGGGAATTTATTCCGCGTGATCTGGGTTCATGTACCCGACGAGAGTCCCACACACGCCCATGAGATTTGGTTGGGGGTATTCTCGCCATTTGACTGCAGTCGGCCACGAATCTGGGACCTCCTTTGGCTGGAGACAAAAAAGAACACGAGAGGAAGAGCTTGGTTGAGGAACGACGACATTGTCGCGGGAGAGAGGAAGCAGCGACACGATTGAGATGTCTTGGGCTTCTGGCCGGAGGGAAGAAGAACTAGATGGAGGGGAAATCTGAAATTACCGCGGCAGAACCTGCTTCGCGCGAACGGGGAAAAGATGCAGAGGTGCCTCTTCGCTGCTAGGGCTTCTTGCGGACGTGACTTAGCGGATTCGTTTCGGGAAGGGAAAGGGGAAACGAGTGTTAGAGAGAGATTTGAGATTTTTTTTTACTTCCTTCCAACTTGGTCCAGCCATGCCATAAACATGTTCACAATTACACCCCCACTTGTGCTTAGACATGTCGTAATTGAAAACCATAATGGGTAAAAACACAAAGCGACATAAATTAATTAAAATAATAAAGATAACTTTTAGGTGTCGTAATATCGCCGCCCCTGTTAGAAGACAGTTTGTACTCAAGCTGAATCGAAATGTCCCCAAGCAGAGAAGTCGTTGGCGTCAGGAGGGTCATCTATTTCAAGTCAGAATAGCCGCTTGCATCGATGACTGGGGGTGAAGGGTTCATCTCAATTGAAACATAGACCCTTCTCGCGGCGGGCCGCCATCTCCGCCTGGGATAAACAACGTCGGAAAGTGGGGCACAATTGGTTTTCTCCATTAGCGGACTAGGAGTCAGGCCGAACAAAAAGAGGGCGGTCAGTAGCGAGATCTCTGCGGTTTGGAGGCGAGCAGTCCAGCAGAAGACGACACTCGCAGGCCCGCGCAAGGCTCATGGAAGCCGTTAACGGTCGGGTGTTGGAATTCCACATCCCAACGAAGGCTTTCGTGGAGATCGGCTGTGAACATTCTTGTCACGGCGACAAAGCGAACCAAGGCGAGCGCCGGGTGCCTTGACGCTTAGGCGACAAGGCGGACGCCTAGGCGACAATATGGCGAGCAAGTGGCCTGCAATCTATAGACAACGGTTATTGTAATAACCGCTGTCTATATCCGACTATAGACAACAGTTATTACAATAACCACTGTCTATAGACTGCCTGCGATACTTTAGACAACGGTTATTATAATACCCGCTGTCTTAACCTCCATTTTTTAACTTGACAGAAAGTTTACCAACACACAACCACACATATTGTATTTTCATAGCAGTAAGCAGTAAACAACTAAGCACAACTTCTGAATTTTGATATCATGAATTCATGTTATCTCAAATTCTCAAATCTCAATATATTTATACCATTAGTCAGTAAACAAGTAAAACAACTAAGCACACAGGTTCTGAATCTTTTGATTTCATGAATTCATGATATTTTCATATCTCAACACATTCATACCAAGAAGTAGCATGCACAATGTTTCTGATATCATGAATTCATGATATCTCAAATTTTCAATTCTCAATATATTCACACCTATCTTAGATAACATGAAGCAGTAAGCAGTACAAAAAAACAACGCCAATAAATACAGAATTCAGAGAAAGAAATAACAGAAAAGTGAACACAAAAATATCATAGTATAGTATCGTGGTCAAATCCAAAATATCTTCATTCATTGCACAATAGCGTATTAGCATGAATAATGTTTTTAACATAAACTTTAAATAATCTTAGAAGATCAACTAGAATCATCATCTAGTAAGTCGTCATTGACATTGCATGTGCTTGGTTGGTTTGAGGTACTTGTCTTTTGTTCATAAATATCATCAATATCTCATCATCATTGACAAACAAAAAATGATCTAAATCTTCATCCCCTTCATCCATTAGTTGAAGATTAGCTCCAGCTCCACTTCGTAAATTTGGAGACTCAGTTCCAATAACTCTCTCTACATCTTCCCATGTGAGATTATCATTATAAAAATTAGAACATTCTCTAGTTTGTTCATCATCCACTCACTACTCCAATCTAGCTCATCAAACACTAAATGGTTGTAATTTCTTCCTTTTTCACGCTTTTTCTTGGAATCGTGCTTGTAGACGACGATTATTTTAGATGCATACAAGATCACTAAGCTTTTGATGCTCCATTCTATTTTTTTTCCTTTGTGTGAATATGAATCAAGATAAATACAAACTTATTAATAAATATAAAAATATTAATTTTTATATTGAATATTTGTATATTTACAAACTCAAAAGTACTCCAGATGCGTTCACAACTAGAAGAAGAACAACATAAACCAATTATGCACAATGCTATCTTTGTTAGGTCAATATTCGGTCCTCTATATGCACCCCACCAATCCACTATTCATTTAAGACAAATATAAATTATTTGATTATGTCAATATTCGGTCCTCTATATGCACCCCACCAATCCACTATTCATTTAAGACAAATATAAATTATTTGACATATAAATAATTTAAGAAAAAATAAAAACTTAATCAATACTTGGATTTAAGGTGATTTGTTGCCTAATAGTCAGAGGATTTCCAAAACTATTTCGAGATTCTTTGTATTTAGTACATTCTTTGCAATCTTGTCTTGTAATTATTGATCGAACATTAGTCTTGCAATAACATCATTGAAAGCGTCTTGAAATTTCCAGACATCATCATTATATTTTTCCTCATATTCAAAATATTTGCTTGGATTTACAAACAAATCCGTCATATACAATTCTTGCTCCATTTGATTTGTCCACCTATTTTAAATAATGTCAATAATCTTTTTAAATAATCTTTCTTTATTATCAAAATGTTCTTTGATCTTTTGTTTAGTTTCTTTCATTGTCACATATATTCAAGCATAGCCGACCTTTCATCTCTATCTACTAATCGCCAAACGGCAATCTGTGACTTTCCTCCTTTTAGGCAATATCTTACTCCATTCCAAAAAATCGGTTGAAATTATTATTTAAACTTGTTTTTTGACTTCAATTTTTGCCAAATTAGCGGCATTACGAAGGCGACACAAAAAATAATTTTAGCTTCTTCTCGTGCTTAAGCACACTTTGTAGAGTAAGGAATGATGTTACAAATTTAGTCATTGAATGTCTCACGAGATCACCACCTATAGTAGTTTTTATTGCATCAACTAAACGAGTTTGTCTGTAAATGAAATTTGTAATCATCCTTGCCTTTCTTATCACAATTTTGTTATGTTGTAGCTTGCCTATATCCTATAACATGAGATCAATGCAATGAGTTGCACAAGAAGTCCAAAATAATGTGAGTCTTCTCTCTATTAAAATTTTACCACCTGACTTGTAATTGGAATCATTGTCAGTCACCATCTGCATACAACATAACTTTATATATATTGAAAGTTGTAGACTATTAAACTCGAAATATAAAAATTAGAGAAATCAAAAAATTTACCTGAATAACGCACTCTGCTTCTATCTCTCTAATCTTACTATTAAACAACTCTGATAACATTGTCACATCTTGAATATGACTGGATGCATCTACGGAACCCATTAAATAGGATCCTTTTGGACAGTTGACTAGGAGATTGATCAAATGTTTCCCTCTCATGTCTGTCCAACCATCTGATATAAGTGTGCAACCATATCTCTTCCGTTATATTTGATAGTTTATCTTCGTCTCTTTAACTTTATCTTTTGTATTCAATAATAATGAGACATTCAAATCATCATAACTAGAGCCTTTATAACCAGACCTATACGGTCCAACTGCTTCAAGCATGACTTCAAAACTTCGTGGCTTTGCAGTATTGAATGGAATTCTACATTCATAGAACCAATCAACAACATAACTATCAACTTTTTTTCTTCAGGTGATCTAAAACATCTCTTGATAGTACTTTGTGCAGCACCTTTAGCACGTTTATCATCAACTACATCTTCAGGAGCACGCCTTACATGAGCATCCATAGGGCCCCTTTTTGTGGTAAGTGGATTACTTTTATCTTTTTGGCACCTGTCCCAGAACTTGGGAAAAATGACAATTTAGCTGTAGATAATGCCGAAGATACATTATGTGATCCTGTTGGCTCTCTTTCTTGTTCACTCTCATTGTTATCATCCGCAGTCAGAAGCACATTGTCCTTTTTTTATCATTTAAAGCTGAATACATCTCAGTTGCTATTTCAGAAGTAATTTTAAAATACTTTGATACATCTCCATACCCACCACATAAGTGTTCCTTCAACCTTTTGATATCACCGTTTATCAACTATTACAAAATTACATTTAACTGTTTTTTTATCTTTTAAGTCGGGTCAATGTCCATACTTTCAACCAGAATCCTTTAGCTTTGCTTTTTTTAGGATCTGTTTTTGGATCAAGATCATTGATATCAATGGATGAAGCAAGAATTTTGTTTTGGTCTTCCATCTTTCACAAACAAGACCTATAGAATGCAGAGTTAGGTCAGGACAATGAAATGACCGGCTATTTTTAAGCTAACAAAATTATCACAATGAACAATTTAAAGAATTATCAAATGAAATGCAATCTGTAATTATTCTACACAAGTAACAATTTCAAGATCATTTAAAGTATACATAATTAAAGAACATGTTCATTTACAAGAGTCAACAAGAACATTTTTATTTGTACTACTTTTATACAACTATACAAGTATGAAGTTAATCAATTAAATCAATGTATTACATAACAATGAATATGCAATTAAAAAATACATTTGTCAATCATGAATGATTAATGATAATTAGTGATTATATATTCGCAAATCTTATATCGCATATTATCTATTTTCTCTGATGAAAATTGTGTTACTCCATAGATCTGCAATAATTTTTTTTTTGAAAACCAATTCAACATAATTATTATCATTTACCAATATACATGCACTCAACTTATTAATGATGACTTTGAAATAATTCTAAGAGCATCAACAATGTTAATCATGCAACACATGATATAATACCCACATTGAATACTATCTGCTTGTTTTGAGTACTAAAAAAAATAATTGGTAAGTATTTTAATTACAAGTTTTTAAATATTTAAAAAATTACACTACAAATACTCATATAGGCTATAACTTACCGACTTTCATTTTAAAACCTTTATTTTATGAAAACTAGTACGCCAATCTTTTGCTAAATGCTTAAATGCAATTCATAAAATATAAAAAGATTTAGTTTATAGCCAAATATGGATTCCGAATAGGAAAATAACAAATTAATAAACTTATTTTATAATGATATTTTTTAATATCATCACGAATGTCATAATTTAGGGGTTCAATCCAATAAACTGTATTAATATTGTAATCAATAATAACCAACATCCAATATTTTCTGTGAAGCAAATAAAATAATTAATAACTTAATTATAAAAAAAATTACTAATAATCAGTGATACAACGATACTTCATACTTACAATCTATGACAGGACAAAAATAATAAAGAATCTGATTGGAGTTGACTAAGCCTGATTTTTAGATCTTCAACTCGTGATTTTGAATGTGCATTTGCATACTTATCATCAAAATTAAAAATAGATGTTGGATTATGAAAATATACACCTCTATTATATGTAAATTTTTTTAATTGTGAATTTATGTACCTGCAAAAAACATGTGAATTCAAAATCAATTTATTTATTAATAAAAAAACTTAAATTTGTAATATTTGATACTTCGTAGTCAGTACTCACCCAATGCATGCTAATATGATGTTAACTCCAACATTTTTTCATATTTAGAAAATCGTACAACTTTGAAATTTCAAAGTATGTATTTGTTGATTCAACACTTCAAAATACTGTTGTATCTAATACTAGAGATATTATTTTTTTTATTTCTCCATCATAGTTATGAAACTGGGTAACATAACAATGAATTCATTTGTTGTCTCAATAGTCTGTGAAAATAAAAGAATTAGTATTTTGGACATCAATATTGAATTCCTTGATTTCATAAAAGTCAAAAATAATATTATAATACCGCCACCAGAAAAGGTAAACGTTCATGTGATGTCTCATGTTCATATGACCTGGATTCAGACTCCGGCTGAGAAATTAAAAATAACAAAAAAATTATTTATTATCTGGGCAACAAAGAGAGCATAACATTTCATAAAAGTATAAATATTTAAATATAATAATACCTGAGATATGTATTTAGAAGTTTCACGTGCAAGTATAATACTTGTTTCAGTTACAACACTAAACATGCTCATAAGTTCTTCAATTTGATTTTTCATATTACTCATCTCGGTTTGATGCGCTTGTTGTTGTTGGCTCCATAATTCTTGTTGCTGACTCAATCTTTCTTGGACTATAGCGTCCACGTCTTCAATACGAGCTATAAATCTCCTCTCGCTCTGCCTATTATTCTTGAAAAAACATTTAATGGTGGAAAACTTGGCACTAGCTCTAACTCTGCCCGGATATTCTTGTTCTAAAAGAGATGCAAAGATATCATCTCTTCCCTGTGACATTGTTTCAAAACTCTGGGACTCTTGGCTCGACAATTCATCCTAAGCAAAAATAATAAATATTAATGCAAAATTGCAGATAAGAAATTATACTTCACAAGAAATACTAGTATATTACTATTAATAATTTACAAATGATGAAATGATACATTTACACTTATAATTTTAGATGCCAACTCAGCTGCATCTTTATTAATGTATTCAGCAGTCTTTCTTTTATGACCGACTTTCCATAACTCCGCACGTAAAATTGTTGCATTTGCACCTTGTTCAATCTTGACAATAAAATGAAAATAAATTATCATTTAAATTATTGAGAACACAAAATTTTAAAATAAAAAATACGAGAGAGAATTAAAAAACTAATACCATTCTTTTTTCTAATCTAGAATAACCCATTCTGGAAATAGTATGAAAGGTCTTTTGTGATTTTGCTCTCTCTGTATTAACCTTACTTTTCTCCTACAAAAGTAAATATTTGTTAATACTTAATACTTAGATTGCTTATAAATTATAAAGTTAAAAAATGATATAAAATATTGAATTTAATAAGAACACATAACAATATTTTTCAGAGTGGTGCGATGGTCGACAAAAACTCTCCAGTTTTCGGCAGTAATAAAGTTATACTTGACAGGAGCATTGTATCAATGCTTCAAATCAACATTTTTTTACATAAGTGATAAAAAATATGGATTTTCAAGACCTCCAACTATCACCCATGCTTTTCGTTAATGCATTGCGATGACCATCAATAATATCAAAATAAATCTGAAAATAATAGGCAATATCAATTAAAAA
Organism: Platanthera guangdongensis; assembly: GCA_039583875.1. Classification (NCBI taxonomy): domain Eukaryota; kingdom Viridiplantae; phylum Streptophyta; class Magnoliopsida; order Asparagales; family Orchidaceae; genus Platanthera; species Platanthera guangdongensis. The sequence goes on from CM077159.1 coordinate 161,365,471, forward strand.
TTAAGTAAAACACCAACGTTATGTAATCATTGATAAAAAAGTTACGTACATTTAATTTTGCCCATATTTGATCTTTAATTTGTTTATCAACTTTCTTTCATTCAGCATATGTAATTGACACATAAGACCTCACAAGAGATCTCATAAAACTCATTAATTTATTTGTTTCAGGCCCGAGAATAATGCGACCATCATCACTCACAGAAATAATAAGCTTCTTTCTCTCTAGCCTAAACTTATTCAATTCATTCATTTTAGTGAAGCCTCTTGTTGACTTTGATGAAAATCTTTTATCAACCATTTTCTTGTAATAAAAAAAATCCTAAAAAATCCTAAACCATCCAAAAACCATAAACAAAATTCATAACAAACCGTAATGATATTGAGTTACTAGCCTACTATCACACAATCACACATATAAATATATATGCTACTATGTTAGTGCTAAATACTAATATAGAACTATAGAGTTAGGTGATTTAGACATGTACAATAAGAGTTAAAAGTTTAAAATGCAATAATTAGACTAATATATAGAGTTAGTGTGTTTTTTGAGCTATCAAATACAAAAATGCACATTGTGTTGTTTATATACATTTAGCATAGACAAAACATGAGATTGAAAGATTCAGTGGGTGCCTGCTTGACTGATACACAAATAACGCAATGTTTATACTACTACTACTACTACTACAGTACTACTATTGATAATAAAGACATTGACATAGAGCTCAAAACTGGGAAAAGTCTTAAGAAATAATATACCTAAGTGAGAATATGATATTTGTCGAAGAAGAATCGTCAAATTGAAGCAAAGGAGAGCAGAAAGCTAGAAACTTTCACAAAATCGCCTTTAGGGTTTATCACACAGAGCAACAACTGTAAGAACCAAAAAGTCGGGTAAAAACTAGAATTTACGGCTCACGGTTTAAAATAGATAGTATAGACAACAGTTTTTTACAACAACCACTATCTATTCTAGGGTTCACAGCTGTTGTTGTAAACACTGCTGTCTATTCGTGAAGAGAAGACAACAGTTTATATATTAACCGCAGTCTATTCTTGATCCATAAAATAGACAGCGGTTTATATATAAAACGCTGTCTATTTCCGTATTAAAAAAAGCAAGGCACCCAACTCCTTGTTTACAATTGGGCGTCGGGACGCCTAGGCGACGCCATGACAAGAATGGTTGTGAAGATGAGAACCTATTGCCCTGGCAAAACAGAGGTTGCTTGGGACATCAGAATCTAAAATTGCTCCAAGTACTCATGAGGGCTGCAAGGTCGCTGAGGGGATTTCTGGCAGTGGCAGCCCGAAATGAAGAGTGCACACCTCGCGGAAGTCCTCCTACGAGGAGTTTGAGTATTCCCGCATGAGTTGGGTGAACCATAATTCTGCTGGTCCGAGGAGGTGGAATGAGGGGATGCCGACCCGTTCATCTGCTAGAGTCCGCTGATTAGAGAAGAGAATCTCACATCCGGTGAGCCACGGATGTGGATCTTCACGTCCTTCATAGATGGGGAAATCCATGTGGATGGAGCGGGGGAAGGGGGGACCTTCAGGATTAAGTAACACGGAGTCCACCCGACTGGTCAATGGAGAGGCCGCATTGTCCTCCGGTGGTGGAGGTGGGGCGCCTTGTAGGGCGTCAAGATGGGCTTTCAAGGCTTCCATCTTAGCATTTTGGGTATGGAACATGGCCTGAAATAGCTCCACGATCTGATTGAGCGAAGGCTCGCCGTTGTCCATGGTGGGAGGCTGCAAAAGAGGAACAAAAGGTGAAGGTAGCAACCCGACGGCTGTGGATGCTGACGGCGGGGGCGTAGGTGATCAACACGATGAGCGAAAAGCATCACAGTAGGTGTCGAAAAAGGAAACACCGGTGTTTGCGTCTGATACCAAGATGTTTTGTACTTCCTGAAGAAAGTGCTCGAAACTTGTATGTATTTCTTGTGTATATAAATAAAAGGAGAGAATACAAATATATAGGAGAGAAAAGGAGAGAGAAAATCTTATACAAGATGTGAGACTAATAAGAGAAAAGAGAAAAATAAAACATGGGCCCAATATAGGCCATTTATATGGGCTTTTCTAACACTCCCCCGCAAGCTGGAGCGTACAAAATCGTTTGCTTCGAGCTTGTACAAGCACTGATAGAAGATGGTACTGGAAAGAGCCTTTTTGAGGACATCCGCAACTTGTTCTGTCCCTGGAACTTGCTTCAGGGCGAGTTTCTTCATTTGAACCTTTTCCTGGATGAAATGACAATCGACTTCAATATGTTTTGTTTTCTCGAGAAATACCGGGTTCTTGGCTATATGTATGGCAGCCTAGCTGTCACAGAGGAGGAGAGCTGGGTGAGGGAGCTTTACACCCAGATCGGTAAGAAGACATTCAAGCTAAGTTAGTTCAGAAACCACCGACGCCATTGCCCGGTATTCTGCCCCAGCTAATGATCGTGCAACGACTGCTTGTTTCTTGCTTCTCCAGGTAATCAAATGTCCCCAAGATATGTGTAAAAGCCACTGGTTGACCGTCGATCATCAAGGGAACCAGCATAATCGGCATCGGAATAAGCCACCAAAGTTGGAGCTGAAGATGAGGTTTTATAAACCAGACATTGATTAGGGGCCGTTTTAAGGTATCTGAGAATGCGTTCAACAACCTAAAGACGAGATCTTCGAGGGGTATGCATGTACAGACTGACAATACCAACATCGAAGGAAATATCTGGTCTGGTTACCGGGAGGTAGATCAGTTTTTCAACGAGACGACAATAGTATTCTGGATTCTGGAGTGGGAGATCTGAGTCAGATGCCTGAGCGCAAATCTTGTGATTTGCATCAATTGGGGTGACAATCGGCTTACAACCTGAAGAGCCAGCATCCTGAAGGAGGTCGAGGCAATACTTCCGCTGAGAGAGGACGAGACCGTCTGGCCGTCTGACTACCTCAAGACCCAAGAAGTACCGAAGGGGCCCCATATCTTTTGTTTGAAAAACTGTGCCCAGGTGTAGTTTGACCTCCTATATTCCTTTCGAATCGTCTCCTGTAATTATGATATCATCAACATATACTAACAGAAGAACCGTTCCCGTTGTTCGGTGACGAGTGAATAGTGAGAAGTCTGCAGAGCTGGGAGTAAAACCAACCTCCCGAAGGGCCTTACTGAATTTGTCAAACCACGCCTGTGGGGATTGTTTGAGACCACACAAAGCTTTCATAAGACGACAGACCTGAGACTCCCCTGTGGTCTCAAACCCGGGAGATTACTGCATATACACCGTTTCTTGGAGATCGCCATTCAGAAAGACATTCTTAATATCGAGTTGGAGTAAGGGCCACCGACGATGGACAGCCACAGAGATGAGAACTCGAACGGTGTTGAGTTTGACAACCAGAGAAAAGGTTTTTTCATAGTCGAGCCCCTGTTGTTGGGTGAAGCCACGAGCCACCAAACGAGCTTTCAGGCCGTCAAACGTTCCGTCAGCAGCATGTTTGATAACATAGACCCATTTATACCCAACCGGTGCCTGACCCAGAGGAAGGGGTACAAGAGTCCATATCTGGTTGGCGCATAGAGCGTACATTTTCTCTTCCATGGCGGCCCGCCATCCAGGATGTTATAGCGCCTCCTGCACAGAGTTAGGAACCGAAATCAAGGAAAGAGAAGTAGAAAATGTGTGGAGGTGAGGGGAGAGGCGTTGCAAGGAGACAGTTTGCTAGAGGATGAGCAGTGGAGGCAGGTACCTGATCAGCAGGGCGCGAAGTAGCCAAGGTCGAGGCCGACTGCAAAGGGTCAACAGAGTCGGACGGGCGGCGAGAGTAGACACAGATAATAGGTGGCCTGGAGGGGGCAGGAGTCGGAGCAGGTGGTACCAGTGGCAGGGGTGTAGTAACACGGATAACAGGTCGTGGGATAAGTGGTGGTAGAGGATTCGACGTGAAAGGAGGGGGTAGGGAGCAAAGAAGAACGACCGATCTTCTCGGAAGGTAACATCAGCAGAAACGGAGACCTTGTGGGTAGCAGGAGAGTAACATACATAGCCTCTCTGCATACGCGAATAACCGACGAAGACATGTTTTGCTGCCCGGGGTTCCAACTTGTCCGAGGACGGACCCAGGCGATGGACGTAGCAGGTGGAGCCAAAAACTCGAGGCAAGAGAGGGAAAGTCGAAGTAGAGGGAAATAGTAGGCTAAACGGAGTAGCATAGTGGAGGACGGAGGAAGGGAGACGGTTGATCATGAAGCACGCAGTAGAGACAGCAAAGTTCCAGTAACTTTTGGGAACATGCATTTGAAGCATGAGAAAGCGGGCAACATCAAGCAAGTGTCAGTTCTTCCGTTAGGCAACACCGTTTTGCTGGGGTGTGTAAGCACATGATCTTTGATGAAGTATCCCGAATTCAGAGCACAAGGCCGCAAAACCGTGACTAGTGTATTCACGAGCATTATCGGTGCGTAATGTTTTGAGGGTGATGTGAAATTGTGTACGGGTTTCAAGGACAAATGTCTGAAAAACACGGGGAAGCTCGATACGATCACAGAGTAATTAAAGTCACATTGTGCGAGAATAGTCATCAATAAACGTGATAAAATAACGATAACAAGAAATACTAGTAACTTTATAAGGTCCCCAAATGTCTAAATACACTAAATCAAAAGGAACAGTGCTCCGGGTACAATGTGCAGGAAAAGAAGAACGTGGCTGCTTGCCGAAGATACAAGATTTGCACTGAAAATGATGAATGAATACATCAAGAAGAGCCCGCTGGAGCACCAGGAGAGGAGCGTGACCAAGACGTCGATGCCACTCACTGGAGGAGACAGAAGATAGGACAGCAGGATAGTCATCGAGAAGGTAGAGCCCGTTCTGCAGTGTGCCTTTACCAATGATAGTCTGCGTCCGCTGATACTGTATGAGAAAGGAAGAGGGGGTGAATATGACAGAGCAATTTAGATCATTTGTAAGGCGACCAACAAAAAGTAAATTGAACGAGGAGCTCAGAACATGAAGAGCCGAGCAAAGGGAGATCGATGGGTTGAGTAAAAGGTCAGCCCAACCGGAGACTGGAACCGTCTCCCCATTTGCCACGGTGATACACTTCGGATGAGGAGAATCCGTGTACTTGGGTGGCCGTTGCGAGGTAATATGATGAGTGACTCCCGAGTCCATGATCCATCACAAACTGGTGGATAAACAAGCAGTACCTGCTGTGGAGGCGGTGACGATGGAGGCAGAGGGCGGGTTGAGCAGCCCTTGGAGTTGCTGGAGCTGGAGACGAACAACCTCAAGGTCAGAAGGAGCGGCAGAGGATGTGTCCGCAGCAACCGAGGCTGTCGGACGAGGAGGATAACCAATCTTCTTGTAGCAGGTCGCCGCATAGTGGCCGTCCTTTCCGCAGTAGGAACAAGTCGGCCGACCCCGACCACCGCGGCCCCGAGATCCCGAACGTCCCCCACGAACGAAAGTAGGTGGGGGCAATAAGGGAGGAATGGTATGCTGAAGAAGGGCCGAGGGCGGAGGCGCAATAGTATCCGGAGGAGGTGAAACACGAAAGAGCATGAAGCATACATCAGATAAGGAGGGTATAGTGGAGGAAGCCAGAATCTGGGTGCGAATATTCTGAAGGTGAGGCGGGAGACGAGCCATCATGATGGAAATGCAGACGGCCCTCTTTTGAGCACGCTGAGTAGCATGGTCATTGGTAGATGGTTCATGTTGTATCCAGGCCTCAGCGAGAGTCTTTGCACGAGCGACAAAATAGATCATGTCCTAAGCCTCCCCCACCCACCCAGTGTCGAGGGCCAGAAGATCTGTGATGATGTCATAGAGATGCTGGAGACTGTCTTTACCCGAGTACAGGGAATGCAGTTCATCCCACATAGTCTTGGCCGTTTCTTGATACTTGACCATCTGATAAGGTTCGCCATCGAGGGAATTGAGGAGTCATGTCTGAACATGACCATCATTGCGGAGCCAGTCGTCGGTAGAAGGAGGAGCTTGAGTGAGGTGAGGCAAAAGACCCTTGGACTGAAGAACCCGACGAATAGAATGTGAACCCAAGGGATAAAATTCTTCTTCCCGGAGAGGAAAATTGTTGTAATCCTCAGCTCATCATGGATTTCAGGAACAGGTGTCGGGCGGTCTGTAGAGGTGCTAGCCGCAGTTGAGTCGCTGGAAGCCATTGCGGGGAGAGGAAGCAGAACAGACGACCAACAACAACAGACAGAAGCAGGAGCCCGCTGGGAAGAGGGCAAGCAAGAATCCTGAAGGGCAGGTCGCGACGACTAGAGCAAAATGCGAGGAACAGTCCACAACGATTAGAAAGGGCAGGCCGCAAGACGCGATTTGAGATAGGCCGCGACGGAATGGAGCAGTCCGCAAGAAGGGAAATCGCAGCTCGCGAGTAGAGGTGGAGCAGTCCGCAACGAACTGGAGCGGTCCGTAGCAATTAGAAAGGGCAGGCCTCAAGGCGCAATTTGAGATAGGCCGCGGCAGACTGGAGCAGTCCGCAAGAAAGGAAATCGCAGCTCGCGAGAAGAGAGCCCGCATCAGTTAGGAGTATTCCGCGACGGGATATACCAAGAGACCGCGTGCGAGAAGAGAGCTCGGTCTGGACTAGGGTAGAAGCTCACAAGGTAGGAGAGAAGTAGAGCAGGGGAAGAAAGCCCGCTGCGGCCTGGAGGAGCTCGCAGCGGACTGAATTAGAACAGCAGGGAAAAGTGGACCCCACAGGACAGAGAGAGGAGACTATAAGAAGCCCAAGGAGGAGGGTGGAATCACGGAGATGAAGAGGAAGCGGATGCAGAAATATAGGCCGCAGAAGACTGCAGGAGACCGGAGGAAGGCAATTATTGTTTGGAGTCCGCTGGAGGCAACGAGTCCCTCTGATACGATGTAGAAAGTGCTCGAAACGATTATGTATTTCTTGTGTATATAAATACAAGGAGAGAATACAAATATATAGGAGAGAAAAGGAGTGCGGAAATCCTATGCAAGATGTGGGACTAATAAGAGAAGAGGGAAAAAAATAAAACATGAGCCCAATAATGGGCCCTTTACATGGGCTTTTCTAACACTTCCGATTGAGTTATCGTAACCATACAAGAGAGAGAAATAGAGAGGTCCCTCGCGCAGTCTGCGTGCCCCCAATTGGAGACCAGAGGTGCTATGGATGGAGGCAGAGAAGAACCCAAGATAAAGAGTCTGGAGGAGGAACGACAACGTTGTCGTAGGAGAGAGGAAGCAACGACACAGTTGAGATGACTAAGGCTTCTAGCTAGAGGGAAGTAGAACTAAAGGGGAGGGGAGATCGGAAATTACCTTGCCGAAATCTGCTTCATGCGTACGGAGAGAAGATGTAGTGGCGCCTCTTTCGCTGCTAGGGCTTCTCGTGGACGTGATAATAACTGTAATGAATTTTGATTAGCAAGTATATAATTGATGTTTTGATGTATCATGCTCGTAACACACTTTTTTCGTGGAAAATACTTGAGTACAAAGATGACTTAACCTAGATGATTACTTAACTTACTCGATCCAATACATGGCAGCTTACATCTGCGTTTTACCCGAAAAATATTTCGGCTATTATGACATTAATCCTCTCGAACCCACAAGATTCAAAACTCATTGTTTGATTTCTTCGGTGTTGTCTGTTCGGTTTCTGATGTATGTCTGGTTTCCGATGTCTGTCTGGTTTCTGACGTCTGTCTGTTTTCTTAGGTATGTCTGGTTCTAAGACTCGTGCGAAGTTGCTCCATAACTAAATTCCTCTCTTGGCTCGTTCATGAACTCTAATATTGTAGAACTGAATCACTAAGTTTGTATCAGGTTTTGATGTGATAAATAATCACCTAAGTATGAAACTCGAAAACAAATCCGTAGTTGTAAGCAAATCCTTGAACTGTAGCGTCTAACTGTGCATCTGTCTGCCGCCATGGTCACGACAAGCAGGATTACTTTTCCGACAAGACTTGCACGCAGATCTGATTGTGAAACCATAGGCGCCCGCTATAGCATCTGCACCCTTCATCGATCACGACTTACAACATATTACATGAATAATGTTAAGATGCGCTCTAGAGTAGTCTAATACACTAACTTGTTTTGTTTAGCTCTTTTGGTTGTTTGTCTGTTTTGGTAGCTTCGCTTCGTGAGAAACTGGTACACTCATGCTTTTCTGCTTTTGTTACTATTTTATACTTTACCCTGCTCACACTGTTTATTTCAATGTTCTGAGGCTTTTCCTTTGTGTTTTGGAATTGACTTAGCTTTTGTATCAGCGCCGCCCTGTTCCTGGGCCCGATCTGCATCAAGCTGTTGTTTTCTGATGATTGATCTGCTAGCCGTATCAGGTTTGATGTTTTTGATTCATTTTTTTTACTGTCAGATATTTTTTTATGTGATAATTATGAACAGTAATACATGGAGAACTACTAAGCTATTTAAATATTTATGTGCTAGAACTTGAAATTAATGCATGTGCACCCTCTGTTGTATCATTATTGCATGAAAACTATACTAGTGGCTCGTAAAACATAATTTTTACAAAATACATGTGCATCTAAAATTCTCACAGTTTTAAAACTCTAATAACTCCGCAATAAATACAGTCTGTTTTCCCCAAAAATAACAACTTTCAAACTATTTTCAGCATTATTTGCATCCGCCTTAGCAGACATGGATTTCTTTCCGCCCATGTCTGTGACATCACAACCCGTCCGAAACGCACTTTGACTTATGTCGAGACGGGTCGTGACAGTCTCAGTACTTGCAATCTGCATATCCCAAGTTTATCACCGTAGCCAATGGTGACAACACCATTGTTTCTAGCGCTGCTAATCTGCCTCTCTCTCGAACCCTTTTTTTATCCTCGGTCTTCATGTTCCGGGATCGCCTTTTAACCTGCTTTTTGTTAGTCGTCTTATTCAGGAACTTGATTGTTGTGTAATATTCTCACCCTCCTCCTTTGTTGTGCATGATCGACATACGTAGAATATCATTTGTAAGAGACGGCTGTCTAATGAGCTCTATCTCTTAGATGTTCCACCTACTATTCTCTCTTTGGTCGCTTTGGTTTATTGACATCGACGTCTTGGGCATGCTCCCCTCCAGATTCTCAAGAAAGCTCTTCCTGATATCTCCCTTCATGAGTTTACTTATGAGTCATATATCTTTGACAAAAACATAGTGCGTCTTTTACCCCTAATTGTACTCAGAGTAATGCTCATTTTGCTTTAGTACATTATTACGACACTCGACGCACCAGATCCATATTGGGGCTGCACGTATCAGCGCCGCTCACCGGCCGGGACCACATGATTTTTATCCTATATTATTGTGTCGCTTTTTCATATTTTTATTTAGCTTTTTTTCTCACTTGTAGTAAGCCCAGGTGAATGGCGCGAACAATTTGAATTGAGTTTTGATGTTGGGACCTATATGATCCGGTTTTGGTGTGTGGGAATGGAAGCAAGTTTATTCCTCCAAATTCCCCTTCTCTCTCTAACTCTCCCTCTCTCTCCCTTCTTCTGAGCGGAAGCCCTAGCTGACGTTAAACCCGATCGGGGTTTCACGTCCGCCGTTCGGTGTTGCTCCCTCTCCCTCCCTCATCTTCTCCCTACCTCTTCTTGTCTCCTCTTCCTCCTTCCACCCTTCCCTCACAGGTATCTAAAGACTCTCCAACCATAGCCTCATTAGAAGAATCGATCCCACCACCGGGAAACGCCTCCTCAACCGGCCCCTTCATCGGATTGAGATCGGGATATCATAACATACATTCTGATATTTGGGGATCATAAAAAAATTATAGTGTTTATGGTTATCGTTATTTCGCTATATTTATTGATGATTACACGCGAATGACCTGATTGTATTTACTTCGCGATCGTGCTGAAATTGCATTTATCTTTCGTGCATTTATTACCGAGACTCGTACTCAATTTTTCACTGCTATAAAATTTCTTCGCACAGATATTGCACGTGAATATACAAGCCATAGTTTTTCAAATGTGTGTACTGAGTTTGAGATCATCCACCAAACTTCATGTGCTTATATTCCCCAACAAAATGATGTGGTCGAGCGAAAAAATCGTCTCATTCTCGACGTCTTCCGATCACTCATGTTTCAAATGTAGGTTCCCACACTATACGGAAACTTCACGGTTTCTACTGTTTGTCATATCTTAAATCGCATGCCCTTCTTCATTCTCAACTCTGCGACTCCTTTTAATCTTCTTTTTCCTTTCAAGCCATCTTTTTCCATCATGTCTCGTGTTTTTCAATGTACATGTTATGCCCATAATCTTGGTCCGTCCGCTAACAGTTTTCTCCTTGAGTTATCAAATATATATTCGTTGGATACTCTCGCACTCAGAAATGATAATGTGTGTTACTCTCCCAATGATCACAAATGGTTATTTTGGCGGATGTTACCTTTCTTGAGGACCAACCGTTGCACTCCTCTCCTCCAGCTACTCTTGTACCTCCCCTTTTATCACGTCCTACCGTCCCTATTACGTCTCGTCTTCCACCACTTTTCCAACAACACTAGTGCAACTCAAAGCACTTAATCGTGTGTTCACCCGCCACCCTCCCAAATCTGATGCCCTACAACAGTTAGCATCTACCAGTGATATCTCGCGGTCTGCCAGTCTCTTGGTGAATTATGTATCATTATATTGCCCCTCCCCTCCTCTTCTCAAATTCGCAACGTCTTTATCCACCATTTCTATACCTAACTCTTTGAAGGAGCCTCTCCAACATCCTGGGTGGCGAGCCGCCACAGATGAGGAAATGACTGCCTTGTGGGCTAACCAGACTTGAGTTTTTGTCCTTCTTCCTCCATGACAGACTTGTGCGTGATATAAGTGAATTTTTGCGATCAAACATGTTGCAAACGAGACAGTTGAGCGCCTAAAGGCTCGACTTGTGACTTGGGGGTTCACTCAGCAACAAGGTCTCAACTCTGATGAGACTTTCTCAACAGTCGCTAAATTAAATACTGTTCGAGTCCCGATCTCCTTAGCTGTTCATATTTAGTGGCCATTACCTCAGTTGGATATCTAAAATGCATTTCTCAATGACGACATTCTCGAAATTGTCTACATGCACCAACCTCCTGGGTTTGAGACATCAGAGGAGTCTCGTGCTTGTCACCTTAAGGAATCTATTTATGGTCTCTAACAGTCTCCCCGCACATGATTTGATAAGTTTAGTAAAGTCATCCGTGATGTTGGATTCACTCGAAGCTCGGCTGAATTCTCACTCTTTACTCGTCACCGACCAACCGACACAGTATTTCTCTTAGTTTATGCTGATGATATTCTGATTACTGATAGTGACTTCACAGAAATACAAATGATTAAGTAACACCTAAACTCAGTTGTTCAAACCAAGGATATGAGAAATCTTTATCACTTCCTTGGACTTGAGGTAGCAAGGCTACCTAATGGCCTTGTCCTGTCTCAACGAAAGTACTGTCTTGACGTTTTTCAGGATGCTGGCTATTCGGGATGCAAGTTTGCTGACAGTCGTATGGATGTCAAGCACAAGCTCTGTGCTCATGACTCTGACTCCGATCAACTACTTCCAAACCCAAAGTATTATCGACGTCGTGTAAGAAAGCTGATATATCTTACTGTTACAAGTCCTGATATCTCGTTTGTTGTTGGAGTTGTCAGTTGATTTATGCATGCTCCACGAGGCTTTCATCTCCAGGTTGTCGAGCGCGTACTTAGATACTTGAAGACTGCTCTTGGACAAGGATTGTATACAAATCATCTTCCTCTCTATCTCTGATTACCTACTCTGATGCTGACTATGCTAGCTCTCTTGATGATCCCACAACTGGTTTTTGCACTTACTTTGGAGGAAACCTTATTACTCAGCGTAGCAAAAACAATCTTTCGTTGCTCGCTCATTTGTTGAAGCCTAGTATCGTGCAATGACTGTTGTTATGTCTGAGCTTACATGGATAGAAGGTCTTCTTGGTGATTTGTAAGTCAAGCTTTGCTCACTAGCAAATGACGCAGGACAAATCTATAGGCGGCAGAAAAACTGCAACCTAACCCTACATGTCATGCAAATGTCCTACGGTTAGATCACAAATTAGATAATTAATTTAAATCACCCCATGCAGATAAATTCACGACAAGACAAAATATTTTATTTGGGCAAAACAAACTTAGGCCTTCCTCCGTGTGGGGGCTAAAGCGAGAGCTCGCGGCGAATGAACCATGCAAATCACAATATTTATCTAACAAGCTACTACCATGCAAGCTTTCAAACATGTACAAGATCCAATCCAATATAAATATGCTGAAATAATAATCTCATACAACAAGGACTCACCAAAATGGGCTAACCAAGACACTGAAGAATCCTGAGCTGGAGATGTATGTACGACGATTCGAGGTGAAACCGGAGGCATGAAAAACGATGTAGGTGGCTGTCCTCGATGGTAGCGGGTGGAATCAGACCGGAAATGGATAGATCCGACTACGTGTGGGTAAATCCAGACGAGGGATGTGTAGATCTGACAATATGAGATTAGATCCAAGCCGAAAATTTATAGATCTGGACTGATTTGGGAGAGATAAGGTTTGGGAAAGTGGTTCGACGAAAATAGGGGCCGACGGCTTTGGATTGGTGGTGGTTTTAGTGGGGCTGTTGCTGCAGGGGATCAAGGGGAAGCAGGCGGCTATGGTTATAGAAGAGGAGTGGTCGGCTGGAGGGGGAATTGGATCAAGGAGGCCGACGGGTGGTGCTGGTGGAGGTGGAAGGGCCTGAGAGTATGGCGGCTGTAGCAAACCTGAAGACAACAGGCCGGCGGCTTGACAGGGGAGAAAAAAAGAAACTATATGGTATGAATTGAGAATTTCATTTCTCCACGGTAACTAGGAGAGGAATAGAAGAGGAAAAGGAAACTGCTGGAGTTTCTGGAAGAGCCAACAACTGACGGCTGTAGGGGGCTGTGGGGCTGGGGAAGGAGGTTTTACGATGGGGAAAATGAGGTTAGGGTTGGGGGATACCTTCGGGAGGAAGATGTAACGACCCTACATTTTAGGCACAATCACAATTTTCATCTCATTTCTTATTTCACAGAGTTGTCAGGAGATTTAACATTCAGTATTTATGAGTACAAAAAGAAAAATGCATAAAGTAAAACAGTTTATTTATATCACATGATCATCTAGTACATCTGATCACCAAAAAGTTAACCCAGCATTTGTATACAAAAGTGGGTATCTTATATTTGTGCTACAAAGAACAATATATCATATCACTGTGACAAAGTATGAGTAGAGCAACAGATCAAAACCATAGTACTATGGACATATTAGACTACATATCAGGGGTACTATGGACTACTGGAAGCAGAACTGAAACTTGTCATGCGGGCAATCTGGATCACAGCAGACAGCTTTGTGGGACTCCAGAACTCCAAAGACTACGGTGACGACCTCTACCCAGATTTTATACATCTTCTCGCGTCGAGTAGGGGGCTGGCTAGACGTGCCGGGAGTAGCTTCCTCCTTGACCTGTTTAGTTACATTTTTTATTAGTCAAAGACTAAATGAATTCTCATTGTTCCCTACATAACTATGATGTCTTATTCATCCTTTTTACCGATTTAATCTTTCATCTTCTGATTACGTTATCTTTCGTTATCTCACATTCATAATGTTCCTTTTTGCATCTTCTTTGTTTTGTTTACCTTCTTCTTTTCATCATATACGTGTATATCTTTTTATGTGGGTTGCATTTACTTTTTCCTTATCTCTTATACTTTTTTTGTCATTATCGAGCAGTGTTAAAGGAATATTAACCTTTCTTATCATTTATATAGCGTGTTTGCGTGTCTTTTCATATTCACACACATTTCTTAACGTGCCTTTTTATATTCACACGTTAACTTTCATTCCAGTATCATTGGTAGGACATTCACCCCACCTCCACTGTTGGGTTGACCCTTAACTTAGTCCATTTCATTTCTTTATTTCTTTATTCGTTTATGTCATTATACATTTACTTCCAATTCCTCTTTCTTTATTCATTTAGGTCTTTATATGATTACTTTTCATTCTTCTTTCTTTATTACACAAGACATAAGACATATTAATGAATATTTATAATCATATAACTTAGAAATAAAATAATATAACGGGGTGAGAACTCACCGTGGTTTTTCCTTTCCCTTTCTCGTTTTTATTTCCGTCATTGCGTCTTCCGCTTCCGTGTGACGCCATTTCCTACAATATACCATCCTTAACTATGTTAAGGCCGTCAAATTAATGTCTATAATTGACCTAATTACGTAAAAGATCTTTTTAAAGACTTACGGTTCTGCTGCCCTAGGTTTCATTATTGAACTTTCTCTGTTTAGTGAAAGGGGCAGCATAATATCCATGCTAAAGACATTTAGGGTTTCTCCTTTTTCAACCCTAAAATCAAAATCATCTTAACCTAGCTAGGGTTTCATCAAAATCCCTTGAAAATCACGGATTTAGGTTTAAAATCCATTACAAAACTTTTCAAATGAAAACAAACAAGAATTTTCGGAAAACCCTAAACCATAGGGTTTACACTATTTTCAATCCGTGAAGAATGTTTGAAAAAGAAACAAGAGTACTAGAGAGGAAGAGAATACCTCTCAAATAGAGGAGAAATCGGAAGAAACGTAGGAGGATTGGGCTATCAGTGATGATCGGCGGTATGCGGCTGTCCGTCGGCTTCGCCTGTCGCCTGGCTGCTCTGCGGGATCGGGAGAGGAAGAAATGAACCGTGGCTTCTTCCTTTCGCTATGTTATAGGACACCGCTTAATTTACGCACGACATGTGTGCCGGTTAATTGGGAATCGCCGGTTCAAGCCCCTTTTCATCCGGTTCAAGCCAATTTCAAGCACATTCCGGCCCTTTATTAGCACACCGTTTTCACATAATGTTGTTATAAATAATTGTTGTAATATTAACAAACCTTGGGTGGCGTCACAATTCTCCGCTCCGTATTGAATTTTCGTCCGCAAAAATTTTCATTCTGAAAGTACATCAAACAATTGAGGAAGAAATTTCTCATATCTTCTTTCTTTTCCCACATTGCTTCATGAATATTATGCCCTTTCCACCAGACCTTGACAAATCGAACCTCTCAGTTTTGAAGATATTTATTTGGCCAATCTACAATCTTGTGTGGTTCAGTTGGGCTTGATAGATCTGGTTCTATTTGAATCTGTTCGGAAGGAACTATTTTATCTGGATCTGCTATGTATTTCCTCAATGAAGAAACATGAAATACATCATGAAAGTTTTGAAGAGCATCAAATAATACTAGACGATAAGCCACCGGTCCAATCCTTTCAGAGATGACGAATGACCCTACGTATCTTGGACTAAGCTTCCCAACTCGACGGATTCGTGAAGTTCCCTTGAAGGGCTTTATTTTAATACATACCATAACACCTATATTAAACTCTACTCTTTGATGCCTGACATTGTAATATTTTTTGTTGTCTGTCTTGAGCTACTTTCAATCTTTCCCGTACAGGTGTAAGTTTATCGTTCATTTTATCCACTTGGTTCTTTGGGAATAACTTTTGTTCGCCATCTTCTGCCCAACTTAGCGTGGTACGACACCTTCGCCCATATAATGCTTCGAATGGTGTCATCTGAATACTTGACTGGTAGCTATTATTGTAAGAAAAATATACCAGTGATAACTATTTTTCCCAGAGCCCTTAAGATCGAGTACAACCATTCTCAATAGATATTCCAACATTTGGATAATTCGCTCAGACTGACCATCTGTTTGTGGATGGAATACGGTACTATATAGCAGCTTTGTTCCCAACTTTCTCTGTACTAGCTTCCAAATATCCGATGTAAAGCGTCCATCCCCATCAGACACGATAGATCAGAGAATCCCATGATATTTTTCAATAGCATTGATGTATTGATTGACTAACTTTTGTACTGGACTATCATTTTTTATAGAAATGAAATGTGCAATTTTCGTTAATCGATCAATAATTACCCATATACCGTTGTTTCCAGCTTTACTCCTTGGTAGTACCATGACAAAATTCATGGTTGTCGTCCCATTTCCACTCAGGGATCGGCAGTGATTGTAAGTATCCACCAGGCTTTTGATGTTCTGCCTTCACAAGTTGGCACGTCTTCATTCCTGGCCACCAGAATTCCTGCTTAAGATCTTGATACATTTTTGTTCTCCTATGGTGAATTGAATAAGTTGTACTATGCACTTCATAAAGTATTTCTGTTCGGAATGTACCGACGTTAGGAATACACAACTTTTTATCCAGAAATAATAATCCATCATTTTCTGTAAAAGCAGTTGATTGTCTACTTTTTACCTTTTCCAGAATCTTTACAAATATAGGATTTTGGTTCGTCTTCCTTACCTTGTTTTTAATGGAATGCTCTGCCATTAGTTGAAAGAGTAAAACTTGAGTTTGAGAGGTAGTTATACACTATGTTGCATCGACACCGACACGGGACACGCAATACGATACGACACGACACGCGACTCGTCAATTCTCAAAAAATACCATATTTTGACACGCTGGGACACGTATATTAAATATTTATTTTTATAATTATGAAAATCATAAAACATTTAACAAAAAAAAAATTAACAAATAACAAATATTTAAATAAATTAAGTCAATTTTAAATATTACTCATCAAATATTCAAACGCAAAACTTAACGAATGATCAAAAAATGATAAAACTGTTAAGCCTCCCGACGAGGCTAGGCTATTCGGGCAACATTACCAGCGGCGGCAACGACGCGTGCAAGGCAACAACGGGGCTGAACCAATGGGTTCAGCCCCCTCTTCTTAAAAATCGGCTCAAGGGGGCTGAACCACATTTGGTTCAGCCCCATGGGGGCCGGCCGGCCCCTCGGTTGGCCGGCCTGGGGTCCCGGGTTATATATACCCGGACCCCTCTCTTTTGGAGGCATGCAAGAATTAACCAAGGTATTTCTCCCTCCCCTCTCACTTCAACCCTAGCATCTATCTTCTTCCTCTAGTTCTTCTTCTTCCTTAGTTCGTGCTTAACATTTGGTATCAGAGGATTCCTTCCTCCGTCATGGTGAATACACGCTCGCAAGAGGAGAATGACCGCTTGGAAACCCTAGAGGAGAATTTGATGGGGCTTACCGATTCGGTAGCCGCCATCGAAGAAAATGTCAAAACGTCCACTCAAAGGTTGGAAGAGCGGATTGACGACCGCTTGAACGATATCATGACGCTATTAGCGCAAAATTTGAAGGGCAAGGCGGTGGCAGAGGAGGAACCGGGCGGATCTACAGGGAATAGGCCGGAAATGCTTGGACTTGGTGGATCGGGTGCGGGAAGTGCCGGATCGGGAGCGGCTGGCGTCGGACTCGCTGCTGCGAGCCAGGCGGGGGCTGGATCGGCTGCGGCGTACCACGGAGGGGCCGGATCGGCCTGGGGCGGCGTCGGGTTGCCGGGATCGGCTTCAGCGCACACGCAGGGGCCCGGATCGGTGGGTGTTGCCGATGGCTGGGCTGGATCAGGGGTGGCGAGCATGCCGGGGGTCGGGTTTGTCCCGACGGGTTACGGTGGAGCGGGGAATGTAGCAGGAGGCTCCGGCGGGGTCGGATGGGCATCAGCGGCCCCTGTGGGGCTCGGATCGGGGCCGGCGAGCCATCAGGGCGCCGGATTTGGGCCGGGTGGCTTCGGCATGGCTGGGGGGGCTTCGGAGTGGCTGGACCCCCCGGGGCAAGCACGGGGAGGGTCGGATTTGGGCCGGCAGGCCTGGACATGGCCGACAGGGGTGGCGGCTACGCAACTGGTGTTGACGGGAGGGCCGGGACTTTTACTGAGCACGCTCCTTGGAGGCAAGGTCGGGATGGGTTGTTACCCCCACCGACAGGAAGAGGGCAACCACCAGGCTTTGGAAGAGGGGTGCAGTGGGGAGAAGGGGGGCCTTTCCGTCATGGGGCCCCAGTGGCGGGGGAACGCGGCCAAAGGCCGTACATGGCTCCCAAGTTGACTCGGATGAATTTCCCTCGGTACAGTGGGGGTTGGAGTGGGTACAGAAAGCTGAGTTGTTTTTCAGCTATTAGGAGGTGCCAGAGGCTCAGTGGGTGCAGCTAGCGTCCTTCCATCTGGAGGATGACGTGTTCCAGTGGACACAGTGGTTGTTGCGGGGACGGGAGTATGTTCTGTGGGAGCAATTTGTGGAGGGCTTCACGGCTCGATTTGGGCCTTTGGAGTTTGAAGACTTTGAGGCGCTTTTACAGAAGCTACGACAGAAGGGTACCGTGATGGAGTACAGGACGGAGTTTGAGAAGTTGGCCAACAGGGTTCAGTGGGAAGAAAAGACACTCCTCAGCTGTTTTGTATCAGGACTGAAGGATCACTTACGCGATGAGGTTCATGCCTACATGCCCCGTAGTCTGAACCACGCGATCAGCTTGGCGCGCATCCAAGAGGAAAAGTTAAATAGGCAGCGAGCCCGCAGTCTGGCAAGGCACACTACTACACCGGCCGCGGCCAGGAGAGAGACTCCAGTGACCGGCCGACCGACGGTGACACAGTTGTCTTGGAACGAGTTACAAGCACGGAAGGAGAAGGGCCTTTGCTTTAACTGTGATGAGAAATTTACGCCAGGACACAAGTGTCAGAAGGTCCAAGTCTTTATTTTACATCAGGAGGAGCAGCTTGAGGGGGACGAGTTTCCGGAGGAGGATTTGGAGCCTGGGGGGGACTTCGACTTAACGGAGTTGGGTGTGTCCCTTCATGCCATGGAAGGGTGCAATCCACCTCCGCTTACTATGCGGCTGGCGGGGAGGATTCGGCAGGAGAGGGTGACCATCCTGGTGGACAGTGGGAGTACTCATAATTTTATTCATCCCGATGTGGCACAAAAGGTGGGGCACGTGATTGACGCAGGAGCGGCGTTCCAGGTTATGGTTGCAGACGGTAGCAAACTACAGTGCCAGGGGGTGTTGAAGGCGATGGAGCTTCAGATGCAGGGTTATGTGGGGTGCACGAATGTCTATCTCTTACCGATCCGGGGTTCAGATATGGTGCTTGGAGTGCAGTGGCTACAGCAGTTGAGGAGGGTGACTTTTGATTGGGACCAGATGACGATGGAGTTCTCGCAAGGGGGGCGCCAGTTCTGTTTGAAGGGGCTCCGATCTTCTCCGGTCAAAGAGATCTCCATTCGCAGCTTACAGCAGCTTCAGGAGTCCGCTAGTCTGATGACGGTCCTGTTGGGGGTGAGGTCTGGCGAGGATAGACCGACGGAGGTTCCTGACCAGATGCGAGCGTTAGTGGAGGAGTATGATGACATTTTCCAGGAGCCGGGGACGCTTCCACCGTCACGGTTCCGTGATCACCAGATTGTGCTACAGACGGGGGCGGAGCCGCCCAACACTCGTCCTTACAGGTACCCCCACATGCAGAAGGCAGAGATCGAGCGTAGTGTGAAGGAAATGCTTGAGGCCGGCATTATACGGGCTAGAACCAGTTCCTTCTCAGCACCGATTATTCTGGTTAAAAAGAAGGACGGGTCGTGGCGTTTCTGCGTAGATTACCGTGCCTTAAACAGTGTCACTGTGAAGGATAAGTTTCCGATTCCCGTGATTGAGGAGCTGTTGGATGAGTTGAGTGGGGCGACTAGATTCACGAAGCTGGATTTGCGATCCGGCTATTATCAGATTCTTATGAAGGAGGAGGACGTGCATAAAACGGCGTTCAGGACTCATGACGGCCACTATGAGTTCTTAGTGATGGCGAATGGCTTGACGGGGGACCGTCTACCTTTCAGGCCAATATGAATGAGATTTTTCGCCCATTCCTGCGACACTTCGTCTTGATCTTCTTTGATGACATTCTGATCTACATCGCTACTTGGGAGGATCATTTACGTCATGTGGCTCAGGTCTTCTCTACTCTTCGGCAACATAAGCTCTATGCTAAGAAGTCCAAGTGTTCTTTTGGACAACAGGAGGTGGAGTACTTGGGGCATCTAGTTTCCGCGGAAGGGGTGAAAGCCGACCCACGGAAGATCGAGAGTATGCTTTCGTGGCCCCGACCTCTGACCATCCGGGCGCTGCGGGGGTTCTTGGGCCTCACTGGGTACTACCGGCGTTTCGTACGGGATTATGGGAAGATTGCACGGCCACTTACGCAACTGCTACAGAAGGATGCTTTCTCGTGGCAGGATGAGGCCGAGACCGCCTTTCAGGCGTTGAAGAGGGCGATGACGACGACTCCAGTGCTCGCACTCCCTGATTTCACTAAGGAGTTTGTGGTAGAGACGGATGCTTCCGGCGTGGGAATGGGAGCAGTCTTGATGCAGGAGGGGCGGCCGATTGCTTTCTACAGTAAGGCCTTGGCTCCACGGACACTGGGCCTATCGGTGTATGAAAAGGAGATGCTCGCGGTTATTCATGCGGTGGCCTTATGACGGCCATACCTACTGGGACATCGTTTTAAAATACGGACAGATCATCAGAGCTTGAGGCACTTTCTCGACCAGCGGATTTCTTCCCCTCTTCAACAGAAGTGGGTCACCAAGTTGTTGGGATATGATTATGAGATCGAGTATCGGCCGGGGAAGGACAATCGTGTGGCTGACGCCCTCTCGCGCTTACCAGAGGGGGCCTTGGCGCACATTTTGATGCCACAGTTGGAGTCGCTGGATGGGATTCAGGAGGAGGTGCAGCGTGATCCCGAGTTACGAGTTATTGTGGAGAACCTGCGGCAAGCTCGTGAGGTAACCCCAGGTTATCACTTACAAAATGACCGGCTATATTATCAGGGACGGGTGGTCATCCCTTGGCAGTCAGCTTGGAGGACGGTGATGATGCATGAGTTCCATTCGTCGCCGACGGGCGGTCACGCGGGTATTTCTCGCACTCTCCAGCGGGCCCGGGTCAATGTATTTTGGAAGGGGATGCGTCGTGACATTCAGGAGTTTGTTCAGAAATGTGATGTCTGCCAACGGCAGAAGTATGAGACTACTTCTCCAGCCGGGCTACTCACCCCCTTGGAGATTCCGCATCAAATCTGGGATACGGTTTCTATGGACTTCATTGATGGGCTGCCCAAGTCGCAGGGTAAAACAGTTATCTTAGTGGTGGTGGACAAGTTGTCCAAGTATGGGCACTTCCTTGCTCTGAGCCACCCTTACACAGGGGAGTCTGTGGCAGCTTTATTTGTTCGGGAGATTGTTCGATTGTATGGGATCCCTCGGGCGATCATCTCCGATCGGGACCCTACTTTCGTTGGCCGATTTTGGACGGAACTCTTCCGCTTGCAGGGGACTTTCTTGCGTTTCAGCACGGCTCACCATCCCCAGACTGATGGACAGACGGAAGTCTTGAATCGGGGCGTGGAAACTTACCTCCGTTGCTTTATCATGGATGAGCCAAGGACATGTGCCAGTTGGTTACATTGGGCGGAGTACTGCTTCAACACGTCGTATCACTCCGCTAGCAAGCTCCCCCCCTTTGAGGTCGTCTATGGACGGCCACCTCCCTCCTTCAGCAGTTATGAGTCAGGCAGTACCGCGGTGGCAATAGTTGATCGGGCCCTCCGTGATCGTGATCGGACCCTCGCCACCCTGTGCGAGAATCTTCATGCGGCGTAGGATCGTATGAAGGCACGGGCAGATCGACATCGGACGGAACGGGAGTTCCAGGTGGGGGATGAGGTTTTCCTCAAACTTCGCCCTTACCGGCAGTTGTCTGTGGCGCAGAGGACAAATCAGAAGCTGGCATCCCGCTACTATGATCCATTTCAGATCACGCGCCGGGTCGGGCCAGTTGCGTATACCTTGGCATTGCCCGAAGGCTCACGGATTCATCCTACCTTTCATGTTTCCTTGTTGAAGCGTAAGCTGGGTGAGGCTGTTCCGGTCTTTCCCGTCCTGCCCGAGGCTACTTCCGGAGGCGAGCTTCGCCCCCTACCGGCGGATGTACTCTTGATCAAGTGGCGACGTCAGGGCACAATGTACTGTCCGTAGGGGTGAGGAACGAAAACCGACTAAACCGACCGAACCGACCGAACCGCACCGACTTTGAAACCGAGCCGCCCGGTCCGGTGTCGGTTCGGTTTGGAGCTTTTGAAAACCGAAGGCTTATCGGTTCGGGTCGGTTTTCAAGTTGTGAAAACCGACTAAACCGAACCGAACCGAGCACTTCACCACTGTTTTGGGGTGTATTTGATCGAGCAACTTTCAGATTATCTTTGCTTACAACCAGCTTCAATCACTCTCCCAATTTTCAAATCCTAAACAAGTAATATGAGGAAATAAAAAGGGTTACATAACAATTTGGATTAACAAAAATCTTCATAATAGATATTAAACAAGATGGAAGATAGGAATTTGAAGAATATGTTTAAGATGTATTGTGAATGTGAGATCAAATCTGTAAGATCAGTCTGTCTTGAAAATAGACAAGGAGCACTGTACAAACTAAAGATGTGTTCTAAAGCCCTAAATCAATGATCCATTGGTGAGATGAGACACAATGTCATAGGTATTTGGATAATATTACCAAAAGTCATAAAGCAAATTATGAAAAGTAGTTTACTTAGCAACAGTAAGGATACAAGATGATGCAGAACTAGTTTAGCAAGCAAATGTAGAAGTGCAGAATAAATCGCAATAGAATCCAGTTGCAAAAAAGAAGGATGATAAATATGATTCAAGCATATCTAAGATGTGGTTTATGCCAGACAGTAAGTGCAGCACTTGGTGTGACGGTCATGATTAGTGCTATGAAAAAATAAAGTATGAACATGATACTGATAGATCCGGTAACCACAACCATGAAATGATGGGGAGTCACAACCCTGAGTTCATACTTAATGTCATTATGAAGTTGTCCTAGCCCATTTTGATGGCATTTGCCATTTGCTATTTTGTTTTTTCTTAACCTATAAGTGCCTGAGAATGTGTCAGTTTGCAGTCCAGGTATCACTGCACAAGAAATTTTATATCATTTAACACATGATTTGGCGCATGATTTGGCACATGATTTGACAGATGTTCTTCGGTGTAGTAGCAAGTTTTCAGTTAGTCATCTTGCATCTCATCGAGAGAAAAATGTGATGTCATTCTCCTCCTAAGTAATTTAGGAGTTACCTTACATTGTGTAGGTTACCCTCATCCTAGATACAATTATCGTTCATGCCTCACATTGAACATGATACTTATACTCAAAAAATTGTATGTTATTTATTTAATATAAATCTTTAGTTGATAAAGATTATGAAATTATTAAAGGGAAGATGACCAATCCAAAAAAATAGCACTTGATTATGTTTGTTCGCAGAAAACCGGCACCGAACCGCAAAAAACCGACTAAAAACCGAATCGACTTTGAACCGAACTGAATGGGTTCGGTTCGGGTCGGTTTGGACAAACCAAAAACCGAGGCATGTTGGTTCGTTTCGGTTTTGGTCCAAACCGCCCCAAACCGAACCGCTCGCACCCCTAGCTGTCCGGAGCTGTTAATTAAATGGAAGGATCTCTCCGCGGAGCACAATACGTGGGTGGACTTGTTGGAGTTCCGGGAGCTTTACCCCGATTACCCACTTGAGGACAAGCTGGCTTTTGATGGGGAAGGGAATGTTAAGCCTCCCGACGAGGCTAGGCTATTCGGGCAACATTACCAGCGGCGGCAACGGCGCGTGCAAGGCAACAACGGGGCTGAACCAATGGGTTCAGCCCCCTCTTCTTAAAAATCGGCTCAAGGGGGCTGAACCACATTTGGTTCAGCCCCATGGGGGCCGGCCGGCCCCTCGGTTGGCCGGCCTGGGGTCCCGGGTTATATATACCCGGACCCCTCTCTTTTGGAGGCATGTAAGAATTAACCAAGGTATTTCTCCCTCCCCTCTCACTTCAACCCTAGCATCTATCTTCTTCCTCTAGTTCTTCTTTTTCCTTAGTTCGTGCTTAACAAAAACATTAACACATTACCATTATATCATCAGTAAAAATAATGAATTCTCAAACAAACTTTTTTTCCACTTTCAATCTTCCTTTTTTTAGAGAAAATATCTACGCCACTAGTAGATCCACTTTCACTACTTGAAATGCTAGAAGGGGGTAAAGACAATTCCAAGACAAATTACCACTCGCCTCACCATGAGTAGCTAACTTACGGACACACGTGTCTGATTGAGCAGGACATGCGAGTCCCGCGTGAGCCAGTGTATCGGATTTCCGACTCGAGTGTCGGATTTCCGACTCGAGGGTCGGAGAGTGTCGGCGAGTCGGACGAGTGTCCGACTCTCCGACACTGACACGGTGGGTATTTTGAAGTGTCAGTACTTCATAGGTTATACATGTAAGCAATTTAAGGTTTTGTATCTCTTGCAACAACTCCTTCTGCTCGGTTAGTGGAACAATCATAGGCGCTAAGTGCTTTTTACTGAGTGCATCGACAACTACATTCGCTTTACCGAGATGGTATTTGATATCAACGCCATAGTCTTTGATATGTTCTAACCATCGTCTCTGGCGCATATTTATTTCATTCTGAGAGAAAATATTCTTTAAACTCTCTTGTTCTGTAAAAATTTCACATTGAGCACCATATAAGTAATGCCACTAGATTTTTAGGACAAATACGACAGCTGTCAACTACAGATCATGAGTTGGGTAATTACGTTCAGAATTCTTCAATTGTCTCAAAGCATAAGCTATGACTTTACTATTCTACATTAAAACACAACCAAGACCTTTCAAGGATGCATCACTGTAAATTTAAAAACCTTCAATGCCGCATAGCAGGACTAGCACTGGTGCAGTGGTTAATCTTGCTTTTAACTCATCAAAGGCCTCCTGACACTCATCATTTCAGAGAAATAGAACACCCTTTCGTGTTAGCTTAGTAAGCGGCAATGCAATCGCTGAAAAATCTTGTACAAATCTTCTGCAATAGCTTGCTAATCCGAGAAAACTCATAATTTCTGTAACAGTTGTCGGTCTTGGCCAATTCATGATTGCTTCTACTTTTACTAGATCTACAGATAATCCATGTTCCGTAATAACATAACCTAAGAAAGAAACTTCATTTAACTAGAAATCACATTTTGAAAACTTGGCATATAAAACATGACTTTTCAATGTTTGCAGCACAATCTATAAGTGTTTTGCATGTTCACCCTTATTTGTTGAATATATCAGAATGTCATCGATAAATACAATAACAAATCTGTCCAAATATTCTTTGAATACCCGATTCATTAAGTCCATGAAAACAGCTGACGCGTTTGTCAATCCAAACAGTATGACTACGAACTCAAAGTGTCAGTATCTCGTACTAAAGGTGGTCTTGTAAATATCGTTTTTCTTGATTCTCATTTGATGATATCCCGATTTTAAGTCAATCTTGGAGAAAACTTTTGCATTAACCAATTTATCAAATAGATCGTCAATGCGAGGTAGAGGATATTGGTTTCGAATTGTTAATTTATTAAGTTCTCGATAGTCGACACATAATCGAAACGAACCATCTTTATTTTTAACAAAAAACACTAGGGCTCCCCATGGGGAAGTGCTTGGTCGTATAAAATCTTTATCAAGTAATTCCTGTAATTGGCTTTTCAGTTCTGCCAATTCTTTAGCAACCATTCGATATGGTGCCTTTGCTACTGGTTTAACTCCTTCCACCAAATCGATAGTGAACTCAACATCCCTTGATGGGGGTAACCATGATAATTTTTCGGGAAATTTTTCAAGAAAATCACACATTACGGGAACTGCAGCTGGTTTGCATGCTACCATCTTAGTTCCCTTAATCATTACAAGTGTTGCTTCACAACCTTTCGTTAGTTTCTTCATCGCCTTTGATGAAGATATAATAATTTTTGAAACTCATCCAATCCTTTAAAATTACACTGTGTTTGATCGTTCAGCTTAAGTATAATTTCCTTCTTTTTACAGTTGATGATGACTTCATGTTTTGTTAACCAATCTATCCATAGAATGATATCAAATTCGTATAGGGGTAGAATCACAACATTCGCTTCTACTGGGTTATTATCAATTGTTAGTCATACTGTACATCTAAGGCTTGTAGTCATCTCGGTATTATTGGACATTTTAACTCTCAATTGTTCAAGAGATATATGAGGTTCCAACCTTAATTGTTTAATTGCTCTTGTGGATATGAATGATTGGCTAGCCCCTGTTTCAAATAATATCTTTAGAAGATGATTATGCACATAGATCATACCTGTGATGACCGTATCATCGATTTTAGCCCTTTGCTGGTTTATATTGAAGACTCTAGACATCACCTGTCTGTCTTCTCTAGTTTCCACCACAGATCAAGATGTTTTGATCCATTTACCGTTATCAACTTTACTAACCGAGCTGGTATCAAGGTAATGAAATGTTAGTGCATGACTAGGACCACCTCTTTCAGGTACTGTCTTCCACAACTGGCAATCTTGTCGGCGATGGCCAGACTTCTGACATTTAAAACAAACTCCGGTTCCCTTCAAACATTCGCCAAAATGATTTTTCCCGCATTTCAGACATAAGGGCTTCATTGTGTTACTACTGGCTCGGCTTTCACTTCGAGTTTGCGTTGGAGGGCCTCCTCCTTTCTTCCTTTTCCAGTTTGAATTTCCACTCTTTCGTGAGAAATCCCTACTTTGTCCCACTGAAAGCCTCTTTTTTTGAAACTTCATTCGCCTTTGCGAAGTTTCTACATCCATCTCAATTAACTTTGCAGTCTCCACCAATTCATTATAATTCTTGATCCTTTGCGAGATTAGATGCACACACACGTCTTCTTGTAGACCCAATTGTAATCAGAAACAACAATCGCTTTCTTTGGCGACCATATCTCCTGCATAATAAGCTTGTTGTGCAAACTCAGCTTCATATTGAAGAATTGTGCGACTCCCTTGCATCAATCAAAGGAATTTCTCCAGAAGCATTTGTTTCTCTGACTGAGGGACAAATCAGTTAACGAATTCCTTCAAGAATTCGGCCCAGTGGATATCCGAATTTTCACGTCCAGCAAATCTTCCTTGCCTCATACTGTCCCACCACCGATCATCCTCTCCTTCCAGCAAGAAGACGACTAAATCGATTTTTCGATCGTCGGGGCACTTCATAGCATTGATGATTAATTCTATCCTCTTTATCCAGCTTTCAGTCTCCATCGGAGATAACCCACCTCGAAATAAGGGCGGTCTCATATCAAGAAATTGCTTCACTTATGAGTCACTTGACGTTAGTGATTGTGATACGACAACAACACTATTGCCCATTCGAATAATTTCTGTTAATGCTTGCATAATTTTCGATAAAGGAGGGTTTGATCTCCTTCTATATCTTCGACTTTGTTCTCCTTCAAGTTCGTCTATTTCCCGTCTACTTAAATAGGTGCAAAAAGGTTCCTGATTCAGGAAGATTTACATTGTCATGTATTTGTTTTACTTACATCTTATGTACTCTTATCTCGTTGATAGTTCAAATAAACCTTGCCTCTGATACCATTTAATTGTAATGGTCATACATTCTAGGCACCATCACAATTTTTGTCTCATTTCTTATTTCATAGAGTTGCCAGAGGATTTAACATTCAACATTTATGAGTACATAAAGGAAAGTGCAGAAAGTAAAACAGTTTATTTATATCACAAGATCATTTAGTACATCTAATCACAAAAAAGTTAACCCAACATATGTATATAAAAGTGAGTATCTTATATCTGTGCTACAAAGAACAGTATATCATATCACTGTAACAAAGTATGAGTAGAGCAACAAATTAAAACTATAATACTGTGGACATATCAGACTACATATCAGGGGTACTATGGACTACTGGAAGCAGAACAGAAACTCGTCATGCGGGCAATCTGGATCGCGTCAGGCAACTTTGTCGGCGTATAGAACTCCAAAGACTGCGGTGACGACCTCGACCCAGATTTTATACATCTTCTCGTGTCGAGTAGGGGGCCGGCTAGACGTGCCGGGAGTAGCTTCCTCATTGACTTGTTCAGTTACATTTTTTATTAGTCAAACACTAAATGAATTCTCATTGTTCCCAGCATAACTATGATGTCTTATTCATCTTTTTTACCGATTTAATCATTCATCTTCTCTTGATTACGTTATCTTTCGTTATCTCGCATTCATAATGTTCCTTTTTGCATCTTCTTTGTTTTGTTTACCTTTTTCTTTTCATAATATACGTGTATATCTTTTTATGTGGGTTGCATTTCCTTTTTCCTTATCTCTTATACTTTTTCTGTCATTATCGGGCAGTGTTAAGGGAATATTATTCTTATCATTTATATAGCGCGCTTGCGTGCCTTTTCATATTCGCTAACATTTTTTAACGCGTTTTTTTATGTTCGCACGTTAACTTTCATTCCAGTATCATCGGGAGGACATTCGCCCCACCTCGACTATTGGGTTGACCCTTATCTTAGCCCATTTCTTTTCTTTATTTCTTTATTCATTTATGTCATGATACATTTACTTCCAATTTCTCTTTCTTTATTCATTTAAGTCATTATATGATTACTTTCCATTCCTCTTTCTTTATTACAAATGACATATTAATGAATATTCATAATCATATAACTTGGAAATAAAATGATATAACAGGGTGAGAACTCACCGTGGTTTTTCCTTTTCTTTTCTCGTTTCTATTTCTGTCATTGCGCCTTCTACTTCCGTGTGACGTCATTTCCTACTATATACCATCCTTAACTATATTAAACCGTCAAATTGATGTCTCTAATTGACTTAATTAGGTCAAAGATCTTTTTAAAGACTTAGGGTTTTGCTGCCCTAGGTTTCATTAGTGAACTTTCACCGTTTAGGGAAAGGGGCAGCATAATATCCATGCTATTAGGGTTTCTCCCTTTTCAAACCTAAAATCAAAATCATCTTAACCTAGCCAGGGTTTCATCAAAATCCCTTGGAAATCACGGATTTAGGTTTAAAATCCATTACAAAAACTTTTCAAATGAAAACAAACAAGAATTTTCGGAAAACCCTAAACCCTAGTGTTTATACTATTTTCAATCCGTGAAAAATCTTTGAAAAAGAAACAAGAGGATTAGAGAGGAAGAGATTACCTCTCAAATGGAGGAGAAATCGGAAGAAACAAAGGATGATTGGGCTCTCGGTGATGATCGGCGATATGCGTCTGTCTGTCGACTTCGCCTGTCGGAGACTGTTGTGCGGGATCGGGAGAGGAAGAAATGAACCGTGGCTTCTTCCTTTCGCTTTGTCATAGGACACCGCTTAATTTACGCACGACACGTATGCCGGTTAACCGGGAATCGCCGGTTCAAGCCCCTTTTCATTCGGTTCAAGCCCATTTCAAGCACATTCCAGCCCTTTATTAGCACACCAATTTCACATAATGTTGTGATAAATAATTGTTGTAATATTAACACACCTTGGATGACGTCATAGAAGATACAAGCTTAGGAGTCGTCACCTACGGTTTCACAGAGTCGGCACCGTGGAGGGATCGCCTGATTTCGGGATAACACTCCAAAATCTGCAATGCCTATAATCAACTCACTACTCTATTTATAAGAGAAGACAACATATGGCATCCCACCATCAACGATTATGATTGGCCGGAGGTGGGACCACTCAAATACATCAAATAAAAACATAAAATAATGAAGTAATATATGAATTTGACTCGTAACGCGAATTCAGACGCATCTGTGGAGTCCGATCGTCGATCCGGGCACGCCATATATGGAAAGTCGCCAATTGGCCCCGAACGGGCCCAAAACTAGTCATCGTCTGTGCTCCGCATCAACAACTCTATTTTTTGATAGTCAAACTACTATACATATTGATAAGAATCATGCATTCCAGGAGCGAACCAAATACATTGAAGTTTATTGTCACTCTATTCGGGAGAAGATTCAATTAAAGAAGTTGGAATTAGAACATGTTACTTCTACCGGGCAAGTTGCTGACATTCTCACCAAGGTCTTACCCCGACCGTTGAATCATGCAATCTTGTTTTGTCTCATATCTTTGGATTGTGAATCCTCTCCTCTTTATGTTCTTATATAATTGGGCAAATACATGCATTCTTGTATAAGACAATTGAGAAATTAATAAAAAAATTTTATTTTCTCTCTCTTGTGTGTGTCTCTACAACTATAAAATACTGTTGAAACGGCGTCACATACTGCATGGGTTATAAAGCCATAACCGAGAACTACCATCCGGGCTGTTTTCTTAACGAATTACCCTCCGGGCTGTTTTCTTAAAGAATTTTCTATATTTTTTCCTTGTCCTGCTTGCACTTAAACTGCTCCCGCCAAGCTGAAGCGCCTCCATGCAATTTGTATATCCCAATTTTCACTTGGAGATTCTTAGTAATCCCTATCATATCAAAGTATTTTTTGACTTCGGCAAGCCACTTGAGAAATTCTTCGATGTGTTGGTTACCATGAAAAATGGCTAATCCGTCCAGATCTGCAGAAATTGCTCTTCATTTTGTTGTAATTCCATATTTTCTTCTTCAGATTTGGAGACCATGCCGACCACCGTAGGAAGATTGGGTCTGAGATTTGCACCCCCTCTCATGTGACCTCGGGGTTGACTACTGGTCATGGATTTGGATCTACCTACATTACCTGCAAAAACTTGCACTATTTGTGTATGTTTGAGTTACAATTCTTCATGTTATTTACGCATATCTATTTTCACTATCATTAAGGTTTGGACGATGACGTTGTTTTCAGTGACTCTGTGGGGTGTAGCTGTTAGGATTGTTGACCATCAAAGAACATGGTTAGGAAGGCTAACTTGGATTTGATACCAATTGATATAGTGGAACCACGAATTGAGAAAACATTTTTCACACAAAAGAGCCAAAAAAACTGCCAGGGATTCTTTCTTATAACCAGAGTTGGCGCAAAATGAAGTGCTACAAGAGTTTGTATAACCTTTAAGCAATAACGAAAATAAAATCGTAGAATAGAAAGTAGAATGCATGTATGGGGACTCCAATCCCGGAAATCAAGGCTCCAATACTAGTAATTCCTAGATAATATTATCAAAATCCTGTGATTTTGATGTGTTAAATCCAATGCTCTGAAATTAATCCGAGTCCTGATCAAGATTATGAGGACCTTGACAGACTTGTTGTTGCTTCTCTTGATCAAGTGGTCCTGCACCGAATTGGACTGTTGCGATTCTGGGTTTGATGCCTAAATGTGTGGGCAATAATTATAGCATCTTGTACCCGGACCCTGTGGGTCACTTTTTCTTAGGGATGAAGAAGAATATCAAAACAAAGAATAATGTTGAGTGGATCTGTTCGGAATCTTTAGGTGTAAATATTTGAGAGCTTCAGTTGATCCTCACTCAAAGTCTAGTGAAAAAAATGAAATTTCTGTCTAACCCTGATCTAGATGAGATCGTTAGCAGGATTTTGTTTTCTACATTGTATTTGCATTTTTTTGTCAGTTCCTGGAAATTCTAATAACAGCTGTAATGTGATAATTTGTGCTTTCCAATATACCGTTAGACTGCCTTTGTTGCAGGTAATTTAATTTCATGGGTAAAAAACTTTAAACACATAAAATGTTTGTATATATATATATATATATCTACTGCAAAGTTTTAATCTAGGTAATGGCTTACATCACAGGTGCCTTGATCTGATTAAATATCTCCTGGATGAACATGTATTTGTTTTTAAACATCTCATGGATCTCGTATGTAATAACCAAGTGGGATTTCATGCAGCCTTATATTTATCATAAACATCAAAACAACAACAACAACAATAGAACCCATATAGTCCCCAATCATTGGGGGTATGGACGGGGGAAGATTGGAAACAGACCTAACCTTTGACACTATGCACAAAGTGACTTCTCTCTGAGGAGAATGACCTAACCTTTGACAATAAATGCACAAAGTGGCTGCTCACAGATATCACTGAAATAGTGGCCCCTATACCATCACGTTTGCTGCGGAATCATGCCCTCAAATCAATGCTGTTGACATCAGAGAGGGCAGACCCAAGAGTCCATTTTGATTTATGTACGCATAACCATGCTTCCTTCATTCAGCATCCAGAGCATTAGCCTTGCTCAATTTCATAAACATCTAAACAGATTGGAATAATCTTGGACACTGTTCTGGATGCAAAAGAAAGATTTTCACAAGAGAAATGAGAACTAACATATTGAAAAAATAGAAAGCAATTATAGGATCTTAAATGATTGACAATTCTTAAGTGTCTTCTTTGTTTTTGAGCTTAAATATATTCCAGTATTGTTGTAAAGTAGCACGTAGACAATGGATCATTACATTTTATATAGATAATGCCCTGCAAGATCCAGGATGTTAAACTTTGTCCTAATGGCTAAAACTAATCTCCTTTATATTTCCTTTTTCTCTAGTAACAAGAATAATCATCCATCCTTGTTTATGACACTTTCTGCAAGAAATATAAAGGTATGAGTACCGGATGCATACAAATTTTCCTTTCTTAATAGATGATGGACCATTTTTTCTATGTTTTGATCTTCTGTCGTTATTTTTTAATTTTGACCATAAATACGGTTATGAAATAAATTATAGCTTCACAACCTCGCATGGTTGGTTAAATTTCAAGTTATGTGAAAGTTGTACTATGTGCTCATGAATTTTCTTTCTGACTTGTAATACTGGAGAATCACTAAATTGTCAATTATTTTTGTTGTTCTTTAAATTTGTATGAAGTAGCCCTTGTATCTTGTTAACATCTATGTTTTGTCCTGTGAAGGTTCTTATGAAGCAAGCTGGCCTAAAGCTCCAGGATAATGTATGTACTATGAACTTGTGCTTCTTTATTCACAATTTTTTTATTTTAGTTAGGGGTTCTGTATAGGTTTGTCCATAAACTGTATCCTAAACTAGCACATTTCATAAAGTTAGTTTCCTATTGTTGAATGATGGAATTGATTAATTCATTTCAAGACAATATCCCATCTATATATGGAGGTGGATAATACAAAGCGAAATATTTGAGCCCTATCAAGTTGGACGTGAGATGTTAATTATGCCCAACTTGTCAACATTCCTCCCAAATATATCCTCACTCAACCCTTTTGTGAGAATGTCATCAAGTTGTCTATCAAAGGGAACAAAAGATATACACACAACTCTCTTCTCAATGTTCTTCTTGATAAAGTGTCGATCTACTTCAAGGTGTTTAGTGAAGTCTTGTTGGACAAGGTTGTGGGCGATACTGATAGCAGACTTTTTGCCACAATACAGTCAGATGTGTTCGGCTTCAGTAAGGCCTAGGTCACTCATCAAGGAACGTAGTCATATGCCTTCACTAACCCCATGAGCCATAACTCTAAACTCGGCTTCTACACTGGATTTTGCCACAACTTGTTGTTTCTTGCTCCTCTAAGTAACAAGGTTACCCCCCAACAAAGGAACAATATCCTGAGGTTGAACATCAATCTTCAACAGACCCGACCCAATCAGCATTAGTGTAAACTTCAATATTTAGACACACATTTGGAGCAAACAAAATCCCCTTTCTTGGTGAGGATTTGAGATAGCTAAGAATTCTGTGAGTTGCATCTACATGATGCGCCTTTGGAGCTTGAATGAACTTGATAAAGACACTCAACACATAAGAAATATCTGGCCTAGTGAGACAGGTAGATTGGTCTCCATATTGATCTTTGAAATTCAAAGATGTATTCAATCACCTCTCCTTCATTATGCCTTAATCAGTGGTTTGCTTCGATTGGGGTGTCAGCTGGTCTACATCCACTCATCCCCACCTTCTCAAGGAGGTCCAGAGTATATTTTCTCGGAAAGATGCAGATTCTCTGCCTGGACCTTGCGATCTCAATGCCGAAGAAATACCTGTGTTTTCCCAGGTCCTTCCTCAAATTCGCTACCTAATTTTTGTTTTAGTTTCTTAATTTCTTCCACGTTGTTAGAAAAGCCCAATTAAGGGCCCATGTTTTCTTCTCTCTCTCCTTGTATTAGTCACACATCATGTATTAGGATTTCTCTCTTCCTTCTTCTCCTATATAAGTGTGTGTATTCTTGTAACTATTTATCAAGATAATATATACAAGGTTTTGGGCCTCTCTTTAACATGGTATCAGAGCCAGGTTTTTCGGCCTCGCGGTTTCACCTTTTTTTAACCGCACGGCTTTGATTCTTCGCCTATCCGCTCTTCTTTTGCGGCCTGATGCTCTAACTCGCACCGGGTAGCGGCTTGTTTCTACTCGTCTCTTCTCTTAACGACTTCTCCCTTGTTAAGCCGCTGCCCTCTCCTCTTCCTCTCTCCCTCCCGTGGATCCACCCCTCCGTCCATTTTATAACCTCTCCTCTCCCTCCCGTGGGCCCCACTTCTCTCTGCGGCTTCCCTTGCCACTTGCGGTTTGTCTGCTTCTAGCCGCCCGGTCTCTCTCTCCTCTAGCCACTTGAGTTCCTACTCGCGGCCTCTCTCCTCTAGCCGCTCGAGTTCCTACTTGCGACCTCTCTCCTCTAGCCACTCGCATTCCTACTCGCGGCCTCTCTCCTCTAGCCGCTCGAGTTCCTGCTCGCGGCCTCTCTCCTCTAGCCGCTCGAGTTCCTACTTGCGGCCTCTCTCCTCTAGCCGCTCGCGTTCCAACTCGCGGCCTCTCTCCTCTAGCCGCTCGAGTTCCTACTCGCGACATCTATCCTCTAAGCCGCTCGAGTTCCTACTCGCGGTCTCTCTCTTCTAGCCGCTCGAGTTCCTACTCGTGGTCTCTCTCTGCTAGCCGCCCGACCTCCTCTCTGCTAGCCGCCCGACCTCCTCTCTGCTAGCCCCCCGGCCTCCTCTCTGCTCGCCGCCCGGCCTCCTCTCTGTTAGCCGCCCGGTCTTTCCTTCTGCTAACCGCATGGCGTCTGGTGCTTCCGCTGCCACCTCTGTTGCGTCCTTCTCTGCGGAAAGTATCACCTGTCTCTCTCATCATCCTTGTTGGATCGTTGATTCCGGCGCTACTCACCATATCACCTCCCAGAAACCCACTGCGTATCTGCAAACGCCTCATCCTGCTCGCATCACTGTGGCCAACGGTGACACCCTACCAGTCTCTGGCTCCGCTGCTCTTCAGCTCAGGCCGACCTTTTCTCTTTCCTCGGTTCTTCACGTTCCGGAGTCTTCTTTCAATTTATTATTTGTTAGTCGTCTCACACACGACCTTGATTGTTGTATTACCTTTTCACCTTCTTCTTTTCTTATGCAGGATTGCCGCACCCGGCGTACCATTGGTACGGGGCAGCTGGTGAATGGGTTGTACATCTTGGATATCCCACCACCTCTTTTCTCTGCCATCTCCACTGATGATTGGCATCGCCGCCTTGGACATGCTCCCCTTTCAATTCTCAAGCGGGTTCTTCCTGATATACCTTTACGGGAGTTCTCTTGTGAATCTTGTGTTTACGGCAAACAACATCGTTCCTCTTTCCCCCCTGCCTGTACCAGGAGTACTACTCCCTTATCGTTAGTTCATTCTGATGTTTGAGGTCCTTATAGGATCCCTAGTATTTTTGGCTTTCGGTACTTTGTCACGTTCATTGACGATTACTCCCGTGCCACGTGGCTCTATTTACTACATGATCGCACTGAACTTCTCTCTGTCTTTCGCGCCTTTTTACTTGAGATGCGTACGCAGTTCGTCACCCCTCTCAAAGTAATTCGCACTGATAATGCTCGGGAGTATACGTGTCGTACCTTCTCCAATATCTGCACTGACTTTGGTGTCATCCATCAAACTTCATGTGCGTATACCCCTCAGCAAAACGGGGTGGCAGAACGCAAAAATCGTCATCTTCTCGATGTTGCCCGCTCTCTTATGTTCCAAATGCACGTTCCCACCTCTTAGTTCATTCTGATGAAGGAGAAGGCCGAGAGGAAGCTCCAGCTTGGATTTGGCGGTGAAAGCTTGCCTGGAGCACCTCCCTGGGGTGGAAGATGAAGAGGAACGGCAGAGAAGGCGGAAAACAACGTAGAAATGTCGAGCTCCGGATCGTCTCGCGAATTAGGGCGAGACATGCACTATTTATACAAAGCAGAAATGAACAATGCGCACGATCACGGGCGCACGACCAGTGGTCGTGCGCACTATGTCCGGTGATCGTGCGCACTGGAATGGAAGATTAGGAAGAAGAACTGGGATAACGCGCACGAGCAGTGGCGCACGACCAGTGGTCGTGCGCACTAAGTTCAATGGTCGTGCGATTACCCCAGACAAGACTCCAGAAAAGAGGAATCAATGCACACGATCAGTGGAGCACGACCGGTGGTCGTGCGCATTGTGTCCAGTGGTCGTGCGCTTACCCCAGGCTGATTCTGGAAAACACAGAGTAGTGCGCACGATCAGGGGCGCACGACCAGTGGTCGTGCGCATTAGATCCCATGATCATGCGCAGTATTCCTGTTTCACAACCATCCCGGAACACGCACACGACCCCTGTACCGAAAGGAAAAACCAATCACTGATATGTGCATACATTCCAGGCAACCACACAAAGGAGTACAAACTATAAAAATAACAAAATACACAACCACGGGCATAAATGTGCACTTCCTATGGAACTAAAGATAAGATGAAATATGAACGATATAGAACTAAAAGTGAAGTGCAAACGCGTGAAAACTAGCTCAGATGAGTCCGAAAATAAGTATATAAAATGGACTCATCAGGCCTTTCAAGGTTTTTTAAAAAAACTTTTGATATGGGCAAAAACATGATCTTAGACGCACCCGGGGGACCCCTAGGCGCACGTGGGCGCCCAATTCGCTGAAATTGAGCGAATTGGGGGTCCAATTCACTCAATTTGTTTTTTCCCCAATTTTTGCGTCTCACGTGCCTCAGGCGCGCGCCTACGCCTTGCGCCTTGCTCCTAGGCTCTAGGGTCCCTTTGCGCCTCGGTGCGCCTTACGCCTTTGATAACTTCGGATGAAGGGGAAAATGATAGAGGTGGCTAGTAGGTTGTCTGGAGGGGGTTCATGAGTGTGAAATATGGAGTTTTAGGGGGTTGGGTTAATGCAGGTTGGTTCCTTTGTGCTTGGCAGAGGGCTGTAAGGGGAGATGGGGTGCTAGGAGCTGTCAACCGACTGTTGGGTGAAAGGAGAGCATCACGGCGGGGGGTTCCTGGAGGGGAATTGTGATGTTGTGGAGGGAGAGCAGTGCCCGACCAAGGGTGGTTGTAGGTGATTGTCGGAGGTGGTGGAGGCGATCGTCGGAAAACTAATATGAAATAAAATTCAGGTGGAAGTGGAGGAGGGACCGTGGGATGGTGGGGTGACCGACTAGTGGATTTAAGGGGGAAAGGAATCGAGGGGGTAGAGGAGGTAAGGGTAATAGAGCGATGCCCGGGGGGAGCAATTGGGTAGGGGTCAAATGGATTGGGCGTTGGGATGGTGGTGGCAATGGGGCTGCCAGCTATGGGTGGTTGTATCCTTGTAGTTGATCGCCGGAGGTGGTGGTAGTGGTCAGAGGCGGTGGCGGTGATCGTCGAAAATCTAAAAAAGAGGGGAATTGAGATGGTGGTGGGAGAGTAGTGCCCGGACAAGGGTGGTTGTAGGTGATCGTCGGAGGCGGTGATAATGGTTGGAGGTGGTCGGAGGTTGTGGTGACCATCGTCAAAAAACTAAAATGAAGTGGTTGAGGTGGAGGGATGGTGGGTGACCGGCTAGTGGATGTAAGGGGGAAAACGGAGGAGGGTGGCTAGTTGAGGTAAGGGTAATAGAGCAATGTACGACTGGTGAAGATATGGGGGATTTGAGGGGTGGTCAGCCTGTGGAGGTAAGGGGGAATGAGGGGTTGCCAATTAGTGGAAATGTTGGGAAAATAACGGTGGTCGGATAGATGGGAAGGGAGGGGAGGGTCAACTTCCAAACTTCGCACTTGGACTCCGGTTTTGTCATCGGATGATCAAAAGGAGAACTTTCATTCAACTTTCAATATCCCTTTCACGAGTCCTTCTACTCCTATTTATGTCTAGTGGGGAACAATAAACGGTCTTGATTCTCTGTACATTGTAACATCTGAAATACACAAAGAAAATGTGCGTAAATAAAATACAAAAATATAAAATCCTACGATCGGCGATCCGCTCATCATGAGCAATCTCGATTGCCACTGGGTCCGTGGTTAGCGTGATTAGACCCTCATTGGTTGTGTTGCCTGATCCCCATCATAGAGTAGTTTGTTTTTTCAAATATGTTAATGCTTCTAGCATCGAGAAACGACTTCTCAATGTTTTCGTGTAGGTCTTTGCACGTGCTAACACAACTCTACATTAAATGGGATGTTAGTCTAGTTATTGTCAAACAAATTAGTGTTTTGAGAAGCCTCCCTTTAACATAGATATTGAATCTTATGAAAGCGGTTCGATGAGGGTGGGGAATGTTTTTGGGGCATAGAAGCCTGAACAAAGTGCAACTCCTTAAATCTCATCGATCCATTTTTAGCATTGTGAAGTTCATTTAGGAACTTCACATTGAAGTGACTTTTTGATGGGAGTACTTTTGGGATTGACTATATTCTGGTATGTACTCATTGATCACCTCAAAAAAGAGATAAAATTGTGAGGTTCAACTTTGTATGATCTGGACTGAGTCAAAGCACTACCTTTTATATTGTGACTTGGGTCGTTACATTCTTATAACAAAATGGATCATCAAGGAGTTCTTCTTTGTGATAGAGATTTTATTTCTAAAATATAGGAGACAATGACACTGTATGGTGATCGAATATCGAAGTTTTAAACTTATGTCATGGGGATTGAAGAGAAGATGTGATCGAGTCATATGATAACCATGATGGAGGATGCAACAATGGTGGTATTGAGTGAATACTGAGGGCTACAACAGCAAGGAGGGGAGCAATGACGAGGTTGATATGTGTTGGATCACTAGTTGGATTTGGGCTAGGTTCACTAACTAGGATGATTGACCCACCATGTATAGCCAAGGTCATATCTGTGTACTAGAGTTTAGGCTAAGTCCTTAGATTCAAACTTACATGGACCAGCCAATAGAAAACAACAGAAGACTCAAGAATTAGAAAAAAATCAAGTTCAGAAAGTGAGTTCGACGTTCGTCGAACTCCGTTCGACGAACTCGTGCTCCGCTCGACGAACTCAGAATCAATTCTCTGAGTTGAGTTCGACGATATTCGAGCTCAGGACGACGAACTCTGGAAGTTCAACTTCAACACATTATGTCCAGAATACCTTCTCTGAACTCATGTCGACGAAGATAGATTGTCAGCTCGACGAACTTGGACCACAGAATTGGGAAGCTTTTCACAGAAAACAGTTAGCTGATCTCAGGTCGACGAACTTGGATCTCAGGTCGACAAACAAGAATTCTCTGGTCGACGAACATGGTCTCTCTGGTCGACGAACTTTGATCTCAGGTCGACGAAATCTGTTCTCTGGTCGACGATTTCTGTGAAGCTTCAGACTTAGTATTTCCCATAATTTCTGTCCTTATTTCATATTATCTAGCAATATTTTCGTGAGTAATTAATGCATATATTCTCTGAATATAGTCGTTAGTGACAGCATTGATTATGCTATTCATCAGGTTAAATACTTGCTTAATTAATTGAGACAGTTGGGGAAATTCATTGATGAAAATATTCTCTCCAACTGTATTTCATTTTGCAGGCAGTCAGCATTCAATAAAATGGAATTCAAAATTCAAAGGAGAATACGACTGAAGATATAAAAGAGATTTTTCTCTTCAGAAGAACATAGAGCTCTCAGTACACAGAGAAGATTTACAGAAACACTCAAGATCATCTGCTTTTCTGTACAGAAAATATTTTGTTTTCTCCTTGACCTTACTGAAGAGGAAGAAGAATAACAAATACAAATCAAGAGTCTTCTTCAACTTCCACTACATGAGCTTTCAAGGACAACATATTCATATCAGTCAGAAGTTCATGGATCATCATTTTCAAGTCAAGGCTGAAGACTGAAGACCTACACCCTGTGCAAGACTATAAGTGATATTGAAAGAAGTTCTTGACAATAGCAAATCCACAAGTCTTCTCTGTTGAATAGAGAAAGAGAAGACATCATCAATCTCTCTCCCCCCTCTGTATAAAGGGTTTATTAACTCCCTTCAAAAGTTTATTTTGGTTTTTGAGTACCTGATCAAAAGCTCAAAGGTGGCAGTCACCTGATCAAAGCCTGCTAGTGGATTCCTACCAGGGTGGTAGAAGAGTAGATGTACCCAGGTTGGGGAATCACTATAAAATTTCTTGTGTTGTCTGGTTGTCCTTTTTCTTGTTATTCTTGTTGTGGCTGTGATAGATAGGCTAGCTGTGCTTTGTTAGATTAGATCGACTTAGATTGCTTTTGCTTTCTATTAATCTTGGTATCTTTCTTTTTCATTACTCTGATAATATTTAAAACAACAAAAAGATTCAAGATTACTCTATTCCCCCCCCCCCCCTCTAGAGTAAATTAGGTTTAACCACATCTTTCAATTGGTATCCGAGCAGTTTCTTTTGGTTGTACATGCTAACCCTTGAACCAAAAGATCCTGTGTCAGATCTGATCTCTATTTCTCTTAGGGTTATTTAGTTTACATCATGACAAAGAACACGGATTATGCAAGCAGCAGACCTCCAGTCTGCAATTTGAATAAATTTGCTATCTGGAAGGCTAGAATAAGATTGTATATGAATTCAATTGATGATGACATGTACAATTCTATTTTGACAGGTCCTCCTCAACCTACAACATCTACATCAACATCAAACACTCATGTTGTTCCACCACCTGAGTGGACAGATGCACAAAAAAGGTAAAGATTGCAGATGCAAAGGCTATGAATATCTTAGCCCAGACTATGTCAGATGACATATTCCAGAAGGTGCCTGAGTGCACATCTGCAAAGACAATCTGGGACTCACTCAATCAGATGGTTGCTGGTTCTGCAGATGAGAGAAAAGATAGAAGATCAACTCTCATCTCCCAGTATGAGAACTTCAAGAAGGATGAATCAGAATCTGTTAGGGTCCGTTCGTCGCGCAGGTATTGGCTTTCTGGAATTGGCTTTGGCCAGAAAACCAATATCTGCAGGAATTGGTTTTGTGCAGAAAACCAATTATGTTGTTCGGCTGCAGGATGGTTTTCAGTGAACAGAATTGACATTGATATGTAAAAGCTGTTCGGCTGCACACTGGAATTGGCTTTCTGGAATTGCAATTTTTAGGAACTATTTTTGTCATCCCTGAATATTTATCTCTATTCCCGATCAACCAGTGGGATTAGGGCTCGTGCTCAGTTATCATCTAACGCGTGAGAAACTTGACTAGTATTCATTACTTCGTAAATCTTTTTTTCCAGATGCCCTAATCGCCACTAGGGTTCAAGAAACTACGCAACCCCGACATCTTTTTTTTTATCATTGCAGTGTATTCCACCTCTATGTATCCAGGATCAACGCACGCTGTGCCTGAGCACGCAAATTTAAAAAAAAACAAGAGAGGATGGCTCGTTCACTGAATTGATCTCCCTCTCGATGGATTTGGTGGCCGCACGAATCACTTCGATCTGAGGACCCAGCCATTGTGGTGAGGTGCGAAGATCATATCGATCCTGCTTCGGCTTCTACAGAGGATCCATGTCGTGTATCTTCTTCGCCATCTTCATATAGGAGCTGCCTTCGAGCAGGTGCTCCATGATGGCGGCGGCCTCGATTTGTCCCGGGTGGTGTTTGAGCTTGTGGGTGAGGTGGTCGGTGAACTCGGGCTTCCCCTGCATCACCTCGCAAAACAGGGCAGAGAGAACCTCTGCCATAACGGCAAGGATATTTGCTTCGAACAGGACAATGGACGCGAGGCCGGAGCCGACTGTCGTGTCGTTGACGAGAGCCAGCCCTTCCTTGCGCTGCAAGTCGAAGAATCCCCCGGAGATTCCTACTCGGCGGAAAGCCTCTGCGGCATCCACGGCATCACCGCTGGAAGAGGAAGAGGAAATCGAGGAAGAAGAAGGGGGTTCGGGATCCGGCTCTTACCAGGCGATGAAATGAAGATCGCGAGCGGACGGAGAAGGCGGAGGCGGAAGCAGTTGCGAAATCACCCAAATCCGGAGAATATCCGTGCGGGAGCATAAGAAATGAGATTTTAGGTTTTTAGGTTTATATGAAAACCATTGGTTTTGCTCCGTAAAATCAATACCCGAAAAAATTGTGCATGCCGAACAAAAGATTTGGCTTTCTGGAAGCCAATACCAATTCCTGAAATCCAATTCCAGCGCGCCGAACAGGACCTTAGTGACATGTACAACAGATTAAGTTGCATTATCAGTGAATTGAAGACCTTGGACAAAAACATCTCTCATTGAGGTGAATGATAAAATCCTCATGTGCTTCCCAAGCTCATGAGATTCCACGATCTGGCCAATCAAGGAGGCCAAAACTCTTAATGAGATTTCCACAGAATCTCTCCTGGGAAAGCTCAAATCTTATGAGCAGTTGATCAAGTCCAGGGAAGCTGCAGAACAGAAGACTCCCTCATCAACAAAGGAGCAGAATATAGCTTTTAAAGCTACAGAAGAACCAGAAGCTTCAACATCAAATGAAGAACTCTCAAGTCTCTTAGCCAAGAGATTCTACAAGATGGTTAGGAAGGACTTCAGGAGAAAGTCATTCAGGCAGGATGACAAATCCAGGTATGAGAAAACAACCACTAAAGAAATAATGTGTTTTGGGTGCAGGAAACCAGTACACTTTATCTCAGAGTGCCCTGAAAATCAAAAAAAAGAAAGGAGAAGAGAGAGACTTCAAAAGACAGCAATACAGCAGGTCTTCCTCCAGCAAGTACAAAAAGAAGGAGAAGGACTTTGTTGCTGAAACCTGTAGTGATACAGAAGATGAATCCACATCCTCTAGCTCCTGTGAAGAGAAAGAAGATGCAAAGGCAAGAGAAGTCTGTCTTATGACTATCTATGCCTCTTGCAGCCCATCAGATGCTGAAGAACAATCCGACAATGAAGAATCTGAATCTAAAGCTGATCAGGTACTATCTTTATTTGATTATAGTTCTGATAATTTTAAAATTGAATTTAAATTCATGTGTATAAACTTAATAAATTCTGAAAAAGAAATTAAGACACTTAGAGAAAAATTATCTGAACAAGAAAATTTTATTTCAGGAAACATTAAATTAAAAGATGAATTAATATTAAC
Organism: Platanthera guangdongensis; assembly: GCA_039583875.1. Taxonomy (NCBI): domain Eukaryota; kingdom Viridiplantae; phylum Streptophyta; class Magnoliopsida; order Asparagales; family Orchidaceae; genus Platanthera; species Platanthera guangdongensis. The sequence goes on from CM077159.1 coordinate 161,408,713, forward strand.
TCAAAAGCAGATAATTTCATTAAAATCTGAGTTAGCTGAGGTTAGAAAACTTGAAGAATCTCTAAATTGGAGAAACATCAAGTTGATGGACATCACAAACACAGTAAATGCCAGATTAAATGGCAAGCTGGGCTTAGGTGCATTATTAAGCCAACGCTCACTGATTCAGAAAAACATGTTAACAACTCCAATTAAATTTGTTTCTGAAAAAAGAAAAGAGAATATAGAAAATAATGCTAATCAAACTGTATTAAAACCTAAGAATAAGAAAAGGAAAAATAAAAAAAAATCTGAAGTTTAACAATGTTCAACAGATTTCGTCGAACACAGATCGATGAAATATGTACGGTTCGTCGAACTCCAGTCGACGAACTCCGAACGCAGATTTATATTATAATTATTCGTTGAACTACGATCGACGAAACCAGTATGGTTCGTCGACCAGAGATCGACGATTTTGGGGCTCAGAAAATGACTGCTTTCATTCTCTGAGTAGAGTTCGACGAACTCATCCCAATTCGTCGAGCTCAGGTCGACGAATGTACCAGAATTCGTCGAACGCAGATCAGTATAAGAGAGACTTAAATTCTTCTAAAAACTATAATCAATTAAGATATTCTAATAATTAATTCAATCAATGGATTATACCACCTAAAAGATATCATCTTTTAGGATATAAATGTCAACCTGAATACTCTTACATTTCTAGTTTTGATTATGTGAAGAAAGAAGGACCCAAGGTAACCTGAGTCACGAATGACTAATCTGTTCTATTGCAGGTGAAAGACTATACTACCACAGAGCAACAGTGGTATTTAGATAGTGGTTGTTCTAAGCATATGACTGGAAACAAGACCAACTTAACTCATTACAAGGTAAAGCTAGGACCAAAAGTAATCTTTGATGACTCAAATTATGGCCAGACTGAAGGATTTGGAGAAGTTAAGATTGGAGCAGTTACTTTCAAAAAGGTTGCATATGTAAGTGGACTGAAACATAACCTCATCTCTATAAGTCAACTATGTGATGAAGGTTATCAGATATCTTTTAACTCAAGCTCTTGTATTATTTGTACTAAAGAAAATCAAACTGTTTTAATTGGAAATATACAAGACAACATATATGTAGTTAATTTTCAATCTGCAACATCATATATTTGTTTATTTAATCTTGTTAGCAATCAGAGTGATTTATGACATAAAAGATTATGTCATGTTAATCTGAAAAACATTGCTAGGTTATCTAAAGACAACTTTGTTAGAGGATTGCCTTCTGGTCCCTAGAAGAAGGAAGACCTCTGCAGGGCTTGTCAATTAGGCAAACAAACTAAATCTAGCTTTAAATCAGTTTATAAGAGTGATTCACCTAGGATCTTGTACTTGCTACACATGGACTTTTTTGGCCTTATTGCTGTACAAAGCTTTGGAGGGAAATCTTATATTCTTGTTATTGTAGATGACTTTTCAAGATTTACTTGGGTATTCTTTCTGAGATATAAGTCAGATACATTCAAGGTTCTTACAGATTTTCTCAAGGCCATACAGATTGAGTACTCTATTCAAATTGCATTGATCAGAAGTGATCATGGTACTGAGTTTGAGTCTTTTCTTATGCAAGAGTTCTGTGAGAAGGAAGGTATCAGACATTACTTCTCAGCTCCTAGAACTTCTCAACAAAATGAGGTAGCTGAAAGGAAAAATAGAACCCTAATTGAAGTTGTAGACACATTACTTGCAGATGCTTACATGCTCCTATCCTTTTGGGCAGAGGCTGTGAGCACATCAAACTATGTACTGAACAGAAGCTTAATACATAAACTTAAAAATAAGACTCCCTATGAATTGCTTAAAGGGAAGAAACTTAAGATCACCTATTTTAAAATATTTGGTTGCATATGCTATATTCATAACAATGACAAGAAATATATTTGAAAGTTTGAAGCTAAGGCTGTAGAGGGAATTTTTCTAGAATATTCCCAAGTCAGCAAAGTTTATAGGCTGTTTAATAAATCTACTTTAAAAAATGAGGAATTTGTTTATGTAACTTTTAATGAAGCTAACATGTTCTATAAGGAGAAAGAAATTTCTACCAACAACACATTGCAGGTACCTCACTTGTGTGAGAGATTGGATGATATAAGCCTCACCCAAGAAGTTCCAATACATCTCTCTCCACAAGTTGAAGAAGAAAGTGAAGAAGAAAGTTTAGAGGCGGCTGAAACCTATCCAACAGCTAATGAAATTCCACAAGAGGAATTTATTCCCCAAGGTGTTGCTCAACCAACTCCACCCACTGAATTTGTCACATTTAGGGATCACCATGTATCTCAAGTGATTGGAGACATTATAGTTGGTATGCAGACAAGACATCAACTCAACCAAGACTTGGTGCATGTCTGCTTTATATCTCAAATTGAGCCCGAATCCATTAAAGATGCAGAACAAGATCCCCACTAGATTGTTGCAATGCAAGAGAAGCTCAACCAATTTGAGAGATGCAGAATTTGAGATTTAGTTCCAAGACCTAAAGACTACCCAGTCATTGGAACTAAATGGGTATATAGAAATAAGCTGGATGCTCAAGGTATCATCATAAGGAATAAAGCAAAGCTTGTTGCTCAAGGTTATAGGCTAGCAAGAGATTGACTATGACCAGACTTTTGCTCCTGTTGCAAGGCTGGAAGCAATCATGATCTTCCTTGCATATGTTGCCTACAAGAAATTCAAGATTTATCAAATGGATGTCAAAAGTGCTTTTCTGAATGGAGAACTTAAAGAAGAGGTTTATGTTGAACAACCTTCAGGTTTCATCTCTCCAACTCATCCCTCATTTGTCTTTAAATTGCATAAAACTCTCTCTGGTGTAAAGCAAACTCCAAGAGCTTGATATGAAATCATAGCTAGCTTTCTCATAGAGCATAAGTTTTCTAGGGGTATAGTAGATAGAATATTATTCACTATGCACCATAAGAATCAAATTTTATTAGTACAAATCTATGTAGATGATATTATTTTTAAGTATACAGATTCCAAACTATGCAAGAAGTTTTTTTGACCTCATGCATTCAAAGTTTGAAATGAGTAGCATGAGTGAGCTTTCCTACTTACTTGGTCTCCAAGTGAAGCAGCTACCTGATGACATCTTCATATCCCAGGTTAAGTATGCTAAGGAGTTTATCAAAAAGTTTGGGATGACTGATGGCTCAACAAAGTAAACACCCATGACTTCTAATGTTGTAATTGAATCTGATGAACATGGGAAACTTGTTGATCAGAAATTATATATGGCTATTGTTAGGTCCCTGTTATACCTTACATCAAGCAGATCAGATATAATGTTTGCTACATGTCTTCGTGCTAGGTTTCAGACGAACCCTAAAGAATCTCACCTAATTTTCTTAAAAAGAATTTTGAGATATATAAAGAGTTGTATTGGTATAGAACTCTGGTATCCAACTGAGTCAGAGTTTTAGTTAATTGGATACTTAGATGCTGACTTTGCTGGATGTAGAGTGAACAGAAAAAGTATCTCAGGAACATGTCAGTTCCTTGTTATGAGATTAGTCTCTTGGTTTTGCAAGAAGCAGTCATCTGTGTCCACTTCAACTGCTGAAGCAGAATATATAGCAGCTGACAGTTGTTGTTCCCAAATGCTGTGGATTCAGAACCAACTCCTGGATTATGAGTTCAACTTAAATAATTCAACTTTACTTTATGACAACACAAGTGCAATTTCCATTGCATAAAATCCAGTACATCATAGTAGAACTAAGCATATAGACATTGAGCATCATTTCATTAGAGAGTGTGTGGACAAAAATAAAATTAAGCTCGTCTATATATACACTGATTTGCAAAAAACATACATCTTTACCTAGCCCTTGGATGAGAGAAATCATATGTTCTTTATAAATCAGTTTGGTATGATCAATGGAGAGGCGCTAATTTAATTTCTGTCCATGATCGAAGAATTTTTCAAAATTCGTCGAACGGGGATCGACGAACAGAGAAGAGTTTAAATAAATTCGTCGAACGAAGATCGACGAACTCTCCGTGAGTGAAGTTTTATTTATCGAACGGAGATCGACGAATTGGCTTCAGAAAATTTTCGTCGAACTGAACTCAACGAAATGTTTTCACATCTTCTGACTGAGATCGACGAAATCTTTTGATTATAAAATATTTCATCGACCTCAGATCGAAGAATTTTTATTATTCGTCGAACGGAGTCTGCCGGTTCATATTCTGAAAACCGTATATCTAGGTTTTTTTAGAGCTCCGTCACGCGCTTTCAGTTCTCTTGCACTTGATCTCTTTGTTTTTGTGACAGACAAATTCATGGCGATTCCAGCGAGCACTCTTTCCGCAATGAAGTTTGACATGAGTTTTGATATTGACTTCGACTCCTTTCAGCATTCTCACCTGATCTTTGTGGAAATTCTGAAATTATTTGAAGAACAAAATCTAAAACAGTTCATGACTCACAGAATCAAGATAGTCATGACAGAGATAAAGGAATGTATTTACATCTACAACATCAGAAGATACTATGACGGGAACAATATCTGGTAACAACGTTTCCCTTTCCCCCACTGTACTAACCAAAGTTTTTGGTCTACTGAATGGTGATGAAACAATCAAAATGGATAATGAAGAATATGAGAATATGCTGATTAAGATGTGTCACTCTGGTGAAAAGCCAAACAAGCTATTAAAGAAGAACTTATCTGCTGAGTATAAGTTCTTGACTGATGTAGTCGGCAAAATGCTGCTGGGCAAACACACCGCCCACGATTGCATCACCAGGCACCAGTTCATGGTGATGGGTGCTCTGGTAGAGAAGAAAGCAGTAAATTGGGCAAACTGCTATTTGACTTAATCAAAAAGAAAAACAATAAGAAGGAAGTGTGCTTTGGACGGATTCTGGGAATCGTCCTTCATGAAAAAGCTCCTGAACATCTGGTCTCCACGCCAGTGTTTATCAATGCCTCCAAAAGGCTTACCTCTGCCCTGTTTGGCGATGGGAGAGGAAGATCACCAAGCCATCCAAGGCTTCATCCTCAAGAACTTCTGAGAGCACCAGGGCCGTAACAGTCGCTCCACCACCAGAAGAAGTTCCTTCCACCACCACCATTCATTCTCCTCCTCTATCTCAACAACAACAACAACCACAACATCAAATTCATCTACCCACACCAACTCCATCACCAGTTCAATCTCCAGTTCCTACTTCACCAACTCACCAACAACATCAACCCACACCAGCATCAACCCCAGTTCCATCTCCTGAGCACATCACTCGACCTCAATCTCCACTTCCACCTCATTTCAATGACACACACCCTGACACATTTATCTCATCCCACACCTTCAATCTACTATTTCCTCCACCATCTCCACATCAGGAACCCATCTCCTCCCCTACAACAACAGTTCCCCTTTCTACAACTGCAACTCCCTCTATTCCCATCCCTGCACTCACCCAAACTGACATTCCTCTACTGTACCTGACTACACACATACAAATATGTCCAGTGCATTCTCTGTCTGTTCAAATTGTGGTCATCACACTCCATACTCCTCCACTGCTCCAGAATCTCTCTATCTCAACTTTTCTGATATTACTAAAGACCTTCTTGCATTCATCTCTCCCATCCTTAATAAGCTTATAACTGATGTTCTAGCTCCCCTTACTGCTTCCATCATATCACTTTCTTTCAAAATTGCTGCTTTGACCCCTGTTCCTTCTTTTGGCGGACTGGCTTCAGGACCCCCTGAAACCAGTCAGGGGGAGATGCTCTGTGATGAAGAAGCTCCAGTGATGACAAAAGCAGCAGAAGCAGGAACAGATTCGATAAAGTCTGATGTTTCTTCAGAAGACACAACTATCCCTGCTGATATAATAGATTTAATTGACTCTGATATAGATATGGATGAGTCAGTTATAGCTGAAAAAAACTGTTGGTGATTGTATTATCAATCACACAGTTAATCTGAATTCTTTATTAGATTCATTCAATCTTGTTTACAGAAATAATCTACCCAGCTTTTATGTACAACTATCCAAAGCTATAGTTCCATACACTGCACCAATAAGTCACACAGTTACCAAACAACTTAAGTCTAGTTTTGCAGTAACAGAGACACCAGTTGTACCATCCCCTTCCAAGGACAGTTCCTCTCCAGAAGTTATTTCAGCTCCAACATACAAAATGGATGACAGTCCCCTCCCTGATTTAGATGAAATCATCATGGTTGACATTGAAGAAGAAAATAAGTTACTGTCTGGAAAAATTGCTGAAACAGTTGCTCCAGAAATTGATCTTCCAGAACCTTCAGTGGCTCCTCCAGCAGAAAAGCAAATATCAAAAGATATTCTCAAGGCTCTTGATGATTTATATGATAATACTCAAGGATCTTCTGATGATGAAGATGAGGATGATGATTCTGATGATGATAGCTCCCTTCAAAAGTTTATTTTGCTTTTTGAGCACCTGATCAAAAGCTCAAAGGTGGCAGTCACCTGATCAAAACCTGCTAGTGGATTCCTACCAGGGTGGTAGAAGAGTGGATATACCCAGGTTGGGGAACCACTATAAAATTTCTTGTGTTGTCTGGTTGCCTTTTTTCTTGTTATTCTTGTTGTGGCTGTGATAGATTAGGCTAGCCGTGTTGTGTTAGATTAGATTGACTTAGATTGCTTTTGCTTTCTGTTAATCTTGGTATCTCTTTTTTTCATTACTCTGATGATATTTAAAACATCAAAAAGATTCTAGATTACTCTATTCACCCTCCCCCCTAGAGTAAATCAGGTCTAACCCCATCTTTCAATATGGTGGTTACAGGATGAGTTGGAGTGAGTTTGCGTGGATGAACAACGACGAGGGTGTATCGAAGGGGGATAGGAATAACAAGGTGAGTTGTGCTCTAGATAAGCCATAGGGAGAAGTAACAGTAAGGAGAGATGTGTTGCGGGTGAAACGAAATCACGAACCAGTCAACTGAACTTACAAACCATGCCCGTGGAGGTTGTTGCATATACAATCTCCACAAGATTGTCATTAAAAATGCATTTTTTGATATCGAGTTGATACAACGGTCGTTGAAGGTGGACATCAAGAGAGATTAAGAAACGAACAACATTGAGCTTGGCAACATGAAAGATCTCATAATCAAGGCCGTTTTGTTTAGTAAATCCCCGAGCAACAAAATGAACTTTAGGGCAGTCAATCGTCCCATCAGGATGATGCTTCACATTGAAGACTCACTTACAACTAACCATTGAATGAATAGGAGGAAGGGGAACAAAATCCAAAGTGTTGTTGGCCCAAAGTGCAGTCATTTCCTCATCCATTGCCTCTTTCCACCCTGGATGTTGAAGAGCTTCATGCGCAGAAGATAGAATGGAAATAGAGGACAAAGTGGTCGCAAGCATGCACATATCATAGGAGAGGCAATGCAAGGAAACATAATTAGAGAGAGCATGTGTTGTGGAGGCCGTGGTCGAATCAGCAGTTTGCGGAGCATCAGTAGTAGACAGGGGCTATCGCAGGGCACCAGATTGAGGGGGGTGGCGAGCGTCCGCACGAAGAGGTGGGGTCGAGGAAGGAGGTGGTGTCGGTAGTAAAGGTGGTAAATAAGAGTAAGTAGGAATAAGGGGACACAGTAGAGCAGGAGGTGGTGGGGGATGAATGGAAAAGCTACTTTTCTGTGAAAGTCACATCAACAGATGTGACGAGCTTCCGAGTGGAGGGAGAGTAACAAACATACTCCTTGGTGCGCGAATACCTAACGAATATGTAACGAGTAGCACGAGGTGCAAGCTTTTCAATGGGAGGACGTAGGTGGTGGAAAAGAAGACACAACCAAAGACTGTTGGGTCATAGGGAAGGGATGTCAGCCAAGAAAAAGAGAGAGAAGGGTGTTGCGAAGTTGAGAACAGAGCAGGACATACAGTTGATGAGATGACAAGTCGTAGAGACAACAAAATTCCAATAAGTAGTGGGGTCCTGCTCTGTAACAATAGAGACCAAGCCGATTCAAGAAGATGGTAGTTCTTCTATTCAGCAATGCCGTTTTGTTGCTGTTTGGTGGATGATTCCCAATTAGGTGCAAGTTTCTAGAAAGGCATGCACGGTGTATTCACGTGCATTATCAGTGCAAAGATTTTTGATAGTGCGGGAAAATTGCGTTTGTGTTTTTGCAGCAGAGGAGCGAAAAAGGATAGAAGCTCAGAGCGATCGCACATCTTGTTTAACTATGTCGTGTGTGTGTAGTCATCAATACATGTAAGAAAGTAATGATATTCAAATATACTAGTTGTTTTCTAGGGACCCCAAATATCAACATGCACTTAATCAAAACGAACAACGCTTAATGTACAATGAGGTGGGAAAACACAACAATGTTGTTTCCCGTAGATACGTGATTCACAATCAAAAGAAGAAAAATTGGAATCAGAAAATCCTTTTGGAGGATCAGAAGAGGAGCATGGTCAAGACGCTGGTGTCAATCAACAGAGTTGACGAATGAAAGAATTGATGAGGAAAGATCCAGTATATAGAGCCCATTGGAAAGTCGTTATTTACCAATGATATTCCGCATCCTCGGATCGTGCACAACAAAAGAGGAAAAAGTGAACATGATTAAACAATCTTGATCTTGAGTGAGATGGCTAACCGAAAGCAAATTAAAGTGATATCTTGGAACATGAAGAACATATCATAGAGATAGAGTGGATAAGTGACACATCGCCAGAACCGGTCACTGGAGTGGTGTCGTTATTAGCCACCGTAATGAACTTTGGATTCGGAGAGTCCAAGTACCGAGAGGATCTTTGTGGAGTGATGTGGTTTGTGGCCCGAAGTCCACAATCCAAGAGGTATATGGTTCAAACATGAGATACATACATTGGAGACAGAGGAAACATAGTTGGAGGGGCGAGAGATCAGTCCGCAGAGTAGCTGGACTTCATTACATAAGGTGTCAACGTCGGAGCGGGAAGTGGAAGCTCCATTAACAACAGGGGAGGCATGCAACAGAGAAGGTGCGAGTGGCGGAGGAAAATCATGTTTCCATACACACGCCTCAATATAATTGTCCCGACCACAATAAGTACGAAAGCGGGAGGGCTGTCCCTTAGAGGGATTGCTACCATCTCTCCCACTACCCCGAGAACTAGAATGACCTCCACGAGCAGGAGAGGGTCGAGGTCTGTGGTTAGAACCGTGATGGAGGACAATGGGAGGAGAAGGCATCAGACGATCCCGTGCCGACCACACCTTTACAACATAGAGCAAATATCAGACAATATGAGATAGTAGGAGAGGAAGTGATATGTGTTTGAACACTGTAGAGATGAGGAGGAACCCGAGACATCATCTAGGCAATACCGACAGCTTCTTTCTGAGTCAGTTAAGCCGCAAAATCAAACGTTGTTAGCTGGTGTTGAATCCAAGCCTCAATAAGAGTCTTGGATTGGGCAACATTGGACGTGAGGTCGTCATCCGCCCCCGGGTCGAGGTGTTGAAGGGTCATGAAGATATCAGATAAGTGTTTGGAGACTATTTGTCCCCAAATAGAGAGTGTAGTTCATCCCACATAGCTTTGCTATTGTCATACTACATAGTCATCTGATACGGTTCATTGTCCTTGGAGTTCTATAAAGTCAAGGTGAGTTCAAGCAGTAGGCTCGTGAGGAGCAGAGCCACGACAAGAGGTTGCGGTGAAAGAGGCCACACAGGGTATTTTGGGCAGTTACGGAGGGAATCCGCCTAGAGTGAAAGGCAAGAGAAGGAGCTCGATTGCGAAAAAGGCAGAGGACCGGGAAGTGGAAGCACCATCAACAACAGGGGAGGCATGCAACAGAGAAGGTGGGGGCGGCAGAGGAAAACCATGTTTCCAAACACACGCCTCAATATGATTGTCCCGACCACAATAAATACAGAAGCGAGAGGGATGCCCCTTAGAGGGATTGCGACCATCTCGCCCACTATCCGGAGAACCAGAATGACCTCCATGAACAGGAGAGGGTGGAGGTCTGTGGTTAGAACCGCGATGGAAGAGAATGGGAGGAGAAGGCATCGGAAGCTCAGGTGGCGGGGACACCTTTACAACATAGAGCAAACATCGGACAGTATGGGATAGTAGGAGAGGAAATGATATGTGCTTAAACACTCCTCTTCACACTCTTGGGGTGCCTCCTCCTAGTCTACAACCCCGTATATTTGGTTGTGTTTGTTTTTTCCATATTCACAAACTGACTAAACTTGATTCTAGTGCTCATAAGTGTGTTTTCATAGGCTATGGTCCTACTCAAAAGGGTTATAAATGTTTTGACCTGGTGCATAAGAAAGTCTTTGTTACTATGGATGTCACGTTCCTTGAATCTGAGAGCTACTACGGGCCCTCACTTCGGGTGGGGGGGGGGACCTCTCCTATGTTGGAAGTGAGTTCGTTAACTCCTTTACCCATTCCTCCGTTATATCACTGTCACTCGACTCTGTCTCCTATTGTTCCTGCGCCAACTCCTGCTGCTCCTATGGCTAAACCCCTACAGGTTAACTTCAGTCGTCCCAAGGGAACAGACACATTGGCCTCTATCAGAGTCCCAGAGCAGACATCTGATCCGTCGTCAGGTTCCATTACTTTAAGGGAAGGTACTTTTGCACAACACCCATTATCTCAATTCGTCTCCTATTCGTCCCTAACGGCTTCACATAGAGTTTTGTTTCTTCTTTGGCTGCTACTTTCATCTCTACTTTGTGGAAGGATGCTTTCTCTGATGACAGCTGGAAGGCGGCTATGCTTGAAGAAATGCATGCCCTAGACAAAAATCACACATGGGGTCCGGTACATCTGCCTAAAGGAAAGACTACTGTGTAATGCAAGTGGATGTTCTCTGTCAAACAAAACATTCAGGGGGTTGTTGAGAGATAAAAAGCAAGACTGGTTGTAAGAGGGTACACTCAGACGACAAGTATTGATTACCAGGAAATCTTTGCACCGGTTGCTAAGATGAACTCTATAAGGATTCTCCTGTCGTGTGCTGCCTGTAAGGGGTGGTCTCATCCAACTGGGCATGAAAAATGCGTTCCATGATGGTGATTTGGAAGAAGAGGTATACATGGCTCTGCCTCCCGATTTGTATCTTAGAGAATCTGAAGACAAGGTGTGCAAGCTGAAGAAGGCTTTGTATAGCCTGAAACAATCAGCTAGAGCTTGTTTTGTAAGATTTTATAAGACAATGACATGTTTCAGATACTCCCAAAATATTGGGGATCATACCCTCTTTATCAAAAACAATAACGGAAAGTTAACTGCTCTGATAATTTATTTTGATGACATCATTATAACAGGAGATGATCAGGACGAGATTCAAGCATTGAAAGTGTGACTACTGAGAGAATTTGAAGTAAAAGACTTGGTGAACCTTAAATACTTCTTAGGTGTTGAGGTTGCGAGGTCCAAACATGAGATATTCATATCTCAGAGAAAATATACTCTTGACCTCCTCGAAGCCTCAGGAATGAGTGAGTGCAGACCGACTGATACTCCAATCGAAGTCAATCACAGACTTGGAAAAGATGACGGTGACATGATTGAATACATTCCCAGTTTTTAGAGGCTTGTTGGGAAATTGATCTACCTGTCGCATACTCGCTCAAATATCTCCTATGTTGTAGGAGTGCTCAGTTAATATGTGCACTCCCCAAGGCCCGTAATGTTAATGTTGCTCATCGTGTTCTCAGTATCTCAAGTCCTCACCGGGAAGGGGCATTCTGTTTTCATCTATGTTGCACCGACACTGATACGGGACATGCGATACGACACGGCACGACACACTACTCGTTAATTCTCAAAAAATACCATATTCCGACACACTGGGATACATATTAAATATTCTTTTTTTATTATGAAAATCCTAAAACTTTTTTAAAAAATAACAATTAACAAATATTTAAATAAATTATGTCATGCTTAAATATTACTCATCAAATATTCAAATGCAAAACTTAACAAATGATCAAAAAATGATTGAACATTAACATATTACCATTATGTATCATCGGCAAAAATAATTGATTCACATGCAAACTTTTTTCCTCACTTTCAATTTTCTTTTTTCTAGAGAAAATGTATACGCCACTAGTAGATCCACTTTCACTACTTGAAATGCTAGAAAGGGGTAAAGACACTTCCAAGACAAATTGTCACCCCCTCACCATGAGTTGCTAACTTATGGACACGCGTGGCCGATTGAGCGGGACACGCGAATCCCGCGTGAGCCAGCGTGTCGGATTTCCGACTCGAATGTCGGAAAGTCGGACGAGTGCCGGAATCTCCGACACCGACACGCTAGACATTTTGAAGTGTCGGTGCTTCATAGGTTTTCATCAAATAAAGAGTTGACTATTGAGGTGTACACAAATGCTAACTAGGCCGGATTGATTGAAGATCATCGGTCCACGTCTGGGTATTGCACTATGGTGGGTGGAAACTTAGTCACCTGGAGGAGTAAAAAACAACATGTGGTTGTCATATCTAGCGTTGAGGCGGAGTTCAAGGCTATGGTGCATGGAATCTGTGAGGGGCTATGGATACGAACTATCTTGACCGATCTTGGGCTTAAAAGTAGCAAGCCTATCAGACTATACTGCGATAACAAGGCCGCGATCAGTATTGCTCACAATCCTATGCTACATGACTGTATGAAACATATTGAAATCGACAGACACTTCATCAAAGAAAATATAGACAGTGACATTGTAGTTACTCCATTTGTGCCCTCTTAACAACAATTGACATCCCTCCTCACAAAGGGATTATGCAGTGCTTTCTTCAAAGAGCTTGTTTTCAAGTTGGGAATGATCGATATCACACACCCAACTTGAGGGGGGTGGGTGGTGAGATTAGTTTATCTTTATTACTATATTTCCACAATAGTAATCGTTTAGTCCCACATTTCATATCCTCCTTTTTGTGGTTCTTATAACACAATTCAACAAAAATATATATAAATATTGCGACTACCGGCTCAGATCACCTACATGACGATCATATATCCATCTCTTGTGTATGTAGGCTTGTGTTGGCCCCGGTAACCGTCGGGCTGCTCTTGATATGTAATTCCCATCATAATGATTCTTTTATATTTGGACAGGCTGTGTTTCTGAATGTTGCTAGTGGTTTTAAGCTTACAGAGACTGCAGGCGATCTTGCAATAGCAGCTGCCATATGCAGCAGGTATATTCTCAGTTTTCTTACCTGTCATATTTTTTAATTTTCATCATTAACTCATTTTGCTTAAATATTGTTTAGAGCACTTAGAAAATCATTTTTCCTTCTTGTTATTTTTGTGAATGAAGTTGAGCCAGAGACCTTGAGTTTTTAAAAAATATTCGTGCGATATTTTCAACTATTATCTGGTGTTCAATGGCGTGAAGTATGAGTAGTATGTATTTCCTTCTCGATCAACTATGCAGAATTATGATCATCAACAAAAGATCTTTTCAAGTCAATTTCATGCATTGAATAAACCAAGCAGAAAAGCACTACATGAACTGTAATAATTTTCCATATCTCAGTCAGCGACAATTATCCCAATTTATGCTCAACAATATTCATTTTAGGGACCTCCGCCAAAATTTTCTGCCTGATATGTGGGAAAACATCATTATAAGTTGTGCAAGTTGCAAAGATATGGTTCATATGCACAAGAACCTTATGTATTTCCTCCAATGGCATTCTTTAAATACTCAAATTTTTTCACATGCGGGGCTTTTCAATCAAACTTGAAGAAGGTAGTTTATCAATGGACAGAACGACATGTAGCTCAAAATTGAGGTGTCATATGACTGGGCCTATGGAGTAGAAATATTAAACTCCATCCCAGTCAGAAACCATTGCGGTTGTTGAAGGTTTCATCCCCCCATTTGAGGACCCCTCGACCTTAGAAAGCCTGACTATCTAGCTGATCTCTGGAACTGGGTGAAGTGCAATTACATTTTTTTCAATAATTTTGTTTTCCAAAATACACGGAGGAATCAGACCAGTTTCACATGCAGGAGTCAAGAACACCGCAGTAGCTGAGAAGTTTTGGAAACTCATATAACTGTAAAGGAGGAGAGTGCAATTACCTGAAGACACTTGCTAGTATCTAAAGAGAACTTACAAACACTTGCTTTTTCTTTTGAAGAAAACTCACAGACACCTGCTAATTTCTGAAGAAAACTCGTGAACATCTGTTAATCTCTGCAAAAAGAAGTAAAAGCAGGTATAAAAAAGTAAATAACACGAGTAACCGAAGCAAATTCGTGAAGACCTGCTAATCTCTGCAAAAGAAAAGTCAAAGCAGGTATAAAAGAAGTAAATAACGCGAGCGCCTAAATAAAACTCGCGAACACCTACTAACCTTTGTAAAAGAGAAATCAAGGCAACTATAAAAAAAGTAAATAACGTGAGTACCTGAAGATAACTCGCGAACACCTTCTAATCTCTGCAAAAGAGAAGTCAAAACAGATATAAAAGAAGTAAATAACGCGAGTAGCTGAAGAAAACTCGCGAATACCTGTCAATCTCTGCAAAAGAGAAGCCAAAATACGTGTATATATAAATAAATGGATATGTCAGGTATGCGAGACAACCTGTAGATACTTTCTCTCTTTTTATACTAGAAGGCACAAGAAATAACCATCTATTGAAGAAAGGTCTTGAGTGCTCCAAGAAGACATGTTTGTTGAAGCCAAAAATTGACCTCAACGAGAGTTCGAAAGTAGGGGGCAGCCGACACCTACTTCTCTCAACCCCGACCCCTGACTGGTTGTAAAGGACCTAGAACTGATACAAAGTCTCAGCAGGGATGTCTCACCTCTTTCCCGGAAGATCTCTGAAAGCTTCCCCTCCAAAGCCAAAAGCTGGGCTGGAAGCTCCTCAGAAAGCACTAGAGAGTCTTAGAGAAAAAATGAAAGTCCTGCCTTCTGAGGAGCCCGTATGGGTCTATTTATAGTCTTCGCTGACCTGAAATTACTAAAGTACCATTGACTTGTCTGCCAATATCCAAATCCTGCTGTTATGAAATCCTAAATGCAGAATCTGGGGGCACATAGGTAATTTACTCGAGGGCAACTAGGTAATTTCACCCTGGGCCCTGGCCCCCACCCGGCGAGAACCATATACCGAGAACCATCCCGCCTCTCACTCGGCGGGAGCTAAAGAAGAAAAAAGGATGAAGGGTCCCCTGGACCGACCCCGCTTCCGCCCTACATGGGGCGCGAGCCTTCTCGCCGCCTCTGGGCAGAAGTGGGTCTCGGCTGGAGCTTGACGCGATCGTTCTCGTCTACTCCTATGCGGGAGCTATTCTGCTCTGAAGCCCAAAGCTAGCCCGAAGCTAGTCCAATCCGGGTCTTTGAGGGGGACCTTGGTTCTACCTAACGAATATGAAGTTGTACACAATCCCCGCTCTTTGCGAGCTAGCCTTGCGCTCGGAAATACCCGTCCAACCCCAAATATTCGGTGGGTACATGCTGACCTGACAGAGAATCTTTTAGTTGACCCCACCTATGCTCTATAAATACGTCGCTGAATTGGTCCCTCAGGCCATCCCTATTGCCCCTACTCCCTGTGTGAGCCTCCGCCAATCTGTGAAGATGCGCGCCAAACCCGCTGAAAGGCCCCTTTCAAAGGAGCTTCAGGCTCGTCTCGCGGCTGCCCAAGCGCGAGCTCGCGCCCGTTGTGACAAGGTTGCCCCCTGGCTGATGGGCAAAAGGCCTGCCGGCGAGAGAGCGTCGGGCGAGAAATTAATTGGTGAGAAGCCCGCCGGCGAGAATCCAGCCGGCGAGAGGCCAACCGCCGAGAAGCCAGCTGGCGAGAGTTCCCGCCCTAAGAAGAAGAAGGCTAAATCAGTAAGGCGCGACCTGCTGAGAGAAAATCGGGACCCGCCTACCCCAACTCCTAGCCACGTCGATTCCCTGGCTTCTCTGCCGGCGGTATGTTTAGTCCTTTTGCATTTCCCGATAATGTGATCTTTTCGAGAGTTTGTTCATAGCCGTATGTTGAAAAGAAAAACCACTCCTTTCACAGGGGTTGGCACCTAAGGATACCGTCGGCTTTCCGCCTTCGGTCACAGAAGTGGTCGGACTCTGTAATGAGGATCCGCCCTCCGCTTCAGGGACCGCTCTGCTTAACCCTCCAGCCGGCAGGACCAACCTGATACCAGAACTCACCCTCCCTGCCGAAGGGGTTAACCCTGAGCCTCCCGCCTCCATGCCGAGACCCCCACCTCTGACCATAGAAGGGGCTCCTGATCCCACACTTGGCGAGACCAGCCCGCCGGAGCGCAGGACCTTTCGTCCGGGACGGGGCAAGCCGCTCCATCTGCTTTTTGGAAAAGGCGCAGAGGATCAGTCTGTCCCTTCTCACTGCCCGTCGGGGAAAGACATCTCTCGCTCTCCAGGTAAGCGAGAACCTCCCCACTCTTCAATCATCCCCCCCCCCCCCCCCCCCCCCCGCTTATTTTGGCTGCTCCCGTTTCCTCAGAGTCGAAAGACCAAGTGGTTGGAAAGGATGAAGAAGAAGAAGAAACAGGGGAGACTCGCCCCTCCCTTCCACCGGCGAGATGGAAGACTTTCTCGAGGGCCCAAGGAGTGGAAAGGTGCGGCGGCGGAGGATCGCGATAGTCTTGTCGAAGCTCGCCCAACAGCAAAAGGCCAATTCCACAGCGGTGAAGAGGATTCACGAGACGATGGAGCGGCGACTGGCGGCTGTTGAGCGGGACGGTGCGGACCTCCTTGGCGGGGCGGGATTCCATGATGCGGCTTCCGGCGAAACCTCACCTGGGAGGCACATCGCGCGGATTCGAGATCAGCTCCGCCTGGCCAACCGGGGGCTAACCTCCCTGGCGGCCTTCTTCGACCCTCGAGACCCTCCTCGATCTGGCCGGCGAGATCTAGGTCGTTGGCGGTGGGTGCCATACTAAGCTCTCCGGGCGATCCCTTTCTTTACCCATCTTCTTGGCCTACCTCTTCCATCTGTACCCTTTTCACTTCTAGCGCAGGATAATTTCTTACAAGCAGTGTGTGTTACTGTTATTATTATTATTATTCTTATTATTTTATTTATTGTTGTCGGGGGCTCTCGCCGGGCGAGACCCTATCTATATCTGTGTTTCTTCAGTTCGCTTTTGTATGTTGTTTTAATACCTTGCGAATGTCTGATGCGTGCGTCTCGCCCAATGCTTCTCGCGTACTGTGGCTGCCCTCCCTTCCTCCAGCCTCCCTTGGAGGCTATCGCTTCCCGTCAAACCATGGAGAGCTGGCGCGACAGGATGGAAAGCGAAGAAACAGAGTCGTTGCCTCGTTGACTTTTCCCCGCCGTATTTTTTCAAAAGAACTCATGATTACCCTGCTTTCTATAAATAGGTCAATCAACCTACTTCATTCCCCGCATTCATTCCAAAGTTCCGTCTGTCGGTCAGTTGTTTTCGCCTTTTCTTGAAGTGCAAGGGTTCTCGTCTTCGTGTCCCCCCCCCCCTCTTTTCTCTCCTTCCTCCGTGATGTCAGGCGAGAGCGAGGGCCGCTCCAAGTGCGCGGAATCCTTCCTTGATCATGACTTCCTGCCTTGCCAGTCACGCAAGCGGAGTTCGTCACCATAAACAAGAACTACATCCCGTCGGGGTTTACCGTGCGGAAACACAGGCGTGAGGACAGGGTGAACCTTGCGTCGGAAGGGGAGCTCGTCATTCCCCTGGAGCATTTCGAAGCGGGCCTCCGACTCCCCCTCTGGCCTGAGGTGCGCCAAGCCCTGCGCTACTACGGGGTGGTACTCGCTCAACTCAACCCCAATTACATCGCCCTCCTTGTGGCTTTCGCCTGTTACATGCGGGCGGAAAGGATCGAGTTAAATCTATCGATCTTTCGAAAGTTGTTCAACTTCCGAGCCAAGGGAGGGTCGGTCTTCCTCTCCGGCCAGTCGGTGAAAACGGCAGGTCTCTCTAACAAGCACCACCACTTTGCGGAAAGGTTCGTCTTCGTCTCGGGACCTTTGGGCAACGTCCCTCTCGCCCCCATTCAATACGACGACGCGACTTACAAGCCCCCGACTCTCGGGGAGCGAGAGGGCGCTCTCGTCAAATTCTTTGGCTCGAAGGTCTTCGACGTCCCCTTCCTCCGGCGAGACCTAGAAGCCCTCCAACCGGTTCCCCCCGGCGAAGGTAACTTTCTGGATTAATCTTGCGAGAGCTTACTTCGAACGAAAGGCTTTATAAAAACTACGGGCTTTGCAGGTGAGCGATATCTTCCCGTCCACCAGCCCTTCTAAGAGTCTGGGGCGCTCGCCGACGCCCTGGTTCGCGCCAAGGCGGCCGCCGACGCCTGCCGGAAAGAGCCCGGAGCTTCCTCCGCACCGAGCGTTCCGAAGCGGAAATCAAGCTTCTTCCCGGCCCCCCTTTCCAAAAAGTTGAAACCGACCACCGCGGAAAAGGGCAAAACGGTGATATTGGCGCCCGCCGAGACCCCTGTCGCGATCCCTTCCGCTACCGCCAGGGCGGATGCAGGCTAGCCTGCATCAGAGACTCCCGCCGAGGCCTCCTCTGCTGCCGGCGAGGCGAAAGCATGCCTTCTTGCCGCAAAGATTCCGGCCGAGCCCTCCCGCGGTCCGGTGCCAAAAGGGCATAAGAACTTTGGTTTTGGAGACAAGTATAAGGACACAAAGGGCTTCCCTATGCTCCAGTGGGACCCCACCAATAACCGCATAGCCGTTTCTACCCTTTTCCCCTCCTGGAGGGAGAGAGACGATGTCTCCGGCCACGCCTTCGCGCTGGGATACGACCTCTACAGTCGGGAAGACGCCGGCTCCTTCGACAGGACAACGACAAAGTCCCTCGTTTTTGACACCGCCCAGGCCCAGCTTCGCATGGTCCAGCTTTCGCACATGGCTGGGCGCCGCACCCTCGCCATAGAGCGGAACTTTGTCGACATGCTTAGAGCGAGGGATGCCTCGGTGGCGGAAGCTGCCACCCTGAGGGCCGAATTAGCTGCCGCTCAACAACTCTCCACTCGCCCTGCCCCCGAGGTAAGTAGGATCTTCCAACGTTTCTCGCCCTTCCATCCATTTACGCCTTTCGCCTAAATGGATCAACTCGCAGGATCTCGAGGAGATTGAGCTGTCTCGCGCACGAGTGGCCCGCGCCGAGGGTGAGAACCAAGTGTTGCGGGCCGAGGTAAAGCGTCTGGAGGTGGCCCTAGCCCTGACTAGGGATCGGCCGCCGCGGGAGGAGAGAGTGGAGCGCCACCACTATTCTGCCTACGAGATCGATGTGATCGTCCAGGAGAATGCGCAAGCAACAGCGAAGATGGTGATCGAAGTTTTGCGAGAATCAGAACTTTTGAACGAAGGAGGCGGGATCCTCACTGCCCGAGGGATCTTGCCTTGGCTGTTCGAACCGATCACCCGTCCTGCGGGAGAAGATGGCTCCCCGGCAGACGGCGCGGCGGAGCTTGCGCGAACTACCGGCCGCTCCCCCGACGAGTCCTCCGGCTACTCTCCTAGCAGATCCTCCAGCGAGACCTCCGGCAGCAGCTCCCGCGGAAACCCCGACGAATCAGCCCGATAGCCTTTGCGCTAGCCTTCCCGCTTAGTGTAACCTTGTTCTGATACAATTAAGTTTTATGAACTGCGTTACTGTAATTTTTGTACAGGGGGCGAAATCCCCTTACTGCTTCTTCACTTCCTTTTGAATGCGGAAATGTCTGCTTTGTCGCTGGAATGTTTGTCAACTTTACGTGAACCTTAGGCTCTTTTAGGTGACGACCGCTTTCCACTCTAAGCGTTGGCTTAGGGGAATCTGCCGGAAAGAATACGCCGAGAGCCTCACTTTAAAGGCTACGCCCGGAATCCCTTTCGAGTCATGCTCGCCGGGGCCCCCAGCCAGTTGATCGTGGCGAGAGCCTTGCCGAGAGTCTTGCTGAGGACTCGGCTGAAACCCCCCGCTGGGAGATTCGTGTTGAGAGGCCTTCCGGGTGAGTTGTGTCGAGAGCCGTGTCGGGAGGGGTCTGGGTCACTCCCTCCCTATTTAGGGCTTGAAAGTGTTCGATTCTAAACCTGTTAACAAGGGGCTTTGTGTCTCCATCATGTTTTTAACTCCCTCGTCTACTCGGGGTAGTGCAAAAAAATCTCCAAGAACAAATCCTTTCCCCCCAGGTGTGCCTACAGCCCTGCCCAGCTAATGAGAGCATGGGCAGCGAGTCTACCCGGGGACAAGGAGCACTCGGGGTCCCTTACCCCCACAGGGGAACCTTCGGACCGTCAGCTAGTAGGAGCCAGGCAGCGGGTCTACCTGGTGCCGAGCCAAGCTCGGGTAGTGCAAAGATCTCTAAGAGCAAATCCTTTCCCCCCATGTGTGCCTACAGCCCTGCCCAGCTAATAAGAGCCTGGGCAGCGAGTCTACCCGGGGCCGAGCAGCACTCGGGGTCCCTTACCCCCACAGGCAAGCCTTCGGACCTGCCAGCTAGTAGGAGCCAGGCAGCGGGTCTACCTGGGGCCGAGCCAAGCTCGGGGTAGTGCAAAGATCTCCAAGAGCAAATCCCCCCCCCCCCAGGTGTGCCTACATCCCTGTCCAGCTAATGAGAGCATGGGCAGCGAGTTTACCCGGGGCCGAGCAGCACTCGGGGTCCCTTACCCCCACAGGCGAGCCTTCGGACCTGTCAGCTAGTAGGAGCCAGGCAACGGGTCTACCTGGGGCCGAGCCAAGCTCGGGGTAGTGTAAAGATCTCCAAGTGCAAATCCTTTCCCCCCAAGTGTTCCTACAGCCCTGCCCAGCTAATGAGAGTCTGGGCAGCGAGTCTACCCGGGGCCGAGCGGCACTCGGGGTCCCTTACCCCCACAGGCGAGCCTTCGGACTTGCCATCTAGTAGGAGCCAGGCAGCGGGTCTACCTGGGGCCGAGCCAAGCTCGGGGTAGTGCAAAGATCTCCAAGAGCAAATCCTTTCCCCCCAGGTGTGCCTACAGCCCTGCCCAGCTAATGAGAGCCTAGGCAGCGAGTATACCCGGGGCCGAGCAGCACTCGGGGTCCCTTACCCCCACAGGTGAGCCTTTGGACCTGACAGCTAGTAGGAGCTAGGCAACGGGTCTACCTGGGGTCGAGCCAAGCTCGGGGTAGTGCAAAGATCTCCAAGAGCCAAAAAGAAGCCAATCATGAAAAGAAACTCAGAGATGTTATTACAAATAGGATTTACAACCTTGCCCCCCCCCCCCACCCACTAAGGGCAGAAGCGCTTCAGGTCATCTCCGCACCATGCATGACTCATGGGTACCCCTTCCACATTATGGAGGTGGTATCCCCCCGACTCCAGGACCTTTTATACGATATAAGGCCCCTTCCAGTTGGGGTTGAGCTTACCCACCGCGGCCGACCTTCCTGCGGCGTCGACCTTCTTCAGGACCAAGTCCCCTTCCTTGAACTGCTTTATCCTCACATGTTTATCGAAATACTTTGTCATCCTTCGTTTGATCTCCTCCTGCCTGACGGCGTCCACGTCACGAAGTTCTTCCATCATGTCTAACGAGAGTTGTAGCTCCTCCTCATTTCCTTCCCTCCATGTCTCGCCCCCCTTGCCTGCGGCCTCCACCCGTGGTGACTAAACTTCGAATTCCACCGGTAAGACCGCCTCGCATCCATGCAAGAGTTTGAAAGGGGTCTCGCCAGTGGCTGTGTTTGGGGTGGTACACAAAGCCCACAGCACCGAGGGAAGCTGCTCCACGCAGGTCCCCCTCAAGTTTTCCACCTTCTTCTTGAGCAGGTTCACTATAATTTTGTTCGCCGGCTCCACCTGACCGTTGCTGCTGGGGTGGTGGACGGAGGCAAACCTGAGGTCGATGCCCAGCTGAGTGCAGAACCCTATGAACTCCTCACTTGCAAACTGTGGACCATTGTCTGTAACAATGGCCTGAGGCAGCCCGTGCCTGCAGTCGATCTTCCCCCAAACGAAGTTTCTAATGACTTGGGAGGTTACTTTGCCCAACGCCTTAACCTACAGCCATTTAGAGAAGTAGTCAATCATAACTAAGAGAAACCTCCTCTGCCCGCTCGCCGGGGGGAACGACCCAACTAGATCCATCCCCCAAATGGCAAAAGGTCATGGCGTCGTAATGCTTCGAAGCCGTTGAGCGGGCAAGAGCTGGAGGGGGGCGTAGAGCTGGCATTTTTGACACTTCTTCGCAAACTCCACGACATCCTTCCTCAGGGTGGGCCAGAAATACCCCTGCCTGACCACCCTTGCCTCCAACGTCCTTTCTCCGGAATGGCCACCACATTCCCCAAAGTGTATCTCCTCCAGAATACGCCGGGTCTCCTCTTCCGTCACACATCGCGCCAGAATGCCCGAGAGCATCTTCCGATGTAAGCTTCCTTCGTGCATAAGATAGTGGGCCGCCCTAGGCCGAAAATTCTTTGCCTCCTTGATCCCCTCAAGGAGGATGCCTTTGACAAAGAAGGTCACGAAGGGGTCCATCCATGAGGGTCGCCGATCTACTTCCATTATCTCCCCTTCCTCAATCGTCGGATGAAAAAGATCAGTCAAGGTCCCCCCCCCCCCCTCGGGGTCCAAACTTAGCCAATCGGTCGGCCGCCTCATTCTCTTCCCTAGGTAGGTGCTGCATTGAGAAGGTTCGGAACCCCCCTATGATCCCCCTCGCCTTGGCTAAGTACCTCTGGAGGGTTGGTTCCCGAGCTTCATACTCTCCCCTGATCTGGGACGCTACCACTAGTGAGTTTGTGAACACTTCCACGCCGTGAACTCCAAGCTCCTTGGCTAACCGCAACCCGGCTATGACGGCCTCATACTCTGCCTGGTTGTTAGTGACCGAGAAGTGTAGCGCTACCGCCTGCTCTATGGTGACCCCCTGGGGGCTTACTAGCACCACCCCTCCCCCGGGGAATGCTTCCCTGAGGCCCCATCGACATACATCTTCCACGCCTCCTTCGGCAGGGCATCTCCCTCTCCCAGCTCCGCGACGTAATCAGCCAAGAAGTCAGCCACCGTCTGTGCCTTGATGGAGAGCCTTGGTACAAAAGAGACGTCGAATTCGCTGAGCTCGATGGAACACTTGGCCAACCGCCCCGAGTGTTCTACCACTTCAAAGATCTTGCGTAGGGGGTGGTCGGTTACTACCTTGATTGAATGAGCCTGAAAGTACGGCCTGAGTTTCCGGGCCGAGACAACCAGCGAGAAAGCTAACTTTTCTAAAATGGGGTAGCGCAGT
The DNA here is from genome assembly GCA_039583875.1 of Platanthera guangdongensis. NCBI lineage: Eukaryota > Viridiplantae > Streptophyta > Magnoliopsida > Asparagales > Orchidaceae > Platanthera > Platanthera guangdongensis. The sequence goes on from CM077159.1 coordinate 161,431,968, forward strand.
TCGGCCTTCTTTAGGACTCTACTGACATAATAGATGGGCAGCTGCCTTTTTTCTTCCTCCCTTACCAACACAGAGCTCACTGCCTCAGCCCCTACCCCAAGGTACAAGGCTAAGTCCTCTCCCTCCTTCGGACTCTGCAGGAGTGGCACTTGGGTCAGCTGAGTCTTCAATGCCTGAAAAGCCTCCTCACATTCCTTCATCCACTCGAACTGTTTACTCCCCTGAAGTGCTTTGAAGAAAGGTGAGCACCTCTCTCCAGCTCGAGAGAGGAAACGACTCAGCCCAGCCAGCTTACCTGTCAAGTGTTGAACCTCCTTAGCGCTGCGAGGTGATTCCAACTCCATGATGGCTCTCACCTTATCTGGGTTAGGCTCGACCCCTGCCGGGGTTAGAAGGTGCCCGAGGAACTTGCATCGGCCCGCCCCGAAGACACATTTTTGGGGGTTCAGCCTCATCTTGAACTTTCGCAGAGTTGCGAACGTCTCCTCCAGATCGAACAAGTGCGAACCCACGCCCCTGCTCTTTACTATGAGGTCATCGATGTAGACCTCCAAGTTCCTCCCCCTTTGATCTTTAAACACTCGATACATCATCCGTTAGTACGTAGCCCCCGCGTTCCTTAGCACGAAGGACATCATTTTGTAGCTAAAGCACTCCTCCCTCGTGATGAAGGAGACATCGTTGACGTCGGGGGGATGCATGCGGATCTGGTGATAACCTGAAAAAGCATCCAAAAAACTCATGATAGAAAAACCGATGGCTGAATCAACCAGCGCGTCAATCCGAGGCAGGGGGTAGCAATCCTTAGGGCATGATTTATTTAATAAAGAAAAGTCTGCACACATTCTCCACCTCCCATCACACTGCTTTACCATCACCACATTGGAGACCCAGCCCGGGTATTGGATCTCTGAAATAAAGCCTGCATCGAGAAGCTTCTTCACCTCCTCGCGGATGAGATCCTCCAGCTTTGTGGCGATGGTCCTCATTTTCTGGCGGATGGGGCGTGTCTTGGGTTCCAGGTTCAAGCGGTGACAAGCCACATCAGCGTCAATGCCCGACATATCTGTCGCGCTCCAGGCAAAGACGTCAACGTTCTTTTGGATGCACTCCTGCATCCTCGCCTGGTCTTCTTGGCCCAAGCCTCCGCTGACCCTCACCTTCTCCACCTTCCCTGCCCTGCTGACCACCTCCATCTCCATAACTTCCTCTTCCGGCTCCAGTCGAGCCTGCTCCCCGGTGACCCTCTCCTCCTCTTCTCTCCACTCCTCAACACCTAGCCTCCCCACCTCCATTGCTTCCAACCAGCCCTCCTCGGGCAGTTCCACTTCCCTGCCCCTCCGGACCTCCCCCTCTGTCTCGAACTTCGTCCTCTGTTCCTTCTCCCCCTCACTCTTGCTTGCTCCTTCCTTGTCCACAACCCCCTCCTCAGTCTCTCCCCCAACCTCGCCTGGGTTCACTACCTCCTTCCTCGCGGCCCCCTCTTCGACCTTCTCCTCAACCTCATCCAGACTCATCTCTCCTTCCCCCTCAGCTTCCTCCGCCCTGGCCATCTCCCTTTCCAGTTCCTCTGCTTCCTCCATCGAAGATATAGTGTTGACAGCAGTCACGTAGCACTGCCTCGCCACTCTCGGATCTCCCCTGATCCTGACCTGCACCCCTCCGCTATTGAACTTTAGGCACTGATGGAACGAGGAGGGGACGCAACGAAAGGCTCTGATTAGAGGTCGCCCGAATATTGCGTTGTAGCTGCTTGGAGCGTCAACGATGACAAACCGGCAATTCCTCGATACCCCCCCCCCCCAACGTCACATACAACCCTACCCCTCCTTCCACCTCCTTCCGCTCCTCCGAGAACCCAAACAGCGGTCCATCCGAGGCTAGCACCCTCTGAGCTTCCACCTTCATCTCATCAAAGGATTTTTTGAAGATTACGTTCACAGAACTCCCATTGTCCACCAGCATCCGGGAGACCGTGAAATTCTCTATCGCTGTCTTGATCACCAAGGCGTCGCAGAATGGATCCTCGTAATCCGGCAAGTCTTTCACTGAGAAAGTGATCTTCTCCTCCGGGGGGGGCTGGGAGGTCTAGGCGACGCTCCTTTGGTACATGGTTTGAAAATTCCCCTTGCGGGTAGCCTCGATCCACACACCTCCTTGGATCACCCCGATCCCTCCTCGGGTCCCCACATCCACCCGGTCTTCGCATCTATCATTTCCTCCTCCTTCTGGCAGAACTTCCTCAATCCTCACGGGGGGTTGTTGCTGAGCTTGACCCCTTGCTGCCCTCATCTCTAGAAATTCTGGGCAGGTGGCTGTCGCGTGACCCACCTCTTGGTGAAAGTCACAGAAGGGCAACGCCACCCTGTCTTCTCTCCTCCTCGCTCCTCCCCGAGCTCCTCTCCTTCATCCTCTTCCCCTTACTATCTCCATTGCTTTCTGCTGCGGCCGGAGGGGGATCCTTTGCCCCTGCCTCCAAGCCTGCTGTTTGGTTCTCCTTTGCTCCCTGTAGTTGTCCCTGCCCGGGAATCCACCACCTTGTCCTTGAGGGTGACCCTCTTGGGGCCTCCGTCCCAACCTGTTGTTCGGCTCCCGCGGCCCCCAACCTTGCTGCCGCCCCTGATCTCGGGGTTCCTCTCTCCTTCTCTCCTCCCTTCGCTCTCTCTGCCTCCCTGCTCCAGCTTCCTTTCCATCTTCTTCCGCCAACTTGGCTAACCTCCTTGCAAACGTCGGATTGGCCGACTCAATCTCAATCTCTTTTGTTGCCATCTCCATCACCTCCTCGAAGGAGAGGGGGGAACCCTCTTCAACTCCATGCTAAAGAAACTGGGCCTCAACCCCAGAGTGAAGGCTAGCATGACCGTGTACCCCAGCATCTCCTGCACCTGCAGAATCTCCTCCTGGAACCTGTCCACATAGTGTCCCAGCGTCTCTTCCGACCTCTGCTTGATGGCGATCAGGCACTCCGCTGACTTCTTCCTCTTCTTGGACGTTGAGAACCTCAGCAAGAATCCGCGTCTCAGATCTTCGAAGCAGTAAATCGAGCTCGCGGGTAACTGGTGGAACCAATCCCTCGCCTTTTCCTTCAACGTGATGGCAAAAAGCCTCCACTTGAAGGCATCCGACATTTGTCTTATGGAAACAGCATCTTCGAACCACTGCACATGCTGTGTAGGGTCGTCCCTCCCGGTGTAATATGACATGTCCGGCTCCCTAAACCCTTCCGGTACCGGGGCTAAAATGATAAGCTCACTGAAGGGGCTCCCGCTCACCACCTGCCGAGAAGGCTCCTCCCGCGACCTTGGTTCGTTGGCTCTGTCTGCACTGGCTTGTCCCGGGAACAGCTCCCGCCTGGGGATATCCCTTTCCGCCGCCTCAGCCGGAATCTCCTTCCTGGGACGCTGTCCAGGAGCGTTCTCGCCCAATGACCGAGCATGCGCCACCAGAACCTGCGGAGTCTCCCACTCGCCCCTCGCCGAGAAGGCCAAGTGGATAGTCTGCAAGACCTCCCGCCTGAAGTCCTCTAACATTCCCAACGTCACCCCACTCTCCTGGGAGGGAGAACCTCCCAAGCCATCTCCTTCTCCTCCACCTCCGGCCATGAGACTTGACTTGAGATTTTCTTGTACCGGCTACTATCCACGCCCACCACACCAGAACTGTTGAAGCCAGAAATTGACCTCAACGAGAGTTCGAAAGTAGGGGGCAGTCGACACCTACTTCTCTCAACCTTCGACCCCTGACTGGTTGTAAAGGAACTAGAACTGACCCAAAGCCTCAGCAGGGAGGTCCCACCTCTTTCTCGGAAGATCTCTGAGAGGTTCCCCTCCAAAGCCAAAAGCTGGGCTGGAAGCTTCTCAGAAAGCAATAGAGAGTCTTAGAGAAAAAATGAAAGTCATGCCTTCTGAGGAGCCCCTATGGGTCTATTTATAGCCTTCGCTGACCTGAAATTACTAAAGTACCCTTGGCTTGTCTGCCAATAGCCAAATCCCGCTGTTATGAAATCCTAAATGCAGACCCTGGGGGCACATAGGTAATTTACTCGAGCGCAACTAGGTAATTTCACCCTGGGCCCTGGCCTTCACCCGGCGAGAGCCATATACCGAGAACCATCCCGCCTCTCACTCGCCGGGAGCTAAAGAAGAAAAAAGGATGAAGGGTCCCCTGGACCGACCCCGCTTCCGCCCTCCATGGGGCGCGAGCCTTCTCGCCGCCTCTAGGCAGAAGTGGGTCTCGGCTGGAGCTTGACGCGATCGTTCTCGTCGACTCCTAGGCGGGAGCTCTTCTGCTCTAAAGCCCAAAGCTAGCCCGAAGCTAGTCCAATCCGGGTCCTTGAGGGGGACCTTGGTTCTACCCAACGAATATGGGGTTGTACAATGTTGATATCCATTTCATCCACATTTGAAAAGTATATATGAAATAATAATCTAGTTTATGCTGGAGATGTGAATATCCTTTCACAATTGTTTCTTTTGAGTGGTAGACTGTAGTGCTGGAGCAAAGATATCTCCATATAAGAAACTGAACAGTATCCATATTCATTGAAGGATCATCATCAGATTATCGAGCAACATATTCATACATTTTTATAGCCTTATCTACCAGTTTCTGAGGAGCCTGACAATCTTCTGCATCATGACCAATATTCTTATGATATTTGCAGAAGAGTCTTTTATCGTGATTTTCAAACTTAGATCTCATAGGACAAGGTCTTGCAAACTTCGGCAGGTTTTGAATGACTAAAAGGGCTTGCTCCATAGGAATATTTAACATGATATGTTTTCCTGAATATCTTTCGTATTTGTGCATTGTTGGATCATAGGACAGAATTGGACAAGCTTCTATATATTCATGTGACTTATTCTGCTGCGGAGATTGCGTTGGCATGTTTCGAGCAGGAGAATAAGATCTGAAATGCTTTGATTGCGGGAGGTCTTGTGAAGAAGAAGGATGTTGATGATAAAAATTTCTCTGTTGTTGTTGAGTCCTCTGATTTAGATAAGAGTTGTAGTTGGGGTTCATGGCTTCCCCTTTAATAAACTAATTAACTATTTCGATGAGATGCCCATAAGACCTGGGTTCATTCGTGCTGACTTCAAATTTGAGAGAGCCTTCTTGAAGTTCATGCATTAAGGCAAATTTGTACAAGTCTTGATCAACATTAACAACATCAAGGATTTCCTTTTGGAACTTGTCAATGAAGTGAACAAGAGTTTATCTATCTCCTTACTTGATTTGAAAGAGAGTTTTTGGGCCTCTCTTTCGCTTCTCATGGTAATGAATCTTAAGAGAAACTCTTTTCGAAGATCCTCAAAACACGTGATGGATTGAGGTGGCAGGTTGTATAACCATTCCATAACTTGAGCATCAAAGGACATGACAAGAAGCTTGCACTTGATACCATCTGATAAGACTCTTAATAACGACCGACTCAAAAGATTGCAGATGATAGACCAGATCGCCTATCCCGGAGTAGACTGGTAGATGAGGCTCTCTGAAATCATTAGAGATAGTTTCCCAACAGATTTGATCAAAAAAAGGAGAAGGGTCTTACTCTTCGTGAACTTGATAAGGGTAAGTAGTCATATTTGCTTTATGGAGCTCGCGGGGAGGGGGGTGGAGAAATCTTTTGCATCTGGTTACAACAAATGCTCAACATGTTCAGTAAAAGGTTCATCACTAATGGTTGTCACACCATTAGGATGAGAACCAACTTGTCCCTTGACTAGGTTGATTTTAGATAGTATGAGGTTGTAGTCGCTACTTTGGACAGACATTTCTAGATGATTGGAAGGGTATCCGGGAGCATTTGATGGAAAATTCTTGAAAACATTAATTGTCGAAACTCGAAAGAGAAAAACTGTAATAACTTCTAAACGGATAAAAATAATATATATATATATATAGAATGATTAAACTGTGTGTGTGTGTGTGTGTGTGTGTGTGTATAGGCCAAAATGTCAAGATAAGCTGTCAGGTTCAGCCTTCCTTATGTCAAACTGTTCATCTTCCCGGTTCAGATTTTTGCTAATGAATAGTCGGTCCAGCAGCCATCTCTTCCTCGATCCAGAGCCCCTTCCCATTAACGCCTCTCCATGAAGCTAGGGCACGGTATCAACTGCTCCTAGTCATGCCTCTCCCGACTTTGCCGATGCACGCTGGACGACTTTCGCACGAAGCCTCCACATCGCGCGACGCCGCCCACGATCTGCTCCAGCGAGATGTCCACCCCCTTCTACTGCGTGCACGAGCCCTCCTCCTGGCGGTTTCCACTCCACGTCCAAGATCGCTCGTCCATGGCCGCTCGTCCTTTTTCGTTTCCATTTTTTTTCTTTTCTTCTGTTACGTTCAAACCCTATATAAGGGAGGTTTGTCTGTATTTTTGTTGGTGATGAAATTTGGTAAATGATGAAATTGTGATTGTCATGAATGAGTTTGTGTTTCTTTAGGAGTCTAGTTCTGTGATTGTGAAGTTTTGGAGAAGGTAAACAGTAGATTATTGTTACTGATTTTTTGTAAGATTAAGTGAGTGTTAATTTCCTGTTAGGAGTAGAATGCAGTGATGTTTAATCAAAAAGGATTTTTGATTGTTATTGCTTGCGGTAGTTTTCTTGTTAGGAGTGCCTGATTTCTGAAGGTTGAGAGAGATGATGAACAGTAGAAATTATGATTACTATGCGTTGTGAGTAGAGTTATTGAATGTGGATGTAGCCCCTGTTTTGTTGTTTGCTTCCATGAAGGGAAATTGATCCCTGGGTTCAATATTGTCGTAGGATTGTGAGTAGCATGGAGTTAGTGATTAGAATGATTTGGTTTGGTAGGAGTTAAGAGCTCTTGCGCTTAGAGACTGCGTGGAGCCTCTTTGTGTGAACAAGTGTGAAAATTTATCTCGTGTCGAGATTTCGTGGAGCCACTCTTGTGTGTGCGAATGAGTGAATTTTAGTTTGGATGTTAGAGATTTCGTGGAGCCACTTGTGTGAGAGTGAGTGAATTTAGATTGTTAAGTTTGTGGCTTCCTTATTTTGTTGAGTGATTCCGTGGAACCACCTCGTGTGAGGGAGTGATTTTATTCCTTGGTGCCCGTGTGCGATAGCGGCTGACCTCGGAGCGGATATCGAAGGTGACGAGTAGTTACTCGCGTGATCTCCATCGACTTCGAATACGGAAGACGTCTCTTCCGTGGGTAATTGTTTCTTTCACTTTTCCTTGTGTGTGTCTCCATAATTTCTCGTAGGATAATAGACTCACTGTTGAGTTTTCGCCCGAATTTTGTCAGCAAACGCTACGTCGAAAACTCCAAACGGAAACGTATTTGGAGTTCACGATTTCCGCTGTGCTACGACAAGGGGAACGGAACAAAGTTGCGAACTTCCTTCCCCAGATTTAATTGAAGCATTTTATTTAAGAAAATCATTTTTAAAGCAAAATATCAATTTTGTGCTTTATAAAAAATTTAGCTTCCTCATTTCTTAAAGTCCGTGCAAATTCTACTCGAAATTTTATCGAAATTAATATAATCATCGCGTGCATTTAGGGTTTTCTAGAAAAGCCGACAGGCGCGCAAACCCTACGCGCCGTCCTGCATCACTTACTAGTGTAAAGAAAGTTGTGTGTTGAACACTAGGTGTGATGTGTGTTTGGGGATAGGAAAACGTGTGTTTGTTGTTTTTGGTTTTCGTGAACAGTGACTAGAGAAGTTGGTACCTGCTTGTGGTTCCCATTCTTGAAAGTTCAATTGAGTGAAAATTATTTTATTCTTTCTTAGATATTTCGTGGAGCCACTTTGTGTGAGTAACTGATTTATTTTTGTGGTGCCTGTGTGTGATAGTTGCCGGCCTCGGAGCGGGAGATCGAAGGTGACGAGGAACTGCTCGCGGGATAGTCGTCGACTTCAATTGCGGAAAGACATCTCTTTCCGTGGGTACTTGTTTCTTCCCCTTCATTTTCGTGCCGGGATTGTGTCACCGAACACTACGTCGAAAACTTCAAACGGAAACGTATTTGGAGTTCACGATTTTCGTTTTGTTGCGACAAGAGAAATAAAACGAAAGTTGTGAACCTTCTTTCTCCGGATTTAGAATTGAACTACTTTTTTAAGAAATTTATTTTTGAAACTAAATAGTTATTTTGTGTATTACAAGAATCAAAATTTGCTTAATTTCTTGAATTATGTGCAACGGCCGCTCCAATTATTTTTTTTGCAAAAAAATATTATTTATTGCATGCATTTAGGGTTTTCTAGAAAAAACCTACAAGTGCGCAAACCTTCCGCGTCGTCCCGCATCATCATAGCTACATTTTCCTTACTCATCAGAATTTTATTAGATTCCACTCAAAGATAACTAGACATTGTATCTTGATGTGGCACAATATCTCTCCTTAGCATTTACACGCTTTGAAATTCAAGCTCAATAAGAAAACTAGTGACTGAGGCTTCATTTGGTTCGGCGGTGGCGGGTCGATCCGGCGGGTGGAAACAGAGTGTTCAAAACGGAGGGGGGAGGTGGCTGCTCCAAACGGAGCTTTTTGGGGCGTTTCTCAAGGCGGGTAGGTGGAAACGAAGCAAACGCCGTCAAAGGTTCATTTGTTTACCCTCCTTTCAGCGGCGTTTGCTCCAAACGGAGCAGCGAAACGCCGAACCAAATAGAACCTAAATCAAACTCTCGTTTGATTAAGCTCTCCCTGACTCGTATCACATCCAATAAATGTTCGACAAACTGTAACATCATGATCTGTTCGGATCGCAAGAATTGGAATTGCAGAATTGGAATTCTTCCAATTCCTGCGAGAATTGGAATTGGTCTGAATTCCAATGTAGTTGTTCGGCTACTGGATTGATTTTTAGATCTGGAATTGGTTTAGAATTTCTTTTTTTCTGAAGGTTGCAGGATCGGGCGACAACGACAATTTGAAGATGGAGTCTTGAGTCACTCAAAACAAAGTTTTGCAACAAAACCAAGTTGTGTGGGAATTATTCCTATACGATCTCTTGAAAAATATAGAAGTTGGCAAAAAAGAAACACGATACCAGAGAAATCTACTTCAGGTAGTGTACCAACAATTGCTTATGATAATTTTATTGAATACATCATACAAAGTACGAAAACATGTCCAAACGACGACGAGATCGGTCGACGAAGGCGAGATCGGGCGACGAAGACGATCGGGCGGCGGCGCCGGGATCGGGCGGCGGCGCCGGGAACGGGCGGCGGCGCCGGGATCGGGCGGTTGCGGCAAGATCGGACAACGACGATCATAGTAAAAAATTTGAATTTCCTGAAATATCTGCCTTTACCCCTAAGAATTGATCATAGTACAAAACTGAATTCCATGGAATTGGAGCAATCCCAATTCCGTGGGAATTCCTAACATCTGAACACTGAAATTGAAATTATGTTGCCCCGATTCCAATTCCAAAGATCCGAACGGGCCTAAAGTTTTTGTATTCCTCCCATTTCAGAGTGAGTCTCCCATAAATTGTAATAGTCCTCAAACGGTGTTCCCTTTCCATATATATAACCTCAGTATTTAATTAGTAGATCCGAGCAAGACCACGCCTCTTTGAATATTTTTTCCGACGAAGTTTGTTACGAACATTCGCGACGGACGTTGCGCGGACTGAGGAAGATGAACCGGACGCGTCGGGAGCGGCTTGGACCGACGAGGATGACCCAGACGGGGTCGGCATGGAAGATAATTAATATTCAATTTATTTTTTATGTTATGTTATTTTATTTTTCTTGTTTTGGGGCACCCTCTTTTTATTGGCACCCCTCTATAAGAGGGGCTGATTTGGATTTGTAATATATCTTTGATGAATGTTGTGTTTGCTCTTTCTCTCGTAACCCTAATTCTCTTCATCTCCTTCTATTGTTCTTTCTCTTTTCTCTCTCTACCGTCGGTACCCCATCCCCCCCCCACTACTGGATTCCCTAGTTCTTATCAATTTGGTCCGACCTGCCGCGCCGCCCGCCATCTCGCCATCGGTGCCCGAGATCATTCGTGCTATTGCTGGTACAGGAGATTTCCGAGCCGAAGCCTCTTTCCTCTCAACGTTGTGTCGTATCTCTGATTCTGCGCGCGTTTGGCCGATTCCGTGCAACAAATTCCTCCAATGTTGCGGCATCCCCGTCGGCTTCCCAATCCGCCGTGCAAGGCCTGCCGATTTACCGCATTCCACGCCGAACTCCCGTCCTGAATCCCGAATCCCATGCATCGTCGGGTTCGGCCGATTCCGCCGACTCCTCCCATCGACTGGTCGTCCGCTCCCCAATCCGCCTGATCCGCACCAAGGGTCCCTCTCCCGTCGTCGCCAACCCCATGGCTCCCACCACTCGCTCCTCTGGCGACCCCGCTCCGGATTCTGCCTCTGAAGCACTCAGTCGTCGCGTCAAGACTCATGAACAACTTGTCGCCTCCATGCATGCCTCCCTTCTCTCCCTTCACACCAATTTCAATGCCCTACAGCCCTCAGCCACCTCTTCTGCCAACGGATCCGCGTGCCCGACTGCCGACTCGTCCATCCTCCGAGTGGCACCCCTCCCGTACATCGGGGACTCCGCAATCCCTCTTCTTCCAGGCCGTCCCGCCCTCGCTTTGGACCTCCCCACCTTTGTCGGTGTGGGCCCGATTGGGTGGATTACCAAGGCGGAGCAGTACTTCGACCTCCACCATACTCCAGAACAGGATAAGGTCTCGACTGCCGTCGTGTGATTCGACGGCTCCGGTTTTCATTGGGCTCGGTGACTCCGACAGTCCAACCCGACGATCTCTTGGTCGGAGATCAAACAGGAGATGATTCGCTGATATGACACCCGCTATTCCGGATCCACCATCGAACGGTTGTGTAAGGTCCGGTCTGCCAAACCGGTGCATTGGATGATTACATCGATTAGTTTGTGACCCTCGTCACCCATGTTTCGGGCTTACCACCTGATCGTTATCTTGGATTCTTCATGCAGGTCCTCTTGCCCCACATCCGCTCTCGGCTCCGCACTCACCACCCCCGGACGGTTTCCGATGCCCTCGACATGGCCCGTCTCGTGGAGGCAGATTTGTCTCCTCGGCCACCGCCGTCCTCAGGCGGACCACCGTTGAGGGGCCAACCGTGGCAGACCGTTACTTCAGAGACACCAGCTTAGCCTCCTCCAGCCGCTCCGCCAGGCCGACCGGCCCCTCAACGATTCTCCAACTCTGAGTTGGATGACCTCGTCAAAAGGGGTTTTGTTTCTGTTGTCGTCAGCCTTATTCTCCTACCCACGTCTGCGAGGTCAAGGAGTTATGCTCCATCATCGGCGACGTCGATCCTGAGGTTACCTCAGCTGACTTTGAGGCCCTGGAGGTCTCCTCGAAGGATACCCCTCTCGACCCCAGCGCAGCTACATTCCACCGATTGGAGCTATTTGGCGCCTCAACGAGAGGGATTCCGGCCAGCAGGCCTTGCAGCTTTCGAGCACACTGCGGGATCACCGAATCATCATCATGGTTAACAGCGGCGCAAGCCACAACCTCATCTCTGAGCACCTGGTGCAGCAGCTCCATCTTCCCTCGGTGCCCTCCCCGGATGTTACGGTCCGCATGGGCGATGGGCGCTAACGCCCGACTCAGGGTTGTTGCACTGTCGTCTCTCTCTCTCTATGGGGCCCTATACTGTGACCGCAGACTTTCTACACCTTTGTCTTAGGCGGCCTCAACGACGTGCTGGGAGTGGCGTGGCTACGCATGCTCGGCGAGGAATGCGTCAACTGGAGACTATGTCCATGCAGTTCCTACACGAGGGACAACCATGTCGCCTTCACGGTGACTCCGCCCTCCTACACTCTCCGTTCTCCACCGCCAAGGAACCGGTTTCCTCTCCAGGATTGCCACCAACCCAGCTTTCTCTTGTCCGAAAGAAAGATGGCAGCTGACGCTTAATTACTCAGCCAAGCTACTTGGTTGCTGCTACCACCTTCAGGGGACTCTGGCCCGTAGGAGGTCCCGGTTGCTGGGTCTTACCATCTAGAGTCCGAAGCCACGGGGCTGTTCCAGAATCACTGTTGTCGCCCCCGCTCAGACTAATGCCTTGGGGACAAGGCATATTTCCCAGATGGCGGCTTTGTTACGGACATTTGTAACGGATGTGGCGTGGACCGAGGAAGATGAACCGGGCGCGTCGGGAGCGGCTTGGACCGACGAAGATGACCCAGGCGGGGTCGGTGTGGAGGATAATTAATATTCAATTTATATTTTATGTTATGTTATTTTATTTTTCCTTCTTTTTGGGCACCCCTCTTATTATTGGCACCCCTTCTCTATAAGAGGGGCTAATTTGGACTTGTAATGTATCCTGGATGAATATTGTGTTTTCTCTTTCTCTCCTAACCCTAATTCTCTCCCTCTCCTTCTCTTTTCTTTCTCTTCTCTCTCTCTACCGCCGGCACCCCCCATCCCCTCCCCCCCCCCCCCCCCCCCCCCCCCCCCCCCCCCCCCCGCTCTACGGCCGGATTCCCCAGTTCCTATCAAAGCTCCACAGATACGTAGGCTCTATTTGTTTGGGCGTTTCCCTGCTACGTTTTGGGCAAACGCCGACGGAAGGAGGGTAAACAAATGAACCTCTGACAGCATTTGCTCCGTTTCCACCCGCCCGCCTTGAGTAACGCCCCAAAAAGCTTCGTTTGGAGCAACCACCTCCCCCCTCCTGTTTGAACACTCCGTTTCCACCCGCCGGATGGACCTGCCACCGCCGAACCAAATGGAGCCTTAGCATCCGAGCAAGACTTGAAATATCTGACAATCCATGATTCCATAAAGTGAATCAGCCATGTCATGACTGTAAGATTATCAGCTTGCCACTCCTTATAGAAGGCATCCATTTTAGGAGATTGTTTTTTTGACTCGGTGATAAACTCAAGTTTTCTCCTACTCTTAGGCTCCGTTTGGAGGGACTTATTTTAATTAAGGTCCGGTACATGCGATCGTAACCGCTTGACCGCTGAAAATAAGTCCCCCCAAACACAGCCTTAATAACCATTTTCACAAACTATTCCCAAAGTAAATGTCTGCCATTCAGCTTTACATCGGTGTACCCTATTGTCTGAAAATCACTACTTGAACTGTAGTCAGTAGAGTTGTTTTTTCCTTTGTTTGTAGATCCTTCAGACTACATCAAAGCAGGAAGAAAATGTTGGTTGGATCAAAGCAGGAAGGAAGAGTCAGTTGTTCATGATGAAGACAGGCATTGTTCATACTGAGAGAAGCAGCCAGCTGGATCCTCCGAAAGAGTCGGGCGTCTGGATCAAATCGCTGGTTGCATCCTTCATTGGAGTTCGGCATCTAGATCGATCGATCGACATGAGAATTGCAGGTTGATGGGATCGATAGGGAAGGAAGACCACATAGCAGACCCGTCATCAGGAGCTGCTGCTAGGAATATTGGTCTGGAATCGACAAAGCCAAATGAACTTGTCAAAAGCAGATCAGATAGTTTCGGCGAAAAGTGAGATCCTGTTGACCTGCCCTGATACCATGAAGAAGAAGGAGAAAAGTGGAAGGAGGATACCTCCACAAAGTGCCCAAGCGTTCTTTTTCCAATCTAATAGCAGGCTTCAGTAGTTTTGTTTTCCAATGAATGATAAAATACCGTATTTAGAGTTTCCCAACTTATGCTCTAATGCAGGTCCCACTTAGCTTGACTTATAATATCTTGAACACATACTGATGTAGAACGGGCTGTGAAATGGTGTGCCTACATGCTAATGCATTCCTAAGTGAGAGTGGGAAATAGATTCGAACAATCGTAAAACTATATGATGCTTGATTGTTTTGACTAATCCGGAAACATGTTCGCAAAATAAAATTATATTAATTTAGCAAATTTACACAATGTGATCTTTGATTTTCCGTTGTACAAGTAAAATCATATTCACTTTCACAAGTGGTAATTTCCACTACAACTTTTGAAAAAAAATATAGGAGAACAAGAAAAACACTATCAAGACAAGATTTCCACTAAAATATGTGATAGTATCAAAATAGTTGATACAAAATAATTTAACACATAAAAATACTCACCATGATAAGAAATCTGCGGTGGAGGGAAACAAGGGCGGCTGCTGTAAATGGGAGAGGAATTGGCTGTAGGAAACAGTGTGGGAAATGGGTTGGATGTTGCGGCAGGGAAGGGGGAGGACCTTCCGGCAGGCGCTTGGGTTGAAGTGGAATACAGGATGAGGGGCGGTTTTGCGATTAACTGAACTGGACGACGGGGAAGATTGGTGGAGGGCTTGTTGGGGCTATGGGAGAGGTGGTTTGGTGTATCCTAGACGTAGACAAGGGAGCGGCGGTTTGCATAATCGAGAGAGGGGAAAGGATCGGGAACTGGTTCGACGGAGAGTGATATCAATCTCCAGTCGATGGACTCCAGCGAAATTTCAAGGGACTTGCAGTGTAGATCCTTAGGAGTTAGGGTTGTGGATTGCTCGTTCGGCCCGGACGAGTGAGGGAGAGAGGAAGCTTGCGAATGGAGAAGACCATGATCAGTTGCGGTTAGTTGAAGGAGGTGTTCTGGCGGGGGAATGGGGTTGACAGAAGCTCCGTTTTCGGTTTCTGGATGAGAAACGTGGGATGTCAGGAAGGCATGCTGCTCAGATTGGGCCTATCTGGCAGTTAACAATGGATCCACGAAGGAATAGGCCGTTTGGGGGAAAGGATCGTGCCGGTATATGGGTAAGGAACGAAAAAATGGGGAAGGGAAGGAAAATTACGACAAAATAAACGGGGATGTCGCACCACGGGATCTCCCAGCATCGCATGCGAATGATTGTCGGATCTGGATTCGCTCAAAAATTTAACAATGCATGTAAATGAAAGCCTCCGCCCCTATTTATGAAAGAGCTGGTTGTGTACCCGGCATGAACGACTGTGATTGGCCGTTATGTGCGGTGTTCTAAAACGCTAAATATAGGCTCATATAAAAAAAACAAAATACTCCTTTAAATAATAAAACGATACTTCAGACGCGCTCGCGGTCTTAGATCGCCTATCCGATCAATGTATTACATGCAAATATGCAAAATGATCACTAGGCTGATCCCCATCACATACTACATGGAAAATCACTCGGTATCACTTGATAAATTTCTGCACCGTAAAGTGCTCGGCTGTATACTGTTGTTGTGCTTTGGGCTGCATCATAATCTTGCCAGTTTAACTTTAAAGTGGGTTGTATTGAAAAGCTGTTCAATGTTCAACTTTTCTTCTGTTAAAATAGAAAGAAAGAATTATTTGGTGCAATTGTATTCTTTTTGAATCTTTTATAATGGGGTAATTTATACGAGTTACACGGACACACAAACTCGGACTCATGATGTGGGACTAAAATTATACCGACCTAAAAACCTAAATAACTCTAATAATACGATAATATTAATAACTTCAGCATTTTTCATAAGGTCTGTTCATTTAGTTAAAATTGGAGACAGTGAATTAGAATTGAAGGTCACTTTTAATTGAATTTAACTTCCAATTCTAATTCCAAAGCCTCAATTCCGCCCAACCGAACAGAACCTAATTGAATTATATATAGAAATGTATCATTCTTGCTCTAATAGAATGGCTATTTTTATCATATTTTTTTGTTCATATCATGGGACTGAGCCTGATATTGTCCATATACTTTTCCAAACCCCTCTTCATTCAATTTTTCATTCATTTTTTTCCCTTACAGTTATCAACCCTTGAAAACTTTATTTGCATTCTATAAACTTGAAGTGTGTTGCCTTGTAATTGAAAAGTTCCTTCAAATTTTGTTTTGTTTTAATTCCATTAAGCACCAAGGCTCCATTTGTCTCATATTTGGCAAAATATGTTTTCCTTGCATTCCAGCCTCCTGGAATCTCCCATTCCTCACGGAGTTGCATTCATTGGGGAGGTTGGTCTTGGCGGCGATCTCCGAACGGTAACCTATCTGCTGTCTATTTCTCTCGCGATTAATTCCCGTAGCTATGGAACGTGGGGTTATTCTCCCAGCGATCACTTCCGCTGATCGAGTTTTTCATGTTTTTTGAAGGTTCAAATGATGGAGAAGCGGGTATCCGCTGCGGCCAATTTAGGATTCAAGAGGTGCATTGTTCCGATGTCAGCAGTGAAGGGCCTCTCTGCACTTAACCTCAACATACAAATTATAGGAAGCAAGGACTTGAAAGGTGTCATCAGCACAGTTTTTACTACTCCTTAAAAGGCAAATTCCTCGGCATTCAAATTTTGCAGAACATTTGCTACAGAAACTTGTACAGGTTGTAGCAAAATTCCAGATGAGAATCATTGCCAACTCTATACTGTCCAAAAAAAATATATATATTTTGAGGAAAATTTATTTATTCATTCCTGCTAGCACTCCTGCAGCTTATTCTCACCTACTCGATTCTTGCCCAATGAGTGTAAGATTCTAGAATTTTTCGAGCTCCGAATAGAATCTTCTACACTCCCTGTGGTGACCACTGCTCCAATGTTTCTCGACTTATTTTCACCGGTCAGGTGGTTTGTCACTGCTTGACTGGTGAAAATAAGTCCCCCCAAATCGGAACATTCTACATTATTCTGGAAACTTCCATCCGTATGGATGAAGATGTGCCCTGAACGGTTGAACCTAGAGTTTAGTTTAATAATTTTCAAAGCGTCAGAGCGAGAGAGCGTGCATGAGAATTTTTTGTTGGGCCGCTTGATGTATGCACTGCACAGCTACGGCAGTTTCAAAGAACAATACTTCTACGTCAAGACTACACATTACGTGCAGCAAGTGGCTAGATAATCATTCATTATCATAAATTTTATCACATTTGGCCATTGAAATATAGTTGATTATAGTTATTAAGGAATAAAGTTTACGCTCGCGCTCTGTGGAGACTTGGGCTGTTTTGTTCAAAACTTTAGGGTCGTGAAGGCCCGACCTCACCTAAGGAATTTCAAAACTTTATTTTCTTGGTGGTGGTTGCAATCGCTGTCATGCCAAACGTGCATTCTATGATGCTGACGTTTTTGATCAAACTCAACAGAGCATAAACGCCTTGTCAACAGAGACTTAGATGTATAAATTATATATATAATAAAATGAATAATTACAAAATAACTATAATTATGCAAAGTTGGAGGGGTGTTAAAAAAAGATCATTTTATTGTGTTAAGCTCCCAAATTATTATAGGAATAGCAGATTCACAGTGGAGGAGAAATTTATGTAAATGAATCCAAATGATTTTTAAAAGACTTTATTTTTTAGTAAATTTAAATTAAATTGTATTTTTAATGATTTTAAAAAATAATAGTACTAATAATACAAATGCTCAGCATTTTATTTGTGTCGGAGCAAAAGCTTTTCTTTTACGATGAGTAGCGTGGCACAAGAACTCTCTGTCCGACAGTACTATTATTGACTCCCATGCCAAATCAAAATTAATTATTGTTTTCAATAAAGTTATAACTTAAGCATGAGAATTTATCGGTGTATTGAGGTTCATTTCTATTTGTCATCTGTGATATTTGAGCGGTGGTGATGTTCTGGCTTTTTGGCGAAATGCATTTTCGAAAATTATGTGATTAGCAGAATGCACTTCAAATATTTAAATTTGGTGGAATGCATCCCGAATATTCATTTATTGGCGGAATGTACCCGCGGTTGTTTTATTAAGGGTATTTTCGGCTTGCACTTTGGCGGAATGCACCTCTGATTGTGATTTCATTGACGGAATGCACCCCGACTATTTTTTTTAGAGAATTTTTGGCCAAAAATTTAATGTTGGACCCGCGAAAATTACTTCATGAGACCCTTTTTGGTCGAAAATCTGATGTTGGACCCGCGAGAATTACTTCATGAAATGTTTTTTGGTGATCTGGTGTTTTGTGGGAGACGAAAAGTATGGGGGAGGGGAAGAAGTTGGCGATCTGATATTCGAGGGAAGCGAAAAGCTCGATCTGGGAGAAGAAAGAGCTCGCTCGGGGAGAAGAAGCGACGTAAGCTGAATGATTTCAGGAAATCGGGAGAGTGTTATAGAAATGAGGAGTGCTAAAACTCCAAAATTAGAGGAATGACTAAAACACCCTAGCCAGGGGTGCATTCCGTCAATAAATGGATATTTGGGGGTGCATTTCGCCAAATTCAAATATTTTAGGTGTATTGTGCCAATCACATGATTTTTGGGGGTGCATTCCGCCAAAAAGCCTGTGAAATTATGGTGGTAAATATTTTACCTACGCCCTGAACTCCCAAGATTGCCCCGATGTTTCTCTTCCAAATTTTATTTTTGGGTTCATGAACGTCCATTTCATTGGCGCGGTGGTTGCGATCGTAAATGCATGGGCTAAACCGTCATCGTTAAGGATTACCTAACAAATATCATCCGTTTGAACATAAAAGTGGATGAAGTTCGTTAAGTGGGTGTTAACGAATGACAATTAATAATTATGTTTGTTTATGACGATCACCGCCGTGCCAAACGGAGCCTATAACCTTGTATTTGAAATTTATGTTTTTGGGCCAGCAATGTTTCAAAAGAGTTTTTTAAATAATAGAATAATTCCTTTATCAAAATTTTACATTTCTTCAAAATATAAATTCAAAGCTTCTTTTTGTGGACTATGAGTTTGCAGACCATTTCTACCTCAATTTGGCTCAACTGGTGCACCTTTCTCAACTTGATGCATCTGTCTCCGTCGATGTGCATCGAATCAAGTCAGCTCGAGTCAGAGAGAGCTTTGATGTTTTGGATCTAAACTATTGTAGCAAACCTTCTTAAACTAGCTAGAGAATACAAGCATTGCTCTATAAAATATTCTCATAGTGAGAATTTTTCATTTTGTGAGGATTAGCAACATCAGCACTTGCATTATTAGATTTATATAGGGGTTAAACGAGTCAGCTCGATCACAGCTTGGCAAAATTACAAGCTCGAGCTTTTCATTTCTAGCTCGAGCTCGACGAGCTCATTTTTCCCAGCTCGAGCTCGAGCTCAATGCCAACTTATCAAGCTCGAGCTCGAGTTTCGAGCTCGCGAGCTCGAGCTCGAGCTGTTCGCGAGCTTTTTAGCTCATGAGCTTTATTTTCTTATTTTTTTATTTTTTTTCATATTTTTTAATATATTTATAAAAATTGGAATAAAAAGCTTGCGAGCCGGCTGCTGAGCTCATGAACATTAACATTCGAGCTCGAGCTCGACTCGTAATCGAGCTCGAGCTCGTCGAGCTCGAGCTTGAGCTCCACAGACTCGAGCTCGAGTCGAGCTTTTTTCGAGCCGGCTCATCAAGCTTTCGAGTCGGCTCAACTCAACTTGCTTTTTTCGACCCCTAGATTTATATGAGATGTTTATAGGAAGAATTTCTGTGAGATATGATTAAAAAAATCCACTGTTATGCTTCGTTTGGTTCGGCGTTTTTGCCGCCTCCGTTTGGAGCAAACGCCGCTGGACGGCGGGTAAACAAACACCCGCCGCTGGACGGAGGGTAAACAAACAGCCGCCGCCGGTGTTTGCTCTGTTTGCTCCCGCAGCAAGAAGAAAACGGCCTCGATCCGCTCCGTTTCGACCCCTTTCTCTCTCTCCGGTTCCATAAGTGGCATTTCGACCCACCGGATGCACCGCCACAGCTGAACCAAATATAGCCTTAATATAAATGTTCCATTTATATGTCAAGAGAATGTTATAAACTCATGTGAGATGCACGTGTCGAATTTGCGCATTCGATCTGAATCCGATTTTTTTGAGATATGATTAAAAAAAATCACTAGTTTATGCTTCGTTTGGTTCGGCGTTTTGCCGCCTCCGTTTGGAGCAAACGCCGCTGGGACGGCGGTAAACAAACACCCGCCGCTGGACGGAGGGTAAACACCAGCCGCCGCCGGTGTTTGCTCTGTTTGCTCCCGCAGCAAGAAGAAAACGCCCCGATCCGCTCCGCTTCGACCCCTTCTTCTCTACTCCGGTTCCATAGTGGCTTGAGTGGCATTTCGACCCACTGGATGCACCCCACAGCTGAACCTTGTGCGTCCGCTGTGCTAAATATAACCTAGTATAAATGTTCCTTTATATGTCAATAGATATAAACTCATGTTGAGATGCACGTGTAATCTTGCGCATTTACTATAATTTTTGACTCCAACCATATATAATTTGTTATCTTAAATTGGATGCATTTGTTCAAATTCGTATTAGAGATAGCTAGGCTCAATAGCCACTCCCATATAATGTCATAGTTGTTTAACATACCTCTTATGTAAGTTTACATTTCCATAACTTACAAGCATAAAAATACCTCTGGAGGGGAGCTTAAGGAAGTTTTTGTGCATGCATATTATGAAATGAGAGAGGAGGTTTATGTAATTTTGAAAGATAGTGATATCAGATATATATATATATATATATTATATATATATATATATAATATATATCATTAATCAATACATAGTTTAGTTTTAGATAAATTGAGGGTGAGATTATCAAATTATTGTCTTCCCTTTTTAAAGTTTGCTTACTGTATGTTCTCATATATCTGTTTTTGACTTATATTTAATTTGAAATCCATGAGTGTACTGCTCTTCTTCTTGCTTCTAAAGCAACCTTTGGATTCCTCCTCTCTCTCTCTCTCTCTCTCTCTCTCTCTCTCTCTCTCTCTCTATATATATATATATATATATCTATATCTATCTATCTCTCTCTCTCTCTCTACTATCTATCTATCTCTACTATCCTACCTTTCATGCTTCAGAAGCAAGCTCTGGTTTCACCTTCACCATTCTTCACCATCTCTCTCTATCTATCTACTATCTATGTCTATCTCTCTCTTCCTCTCCCTGCAGAGCCACCTTCTCATGCCAAAAGGCCATCATTTAAGTGTTAGACCTAATCTTCAGGACTGTCTCCACCAGCCAAGTTAAATAAGGACTCCAGGTGGGACCTCACTAATTTTGTCATGAAGAACTCCTCTGTTTTCTGCCTCCCACTCACTGTCTAAGATAACCCTCCCTTTCTAACATTAACAGCACCTCATGAAATCTTATGTGAGCCCTCAATTAATTAGCTACTGATCACATCTCCAATATTCTCCCCTCTCCCCCCTTTGGATTCCTTCATTAAATTCTATTTTATTTTTGTATGCATTTCATCATAAGACAAGATCAAAGCATGATTGTGACTATAATTCCAATGAATAATTATTAATTGTGCTAATTTATTAATATTTCTCACTTTTTTCTTATTTCTCTCTCTCTATATATATAATATATATATATTATATATACACATATATGCACATGTGGAACAGTGTATAATATATATACACATATTGGAACAGTGTGTCTTAAGAATAGATGCTGAATAACTATTTTATAGCAGTTGCCCGTTTGTTTCTTCTAAGTTCCGGTATACATTTTATTGAAATGGAGGGATCCATTTCTGTATTGTGTGAACAAGATAAGTTCAAAAGTTATTCTATGGACAAAATTTTTTTGACTAAAAAAAATAAAAGGTTGGGAAATGTTAAACCCGTTGGATTAAAAAGAACTCCACATGAAATGGATCCGGATCCTAGAGCCCTCCCCCCACCCATCTCTCTCTCTCTTTCTCTCACATTCTCTCATTTGTGCTGTTTGTTGTTGTTAAGAAATAAGAACAAAAAGAAATTCATTTAGGTCATTGTTATCCGCACTGCAAGATTTGCTATTAGCACTCACTCAGGCCTCCCATGTTCCTGGTCTGGACAACTCAGCGAACACATTTCTGGGCTTCTTGCTCTAGCAGCCAGATTTTGGCCAAACAAAGCAAAGAAGAGCCGAAGAATTCATGTTTTATTTACTATGTTTTGAGTTTCGATAGCATTCTTGTTTTCCTATAATGATTTCTGAAATACGTGTTTGCGGATAGTCAAAAATGCGGTGCTAATAAAAATGCCCTTCATTTATTGTTTATTTAGAGAGGAAGTAATTAGAGAGAATGAATGGGAGAAAGTAGGGCCCACACTTTATCATGAGAGAAACCCTAATTCAAGCAAACACGATATTAAGGCATCTTTTGGTGCGGTGGTGGTGGTGGTGGTGGTCGTGAACGCCGTACGTCCGACCTCACCTAAAATAATTTATGCATTTTATGATCAAAACTAGTCTATTTTCTTAGTAGTGGTCATAACCTTTGTCTCGCCAACATACATTCTAAGATACAAATAGACTGCGTGCGGTGACACGAGAACCCGTACGTGTACACGACTGCTTGTGTGTGCACCTCCTTCCCAACTACAATGCGCCCAGGTTGATCAAAGGTGAGCTGCAGGTTAAAGGTTTCTAACTATTTCTTTGCAGGTGCAGTGTTCTCTGTAGCTTTTACTTTATTTATTTTTCTCCTCATTATCTTAAATTAAAGCAAGCGAATTTCAAAGCATTAAATAGTTTAATAATTAATGTTTCTATTTATAATATCTTCACCTTCTTGCTTTCTCTTCCCACACACAACTTCCTCCTTCTTCTTCTTCTTCCTGTAACAGCCTCTCTTCAATTCCCTTCACCATTCATTCTCCTTCTCAGTAGTTCTTAATAAATCAACCCCTGCAAGCTAGCTAAACCCTGGTGAATCTTCCATTTATTTATTTGTCTTTGTTTTCTAACTTAATTTTATTTTTTAAAAAATTTTCCTCCATGCATGAAACTCAAATTAAATTCTACATCTACAGAGATTTATATGAAGAATTAATAGAAATTCTCCCACATGATCAGAAGCCAAGTAGTTTCAACAACAAGCAGCTCGGCCAATCTCATTGATGCTAAGCTAGAAGAGCATCAAATGAGCGGCTCCGCTCGGTGCCCCAACTGCGGCCACAAGCTTGAACGCAAGCCTGCAGCTGTAAGAAATTATATAATTAATTACCTTCCAAAACTATATAATATATATGATTTTATTGAATAATATATTTGTATGTAAAATTGATGTGCGATAACAGGATTGGTTTGGGCTACCAGCTGGGGTTAAATTTGATCCAACAGACCAAGAGTTAATAGAGCACCTGGAAGCAAAGGTGTTTCTCTTGTGAAGGTTGATGAGATCACACCCTCTTATTGATGAATTCATACCCACAATTCAAGGAGAAAATGGCATCTGTTATACCCATCAGAGAGAGCTCCCAGGTTTTATTATTATATATATAATTAATTTATAATATTATTATTTTTTGAGAAAGTATATATGCTGGCTAGCTTGAGAGATAAATGGTGGTCTCAAAATTAAAGCTGCTTGCTTCTGACTTCTGTGTAGTGTTTTTGGGGAATAAGTTCCATTTCTTTTAATAAAAGAGAAGATGATGAAATGCGTTGTTGTGCTTTTAACTATTTTGGTCGTTGTTAATGTTGTAATTACTAATATTCATGCTTTGTGATTCGTGCGGGCATCAAAACGCTAGACAGGGTAATTAAGATTTTATAATAAAATTAGATAATTGTTACTTACAGACCAAGATATTTTTGGATCCTATATATATATATATATATAGTATATATTCATGTGTGTGATCAATTTTAAAAAAAAAATAAAACTTTTATAATGTGATGATCAATGTTTAGGAATAATGCTTCTTGTAGATATATGGTTTTGCAATTGGAGTCATTATAACATCAAATGCTCATAGGGTTCTTATTGAAAATCTTTATTATATTGGTATTCATGAAAAAAATTTATTAGGGTGCCTATCTCGTGAATGAATTAATTTTGATCTATACATAATAATGGTCTGCACATATCCAAAATAGCTCTAACATCGTGCGGAATGTCTCAATAAGGTGTGACGAGAGACGGCCTGAGCAAGCACTTCTTCCACCGGCCGTCAAAGGCCTACATGACCGGCACGAGGAAGAGGAGAAAGATCCACGTGGAATGCGACCTGCAGCGCGGAGGAGAGACCCGTGGCACAAGACGGGGAAGACGAGGGCGGTGCGGCGAGCGGGCGGCAGAAAGGGTGTAAGAAGATACTGGTGCTGTACACCAACTTCGGCAAGCATCGAAAGCCGGAGAAGACGAACTGGGTGATGCATCAGTATCACCTGGGGGAGATGGAGGAGAGAGGGAGGGCGAGCTCGTGGTGTCCAAGATTTTCTACCAGACGCAGCCAAGGCAGTGTGGTTCGGTCGGCGGCGGCGGCGGAACCGTCGATGCGGTCTCCGGCACCGCTTCCGTCGATGCCGCCGGAACAACGGCTTTAGGCAACGTGCAGGATGACTTCAGCTTTGCCCCGTTGATCAGGAAGGGTTTTGATGATGAGGTGAGATGTTGGTCAAATTAATCACATTATTTGAGCATGAAATATGTATGTCTGCTTAGTAATTTGCATGCATCTTTTGAATAGTCTCATGTTTAAAATTTAATATAATTTGTGTATTTAATATCAATTTTTGGCCTGTTTAAGCGCATGATCAATTAATTTTAGGGTAGGTGCATGATTTTATATATTTTATGGACATAGCATGTCATTAAATAAATAAATGTTAAGAAATAGTCTTACATCTAAAAATATAATATAATCTTATGCATTTCATATATATTCTACACATCTAGAGCTACATTGAATTAATATTCCGTTTGGTTGGGTTTTTTTCCTCCTTTTTTGTTTTATGAAAAATATCATTCTTCATAATATTGGGTTTGTTTTCTCTATAAACGGAAAACACAGCACAACCAAAATGAGTTATTTTGTTTTTTTTAGAAAGTTATCTATCAGTCCATAAAACAAACACAATATTATGGACGATAACATTTTTTAGAAAACGAAAAGAGGAAAAATGCCCTCCCAAACAGGGCATAACTGCAAGGTAAGTCTTCAGACCCTAACATGTGATATATATCTAGGGTTATTTATCAGGACGTTGTTTAAAGTTTGCGTAATTACAGTTTGTACCTTTCTTACTTTTGAAATTACAAAAAAAACTACTCTCAATGTTTACATTTCATAGCATCCAAGCACAAATGTATCCCCTTGAGTAAACCATTTCATGCACAATTTTTTACATTTCATTACATCCATTCTCACCATTTGGGACCTGTGGAGGTCCATTTTTATGGCCAATATTGATTCTTAGTTTATTTAAAGGTGCACAATTTTTGGATTAAAGGAAAAATAATGAAGGATGAGATTAATGAATCTGTCAGATCAGCCAATTTGAATCTGTCAGATCAGCCAATATTAAATCTGGGACATGAAATGAATATTATCCATTTTAGTCCAAATGGAGAGAATCCTAGTGCTAAGGCTCCGTTTGGCACGATGGTGGCGGTCATGAACATGAACATGAACATGAACATGGGAGTTAAATTGTCATTAATTCGTTAACGCCCATCTAAGGAACTTCATCCACTTGTATGTTCAAACGGATGATGTTTATTAGGTGATCCTTAACGAATGACGGTTTAACTCATGCGTTTACGGCCGCCGCCGCCGTGCCGACCGGAGCCTAAATCTTCAGAGGAGTTTTTTTGTGCATGGATATTATTAAATATGTAATTGTAATTTTGAAAGTTAAAGAAATACAAGCTTTAACTACTCAAACTTGGAAAAGCATAAATAATTATCTTTTGGTTAACTTACAAAGAAATGCATATTGTAATCATACATAATGGAACTTAATTAGGAAATAATATAATCTGAAAATATATTATTACTATTATTATTATTATTACTGTATTTTGATGAACAGGTGGTTCTGAGAGAGATCATCAAGAACCAGTCGTCGGGGCCGCATCTGTGCGGCCAAGATGGTCGGCGAGAGCACGACGAGCTTCACCCACAACAGCAGAAGCTGGAAATCATGGCTGCCTTCAACATTAGCAGGCCTACAAACCCATCTCAGCTATAACAAACATCTCCCCCTCCAAATGCAACAGTCATTCATGGTTCTTGATGAAGATCCCTACAATGTCTCCAGCCTTCTCTTTCAGGCAGATTATAAGTTTGAGGTATACATTTTTGCATTAGTTTGTTGTTCAAATTTTAGTACTCATCCTATTTATGAGCTTAATAATTAATGATTTCATGCAAATTAACAGCAATGAGATTATATGAGCATGTTAAAGCCTAAGTTGTGTTTGGCGCGACTTATCGCGACTTATTTGTTCCGGTGAGGTTGGACAAAAATGTCATTGTCATACCAAAATCTTATGCCTCAAACTAGTTCTTTTTGTAACATTTGTCATACCAAACATACATTTTATGACAATTGACGACATTTTTGTCAAACCTCACCGGAGCAAATAACTTTTGATAAGCCGTGTCAAACGCAACCGTAGTATCATCAACTATTTATAAGAGAAATATTTCATCCCTGTGGAGAATATATATACACACACACAAGTGACAGACACGGGCATCCGACCCAGCGTGAGCATAACGGCATGAGGGCGATATTTGTCGTGGGGGCGACATTTGTCGCGGGGGCGAAATTTGCCGTGGGGCGACATTTGTTGTGTGCGACATTTTGTCATGAGAGGCATATTTATCGTGGGGACAACATTTGTCACCCTCTCTCCCAACTCCCCCCCCCCCCCCCCCCCCCCCCACACACACACACACACTCTCACTCTCACGATCCAAACACTCATATTAAATCTTTTTTGTGCCTTAGATAAGCAATTGTTTCATAATATATATGTATAATATATATATATCTTATTATATAAAACAATATAGGTATTTGAAGGCACACCATAGATCAAACAAGAGTCATTGGATCATGAGAGAGAGCATGAGATGGGGGAGAGAGAGTTGGGAGAGAGAGAGAGAGGGAGAGAGAGGGTGGCTGGTTTTTATATATATAGATATATATATATATATATATATATTATATATATATTATATATATATAATAATATATATATATATATATATATATATATATATTGTAATTTTATAATAATTTTTTAAATATAAATATCGTAATATTAATGTATATTTTTTACGATCATTTTGAGTGCTCATATGTATATGTTGCGGGTGCAACTTGCAGACGTATTGAACACGGGTGAAGCCCGTGTCGAGGCTTCTGCAAGTTGCCCGCCTGCATGCGGCCGAAGGCCGCCCGAGAGCATCAAGCACGGGCGTAGCCCGTGCGAAGATGATCGTGTGTTGTGTGTGTGTATATATATATGTTGCGGGTCACTCGAGGCTCTTGACCGACTTTGACCCTGAACGTCGAGCGTGCAAATAGTCATAGAAAAAAGGTGAGAGTAGGCAGGAGGTTTTTTTATGTGGAAAACCCTGGAATATGGTGAAAACGCGTGCCTAGATCGGTGCCGACCAAACTTCACTATTTATTGTTGTTTACATGGCTTTGGAGAGAATGTGAGAGCGACAGACACTCCTCGTTACAACTTCAGGGGAGAGAAGCCGTTCAGAGCCGGGCGAAGCCCGCCTGGATGCGGCCGAAGGCCGCCCGAGAGCATCGAGCACGGGCGTAGCCCGTGCAAAGATGCTCGTATATATCTCTCTATCTCTCTATCTCTCCATCTATCTATCTCTCTCTTCTCTCCCTCTTTTATCTGCCATGCCCGCATCCCTCGTCTAAATAATATTTCTATCTCTCTAGCTTCAAAATCATTTTTGATTATAATATTTCTATCTCTCTCCAAAATCAATTTTTTATTATAATATTTCTCTCTCCCCTGCCTCTATCTCTCTCCCGGCCTCTCTATCTCTCTCCTCTCCCTCTATCTATCTCTCTCTTCTCTCCCTCTTTTATCTGCCATGCCCGCATCCCTCTCCTAAAAAAGCAATTTTATCTCTCTCGCTTCTCCATCTATCTCTCTCTTTCACTCTTGTTTCGCCCGCCACCCTCTGTCCAAGACGCTCTCTCTCTCTCTTCCCCTACTTTCTCTCTCTCTCATCCTTTCATAACAGTAGGTTTAGGAGGCCTATGTTTTTTCTTTATCTACTTCTTTCTCTTTTTTTATTGAATGGCTGAGATCAATTCATTGGTATCTATTTAATGATTCAGATTCATTTTAGGAATTCAAACATACATCTTTATAGATAGTAAAAGATATATATATATATATATATATTGCGGGTCACTCGAGGCTCTTGACCGTCTTAGCCCCTGAACCGTCGAGCGTGCAAATAGTCACAGAAAAAAAAGGTGAGAGTAGGCAGGGAGGTTTTTTTATGTGGAAAACCCTGGAATATGGTGAAAACCGCGTGCCTAGATCGGTGCCGACCAAACTTCACTATTTATTGTTGTTTACATGGCTTTGGAGAGAATGTGAGAGTGACAGACACTGCTCGTTACAACTTGAAGGGGGAGAGAGAGGTGTGTTCGGAGGGTGACAACTGGTCACCACTTGCGAAGCTTAATGTTTGTCTTTGATTGCGGTAGAGAACGCACGCTATGGAGACTTGGCGAACCTTTTCTTGCGCTCGGAGGCAGGAGCGAAGAATGCTTGCAATTGTCAGACGGGCGACGATTGTCGGGAGCGTCGTACGTAGAAGGCTCTCTAGAGGATGCTTGACAGACGACCGAGTTCTTTGGAAAGCTTTGCACGCAAGAGCATGGTGGACTTCGAAGAATCTTCAAGACGTTTGTAGATCTTCGAATGAGACGACAAAGATATCTGGAGAGCTCGGTCGTATGGGGAGAAGGCTAGGAGGAGAAAATGTGAGATGAATGAGGGTTTGGATCCTATTTATAGGCTTCAGAGGTGGTTACGGGGTTACGCTACTATCCGCAGACCGTAATCACTCAATTTACTATTTATAGCCCAGTTTAATATAGTTTAACGCGTGTATTACTTTAATTTTTTGTTACGCGCAGACTGATATTATCTTGGATATTTGCACTCACCCGTTATAGGTGGCTACGCGAGTAGTTACCCGTATAATGAACGGAGAAGATCGCGCGGTGACAATCAGACGACAAAGGATGGGTGGGGGCCGACCGGGCGGCGAAGTGGGGGCTTCCCTCGCAAAGTCCGGCCGGGAGGAGGCCGCCCGTGTGGTGGGCGGCCGAGCGGGGGCTGTCTCGGGGAGGCCGAGCGAGCGGAGACCGCGCGAAGGCCAGTTGGGCGGCCGTCCGCATGGGGGTAGGCCTCGTGGAGCCTGGTCGGGCGGAGGCCACGTGGAGGCCGGTCTCGCGAAGGTTGACCGAGTGGAGGGCCGCTCGGGGGTCGGCCTCGCGGAGGCCGGCCCGGGCAGAGGCCGCGCGCGCGGGGGAGGGGGAGGGGGTGCGTCCTCGCGGAGGCTGGCCGGCCGGCGTCCAACGGTCCAGTGCGTGGCCAGCCTCGTGGAGGTCGGTCGGACAGAGGCCGTGCGGGCGTTGGGCACCCACTTCCCCCACGGCCGCACGCATGTGTGCACGACCGCAAGGTGGAGCCTAGAGGAGTGGAGGTCGGAAGATGGCGGTTGGAGTGACTGGGGGATCATGCTTGTGGTGGTTCGTCCATAGATCGGACGCGGATAGGGAGTGATGATCGTGCGCGAGGTGGTTTCTCATGTACCCCACATTAATTAGTGGGGGTCATGTCATAGCTTATGTAACGAAAGAGCACCAACCATAATTCTAAAATAAAACAAATATCATCATGAAATAGCTGGAGTGAAGCGAAGAGGATACGAAGTAGTTCGAGTGAAGCGAAGACCTTTCTGAAGTGAAAGTCGAGGATTTTGCTTTGAGTTGCTAACTCGGGTAGAGTACTTGTCACAAGGAAGAGCCCAGCTGTAATATCTAAAACAAAGCTGGAGTTAATAATAATCGAGAGCTTTTTCATCCTATGGCTTCTTCAAATTCTTATACTGGACCAACCTTCAACTATGTTGCCTATAGGGTGCCAATTTTTGAAGAAGATGCATTTGACAATTGAAAAATACAGATAAGACACTCTTCATCACCCAAGAATCATGGGACCAACTTCAAGTGGACTTTACCAAAAAAAACACCTCCAACAGATGTTACTCATCAAAAGGATTACAATTGGAAATCAAAAGGATGTGAAGGCTCTATTATATATACAACATGGTGGGGTCATACAATAATTTTTTTATGTCTCATCACAGTCAAGTCGGGAAAAGAAGCATGGGATACCTTTCATCTTGAATTTCAAGGTTACAAAAGATTATGGCTCCTTTTTTTTTTTTTTGGGGGGGGGGGGGGGGGGGGGGGGGGAGGGGGCTTATTTTCACGGGTCAAGCGGTTACGACCGCATTGCTGGAGCTATTTGAGAGTTGATCGGGTCAATAAATATTTGGTTTTGTTTTGTTTTCTAGTGGAGAGAGAGAGAAGTTGAAGTTGGGGAGCATTTATTGTGCTGCCACATGGCATTTTCTTAGTGGTGTGTATTGCCTATATATAGGCTGTTTGTTCATTCTAAATGTGCTGGCTGAAAAAGTTGAAAAATTGTGAGGGTGGGCTTTATTTTCACCGGTCAAGCGGTTACGACCGCATTGCTGGAGCTATTTTGAGAGTTGACCGGGTCAATAAATATTTGTTTTGTTTTGTTTTCTAGTGGAGAGAGAGAGAAGTTGAAGTTGGTGAGCATTTATTGTGCTGCCACACTTGCATTTTCTAGTGGTGTGTATTGCCTATATATAGGCTGTTTGTTCATTCTAATTGTGCTGGCTGAAAAAGGTTGAAAATTTTGAAAAAATTTCTCTTTTCCCTCTATACTCCGCAGAAGAGAATTAATAGAGAGAGAAAGTAGAGAGAGAGTGAGAAGAGTTGAAAAAATAATAGGATCCCGCATACATCTCCCACGGGAAATAACTCCCACCTCGCGCCAGCTTGTTCCCGCAGGAATAGCGAGAGGGAGAGAGATTGACAGCGGGGAGAGAGAGTTAAAAGGAGAGAGAGAGAGGAACAGAGGATAGCGAGATGGAGAGAGCTTGACAGCGGGGAGAGAGAGTTAGAAGAGAGAGAATATTTTGGAGAGAGAGGGAGTATTATTAAATACTCGCCAGCTTGTTCCCAGGAACCATTCCATTCCCTCCCGCTGCCCGCGATTGTACCTTCATCTCGCCGGAGAGCTCTCGGCGAAGGCTCTCGCACTCGCGACCGTCCCGCCTGGCCCATCAACTCGCCGAGCAGCGACCATCTCGCCGTGGGCGTGAAGCTTGCGAGGAGCATCTCGCGAAGTTGGTCTCGCGGTGCAGTGGTGCTCGCGCTCGGGCCGCCGGGCCGTGTACTCGCCGGAGCTGTGGAGTTCGTCGGGCAGTTTTCGCTTCCGACAAGTGGTATCAGAGGGAGGTTGCAAACCTTACGGTGACTCGAAGGTTTGAAGTAGAGAAGAGATGGAGATGGGAAGCGGGATGCCGGGGCAGGTCCCCAAGTTGAGCAAAACAAACTAACTGGAAACTGGAGTATTCAGATGCGAGTGTTGCTCGCCTCTAAAGAGCTATGGGATGTTGTGGAAGAAGGTGTCGAGGTGCTTACTGCCGAAGCAGAAGCCGCGTTGACTAACGCTCAAAGGATGGCGGTTAGAGAAACCAAGAAGAAGGACAAGAAGGCGTTGTTCATCTTGTACCAAGGGGTGGATGAAGCTACGTTTGAGAAGATCTCGGACGTCGAGACTTCGAAGGAAGCTTGGGAGATTTTGCAGCGCTCCATGCAAGGAGTAGACAAAGGCCAAGAAGGTGAGTTGCAATCCTTCGAGCACAATATGAGAGGTGCGGATGCAGAGCTCGGAGAAGGTTGGCGACTATGTGACCCGTCTGCGGACGCTCACAATGATGAGATGAAGAGAAACGGGGAGACGATAGACGAGGTCAGCTCCATGGAGAAGGCTCCTGCGTTCTATGTCTAAGAAGTTCGACACACGACACGTGTGGTGGCCATCAAGAATCGAAGGACCTCACAGTGATGACG